>CAWUFW010000939.1:0-1200000 GCA_963921515.1 Calotriton arnoldi
ACAGATGCCCACCGATGTCGAGTGCTTCAGGTGCGTTGATGGTCGTCTTGACTCTTCAGCCACGAGGTCCAGGAGGCGTTGTCGGCGACCAGGAGCAGGATTCGGGCTGGTACATGATGTCTGTCGAGTGCTGAGGTGTCGGCGACCGGATTGGACCCAACAAGCCTTGGCAACGGCAAGTCTCGGTGAAGATGTCGATCGTCGATGGTGCAGACCAGCAAGGTCTGTGGAACTCACTCAGCGAGGGTAAATGAGGGCAGGCCTGGAGCAACCAGGATGCCAAGTTAGAAAAGGATTGGCCTTCGTTGAGGGCTACTAGCCAACGGGCTAACAACCGCAAAGGAGCCTCGTGACGCCGCACGTGGATCTGGCTTACAGGACACTCGTGGAGTGGGGGCCAGTGATCTTCGGTTCAGGAGGTGCTGGAGGCTAGGGATACTCGGAGCCCAAAGCACGACTTCTTGGGAGACCCAGAAGAGGATGCACTTGCAAATGTGCTCGGTGTCCAGGGGTCACGGTCTCAAGTCACCCACGATAGCCACGGGCCTCAGCTTTGCTGGGGACTCAGGGTAGCCTCGGGGAAGTCTGAGAATCCACCTCTGGTGATGCGATGACTTCGGCGTCCGACGGGAGCTTCAGAAATGCGAACCGGACAGATGCTTCTTTGGTGCCTGCCAAGCAGGGGAGTCACTCCTTGACCCCAAGGGAGATTCTTCTGTCCTCTAATCGTGAGTAGAGCGTCGAAGGTCCAGGATTCAGTTACAGAGTTTCGTCCAGGGATAATCTAAAGTCCTAAGGACTGGGTTCCTACCTTTATACTAAAGATAGGGGTTGGACTACTCTGTGGCCCCACCTATGGGTGGGTCAGGGCAGAGGGGTGGCTACACCCCTTTCCCTTTGTCCAGTTCACGCCAAAGCAGGGGCTGCAAGCCCCTGATCCGGTTTGAACTGGGGTATGCACAGGGACACCAAATGTGCCCCCAGTGCAGGACTTCAAAGCACCCGAAAGTGCTCCCGCCCAGCCCCAATACACATTATCCTGTCTGGGGAGGTGGTCACACCTCCCTGGGACAGGAAACCTATTGTCCAGGCCTCCCTGCCGGAGTTTCGTCCAGCAGCAGGAGGCCAGACTCGTGTCTGTGGCAGCAGCATCCATTTTGTGATGCCAGGGCTCTGGAAAGAAGTTACCGGACTAGTCAGAGTTAACATGTCTTTCCCTCTAGAAGGGTGGAATGCTACCCCCGCCGCCAGGATTGGCGGGGGGTAGTATTCCAAGATGTTTGACACCAAACACGACATGTTTAGGTGCAGCCATTCCAAAGTTAGCATTTTACCGCGAGGATATAATGCGCTTAAGAGTATATGGTCAGGCTGCACTACAAACAGCATCAGAGATGGTCTACGAATGCTGCAGAGGGGCCCTGCTCATGCAGGGGCACCCTCTCACATAGGAACCATGCACTCTGCCTTTAGGATTGATAAGGCCTGTCTTAGGAGTGACTTATAGGTTTATATGTGTGTATGTATTTAGTGATATAGGTAACCTACATCACAGTAAGGGGTGCATGCACCACCTTACCCAGGCTGCAGTAGCAGACCTGTGGTGTCAGTTTGGATGGCCTTCCAGGGGTGGCATAATACATGCTGCAGCCCCTGGCAGGCCTCTGAGGTACCTATGCCCTTGGTACATAGTATACCATATACTAGGGACTTATAAGGGCACTCCAGATCCCAATCAGTGATGTGCCTAAGGCACATGGAAACCATTTTAGAGAGGAAGCAGCTAGGCTGGGGTTCTGATTAGCAGGGCCCCAGCCAGACTAATGTCGAAAAACAGTGAAGCATCAGCAAAAAGTGGGGGTACCCATGTGAAGCAGATCCTACTCTCCTACACAACCCCCCAAACGTAGGGACATTAAACTAACCTTGCCCAGTTAAGTCTTCATGTTCTAAGTGGAAATACCTAGAGAGTCCATCTGCATTCGCATGGTTACTCCCAGGCCTATGTTCCACTGTAAAGTCCATCCCCTGTAGGGAAATGGACCACCTAAGCAGTTTGGGGTTTTCACCCTTCATTTGTTTTAGCCATAAGAGGGGCTTATGGTCTGTCTGTACCAGGAAGTGTGTACCAAACAAGTATGGCCTCAACTTCTTCAGAGCCCAGACCACAGCAAAGGCCTCCCTCTCTATGGCTGACCAACGTTTCTCTCTAGGGGTCAGCCTTCTGCTAATGAAAGCTACTGGCTGATCCTGACCTTCTTCATTCAATTGTGACAGTACAGCCCCTACCCCCAATTCAGATGCATCAGTTTGAACAATGAACTTCTTGGAGTAATCAGGACTCTGCAGACTTGGAGCAGTGCACATGGCCTGCTTGAGGTCATCAAATGCCTTTTGACAGCTAACTGTCCACTGAACCTTTTGGGCATTTTCTTAGAAGTTAAGTCATTCAGGGGTGTCACTATTGATCCATACCCCTTGACAAATCTCCTATAGTACCCAGTCAGGCCTAAGAAGGCTCTCACCTGAGTCTGGGTAGTGGGAGCAGTCCAGTCCATGATGGTCTGGATCTTGCTCTGCAAAGGTTGAACCTGGCCTCCACCCACAAGGTGGCCCAGGTACACAACCTGACTCTGCCCTATCTGGCACTTAGTGGCCTTGATAGTCAGGCCTGCCTTTTGCAGGGCCTGTAAAACATTCCTGAGGTGGACCAGGTGATCCTCCCAGGTGGAGCTAAAGACAGCAATATCATCTAGATATGCTGCACTATAGGCTTCCAGTCCTGTGAGAACTGTATTCACCAACCTCTGGAAAGTGGCAGGTGCATTCTTCAGACCAAAGGGCATTACCACAAATTGATAATGCCCACTAGGGGTTGAGAAGGCTGTTTTGGGCTTTGCAGTATCAGCTAGTCTGATCTGCCAGTAGCCAGCTGTTAGGTCAAATGTGCTGAGATATTTGGCAGAGGCCAAAGTATCTATGAGCTCATCTGCCCTGGGTATTGGATGGGCATCAGTCCTAGTGACTGCATTGAGACCCCTGTAGTCCACACAAAACCTCATCTCTCTTTTTCCACCACTGGTGTGAGGTTTCGGTACAAGGACCACTGGACTAGCCCAAGGGCTATCTGAGGGTTCAATAACTCCCAATTCCAACATTTTCTGGACTTCAGTCCTGATACAGTCCCTGACATGGTCAGGTTGCCTATAAATCTTGTTTTTAATAGGCAGACTGTCCCCAGTGTCCACTTCATGAGTGCACCAGGTGGTCTGACTGGGTGTCAGTGAAAACATATGTCTAAACTGATTGAGGACTTGCCTGCAATCAGTTTGTTGCTGGGTAGTGAGGCTGCCTGCCAAGGCTACACCATCAACTGACCCATCGTCAGGGTTCTGTGAGAGCAGGTCAGGGAGTGGGTCACTCTCTTCCTCCTGCCCTTCATCAGTAGCCATGAGCAAGCCCATGTCTGCCCTGTCCACATATGGTTTTAACCTGTTGACATGGAGAACCCTGTGGGGACTCCTGGGTGTTCCTAGGTCTACTAAATAAGTGACCTCACCCTTCTGCTCAACAATAGTGTGGGGTCCACTCCATTTATCTTGGAGAGCTGCTGGGGCCACTGGCTCCAACACCCACACCTTCTGTCCTGGCTGGTAAACAGTCAGAACAGCCTTTTGGTCATGCCAGGCCTTTTGAAGTTCCTGGCTAGCCTCAAGGTTTTTGGTTGCCTTTTTCATGTACTCAGCCATCCTGGAGCGGAGACCAAGTACATAGTCCACTATATCTTGCTTTGGGGGCTTGAGAGGTAACTCCCATCCTTCCTTCACCAAGCACAGTGGACCCCTCACAGGGTGGCCAAACAGAAGTTCAAAAGGGCTGTAACCAACCCCTTCTGAGGCACCTCCCTATATGCGAATAAAAGGCAGGGCAAGAGTATGTCCCATCTACGCCTAAGCTTTTCTGGGAGCCCTTTAATCATGCCCTTCAAGGTTTTGTTGAATCTCTCAACTAAACCATTGCATTGTGGGTGATAGGGTGTGGTGAACTTATAAGTCACTCCACACTCCTTCCACATTGCTTTTAAGTACCCAGACATGAAGTTAGCACCCCTGTCTGAGACTACCTCCTTAGGAAAGCCCACTCTTGAGAAAATTCCCAGGAGGGCCCTTGCCACCACAGGTGCTGTAGTGGTCCTGAGGGGAATAGCTTCTGGGTACCTGGTGGCATGATCCACTACCACCAGGATAAACCTGTGCCCAGAGGCTGTTTGGGGATCCATGGGACCAACAATGTCAATCCCTACCCTTTCAAAGGGCACCCCCACCACAGGTAGTGGTATCAGGGGGCCTTTGTAGTGCCACCTGCCTTGCCACTGGCTTGGCAGGTTACACAGGAGCGACAAAACTCCTTACTGTCTTCAGACATGTGGGGCCAGTGAAAGTGAGGGACAATTCTGTCCCAAGTCTTGTTCTGGCCCAGGTGACCTGCTAAGGGAATATCATGGGCTAGGGTCAATAGGAAGCCCCTGAACTTCAGAGGTATTACCAACCTCCTGGTAGCACCAGGCTTGGGGTCTCTACTCTCTGAGTACAGGAGTCCATCATCCCAATACACTGTATGGGGACCACTAGCTTTCCCAGCAGCCTCAGCAGCAGCTTGCTGTCTGAGGGGTTCAAGGGAGGGGCAGCTCTGCTGCTCCTGGCTCAGATCTGCCCTAGAAGGTCCCCCTGTCCCCAAGAACTCAACCTGGTCAGGTTCAAGCTCCTCTGGGACAGTTCCTTCTTCAGGGCTGAGATCATCCCCCTCAAGGGACTGATCTTCCTCCTGAGCCAAGGGGAAGGCACTGCCTTAACCCTACTACTCCTCCTCTTGGAAGGCACTTGGTCCATTCTTCCAGAATCCAAGGCCTGTTCAGTGCTAGACATTTTGGCTTGTGACCTGGTCACAGCAAACACATCTGCAGGGATCCCCAGCATTTCTGCATGGGTCCTGAGCTCCACTTCTGCCCAAGCAGAAGTCTCTAAGTCATTGCCAAGCAAGCATTCGACTGGTAGGTTTGCACTTACCACAACCTTCTTAAGGCCAGTTACCCCTCCCCAGGAGAAGTTAACAACTGCCAGAGTATGGTCTGTTCTGACATTGCTAGCATTGGTCACTTGGTACATCTCACCAAGTATAACTTGCCCAGGATTCACAAGGTCTTGTGTCACCATTGTGACACTTGCCCCTGTGTCCCTAAATGCCAAAGCCTCACGTCCATTGATTAAAGGCTGTTGTCTGTACTTGCCCAGATTACTGGGACTCACAGTGGAGGTCACATCCATGCCTCCATCACAGACTAACACAGCCTGAGTCAGTTCTCTGACTAGGTCAGAGCCCAACTCAGTTCCCAGGGTGAACCCTACTAAACCCTTGGCTGGAGCACTCCCACCAACTGTACTAGGGGGAACAGGTGCCTTAGGGGCATTGGTGGGTGCTGGACTGGAGTCTTTGGACTTGGTGCAATCACTGGTCCAGTGGGTCTTTTGCTTACAGACCTTGCACCATGGTTTTCTTTGGCCTTTCCCTTTGGTAGACTGTGAATCCCCACCAGAAGAAGATTTTTGGGGGCCTGATGAAGACTTTTGATCTTTACCCTTCTCCCCACCCTTGTCAGAGTTCTTAGCATCTTGCTTCTTGGTTTCCCCACCTTGGTTCTGTACCTTCTGCTTCACCCTGGTTCTGACCCATTTGTCTGCCTTCTTTCCCAATTCTTGGGGAGAGGTCAGATCAGAGTCTACCAGGTATTGATGCAACAGCTGATTTTGACAGTTATTAAGAATCTGCTCCCTCATTATCAGATTGTACAATCCTGAGAAGTCACACACCTTACTGCCCATCAACCAGCCTTCCAGAGCCTTGGCAGAACAATCCACATAGTCTACCCAGTCTTGAGTCTGTGCTTTTGGGTGTCTCTGAACTTCAACCTGTACTGTTCAGTGGTTAGGCCAAACCCATCAATAAGAGCACTCTTCAAGACCTTGTAATTATCAGCATCCTCCTCTCTAACAGTGAGGAGCTTATCTCTACCTTTGTCAGCAAAGGAGAGCCACAAGATTGCTGCCCACTGCTCCTGAGGGACCTTCTGTACCTTACAGGCCCTCTCTAATGCAGTTATCCATTTGTGGATGTCATCCCCACTCTGGTAGGGAGGGACAATCTTGCTCAGGTTCCTATGGTCATAGGACCTTTCCCTGTCTCTAGGGACATGGCTGCCACCATGGGACTCTAGTCCCAACTTTCTTCTCTCTCTAAGGAGATCTAGGGATTCCCTATCTAAAGCCAATTGCTTTTTTCTGATTTCCAGCTGAGTTTCCTCATACTGGACCAGTCTGTCTCTTCTCTCATGAGAGGATTCCCTCCTGTGAGAGGAGATAGAGCTCCCTATGGAGGTGCCAGAGTGGTTAGACTCCTGAGAAGGAGATCTAGACTTTCTGGGCACACTCTTAATCCTTCCTGGGGGGACAAAGTGGGGATCATTCTGATCATCCTCATCATCTTCCACAGGAGGGATTGGGTTATCCAGGTCAGGGTCATTGTCACCCTCCTGGCCAGTTTCAGAGGGGGGGCTGGGGGTATTGGTACCCCTGGCCTCGTCCTCTTCCTCTGCTCCTGCCCCACCCTCAGCTCCTACCCCTTCAGTCCCCAAGGGCTTACTAAGGTCATAAGCCACCAACAACTCCTTGAGGTGTTGGGTGGTGGGGCTTTGGCCTGTCCTTAGTTTTCTCAAGTTACATAAAGCTCTCAATTCCAAGAATGGGAGTGTATCATACTTGGAGGGTGGAAGCTCAATGGCTTCCTGCAAGGATTCTTTAGATCCTACCCTTAAAGACATTACTAGTGTGGTGTGGTGTATGCACTACCTACTCTAGTGTGGCCTACTAAACTCTCTTGAGTTGTAGAAAGGGTTGTGCTATCCCTTAACACACAACTCTAAGTTCAGTAGAACTTACTGTATTCTAAGCTTAAATTATATGTACCTTAGGTACCTTTAGTGGTTTTCAGTTGATCAATTCAATTGAGATTATCTGGTAAAACAATAGCAAGCTGGAATCCCACACGCTGCACACCAATGTGAGAAGTTGGCCTGGCATATGCTGTCCACTAATTATAGTGGGCACCTTGCACCAGTCCAAACAACCCCTTATTGGAGATAGGTTAAAGACAACCTTATTGAAAGCTATCCTAGTGGTAGCTATGGAGAGCAGCCTTCAGGCTAAGTCTTGAAGGAATGTAAAGCAGCTTGTTTTACCAGTCTATAATCTCTTGAGTGATCAAATGAAAGAGCACCACACCAGGTATATATTCAAAATATATGTATTTATTGCTAAACACACCCCTCTAGTCTCTTTATGAGGCTAGAGTTCGAAGTACATAAGTTAGAAGTTATTAAATCACAGTAATAGCACAAATACACGTTTGGGCCCTAGGGGCGTACCAAACCATATACCAGTAAAGTGGTATGCGAACCACGACTGAACTAGACACTAGGCCTAGAGCCTCTAGAAGTGCTTGGACCACAAGGAACCACCCAAGGTAGTGACACAGGGGACCCACGGGAGACGCGTGCAGTGTAAATACACAACCGCGATACGCCGTTGACTTCTATGGAGAAAGTCGGGATCGGGAAAATAGAGGAAAGGGACACTTAAAAGAGGACTAGGACAAAACCCTTTGAGATCTAGGCCATTGAAGAGTCTCTACCCACGGGAGCACCGGAGTACTCGTGTTACCTCACCCGGGGAAGCCGGGTGCATAGGTGCCTTTCGGGGTCGGGTTTCGTCGTCGATTCGAATGGCGATCTGCTGCAAAGTGCTGCTGGCGGCCAAGAGAAAAGTGTCCCGGTGGATCCAAGAGTGGATCAGAGTTCTGAAGAACCTGAAAGCAGAGGGGACAGAGTCTGGGTCACTAGCCAGTGACCAGGAAGGCGATGGACAGATGCCCACCGATGTCGAGTGCTTCAGGTGCGTTGACGGTCGTCTTGACTCTTCAGCCACGAGGTCCAGGAGGTGTTGTCGGCAACATAGAGCAGGATTCGGGCTGGTACACGATGTTTGTCGAGTGCTGAGGTGTCGGCGACCGGATTGGACCCAACAAGCCTTGGCAACGGCAAGTCTCGGTGAAGATGTAGATCGTCGATGGTGCAGACCAGCAAGGTCTGTGGAACTCACTCAGCAAGGGTAAGTGAGGGCAGGCCTGGAGCAACCAGGATGCCAAGTTAGAAAAGGATTGGCCTTCGTTGACGGCTACTAGCCAACGGGCTAGCGACCGCGAAGGAGCCTCGTGACGCCGCACGTGGATCTGGCTTACAGGACACTCGTGGAGTGGGGGCCAGTGATCTTCGGTGCAGGTGGTGCTGGAGGCTAGGGATACTCGGAGCCCAAAGCACGACTTCTTGGGAGACCCAGAAGAGGATGCACTTGCAAATGTGCTCGGTGTCCAGGGGTCACGGTCTCAAGTCACCCACGATAGCCACAGGCCTCAGCTTTGCTGGGGACTCAGGGTAGCCTCGGGGAAGTCTGAGAATCCACCTCTGGTGATGCGATGACTTCGGCGTCCGACGGGAGCTTCAGAAATGCGAACCGGACAGATGCTTCTTTGGTGCCTGCCAAGCAGGGAGTCACTCCTTGACCCCAAGGGAGATTCTTCTGTCCTCTAATCGTGAGTAGAGCGTCGAAGGTCCAGGATTCAGTTACAGAGTTTCGTCCAGGGATAATCTAAAGTCCTAAGGACTGGGTTCCTACCTTTATACTAAAGATAGGGGTTGGACTACTCTGTGGCCCCACCTATGGGTGGGTCAGGGCAGAGGGGTGGCTACACCCCTTTCCCTTTGTCCAGTTCACGCCAAAGCAGGGGCTGCAAGCCCCTGATCCGGTTTGAACTGGGGTATGCACTAGGGACACCAAATGTGCCCCCAGTGCAGGACTTCAAAGGACCCGAAAGTGCTCCCGCCCAGCCCCAATACACATTATCCTGTGTGGGGAGGTGGTCACACCTCCCTGGGACAGGAAACCTATTGTCCAGGCCTCCCCTGCCGGAGTTTCGTCCAGCAGCAGGAGGCCAGACTCGTGTCTGTGGCAGCAGCATCCATTTTGTGATGCCAGGGCTCTGGAAAGAAGTTACCGGACTAGTCAGAGTTAACATGTCTTTCCCTCTAGAAGGGTGGAATGCTACCCCCGCCGCCAGTATTGGCGGGGGGTAGTATTCCAAGATGTTTGACACCAAACACGACATGTTTAGGTGCAGACATTCCAAAGTTAGCATTTTACCGCGAGGATATAATGCGCTTAAGAGTATATGGTCAGGCTGCACTACAAACAGCATCAGAGATGGTCTCCGAACGCTGCAGAGGGGCCCTGCTCATGCAGGGGCACCCTCTCACATAGGAACCATGCACTCTGCCTTTAGGATTGATAAGGCCTGTCTTAGGAGTGACTTATAGGTTTATATGTGTGACCAGGAAGGCGATGGACAGATGCCCACCGATGTTGAGTGCTTCAGGTGCGTTGACGGTCATCTTGACTCTTCAGCCACGAGGTCCAGGAGGCGTTGTCGGTGACCAGGAGCAGGATTCGGGCTGGTACACAAAGTTTGTCGAGTGCTGAGGTGTCGGCGACCGGATTGGACCCAACAAGCCTTGGCAACTGCAAGTCTCGGTGAAGATGTAGATCGTCGATGGTGCAGACCAGCAAGGTCTGTGGAACTCACCCAGCGAGGGTAAGTGAGGGCAGGCCTGGAGCAACCAGGATGCCAAGTTAGAAAAGGATTGGCCTTCGTTGAGGGCTACTAGCCAACAGGCTAGCGACCGCGAAGGAGCCTCGTGATGCCGCACGTGGATCTGGCTTACAGGACACTCGTGGAGTGGGGGCCAGTGATCTTCGGTGCAGGTGGTGCTGGAGGCTAGGGCTACTCGGAGCCCAAAGCACGACTTCTTGGGAGACCCAGAAGAGGATGCACTTGCAAATGTGCTCGGTGTCCAGGGGTCATGGTCTCAAGTCACCCACGATAGCCACAGGCCTCAGCTTTGCTGGGGACTCAGGGTAGCCTCGGGGAAGTCTGAGAATCCACCTCTGGTGATGCGATGACTTCGGCATCCGACGGGAGCTTCAGAAATGCGAACCGGACAGATGCTTCTTTGGTGCCTGCCAAGCAGGGGAGTCACTCCTTGACCCCAAGGGAGATTCTTCTGTCCTCTAATCGTGAGTAGAGCGTCGAAGGTCCAGGATTCAGTTACAGAGTTTCGTCCAGGGATAATCTAAAGTCCTAAGGACTGGGTTCCTACCTTTATACTAAAGATAGGGGTTGGACTACTCTGTGGCCCCACCTATGGGTGGGTCAGGGCAGAGGGTGGCTACACCCCTTTCCCTTTGTCCAGTTCGCGCCAAAGCAGGGGCTGCAAGCCCCTGATCCGGTTTGAACTGGGGTATGCACAGGGACACCAAATGTGCCCCCAGTGCAGGACTTCAAAGGACCCGAAAGTGCTCCCGCCCAGCCCCAATACACATTATCCTGTGTGGGGAGGTGGTCACACCTCCCTGGGACAGGAAACCTATTGTCCAGGCCTCCCCTGCCGGAGTTTCGTCCAGCAGCAGGAGGCCAGACTCGTGTCTGTGGCAGCAGCATCCATTTTGTGATGCCAGGGCTCTGGAAAGAAGTTACCGGACTAGTCAGAGTTAACATGTCTTTCCCTCTAGAAGGGTGGAATGCTACCCCCGTCGCCAGTATTGGCGCGGGGTAGTATTCAAGATGTTTGACACCAAACACGACATGTTTAGGTGCAGCCATTCCAAAGTTAGCATTTTACCGCGAGGATATAATGCGCTTAAGAGTATATGGTCAGGCTGCACTACAAACAGCATCAGAGATGGTCTCCGAACGCTGCAGAGGGGCCCTGCTCATGCAGGGGCACCCTCTCACATAGGAACCATGCACTCTGCCTTTAGGATTGATAAGGCCTGTCTTAGGAGTGACTTATAGGTTTATATGTGTGACCAGGAAGGCGATGGACAGATGCCCACCGATGTTGAGTGCTTCAGGTGCGTTGACGGTCGTCTTGACTCTTCAGCCACGAGGTCCAGGAGGCGTTGTCGGTGACCAGGAGCAGGATTCGGGCTGGTACACAATGTTTGTCAAGTGCTGAGGTGTCGGCGACCGGATTGGACCCAACAAGCCTTGGCAACGGCAAGTCTTGGTGAAGATGTAGATCGTCGATGGTGCAGACCAGCAAGGTCTGTGGAATTCACCCAGCGAGGGTAAGTGAGGGCAGGCCTGGAGCAACCAGGATGCCAAGTTAGAAAAGGATTGGCCTTCGTTGAGGGCTACTAGCCAACGGGCTAGCGACCGCGAAGGAGCCTTGTGATGCCGCACGTGGATCTGGCTTACAGGACACTCGTGGAGTGGGTGCCAGTGATCTTCGGTGCAGGTGGTGCTGGCGGCTAGGGCTACTCGGAGCCCAAAGCACGACTTCTTGGGAGACCCAGAAGAGGATGCACTTGCAAATGTGCTCGGTGTCCAGGGGTCATGGTCTCAAGTCACCCACGATAGCCACAGGCCTCAGCTTTGTTGGGGACTCAGGGTAGCCTCGGGGAAGTCTGAGAATCCACCTCTGGTGATGCGATGACTTCGGCATCCGACGGGAGCTTCAGAATGCGAACCGGACAGATGCTTCTTTGGTGCCTGCCAAGCAGGGGAGTCACTCCTTGACCCCAAGGGAGATTCTTCTGTCCTCTAATCGTGAGTAGAGCGTCGAAGGTCCAGGATTCAGTTACAGAGTTTCGTCCAGGGATAATCTAAAGTCCTAAGGACTGGGTTCCTACCTTTATACTAAAGATAGGGGTTGGACTACTCTGTGGCCCCACCTATGGGTGGGTCAGGGCAGAGGGGTGGCTACACCCCTTTCCCTTTGTCCAGTTTGCGCCAAAGCAGGGGCTGCAAGCCCCTGATCTGGTTTGAACTGGGGTATGCACAGGGACACCAAATGTGCCCCCAGTGCAGGACTTCAAAGGACCCGAAAGTGCTCCCGCCCAGCCCCAATACACATTATCCTGTGTGGGGAGGTGGTCACACCTCCCTGGGACAGGAAACCTATTGTCCAGGCCTCCCCTGCCGGAGTTTCGTCCAGCAGCAGGAGGCCAGACTCGTGTCTGTGGCAGCAGCATCCATTTTGTGATGCCAGGGCTCTGGAAAGAAGTTACCGGACTAGTCAGAGTTAACATGTCTTTCCCTCTAGAAGGGTGGAATGCTACCCCCGTCGCCAGTATTGGCGGGGGGGGTAGTATTCCAAGATGTTTGACACCAAACACGACATGTTTAGGTGCAGCCAATCCAAAGTTAGCATTTTACCGCGAGGATATAATGCGCTTAAGAGTATATGGTCAGGCTGCACTACAAACAGCATCAGAGATGGTCTCCGAACGCTGCAGAGGGGCCCTGCTCATGCAGGGGCACCCTCTCACATAGGAACCATGCACTCTGCCTTTAGGATTGATAAGGCCTGTCTTAGGAGTGACTTATAGGTTTATATGTGTGACCAGGAAGGCGATGGACAGATGCCCACCGATGTTGAGTGCTTCAGGTGCGTTGACGGTCGTCTTGACTCTTCAGCCACGAGGTCCAGGAGGCGTTGTCGGTGACCAGGAGCAGGATTCGGGCTGGTACACAATGTTTGTCGAGTGCTGAGGTGTCGGCGACCGGATTGGACCCAACAAGCCTTGGCAACGGCAAGTCTCGGTGAAGATGTAGATCGTCGATGGTGCAGACCAGCAAGGTCTGTGGAACTCACCCAGCGAGGGTAAGTGAGGGCAGGCCTGGAGCAACCAGGATGCCAAGTTAGAAAAGGATTGGCCTTCGTTGAGGGCTACTAGCCAACGGGCTAGCGACCGCGAAGGAGCCTCGTGATGCCGCACGTGGATCTGGCTTACAGGACACTCGTGGAGTGGGGGCCAGTGATCTTCGGTGCAGGTGGTGCTGGAGGCTAGGGCTACTCGGAGCCCAAAGCACGACTTCTTGGGAGACCCAGAAGAGGATGCACTTGCAAATGTGCTCGGTGTCCAGGGGTCATGGTCTCAAGTCACCCACGATAGCCACAGGCCTCAGCTTTGCTGGGGACTCAGGGTAGCCTCGGGGAAGTCTGAGAATCCACCTCTGGTGATGCGATGACTTCGGCATCCGACGGGAGCTTCAGAAATGCGAACCGGACAGATGCTTCTTTGGTGCCTGCCAAGCAGGGGAGTCACTCCTTGACCCCAAGGGAGATTCTTCTGTCCTCTAATCGTGAGTAGAGCGTCGAAGGTCCAGGATTCAGTTACAGAGTTTCGTCCAGGGATAATCTAAAGTCCTAAGGACTGGGTTCCTACCTTTATACTAAAGATAGGGGTTGGACTACTCTGTGGCCCCACCTATGGGTGGGTCAGGGCAGAGGGGTGGCTACACCCTTTCCCTTTGTCCAGTTCGCGCCAAAGCAGGGGCTGCAAGCCCCTGATCCGGTTTGAACTGGGGTATGCACAGGGACACCAAATGTGCCCCCAGTGCAGGACTTCAAAGGACCCGAAAGTGCTCCCGCCCAGCCCCAATACACATTATCCTGTGTGGGGAGGTGGTCACACCTCCCTGGGACAGGAAACCTATTGTCCAGGCCTCCCCTGCCGGAGTTTCGTCCAGCAGCAGGAGGCCAGACTCGTGTCTGTGGCAGCAGCATCCATTTTGTGATGCCAGGGCTCTGGAAAGAAGTTACCGGACTAGTCAGAGTTAACATGTCTTTCCCTCTAGAAGGGTGGAATGCTACCCCCGTCGCCAGTATTGGCGCGGGGGTAGTATTCCAAGATGTTTGACACCAAACACGACATGTTTAGGTGCAGCCATTCCAAAGTTAGCATTTTACCGCGAGGATATAATGCGCTTAAGAGTATATGGTCAGGCTGCACTACAAACAGCATCAGAGATGGTCTCCGAACGCTGCAGAGGGGCCCTGCTCATGCAGGGGCACCCTCTCACATAGGAACCATGCACTCTGCCTTTAGGATTGATAAGGCCTGTCTTAGGAGTGACTTATAGGTTTATATGTGTGACCAGGAAGGCGATGGACAGATGCCCACCCATGTTGAGTGCTTCAGGTGCGTTGACGGTCGTCTTGACTCTTCAGCCACGAGGTCCAGGAGGCGTTGTCGGTGACCAGGAGCAGGATTCGGGCTGGTACACAATGTTTGTCGAGTGCTGAGGTGTCGGCAACCGGATTGGACCCAACAAGCCTTGGCAACGGCAAGTCTCGGTGAAGATGTAGATCGTCGATGGTGCAGACCAGCAAGGTCTGTGGAACTCACCCAGCGAGGGTAAGTGAGGGCAGGCCTGGAGCAACCAGGATGCCAAGTTAGAAAAGGATTGGCCTTCGTTGAGGGCTACTAGCCAACGGGCTAGCGACCGCGAAGGAGCCTTGTGATGCCGCACGTGGATCTGGCTTACAGGACACTCGTGGAGTGGGGGCCAGTGATCTTCGGTGCAGGTGGTGCTGGAGGCTAGGGCTACTCGGAGCCCAAAGCACGACTTCTTGGGAGACCCAGAAGAGGATGCACTTGCAAATGTGCTCGGTGTCCAGGGGTCATGGTCTCAAGTCACCCACGATAGCCACAGGCCTCAGCTTTGTTGGGGACTCAGGGTAGCCTCGGGGAAGTCTGAGAATCCACCTCTGGTGATGCGATGACTTCGGCATCCGACGGGAGCTTCAGAAATGCGAACCGGACAGATGCTTCTTTGGTGCCTGCCAAGCAGGGGAGTCACTCCTTGACCCCAAGGGAGATTCTTCTGTCCTCTAATCGTGAGTAGAGCGTCGAAGGTCCAGGATTCAGTTACAGAGTTTCGTCCAGGGATAATCTAAAGTCCTAAGGACTGGGTTCCTACCTTTATACTAAAGATAGGGGTTGGACTACTCTGTGGCCCCACCTATGGGTGGGTCAGGGCAGAGGGGTGGCTACACCCCTTTCCCTTTGTCCAGTTTGCGCCAAAGCAGGGGCTGCAAGCCCCTGATCTGGTTTGAACTGGGGTATGCACAGGGACACCAAATGTGCCCCCAGTGCAGGACTTCAAAGCACCCGAAAGTGCTCCCGCCCAGCCCCAATACACATTATCCTGTCTGGGAGGTGGTCACACCTCCCTGGGACAGGAAACCTATTGTCCAGGCCTCCCCTGCCGGAGTTTCGTCCAGCACCAGGAGGCCAGACTCGTGTCTGTGGCAGCAGCATCCATTTTGTGATGCCAGGGCTCTGGAAAGAAGTTACCGGACTAGTCAGAGTTAACATGTCTTTCCCTCTAGAAGGGTGGAATGCTACCCCCGCCGCCAGGATTGGCGGGTGGGTAGTATTCCAAGATGTTTGACACCAAACACGACATGTTTAGGTGCAGCCATTCCAAAGTTAGCATTTTACCGCGAGGATATAATGCGCTTAAGAGTATATGGTCAGGCTGCACTACAAACAGCATCAGAGATGGTCTCTGAACGCTGCAGAGGGGCCCTGCTCATGCAGGGGCACCCTCTCACATAGGAACCATGCACTCTGCCTTTAGGATTGATAAGGCCTGTCTTAGGAGTGACTTATAGGTTTATATGTGTGTATGTATTTAGTGATATAGGTAACCTACATCACAGTAAGGGGTGCATGCACCACCTTACCCAGGCTGCAGTAGCAGACCTGTGGTGTCAGTTTGGATGGCCTCCCAGGGGTGGCATAATACATGCTGCAGCCCCTGGCAGGCCTCTGACGTACCTATGCCCTTGGTACATAGTATACCATATACTAGGGACTTATAAGGGCACTCCAGATCCCAATCAGTGATGTGCCTAAGGCACATGGAAACCATTTTAGAGAGGAAGCAGCTAGGCTGGGGTTCTGATTAGCAGGGCCCCAGCCAGACTAATGTCGAAAAACAGTGAAGCATCAGCAAAAAGTGGGGGTACCCATGTGAAGCAGATCCTACTCTCCTACATAGGGGTCTTGCTGGGGCTGGTGTTTCAGGGTTTAGGGCAGTGCAGTGGTGTTCGGGCAGTGTAGGTGGTCGTGCTGGGGGTGGTGTTTCAGGGTTTAGGGCAGTGAAGTGGTGTTCGGGCAGTGTAGGGGGTTGTGCTGGGGCTAGTGTTTCAGGGTTTAGGGCAGAGCAATGGTGTTCCGGCAGTGTAGGGGGTTGTGCTGGAGGTGGTGTTTCAGGGTTTAGGGCAGTGCAGTGGTGTTCAGGCAGTGTAGGGGGGCTTGCTGGGGGTGATGTTTCAGGGTTTAGGGCAGTGCAGTGGTGTTCGGACAGTGTAGGGGGTCTTGCTGGGGGTAGTGTTTCAGGGTTTAGGGTAGTGCAGTGGTGTTCGGGCAGTGTAGGGGGTCGTGCTGGGGGTGGTGTTTCAGGGTTTAGGGCAGTGCCGTGGTGTTAGGGCACTGTAGGGGGTCGTGCTGGGGGTGGTGTTTCAGGGTTTAGGGCAGTGCAGTGGTGTTCCGGCAGTGTAGGGGGTCGTGCAGGGGGGTGGTGTTTCAGGGTTTAGGGCAGTGCAGTGGTGTTCGGGCAGTGTAGGGGGTCATGCTGGGGGTGGTGCTTCAGAGTTTAGGGCAGTGCAGTGGTGTTCGGGCAGTGTAGGGTGTCGTGCTGGGGGGTGGTGTTTCAGGGTTTAGGGCAGTGCAGTGGTGTTCGGGCAGTGTATGGGGTCGTGCAGGGGGTGGTGTTTCAGGGTTTAGGGCAGTGCAGTGGTGTTTGGGCAGTGTAGGGGGTCGTGCAGGGGGTGGTGTTTCAGGGTTTAGGGCAGTGCAGTGGTTTTCGGCCAGTGTAGGTGGTCTTGCTGGGGGTGGTGTTTCAGGGTTTAGTGCAGTGGTGTTCGGGCAGTGTAGGGGTCTTGCTGGGGGTGGTGTTTCAGGGTTTAGGGCAGTGCAGTGGTGTTCGGGCAGTGTAGGGGGTCTTGCTGGGGCTGGTGTTTCAGGGTTTAGGGCAGTGCAGTGGTGTTCGGGCAGTGTAGGGGGTCTTGCTGGGGCTGGTGTTTCAGGGTTTAGGGTAGTGCAGTGGTGTTCGGGCAGTGTAGGGGGTCATGCTGGGGCTGGTGTTTGAGGGTTTAGGGCAGTGCAGTGGTGTTTGGGCAGTGTAGGGGGTCGTGCTGGGGCTGGTGTTTCAGGGTTTAGGGCAGTGCAGTGGTTTTCGGGCAGTGTAGGCGGTCGTGCTGGGGCTGGTGTTTCAGGGTTTAGGGCAATGCAGTGGTGTTCGGGCAGTGTAGGGGGTCGTGCTGGGGCTGGTGTTTCAGGGTTTAGGGCAGTGCAGTGGTGTTCGGGCAGTGTAGGGGGTCGTGCTGGGGCTGGTGTTTCAGGGTTTAGGGCAGTGCTGTGTTGTTCGGGCAGTGTAGGGGGTCGTGCTGGGGCTGGTGTTTCAGGGTTTAGGGCAGTGCAGTGGTGTTCGGGCAGTGTAGGGGGTCGTGCTGGGGTTGATGTTTCAGGGTTTAGGGCAGTGGTGTTCGGGCAGTGTAGGCGGTCTTGCTGGGGGTGATGTTTCAGGGTTTAGGGCAGTGCAGTGGTGTTCGGGCAGTGTAGGGGGTCTTGCTGGGGGTAGTGTTTCAGGGTTTAGGGCAGTGCAGTGGTGTTAGTGCAGTGTAGGGGGTCATGCTGGGGGTGGTGTTTCAGGGTTTAGGGCAGTGCAGTAGTGTTTGGGCAGTGTAGGGGGTTGTGCAGGGGTGGTGTTTCAGGGTTTAGGGCAGTGCAGTGGTGTTCGGGCAGTGTAGGGGGTCATGCTGGGGGTGGTGTTTCAGGGTTTAGGGCAGTGCAGTGGTGTTCGGGCAGTATAGGGGGTCGTGCTCGGGCTGGTGTTCCAGGGTTTAGGGCAGTGCAGTGGTGTTCGGGCAGTGTAGGGGGTCGTGCTGGGGCTGGTGTTTCAGGGTTTTGGGCAGAGCAGTGGTGTTTGGGCAGTGTAGGGGGTCGTGCTGGGGGTGGTGTTTCAGGGTTTAGGGCAGTCCAGTGGTGTTCGGGCAGTGTAGGGGTCTTGCTGGGGGTGGTGTTTCAGGGTTTAGGGCAGTGGTGTTCGGGCAGTGTAGGGGGTCTTGCTCGGGGTGATGTTTCAGGGTTTAGGGCAGTGCAGGGGTGTTCGGGCAGTGTAGGGGTCTTGCTGGGGGTAGTGTTTCAGGGTTTAGGGCAGTGCAGTGGTGTTCGTGCAGTGTAGGGGGTCGTGCTGGGGGTGGTGTTTCAGGGTTTAGGGCAGTGCAGTAGTGTTTGGGCAGTGTAAGGGGTCGTGCAGGGGGTGGTGTTTCAGGGTTTAGGTCAGTGCAGTGGTGTTCGGACAGTGTAGGGGGTCGTGCTGGGGGTGGTGTTTCAGGGTTTAGGGCAGTGCAGTGATGTTCGGGCAGTGTAGGGGTCATGCTGGGGCTGGTGTTTCAGGGTTTAGGGCAGTGCAGTGGTGTTCGGGCAGTGTAGGGGGTCTTGCTGGGGCTGGTGTTTCAGAGTCTAGGGCAGTGCAGTGGTGTTCGGGCAGTGTAGGGGGTCTTGCTGGGGCTGGTGTTTCAGGGTTTATGGCAGTGCAGTGGTGTTCGGGCAGTGTAGGGGGTCGTGCTGGGGGTGGTGTTTCAGGGTTTAGGGCAGTGCAGTGGTGTTCGGGCAGTGTAGGGGGTCATGTTGGGGCTAGTGTTTCAGGGTTTAGGGCAGTGCAGTGGTGTTCGGGCAGTGTAGGGGGTCTTGCTGGGGGTGGTGTTTCAGGGTTTAGGGCAGTGGTGTTCAGGCAGTGTAGGGGGTCTTGCTGGGGGTGATGTTTCAGGGTTTAGGGCAGTGCAGTGGTGTTCGGGCAGTATAGGGGGTCTTGCTGGGGGTAGTGTTTCAGGGTTTAGGGTAGTGCAGTGGTGTTCGGGCAGTGTAGGGGGTCGTGCTGGGGGTGGTGTTTCAGGGTTTAGGGCAGTGCAGTGGTGTTCGGGCAGTGTAGGGGGTCGTGCTGGGGGTGGTATTTCAGGGTTTAGGGCAGTGCAGTGGTGTTTGGGCAGTGTAGGGGTCGTGCTGGGGCTGGTGTTTCAGGGTTTAGGGCAGTGCAGTGGTGTTTGGGCAGTGTAGAGGGTCGTGCTGGGGCTGGTGTTTCAGGGTTTAGGGCAGTGCAGTGGTGTTCGGGCAGTGTAGGGGGTCTTGCTGGGGGTGGTGTTTCAGGGTTTAGGGCAGTGGTGTTCGGGCAGTGTAGGGGGTCTTGCTGGCGGTGATGTTTCATGGTATATTGCAGTGCAGTTGTGTTCGGGCAGTGTAGGGGGTCTTGCTGGGGGTAGTGTTTCAGGGTTTAGGGCAGTGCAGTGGTGATCGTGCAGTGTAGGGGGTCGTGCTGGGGATGGTGTTTCAGGGTTTAGGGCAGTGCAGTAGTGTTCGGACAGTGTAGGGGGTCGTGCAGGGGGTGGTGTTTCAGGGTTTAGGGCAGTGCAGTGGTGTTCGGGCAGTGTAGGGGGTCGTGCTGGGGGTGGTGTTTCAGGGTTTAGGGCAGTGCAGTGGTGTTCGGGCAGTGTAGGGGGTCGTGCACGGGGTGGTGTTTCAGGGTTTAGGGCAGTGCAGTGGTGTTCGGGCAGTGTAGGGGGCCGTGCTGGGGCTGGTGTTTCAGGGTTTAGGGCAGTGCAGTGGTGTTCGGGCAGTGTAGGGGGTCATGCTGGGGATGGTGTTTCACGGTTTAGGGCAGTGCAGTGGTGTTCGGGCAGTGTAGGGGGTCGTGCTGGGGCTGGTGTTTCAGGGTTTAGGGCAGTGCAGTGGTGGTCGGGCAGTGTAGGCGGTCGTGCTGGGGCTGGTGTTTCAGGGTTTAGGGCAGTGCAGTGGTGTTCGGGCAGTGTAGGGGGTCGTACTGGGGTTGGTGTTTCAGGGTTTAGGGCAGTGCAGTGGTGCTCTGGCAGTGTAGGGGGTCGTGCTGGGGCTGGTGTTTCAGGGTTTAGGGTAGTGCAGTCGTGTTCGGGCAGTGTAGGGGGTCATGCTGGGGCTGGTGTTTCAGGGTTTAGGGCAGTGCAGTGGTGTTCGGGCAGTGTAGGGGGTCATGCTGGTGTTTCAGGGTTTTGGGCAGAGCAGTGGTGTTCGGGCAGTGTAGGGGGTCGTGCTGGGGGGGGGGTTTACAGGGTTTAGGGCAGTGCAGTGGTGTTCGGGCAGTGTAGGGGGTCGTGCTGGGGGTGGTGTTTCAGGGTTTAGGGCAGTGGTGTTCGGGCAGTGTAGGGGGTCTTGCTGGGGGTGATGTTTCAGGGTTTAGTGCAGTGCAGTGGTGTTCGGGCAGTGTAGGGGGTCTTGCTGGGGTAGTGTTTCAGGGTTTAGGGCAGTGCAGTGGTGTTCGGGCAGTGTAGGGGTCGTGCTGGGGGTGGTGTTTCAGGGTTTAGGGCAGTGCAGTGGTGTTCGGGCAGTGTGGGGGTCATGAAGGGGGTGGTGTTTCAGGGTTTAGGGCAGTGCAGTGGTGTTCAGGCAGTGTAGGGGGTCGTGCTGGGGGTGGTGTTTCAGGGTTTAGGGCAGTGCAGTGGTGTTCGGGCAGTGTAGGGGGTCATGCTGGGGTAGTGTTTTAGGGTTTAGGGCAGTGCAGTGGTGTTCGGGCACTGTAGGGGGTCGTGCTGGGGGTAGTGTTTTAGGGTTTAGGGTAGTGCAGTGGTGCTTGTATAGTGTAGGGGGTCGTGCTGGGGGTAGTGTTTTAGTGTTTAGGGTAGTGCAGTGGTGTTTGTGTAGTGTATGGGGTCATGTTTTAGGGTAGTGCAGTGGTGTTTGGGTAGTGTAGGGGTCGTGCTGGGGGTAGTGTTTTAGGATTTAGGTTAGTGCAGTGGTGTTTGGGTAGTGTAGGGGGTCGTGCTGGGGGTAGTGTTTCAGGGTTTAGGGCAGTGCAGTGGTGTTCAGGCAGTGTAGGGGTCATGCTGGGGGTGGTGTTTCAGGGTTTAGGGCAGAGCAGTGGTGTTTGGGCAGTGTGGGGGGTCATGAAGGGGGTGGTGTTTCAGGGTTTAGGGCAGTGCAGTGGTGTTCGGGCAGTGTAGGGGGTCATGCTGGGGGTGGTGTTTCAGGGTTTAGGGCAGTGCAGTGGTGTTCGGGCCGTGTAGGGGGTCGTGCTGGGGGTAGTGTTTTAGGGTTTAGGGTAGTGCAGTGTTGTTTGTGTAGTGTAGGGGATCGTGCTGGGGTAGTGTTTTAGGGTTTAGGGTAGTGCAGTGGTGCTTGTGTAGTGTATGGGGTCGTGCTGGGGGTAGTGTTTTAGGGTTTAGGGTAGTGCAGTGGTGTTTGTGTAGTGTAGGGGGTCATGTTTTAGGGTAGTGCAGTGTAGTTTGGGTAGTGTAGGGGGTCGTGCTGGGGGTAGTGTTTTAGGATTTAGGTTAGTGCAGTGGTGTTTGGGTAGTGTAGGGGGTCGTGCTGGGGGTAGTGTTTTAGGGTTTAGGGTAGTGCAGTGGTGTTTGTGTAGTGTAGGGGGTCATGCTGGGGGTAGTGTTTTAGGGTTTAGGATAGTGCAGTGGTGCTTGTGTAGTGTAGGGGTCATGCTGGCGGTAGTGTTTTAGGATTTAGGTTAGTGCAGTGGTGTTTGGGTAGTGTAGGGGTTGTGCTGGGGTAGTGTTTTAGGGTTTAGGGTAGTGCAGTGGTGTTTGTGTAGTGTAGGGGTCATGCTAGGGGTAGTGTTTTAGGGTTTAGGATAGTGCAGTGGTGCTTGTGTAGTGTAGGGGGTCATGCTGGGGGTAGTGTTTTAGGGTTTAGGATAGTGCAGTGGTGTTTTTGTAGTGTAGGGGGTCATGTTTTAAGATGCCACGCTCCAATACCTGACCATCTGCACTACATAAAACTGCAAAAAAACTAAAAATAAAAAGTGTTTTGCACACTTTTGTCATTGGGCTATATGTGGGCTACATCTGGGAAATATTTGTGCTACATTTGGGCTCTTTTTTCTCTGGTGGCCATCTTGGAAGACTTCTTTGTTATGAAGTTTCCTAATTTCCTCATTTACTGCAGTCTCCTCAGTAGGAAATGCTTTCAGTTTTTTACTTTGATTCCATCAAGAAGGCATTCAGATGTGTCTCACATTTGCCATAAATTCAGAATGTTAGCACTCTAGTTGCTCATTAGATCACTGTAGTAAAGCTACTGCTCACCAGGGAGTTAACTGGAAGTCTGCTGCTGGTATTGAAAGTGATTGTTTCAGTCTGCATGTCAGAATTTTCTAATGAAATAGAAGAGGATTTGAGATCTCACTTAAAACATGCCCTAATTTTTCTTTCTGCAGCACTAACCATAATTTCTATTTCAAAAGAACCCCCTCATTTTGTTCGTTTTTAAATTAAATGTTTTAAGTGTTACCGGTTTATTCCAATCAAGATGGCTTCAGGTGTGCCATACTTTTGTCATAAGTAAGGCTGTTAGCACTCTAGTTGTTCTTTAGAACACTCTGGGAAGCTGCAGTAGAACACAAAGGCATCAACTGGCAGGCTGCTCCTGTTGAAATATAACAGGAAGATATTTGAGATCACACTTGAACCATGTCCTAATTTTTCTTTATACAGCACTAACCATAATTTCTATGACAAAATGAACCCCATCATTTTGTTCCTTTTTAAATTAAATGTTTTAAGTGTTACCAGTTTATTCCAATCAAGATGGCCTCAGGTGTGCCATACTTTTGTCATAAGTAAGGCTGTTAGCGCTCTAGTTGTTCTTTAGAACACTCTGGGAAGCTGCAGTAGAACACAAAGGCATCAACTGGCAGGCTGCTCCTGTTGAAATATAACAGGAAGATATTTGAGATCACACTTGAACCATGTCCTAATTTTTCTTTATACAGCACTAACCATAATTTCTATGACAAAATGAACCCCATCATTTTGTTCCTTTTTAAATTAAATGTTTTAGGTGTTACCAGTTTATTCCAATCAAGATGGCCTCAGGTGTGCCATACTTTTGTCATAAGTAAGGCTGTTAGCACTCTAGTTGTTCTTTAGAACACTCTGGGAAGCTGCAGTAGAACACAAAGGAATCAACTGACAGTCTCTGCCCTTGTTGGATGTACATGTTTTACGGAGAATGTCAGACTTCATTCTCACATGACTGAGAAAGATAATGTGAATTTACAGAAAATATGCTCTCATTTTAGCTTCTGGAGCACCTTCCAAAACTCTATGGGACAAGCATGTGAAAATAGTTTTCTCTCAAACATGATTCATGATATCCCAGCAGAAGGTTTTTCACAGGGTAAAATCACCTTAGAACACACCACAATTCCTGAAATTAGTATGGTACCATCAACAAATGAATTCTAATGTAACTAAAGTCTGTTATCACCCTTTATAGTTCTCCTTTTGGTAACCCTCAAAACCTTTGATTCACTACAATGCATTTCAATGGGGTACTATCATGTATATTGGTCCCAAGATGGCTGCCAGCAATTCCAGGATGAAGTGCTGACAGCCAATCAGATCTCACAATGACATGTGTGGTTAGGCTCTGCCCAGATATATATGTGATTTTACTTTTGATTTTCTCAGGAACTACTGAACGGATTTACACCATTTAACCAAAAGGCACGACTCTGAACCAAGGGCTACTTTTTGCCAAATTTGGTGTAATTCCGTTCAGCAGTTCGGGCTGTAGCTGCGACTAAAGGTTCCTATGGAAAATTGCATGGGGAAAACATGTTTTGGGACCCCCTTTTTCTCGGCCCTCGCTAGTCGAATCACTCGAAACTTTCAGGATAGGAGCAGACCGGAGCGCCCCACGAATTTTGAAAATTTCGCGAAGATTCGTCAACCGGCATCAAAGTTATTGGAAATAGAATGTTGTGAATTTCCTATGGAAAATAGGTCCTAACTATAACTATCTACTGGCGACCGCCAGTAGATAATATATATTATCTACTGGCGGTCGCCAGTAGATAGTTATAGTTAGGACCTATTTTCCATAGGAAATCATGCAACATTCTATTTGAAATAACTCTTGCATCGGTTGACGAATCTTCGCGAAATTTTCAAACTTTATGGCCCGCTCCGGTCCGCTCCTACCCTGAAAGTCTCGGGTGATTCGTCAAGCGGCGGCCGAGAAAAAGGGGTCCCAAAACGTGTTTTCCCATTCATTTTCCCATAGGAAACTTTAGCCACGGCTACAGCCTGGACTGCTGAACGGAATTACACCAAATTTGGCAAAGAGGTAGTTCTTGGTTCAGAAAGAACCCTTTTTGTTAAATGGTGTAAATCCGTTCAGTAGTTCCTGAGAAAATCAAAAGGAAAATCACATATATATCTATGGCCACGTCGGATTCGCGCACCCTGCGCGCACCCTCCCGATAACGAGCTGCATGCTAATTGGCTTTCAAGTGGCTGTCAACACTCCAAATCAGGAAGTGTTGGCAGCCATTTTGTCCCTCGGTAGAACCGAGGCACAAGAAACAAGTGCGCAAAACGCATAAAGGGGGCAGGGTAGAAACACCCTGACCCCCTAGGTCTGCTCAGGGGTCCCACAAGGACCCCTGGGCAGAAAAGCATTTTTTTTTTTAAATCGGCGGGATGCGCTTAGGGTGCGCGGATCCCGCCGATAAAAATCGAGCGCGGTCTCCGCGCTTCGATGCTATTTTGCCCCGGGTGGGCCAAGTCCCGGGGGCATGCAGGGATTTATTTATATTTAATGTGGGGGGCCTCTAAGGCCCCCCAAGCCCCGGGGACTGCCACCCCCCGGGGCTTTCAATGAAAAATGGTGCTGGAGGGCTATCCGCCCTCCCGCAGCCCCGGGGACCGCCACCCCCGGGCTTCTTTTTTTAAATATTAATTACCTGTGTGGGGGGGTTCGAGGCCCCCCCACATGCCCTGGGGACCGCCACCTCCCCAGGGCACTAAATAATAAAATGTGGGGGTTCGTTTAGGACCCCCGAGCCCCGGGGACCACCACCTCCCCGGGGCTGTGCAAAGGTTGGGAGGGGGCCGCCCGGCCCCCTCCTGGAGCCCTCCATGGCCTTGGGGACCGCCACCCCCAGGGCCGGCTCCTGCAGTGTCCCGGGTGCCTACCCCGGGACACTGTAGTTTGCAATGACAGGACGGAGCCTCGCGGCTCCCGTCCTGTCATTGCAAACTGTTTTGGATATTGGAAGCGAGAGCAGGGAAGCCTGCTCTCGCTTCCAATATCCAAGCACATTGCTTTTCCACATGGGGAGCTGCATCTTAGCAGCTCCCCATGTGGAAAGCAATGCCGGCTCCCGCAGGAGGCGGGGAGCCGGCAGGGTCCGTGGGGGAGTTGGGGTCCCCCCACGGACCCCAAAGGATAGGGCCAGCCCCGGGGGATGGGGTCCGCGGGGCTAGTAGTGGCCCAGGAGTGGGGCCACGTGGCCCCCCTCCCCCAAATTATTAAATAAAGACATTTTTTTTTTAAAAAGGCCGGCCCGGGGGATGGGGTCCCCGGGGCCTAAGGAGGCCTGAGGAGGGGGGCAACGCAGCCCCCCTCCATAAAAATAATTTTTAAAAAATGTGGCAATGACTTGGGGGATGGGGTTCCCGGGCCGAAATTGGCCAGGGGAGGGGGGCCCACGCGGTCCCCTTCCCGTACCCATTTTTTTTTTTAAAATAAAAGGGGGTCAGGCCCTGGGGGATGGGGTCCCCAGGGCCCAAAATAATTAAAAAGAAGGGGGGCCACACAGCCCCCTTTAAAAAAAATTTTTTTAAATCCGGCATGCGCCGGAGGCCACGCCCCCTCCTTGTCAGCACTCTGCAAACGCGCCCCCTGGTGCGTTTGCAGAGGGGGAACGAATTACCCTTGAATACTGGGGGTCCCTGGGGGCCGACTAGCCCACCAGGAACCTCCAGTATGCGCCAGGGGGCTGCGTTGCAGAGAAGTGTTCTGAGGCCACGCCCCTTTTTACACCTCTCTGCAATGCAGCTCTGTGGCGCTTAATGGAGGTAGCTGGTGGGCTAGTTGCACCCCAGGGACCCTCAGGATTCAAGGGGAGTTAATTCCCCGACTTAAAACGCGCCACGGGGCGCGTTTGCACAGTGTTGGTTCAGGATTTTAGATGTCATCAGTGATGTCATCAGTGATGTCACTGACCATGTCATGAGTGATGTAATATGTGACGTCATCAGCAGTGCATTGCGGGGGCGCGAGTTATAGTTAGCTGAACTAACTATAACGGGGGAATTTCACGGGTTTTGTACGAGTGCAATGTCCAACTAACTATAACTGTCCCTAAAACCTATGGTTTTTTCAGTGAATTTGTAAGGTTTTTTAAATGCTAATTTCTAACTATAACGTGCCTGAAACCTATGGGTTTTTTAGTGAATATATATATATATTTTTTTTTTTGTCCGACTGTGCAATTTGACTATGCCAATACACGCATAGACTTATATAGATTCATAAGGAAAATAAAACTTATGAAAATACATCTATTACACCCAAAGAAACCAAGAGCAGTGACACAAAATATTGTGGGAAATGAAAACCCCTTGATGGGAACAGACCTAGAAACTTTGATGACATTGAGAGAACTGGAGGCAGATGGAAATATAGATGAAACAACCGTGGACTACAATAATACAATAGGGCTCTTAGAAGAGATGGGAGTCTCACAAATAGGGGCATCAAGTAATTTGAGAGTAAAATCACATTTTATTCCACAGACTGCACATGATGCAATCGACACCTTCCACGAAATAGTAACAGAGGACCTAAAACGACTACAAGCAGAGGGTCCTAATCTTACTAGAGAAAATTTAACGAAAAAACAATGGAAGGCAATAATGGATCTAAAGAATGATGTCAACCTGATAATGAAACCATCCGACAAGGGTGGGGATGTAGTGTTGATGGACAAGAAACTTTATCAAAGAGAGGCTATGAGGCAACTGATGATGGAGGACTGCTATAAAGTAGTTTCAAGATCGGTATATGAAACAAGCATAAAAGAATTCTATGAGATTTTAAATAAATGGAAGACAAAAGGAATCTTGGGTGAACATGATTTTAGGTTTATGTACTGTGAATTTCCCGAACTACCCACTTTCTACCATCTCCCAAAGGTTCATAAAGATCTGAAAGACCCCCCGGGACGGCCAATTGTGTCCTCAAAGAATAGCCTCCTTGAAAACGCTTCTGTATATATAGATTGCTTTCTAAATCCCATGGTTAAGGATCTCAGTTCCTATGTTAAGGACACAAAAGACGTCCTACGCATTATAGCAGATATCCAATGGGAGACGGACATGCTACTAATAACTCGATATAACAAGCCTTTACACCAGCATTGATCACGAGAAGGGACTTACAGCGATACAATTCTTTCTTGGGAAAAGGAATTTGAAATATTGTGAACACAATGAGATGTTGATGGAGGTAATCTCTTTCTGCCTGAAAAATAAAAAATAAATATTTTCAGGGGAACTTTACCACCAACAACAGGGAACTGCTATGGGCACGTGCTTCGCCCCCAGTTACGCGAATTTATTCGTGGGCTTGTGGGAGAAGCACGTGGCCTGGGCAGGCAGTAATGAGAAATAGCTGGAGAAGGTTACATTATGGTCTCGTTATATAGATGACCTCTTCATTGTTTGGAAGGGGACGTATGAAGAGGCAATTAGCTATATTTCCGCATTGAACAACAATGATCTCAACCTTAAATTTACTGAATGATTTAGCTGCACACAGGTGCCATATCTGGACATATTGGTCTAGAATAACACCCTGCAAACTACACTATATAGAAAACCCACGGCAGGAAATAGCACATTACACGCAGGCAGCTTCCATCCTAGGAGTGTGATCAGCAGTGTCCCCTATGGAGAGATAGTGAGAATGAAACGAAATTGTTCCAAACAGGATGAATTTGTAAAATCAAGAGATCAGGCCCTCTGCAGACTTAAAGAGAGGGGATATACTGAGGGGATACTAAAGGAGGCAGTGATAAAATCTGAGTATCTTAATAGACAGGATCTTTTACTAGACAAGAAAGGCAACACGGGAGGGACACAAGAGGAAATGGGATCAATAAGAATGATCACAGAATTGACAGCCAGCTCCTCGGAAGTGTACCAGATTTTCCATAAGAACTGGAGAATATTGAAGGCAGACAATATTGTGGGTCCGCATATGTCCAAAGTCCCACTAATTACATATATCTGAGGCCCTGCCTTGAAAGATCATTTGGTTAGAAGCCACTTTGTAAAGGGATAAAAGAGGAGGGACATGGTTACTGGATTCTTTCCATGTATGAGGTGTAAGGCCTGTAAAAACAGTCAAAAGATCAAAGAATTCCAAATACCAGACAGGAAGACAAAACGCAAAATTAACAAACTGTTGAATTGCATTTTCGAATACACGGTTTATTGTCTTATCTGCCCATGCGGAATGCAATATATTGGGAGCACGATACATCCTACCAAGAAACGAATTCTTGAACAAATGCGAGCCATTAAAAATCATGATCCGACATATCCCGTGGCCCGCCATTTCCATGACAAATACAACAGCAATTAAAATCTACAAAAATTATTTTGTCTAGATCAGGTATCAAAGGAAGAAAGAGGAGGAGACAGAACAAAAAAGCTCGGGCATTAGAATCGAAATATATTATTGAGTTACAGACTAAGACTTGTCGGGGTCTTAATAACGAAGTGGAGCTATGGATACACATTCCGTAGAATTGAGGTGCACTATGAATAGTTGACCACATAATTAAGTTAATATTTAGAATTAATTCGAAATATAGAAATTGTGTATATGTATGATGAACTAATTTATCTTCTATTATTTGGGTTTAAGGGTTTGCCAATTCATAGCAAGATTGTTTTCTGTTTTCATATAACGCATTATGCTGTAACCATAAGTTGGTAATAATGAATTATTTACCTAGAAGCATTTGCCCATTAAGGGCTATATTGAGATACATGAAATCAATATGTGACATGACATTGCGCGATATATGAGGAGAGGAAAAAAAAATCTTTTTTGACAAATGTGATCTCCTAATCATGAAATTTGTTCAAAAAACGGAATTGATGAATTATGTTGGATTTAAAACCCTGTACCCATACTTTGTATATAGTAATTATGTTGAAAACATACCATACCGACAATGAAATCCTTCCTTTTTGTGATTAGAGAGAGACTTTCTCTATGTTAGTCAATCGAATGAATTGCTCCCTTTCTTTATGTTTATGATTTTTTTTATTTAAAAATGCATGTTTGAAAAACCACACCGACATTGAGAAAAGCGGGAAGCCGAAACGCGTCTGTCTGGTGCTGTGGTCGTGTGGACAATAAATATCTGAAGGAGCTACATCCCCAGTGTGCGCCTCAATTTCTGATCGAGACGAGGTCATTATTTGGGAATATATGTTCCTCAGGACACAAGAGGACCTCATCTCCCCACCAGCAGTGTGCCAAGAGGCTCGCTTGCAGAGTGGTGTAAAGAGGGGCGTGGCCTCGGACCACCTCTCTGCAACGCAGCTCTGTGGCGCATACTGGAGGTACCTGGTGGGCTAGTTGGCCCCCGGGACCCTCAGTATTCAAGGGGAATTAATTCCCCAACTAACAACGCGCCAGGGGGAGCGTTTGCAGAATGGTGGAGAAAGGGGGCGTGGCCTCCGGCTAGATGCCAGCTTTTTTTTAAATATTTTTTTTTACAAGGGGGGCTGTGTCTTTTCATTTTTGGGGCCCTGAGGACCCCATCCCCCAGGGCCTGACCCCTTTTTATAAAATAAAAAAAATAAAAAAAATCGGGAAGGGGGCCGCGTGGCCCCCCTCCCGAAGCCAATTTCGGCCCCAGGGACCCCATCCCCCGGGGCATGACCAGAGGGGGCCACGTGGCCCCCCTCCTCAGGCCAATTATTGCCCCGGGGACCCCATCCCCCGGGGCCGGCCTTTCCGTTTAAAAAAAATAAAAAAATATTTAATTAGAGGGGAGGGGGCCGTGTGGCCTTCCCTCCCAGGCCACTTCTGGCCCCGGGGACCCCATGCCCCGGGGCCTGGCCTCACCATTGGGGACCGTGGGGAGGAGCCCCAATGCCCCCACGGTCCTGTCGGCTCCCCGCCTCCTGCGAGAGCCGGTATTGCTTTTCCACAAGGGGAGCTGCAGACATGCAGCTCCCCTTGTGGAAAAGCAATCTGTTTTGGTTTTTGGAAGCGAGAGCAGGTTTCCTGCTCTCGCTTCCAAAAACCAAAGCAGTGTTTGCTATGACAGGACGGGAGTCGCACGGCTCCCGTCCTGCCATAGCAAACAGCAGTGTCCCGGGGTGGGCACCCTGGGACATTGCAGGAGCCGGCCCTGGGGGGTGGCGGTCCCCAGGACCATCAAGGGCTCCAGGAGGGTGGCCGCGCTGCCCCCCTCCCTTAATTTCTAAAGCCCCAGGGAGGTGGTGGTCCCCGGGGCCCCGTAACAGACCCCCGAATTTGAATATTTATGTCCCCCGGGGAGGTGGTGGTCCCAGGGGTAGTGTGGGGGGGCTCGAGCCCCCCCACACTAATTATTCGTTATAGCCCCAGGGAGGTGGCGGTCCCCGGGGCTTGGGGGGGCCCGCGAGGTCCCCCACCCTAATTTTAAGAAAGCCCCAGGGAGGTGGTGGTCCCCGGGGCTTGGGGGGGCCCACGAGGCCCCCCACCCTTATTTTAATTATGCCCCGGGGAGGTGGTAGTCCCCGGGGCTGCGGGGGGCAGGTGCCCTCGCGCATAAATCATAAAGCCCCAGGGAGGTGGTGGTCCCCGGGGCTGTGGGGGCCCCCACACCATAAATAGTATTGCCCCCAGGTCCTGGCCCACCCGAGGGCTTTTTAACAAATGAAGCGCGGGAGTCCGCGCTTCGTTTTTTTTAATAATTTCGGCCGGATTCGCGTATCCAGCGAGAATTCGGCCGAAATTATAAAAATAAAAATGCTTTTTTGGGCCCTGGGGGTCCTAGTGGGACCCCCTGAGCAGGCCTAGGGGGTCAGGGTATTTCTACCCTGCCCCCTTGTCTTCATTTTTCACTTTTCCCCCCCCTTTTTCTTGTGACTTGGTTACCGAGTCACAAGATGACTGCCAACACTTGCTGGTATGGAGTTTTGGCAGCCAATGAGAGGGAAGCTCGTGTCCGAGAGGGTCCGCGAACCCTCCTCAGTGCTCAGATATCGATATTTTTATTTCTTGAATTTCCCAGCAACTACTGAACGGATTTACACCATTAAAAAAAAAGGTCGCTTTCTGGACCTAGACCTACCTTTTTGCCAAATTTGGTGTAATTCCGTTCAGCAGTTCGGGCTGTAGCCTGTTCCAATTTTTCCTATGGAAATTAACATGGGGAAATCGCGTTTTGGGACCCCCCTTTTTTCTCGGCCCCCGCTTGATGAATCACCCCGGAACTTTCAAGACAGGACCTGACCCAAGTGAACCTTTTTTCTGGAAAATTTCGCAAAGATTCGTCAAACGGCGCCAAAGATATTGGCAAAATTAAAAACGCTTTTTGAATAGAAACAAGGTCCTAACTATAACAACTACCTACTGGCGACCGCCAGTAGGTAATATATATATATATATATATATATATATATATATATATATATATATATATATATATATATATATATATATATATATATATATATATAGGATAAATGCAACTCCGATCAGGAAATGAAGGATGCAGCACACCGGAGGAAAACACATTCATTTATTGCGCAAGCAAAGCGTTTCTGCGAAAGCCTTTGTCAAGCAAGTGAATGCTCGCCCCATCTCCCATAGAATTAGTGCAATGTGTCCATAGGCATCAAATAAATACTGTGAATATCGTAACATAATATCGACCAGATTCTATTTGATCACACATTTAAACAATAGAATATCTTGTCATTGCAGTCATTAAGAAAATCAATTTTTGTTTCTTTTTTGATTGTTCATAATAAAATACAGTGCATGATCGTAACTGCATTCTTCATTTCCTGAATGGAATTGGATTTATCCTGTAAGTTTAGATGGCAGCTGCTGTCTTGAAAGTTTCGGGGTGATTCGTCAAGTGGGGGCCGAGAAAAAAGGGGGGTCCCAAAACGCGTTTTCTCCATTTTAATTTCCATAGGAAACTTTTGTCACAGCTACAGCCCGAACTGCTGAACGGAATTACACCAAATTTGGCAGAAAGGTAGCTCATGGTCCAGAGTGCACTCTTTGCCTTAAATGGTGTGAATCCGTTCAGTAGATTTTGAAATATTAAAGGAAAAACAAATATCGATATCTGGGCGGAGCCTAACCACATATCTCATCGTGAGATCTGATTGGCTGTCAGCACTTCATCCAAGAAGTGTTGGCAGCCATCTTGGGACCAATATACATGATAGCACCCCATTAAAGTGCATTGCAGTGAATAGAAGGTTTTAAGGGTCACCAAAAGGACAACGTATATAAAGGGTGATAACAGACTTTAGTTCCATTATAATTCATATGTTTATGGTACCATACTAATTTTAGGAATTGTGGTATGTTCTAAGGTGATTTTACCCTGTGAAAAAGCCTTCTGCTGGGATATCATGAATCATGTTTGAGAGAAAACTATTTTCTCATGCTTTTCCCATAGAGGTTTGGAAGGTGCTCCAGAAGCTAAAATGAGAGCATATTTTCCGTAAATTCACATTATCTTTCTCAGTCATTTGAGAATGAAGTCTGACATTCTCAGTAAAACATGTACATCCAACAAGGGCAGAGACTGTCAGTTGATTCCTTTGTGTTCTACTGCAGCTTCCCAGAGTGTTCTAAAGAACAACTAGAGCGCTAACAGTCTTACTTATGGCAAAAGTATGGCACGCATGAAGCCATCTTGATTGGAATAAACTGGTAACACTTAAAACATTTAATTTAAAAAGGAACAAAATGAGGGGGTTCATTTTGCCATAGAAATTATGATTAGTGCTGCAGAAAGAAAAATTAGGGCACATTTTGAGTGACTTCTCAAATCCTCTTCTATTTCATAAAAAAATTCTTGCATTTTCAATACCAGCAACAGACTTCCACTTAACTCCCTGGTGAGCAGTAGCTTAACTACAGTGATCTAATGAGCAACTAGAGTGCTAACATTCTGAATTGATGGCAAATGTGTGACACATCTGAATGCCTTCTTGATGGAATCAAAGTAAAAACTGAAAGCATTTCCTACTGAGGAGACTGCAGTAAATGAGGAAATTAGGAAACTTCATAACAAATAAGTCTCCCAAGATGGCCACCAGAGAAAAGAGCCCAAATGTAGCACAAATATCACCCAGATGTAGCCCACATATAGCCCAATGACATAAGTGTGCAAAACACTTTTAATTTTTAGTTTTTTTGCAGTTTTATAGTGCAGACTGGCCAGGTATTGGAGCGTTGCATCTTACTTGGACCCCTTATGCGTATTTTTCGCAAAGTACTTGAGATTGATCTTGCAAAACATTGAACTTCACTATTCTGTTAACCTGAAGTTGCTCTGACCCGGGCTTTGTAACAACCGTTTTTATGTACTGGTTTTAATTAATTCTCATTGTATTGTATTAAGAAAGAGGATTTACTGTTTTTATGTACACTTTTATGATCTATGTTTCTAAATCAGATTGAATAAAGTTTATTGAATTGAATTGAATTGTCCCAAGATGGCCACCAGAGAAAAAGGAGCCCAAATGTAGCACAAATATTACCCAGATGTAGCCCACGTATAGCCCAATGACAGAAGTGTGGAAAACACTTTTTAGTCTTTGTTTTTTGCAGTTTTATATAGTGCAGACTGGTCAGGTATTGGAGTGCTTTACATGAGCATTGGTTACATCATACAAGGACAAATTCATTTTTATGTAGGCATGGGGAGATTAAGTGATTTGACCAGAATCACAGAATGTCAAGCTGAAGCAGAATCTCCAACCTGGTTCCCCAGTTGTAAAGTCTGCAGCTATAGAAGTAACACCACATCCTCTCCCCTAAGCGTAACATTTAATCAAGTGGTCAACTGGATAAAAAAACATAAAGATAACAAATAATTTAAAAGTGCTTTGTCACTATTTGAGAACTCAGAAAATATGTCCTCATTTTAGTTTTTTAGAGCACTAACCATAATTTCTATGCAAATAAGACCCTCTCATTTCTATAATTTCTAAAGGAAATGCTTTAGGTATTACAGTTTTGATTACATCAAGATGACATCAGGCGTGCCACACTTTTGTAATAAATATAGAATGTTAGCAATCTAGTTGTTCATTAGGATACTGTTGGGAGGCAGAGGTCAGGGGCACGGACTCGGAAAATTGAAGGCAGGTAGGAGGGTGCAGGGGCAACAATTTGACCACACTGGGCAGGCAGGAAGGGCAGTGGTAGCACAACATGGAGGGCAGTGGAAAGGGGGCACGGGCAACAAACCAACAATGCAGGACAGGCAAGAGAGGCTGTGGCAATATAATAGAGCATTGAGAGCAGAGGTAAGTGGCAGTGGTACTACAACCATACATGCCAACAGAGTTGATTCAGGCAGGAAATGCCCAATGTTTTTAAGCCCAAAAGGGCTTTATTTTATCTGTCTCTTGTCTACAATCTCCTCTTTTTCAATGTAAGTCAATGGGGAAAATCAATTCCCCAGTTTTTTTCCCAAAATCTCCCTCTTACCAAGTTCAAAATGTTAGCAAGTATGGTACATTGGATCATGGAATGCAGGAGGAATTGTGGTAGGGACATGGCCTTGGATAACAGAGAGCAGGAGGGACATGGACAGGTGCACCAAACTGACCTTACATGGCAGGCATCAGGGTTTACAGCAGCACAATACACCACACAGGGCATGCGGGACGGCAGTGCAGCACAACAAATCATGGAAAGCAATAGGGAGGAGACAGGACCATGCACATGGACAACAGAGAACAGTTGGGAAAGAGGCAATGGCAGCAAGCTGACCATACTGGACAGACAGGAGAGAAAGCTGCAGCATAATGGACCATAAAGGGCAGGAGGGAGGGATCAGGGGCATGACAATGGAAAAGACAAGCCAGGAGGGAGGGAATAGGGGTATGCACATGGAAAACGGAGGGCAGGGGGCAAGGGTCAGGGCAGGAGCAGCAAGCTGACCATGGAGGTCAGGCAGGATGGGCACTAGAAGCACAACACACCATGGAGTGAGACTATAATGGCATACACACAGACCATGGAGGGAAGGTGGGAGGGGGTCAGGGGCAGCTAGCTGACCACACAGGGAAGGTGGGAGGGGCAGTGGCAGCACAAAAGACCATGCATGGCAAGCGAGAGGGTTAGTGGCAGCACAATGGCCATGATGGGCAAAAAGGAGGGGGCAGGGGCATGCACAAAGGACCACGGATGATAGAAGGGAGGGGTAGGAGCTGGGCACAGACAAGAGAGTTCAGGGGAAGGGGCCTCACAAGAGACCACATGGGGCAGGCAGGAGGAGCAGTTGCAGCACAACAGACCAGGGAGGGTAGAAGGGTGTGGCAGTAAAATGGACCATGGAGGACAGTAGGAAGGGGATAGGGGCATGGAACGTGGACAAGCAGGGTGGAGGTGGCAGGGAGAGGTTACAGTCATCTGACAATGCTAGGCAGGTGGGAGGGGAGTGGCAGCTCAACAGAACACTCAGAGTGGATAGGAGGGGCAGGTCCATGGAACTTGGTGGGCAAAAAGGATGGATCAGGGGCATGCACACAAACATCGGAGGGCAGGGGGAAGGAGAGTAGGGGCAGCAAGCTAAGCAGGAGGGCAATGATGGGGCATAGATTTGGGCAATGGAGGGCAGGAGGAGTGGACTGGGACATCATGCTAAATGGAGGGCAGTGACAGCACATCAGACCTTGCATGGCAGGAGGGGGAAGCTAGTGCATGGATTCAGACAACAGAGGATAGGGAGGAAGTGGATGGGGCAGCAAGCTAACTGTTCAGAGAAGGCGGGAAGGCCAGTGGCAGAAACATCGGCCACACAGGGCTGTAATGAGGGAGCAGGGGCATGGACTTGGACAATGGATGGGAAGGAGGAGGGGAGGCAGGAGCAGCAAGCTTGGGTGGGGGCTGCACAATGCCAGGTCAGGCCCTGCTTCCAACCCCCCACAATCCATTGTGATAGGCATTTTACTTAACGTTAAAAAAAACCTAGAAATTCGATGAAAAAAACAAAGATTACAGGGGCGTTATAGTAAGACTCAGATTTCACTCGTACAAAACCAGTGAAATTCAACAGTTATAGTTACCTGAGCTAACTGTAACTTACGCCCCCGCAATGCACTGCTTATGACCTCAGACATTACAACATTCATGACATGGTCAGTGACATCACTCATGACATCTCAAATGAGCTGTGAATGGAATGGAACTATAATCGCTAGAACTTTATTTAGGGATAGTGTGTGTATATTAACACCCCTTTTTTTCTTTTCTTTTGTGTAAGAACCACTATAATACGCAACGTGCCCAGATCAATATGGCAAATAGCCTTTCACTTTAAAGTAATGTGTAGTCCATCGTTTATGTTGATGTTTGCAATCATAAGTATGTTTATCTTAACAAGTCACGTTGACAAACATACAGGTACGGCGGTCACACGGCAAGATATGCTGAAATGACATTGTGTGCATATTAACACTTGTTTTCTTTTCTTTATTGTATGAATTTCTGAATTTTCGCATCGTGACCAGGCCAATATGGCCGACAGCTTTTTGGTTTAATGTAATATGTAGTCCTTTGTTAATGTTGGCAACTGGAGGCATTCGTACATTTAAATAAGGAAGCAACAATGATGTCTTGTATCGTGATCAAGGTTTGGAGGAGCCGAAACGCGCGGATCGCGTTCTTTGCAGATTAAATACTTCCAAACTACACCCTGAGTGCTGATTCCTTCCTTGTAAGAGTGAGTGGAGATTGAATATATACATATATATATATATATATACACACCTCTCTTGCCTCTTTCTGCAGCTCACTCTCTTCTTTCTGCACCTCTCTTGCCTCTTTCTGCACCTCTCTTGCCTCTTTTTGCACCTCACTCTCTTCTTTCTGCACCTCTCTTGCCTCTTTCTGCACCTCTCTTGCCTCTTTCTGCATCTCTCTTGCCTCTTTCTGCATCTCTCTTGCCTCTATCTGCACCTCTCTTGCCTCTACCTGCACCTCTCTTGCCTTTCTGCTCTACTCTTGCCTCTTTCTGCACCTCTCTTGCCTCTTTCTGCACCTCTCTTGTCTCTTTCTGCACCTCACTCTCTTCTTTCTGTACCTCTCTTGCTTCTTTCTGCACCTCTCTTGCCTCTTTCTGTACCTCTCTTGCCCCTTTCTGCACTTCTCTTGCTTCTTTCTGCACCTTTCTTCCTATTTCTGCACCTCTCTTGCCTCTTTCTGCACTTCTCTTGCCTCTTTCTGTACCTCTCTTGCCCCTTTCTGCACTTCTCTTGCCTCTTTCTGCACCCCTCTTGCCTCTTTCAGCACATCTGTTGCTTCTTTCTGCCCTTCTCTTGCTTCTTTCTGCACCCCTCTTGCCTCTTTGTGCACCTCTCCTTCCTCTTTCTGCACCTCTCTTGCCTTTTTCTGCAGTTGTCTTGCCTCTTTCTGCACCTTTTTTGCTTCTTTCTGCACTTCTCTTGCCTCTTTCTGTACCTCTCTTGCCTCTTCCTGCACCTCTGTTGGTTCATTCTGCACTGCTCTTGCTTTTAAGTATGTGTTAGTATTTGTATGAATAAGAGAGATGGTGTTTGTATAACTGTATAGGTGAGTAAATGGAAGATTGATTTGTTGCATGACTGACTAGGTGTGTGAGTAACGCTATGGATGAGTGGCGGTGTGTGAGTGTCTGTATAGGTGTATGAGTGCATATGATAGTGCTGTACTGATGAGTGACTGCATGTATGAGTGACTGTATGGGTGAATGAGTGGATGTGTGTGTAGACCTATGAATCAGTGAGTGAGTATGTAGTAACTGGTATTAGAGTGTCTATGGTTTCGAAAATGGTAGTCTGTATTTTAGAGTAGGTGTATCAAAGGTTATATTAGGGTGTGAGGAGGTGCATCAGATTATCATGTGGATGATGTCATCAGTGATGTCATCAGTGATGTCATTTGAGATGCCATCAGTGATGTCATCAGTGATGTCACTGACCATGTCATGAATGATGTAATATGTGACGTCATCAGCAGTGCATTGTGGGTGCGCGAGTTATAGTTAGCTGAACTAACTATAACGGCCGAATTTCTCTGGTTTTGTCACGAGTGAAATGTCCAACTAACTATAACGTCCCTAAAACCTATGGTTTTTTCAGTGAATTTCAAAGGTTTTTTAAATGATAATTTCTAACTATAACGTCCCTGAAACCTATGGTTTTTTCAGTGAATTTCTAAGGTTTTTTAAATGATAATTTCTAACTATGCCTACAGAGGTAGGACATGTGAAGAAAGAGGAACAAAGGCACAGAAAGAAGCAAGAGAAATGCAGAAAAAGGCAACAGAAGTCCAGAAAGATGAAGAAAAGTGCAGGAAGAAGCAAGAGATATGCAGAAAGAACCAACAGAGGAGCAGAAAGAGGCCTTGTTGCAAAGTCATCCTGTGCCCCCAACTTTTTGCTGACAGGTACTGGTGGTAACTGATTCTGACTAACCAGGCCTAGAGCCAGTGCTATGCTAAAAGACACTTAGAATACAGTGAAAACACCTACATACACTAGTGAACACTATGCGTTGGGGTACCCCTGTGATTGGCATGACCTCCTCTGTAAGGCCCTAGTACATAATAGGGGAGGGGGATTAAAACTACCTCTAAGTCAGAGGTGCAGAAAGATTCTTCTTTAAGTATTAGTCACGTTTGCAGAGTGGTGGCGAAAGGGTGCTGGGCCTCCGACCAGCGTTCAGGAATTCCGCTGCGTAGGACTTACAGGAGGTACCAGGAGGGCTTCTTGGCCCCCAAACTCCCTCAGGAGTAAATTGGACTTCATCCCCCATCCTGTAGTCTGCCAGGAGGTACGTTTGCAGAGTGGTGGAGAAAGGGGGGGCATGGCCTCCGAAGACGTCTTAGCAATCCCACTGTGTGGGACTTACTGGAGGTAACAAGAGGGGTAGTTGGCCCCCAAGGACATCCTTGGGGGACAACTACCACTCCTATTACCTCCAGTAAGTCCCACAGCAGCATTGGTAAGTAGTCGTAGCAGGCCACGCCCCCTTTGCCCACCACTCTACAAACGCGCTCACTGGCACGCTCTTGGATGGGGATTGAAGTCCCCTTCGCTGCTGGGGGTCATTTAGGGGCCAACTAGCCTACCTCTTACCTCCAGTAAGCCCCACACTGGGATTGCTGAGAGGTGGACAAGGCCACGCCCCTTTCTTCACCACTCTGCAAACGCGCCCCTGGCGCGTTCTAAGTTGGGGATTAAGTCCCTTGAATACTGAGGGTCCCTGGGGCTAACTAGCCCACCAGGTACCTCCAGTAAGCGCCACACAGCTAGATTGCAGAGAGGTGGTCCGAGGCCACGCCCCCTTTTTACACCACTCTGCAAACGTGCCTCTTGGCGCACTGCTGCTCGGGGGATGAAGTCCACTTGTGTCCTGAGGTCCTCAGGACACAAGAGGACCTCATCTCCCCACCAGCAGTGTGCCAAGAGGCTCGTTTGCAGAGTAGTGTAAAAAGAGGCGTGGCCTCGGACCACCTCTCTGCAACGCAGCTCTGTGGCGCATACTGGAGGTACCTGGTGGGCTAGTTGGCCCCCCGGGACCCTCAGTATTCAAGGGGAATTAATTCCCCAACTAACAAAGCACCAGGGGGAGCGTTTGCAGAGTGGTGGAGAAAGGGGGCGTGGCCTCCGTCTAGATGCCAGCTTTTTTTTAATATTTTTTTTTTACAAGGGGGGCTGTGTGGCCCCCCTTCTTTTCATTTTTGGGGCCCTGGGGACCCCATCCCCCAGGGCCTGACCCCTTCTTATAAAATTTAAAAAAAAAAAAAATCGGAAAGGGGGCCGCGTGGCCCCCCTCCCGAAGCCAATTTCGGCCCCGGGGACCCCATCCCCCGGGGCATGGCCAGAATTTTTTTTAATTTACTTTATTTAATATTTGGAGGGGGGCCGCGTGGCCCCCCTCCTCAGGCCAATTATTGCCCCGGGGACCCCATCCCCCGGGGCCGGCCTTTCCGTTTACAAAAAAAATAAAAAAATATTTGATTAGAGGGGAGGGGGCCGTGTGGCCCCCCTCCCAGGTCACTTCTGGCCCCGGGGACCCCATGTCCCGGGGCCTGGCCTCACCGTTGGGGACCGTGGGGGGGAGCCCCAATGCCCCCACGGTCCTACCGGCTCCCCGCCTCCTGCGGGAGCCGGCATTGCTTTTCCACAAGGGGAGCTGCAGACATGCAGCTCCCCTTGTGGAAAAGCAATCTGCTTTGGTTTTTGGAAGCGAGAGCAGGTTTCCTGCTCTCGCTTCCAAAAACCAAAGCAGTGTTTGCTATGACAGGGCGGGAGCCGTGCTCCCGCCCTGCCATAGCAAACAGCAATGTCCCGGGGGTGGGCACCCTGGGACATTGCAGGAGCCGGCCCGGGGGCTGGCGGTCCCCAGGGCCATCAAGGGCTCCAGGAGGGTGGCTGCGCTGCCCCCTCCCTTAATTTCTAAAGCCCCAGGGAGGTGGTGGTCCCCGGGGCCGGGGAGCCGTAACGGACCCCCGAATTTGAATATTTAGTGCCCCGGGGAGGTGGTGGTCCCTGGGGCAGTGTGGGGGGGCTCGAGCCCCCCCACACTAATTATTCGTTATTGCCCCGGGGAGGTGGCGGTCCCCGGGCCTTGGGGGGCCCGCGAGGCCCCCCACCCTAATTTTAAGAAAGCCCCAGGGAGGTGGTGGTCCCCGGGTCTTGGGGGGCCCGCGATGCCCCCCACCCTAATTTTAATTATGCCCCGGGGAGGTGGTGGTCCCCGGGGCTGCGGGGGGCGCGTGCCCTTGCGTATAAATCATAAAACCCCAGGGAGGTGGCGGTTCCCCGGGGCTGTGGGGGCCACCACACCATAAATAGTATTGCCCCCGGGTCCTGGCCCACCCGAGGGCTTTTTAACAAACGAAGTGCAGGAGTCCGCGCTTCATTTTTTTAAAATAATTTCGGCCGGATTCGCGCATCCAGCGCAAATTCGGCCGAAATTATAAAAATAAAAATGCTTTTTTGGGCCCTGGGGGTCCTAGTGGGACCCCCTGAGCAGGCCTAGGGGGTCAGGGTATTTCTACCCTGACCCCTTGTCTTCATTTTTCACTTTTTTCCCCCCTTTTTCTTGTGACTCGGTTACCGAGTCACAAGATGGCTGCCAACACTTGCTGGTATGGAGTGTTGGCAGCCAATCAGAGGGAAGCTCGTGTCCGCGAAACCTCCTCGGTGCTCAGATATCGATATTTTTATTTCTTGAATTTCCCAGCAACTCTGAACGGATTTACACCATTAAAAAAAAAGGTTGCTTTCTGGACCTAGACCTACCTTTTTGCCAAATTTGCTGTAATTCCGTTCAGCAGTTCGAGCTGTAGCCTGTTCCAATTTTTCCTATGGAAATTAACATGGGGAAATCGCGTTTTGGGACCTCCCTTTTTTCTCGGCCCCTGCTTGACGAATCACCCCGGAACTTTCAAGACAGGACCTGACCCAAGTGAACCTTTTTTCTGGAAAATTTCGCAAAGATTCGTCAAACGGCGCCAAAGATATTGGCAAAATTAAAAACGCTTTTTGAATAGAAACAAGGTCCTAACTATAACAACTACCTACTGGCGACCTCCAGTAGGTAATATATATATATATATATATATATATATATATCACGAAAACCCTCTCTGCCAGAGAAAGGAATGAGCCGCACACATTACGGTGAGATAAAAGGATTTAATTCAATTTTAACAGCGCTGGCGTTCCTGATGCATTTCGGTCACATTGACCTTTTTCAAAGGGGGCCTATATATATATATAAATATATAGGATAAATGCAACTCCGATCAGGAAATGAAGGATGCAGCACACCGGAGGAAAACACATTCATTTATTGCGCAAGCAAAGTGTTTCGGCGAAAGCCTTTGTTAAGCAAGTGAACGCCCGCCCCATCTCCCATAGAATTAGTGCAATGTGTCCATAGGCATCAAATAAATACTGTGAATATCGCAACATAATATCGACCAGATTCTATTTGATAACACATTTAAACAATAGAATATCTTGTCATTGCAGTCATTAAGAAAATCAATTTTTGTTTCATTTTTTGATTGTTCATAATAAAATACAGTGCATGATCGTAACTGCATTCTTCATTTCCTGAATGGAATTGGATTTATCCTGTATGTTTAGATGGCAGCTGCTGTCTTGAAAGTTTCGGGGTGATTCGTCAAGTGGGGGCCGAGAAAAAAGGGGGGGTCCCAAAACGCGTTTTCTCCATTTTAATTTCCATAGGAAACTTTTGTCGCAGCTACAGCCCGAACTGCTGAACGGAATTACACCAAATTTGGCAGAAAGGTAGCTCTTGGTCCAGAGTGCACTCTTTGCCTTAAATGGTGTGAATCCGTTCAGTAGTTTTTGAAATATTAAAGGAAAAAGAAATATCGATATCTGGGCGGAGCCTAACCACATATCTCATCATGAGATCTGATTGGCTGTCAGCACTTCATCCAAGAAGTGTTGGCAGCCATCTTGGGACCAATATACATGATAGCACCCCATTAAAGTGCATTGCAGTGAATAGAAGGTTTTAAGGGTCACCAAAAGGACAACGTATATAAAGGGTGATAACAGACTTTAGTTACATTATAATTCATTTGTTTATGGTACCATACTAATTTTAGGAATTGTGGTATGTTCTAAGGTGATTTTACCCTGTGAAAAAGCCTTCTGCTGGGATATCATGAATCATGTTTGAGAGAAAACTATTTTCTCATGCTTTTCCCATAGAGGTTAGGAAGGTGATCCAGAAGCTAAAATGAGAGCATATTTTCCGTAAATTCCCATTATCTTTCTCAGTCATTTGAGAATGAAGTCTGACATTCTTAGTAAAACATGTACATCCAACAAGGGCAGAGACTGTCAGTTGATTCCTTTGTGTTCTACTGCAGCTTCCCAGAGTGTTCTAAAGAACAACTAGAGCGCTAACAGTCTTACTTATGGTCAGTCAGTCAGTCAAATAGCTTTATTTCGATAAACATGTATCTTAAAAGCATTAACTATCTTACATTATTCGACGAGGACATTAGAAATTACCAAAAAGACATCAATTAGTAACAAAAACCCAATAAAATCATTTTATACATCACAATATCTAATAAAAAATTAGGAGCAGAGTATAAAAAAAGTTTAAAACATCATAAAAATAATTTCATTCTAGTGCAATTCATCATAAAAATAAATTCATTCTAACGCATTTTCATTAGATGGATACGATGTTAGTTTTTGTCTAACAAGAAAAATAGCTATGTTATAAATTACAATACAATATACATCTGTGCAAAGCAAGGCTAAAAAGCATCGTAAAAACATGATAATTCATTGGGGTGCTAAACGCAAAGATTTGAACCTTATAATCCAGGCACAACTGAGATATTTTGCAACGCCACAGGCAAAGAGGGTGCGTGCATCTGATTTTAGGATGCGTAATGCAGTGCGATGCTCTTGTGTACCCAATTGTCTGCAGATAGGTTTAAGCCATCTCGTTCTGGCATTCTTATAAGCAGGGCAGGCAAACATAAAATGAGCTAAGCTCTCGGTTGGTGCTCTACAACAGGGACACCCTGCTGGTGTCTGATATGGTGCACCCCATTTTGCAGTTAGTTCCCGAACCGGGAGCGAACCTACCTGAACTGTATAAAAAGTGCTCTAGCCCGTGGTGACTGAATAAAATCTAAATATGGTTCCAAAGAAATATATTGTTTATGGAGATAAAATTCTTCTGTGAGTCTTCCTACCCTTTGACTACTGAGTTCCTGGGCATTAACCCAAGCCCAATAAGACCTTTTAAGATCAGCCTTGGAAGGTGGAGTTTGCGTGTCCCATGACTCATTAAACCCAAGAGCAAGAAGAGTTTTTTTAAGCTTAAGCACCCAGCCAATTCTCTGGTTGCCATCCAAGGCCATCACTTCATTGAGCGCGGAGGCATAACTAGTTAGCTCTGGGGTTCGGCACAAACGAGCCCAGAATAACAATGGCCGCAGCCTGGCTATATCTTTGAAGGAGTGCCTACCCATATCACTCATTAGTGGCTTCAGAGGAACGTTGCGGGAAGCATCACCAGATCTCTAAAAAATTTGTGTTCAGATCTGCTGATGCTATCCACATTCTCGAAGCCCCATAATTCGGCACCATAAAGTGCCGAACTAAGTGCTTTGGCTGCATAAATTGTTAAGGCAGGGGCCACAGGTCTGCTCTGTGAGGAGCGATGTTCTCTTATTAATGCTCCTGCCACGCGTTTATGGTTTAAGAGCATTTTATCAATGTGGTATTTCCACTGCATTGTCTCAGCTAACCTTAATCCTAAGTAGTCAAATGTTGTTACTTTCTCCAAGCTAATTCCATCTAAAGTAAAATTGCCTCTATGTGACCTGTAGGGATTGAACACCATTAGTTTGGTTTTTGTAGTATTAATAATCAGCCCCGGGACTCTCAAAAAAGGTAGAATCTATCTAGAAGTTTTTGTAGCCCTACTGGTGTCTTAGAAATAAGCAGAGTATCATCTGCGAAGAGAAGGGTAGGGACCCTATCACCAGCCAGGGCAGGGGCGTCAGATGGAAACTCTTGAAGAAAGCTAACCACCCCGTTCATATATAAAGAGAACAGGGTGGGAGCCAGGACGCATCCCTGACGAACCCCTCTGTTCACAGGGATCCTATCCGTTTTTTGTCCTTGGGACCCCCATCTCACTTGGGCATAAGTGCCCTCGTGTAGGCGAACCAGCAGGTTAAGTAACAATGGTGGCATACCCATTTCATCTAACAGGTGCCATAGCCGCTCACGGGGAACTAGGTCAAAGGCAGTCTTTAGGTCGATAAACGCCAAATAAAGACTGCCCTTGCCTATTAAAACCACCTTCCAGTAGATTAAAAGCAGCCTAAATGCTTGGTCCACCGTCCCTGTGCAGGCCCTAAATCCCGCTTGATATTGGGAGAGAATATTCTCTTCATCCACCCATTGGTGGATTCTCTGCAGTAGCACTCTGCCAACTATTTTCTGCATAGCATCGATCAGACTGATCGGGCGATAATTAGCAGGGTCGTCCCTGGCACCTTTTTAAAAATAGGGACCACCTCTGCACCCTTCCAAGACTCCGGTACTGCACAACCCCTCGCAATAGAATTAATTAAAAGCATAACATAGTTTGCCCAGTTAGTGGAGTCAGCAAGAAAGAGATCTCCTGGGAGACCATCAGGACCCGGGGCTTTTGCTGGAACTATTTTCTTTATGGCAGCCTCCACTTCCTCAAGAGTGAAGAGATCAACAGTATTCAAGGTAGAATGGGGATTCAAATAAATATGTAAACCCTCTTGAGGGGATAAATCAGTCCCAGAGTAGAGCTTTCCAAAATGTTTAAACCAATCCTGACTTGTAATATGGTTAGGAATAAGTCTTGCATCCTTGTTTCCTGAGCACCTAACCATATTCCAGAAGAGATTGGGGTCTCTAGCTACACTTGCCTCTTTTAAATTCTGCCAATGGGACTCGTCCCACTCCTGCTTAGCACGGTGGGTAGCAGTTTTGTAGTTCTTTCTAGATTCCTTCACTAAGGAGCAATCTTTATTTTTAATTGCTATGACCAAGGCCTTCTTTTTCGCTCTACAATCCCCATTATACCAAGAATTGGGCTTTTTAACACCACCGCTCAGTCTAGGTGTATTATTCACTATAAAATACATACCAATCTGATCTACCAATCTACTGTATAAATTCGAAATCTTAGCCAGACCATCTACTTCACCAAGAGCTTCCAGCAATAAAACGGTGTTTATACTCAATACGTGACTGATGCCCGTCATCGACGGTTCATGTGTCGCGATTCTAGGCCATTTAAGGAACCTTCTACATCCTGAGGGAATCAATTCCTTCGTAATCATGAAGGGCCCTTGGGTCTGATTTGGGGAACTGAGAAAGGCAGAAGGGGTTTCCATACTTAAACTAAGCGTATTGTGATCACTGTCAGAAGAAATTAGCACTTCCATATCTATTATCAGATTCCAAAGTCTCAAATCTACCAATATGTAGTCAATGCGTGAGGGACAGTTTACTCTGTTAAAAGTGTTCGCTCCTAGAGCATCGGAAGCTGTTCTACCATTCACTGCCCTCAATCCAATTTCTAGGGCAAGTGCATTAATCTGAATTACGATTTGGGACCATTTCTTAATCGGAGGTATATTTAGCAAAGGGACACCCCACTTCGTGTCTTCTTCCTCATTCCCCAACAGGTCTTCAGAGTCTAGTGGCTCAAAAGTGCACTTATGGCAAAAGTATGGCACGTCTGAAGACATCTTGATTGGAATAAACTGGTAACACTTAAAACATTTAATTTAAAAAGGAACAAAATGAGGGGGGTTCATTTTGCCATAGAAATTATGATTAGTTCTGCAGAAAGAAAAATTAGGGCACATTTTGAGTGACTTCTCAAATCCTCTTCTATTTCATAAAAAATTCTGACATGCAAACTGAAACATGCATTTTCAATACCAGCAAGAGACTTCCACTTAACTCCCTGGTGAGCAGTAGCTTTACTACAGTGATCTAATGAGCAACTAGAGTGCTAACATTCTGAATTTATGGCAAATGTGTGACACATCTGAATGCCTTCTTGATGGAATCAAAGTAAAAACTGAAAGCATTTCCTACTGAGGAGACTGCAGTAAATGAGGAAATTAGGAAACTTCATAACAAATAAGTCTCCCAAGATGGCCACCAGAGACAAAAGAGCCCAAATGTAGCACAAATATCACCCAGATGTAGCCCACATATAGCCCAATGACATAAGTGTGCAAAACACTTTTTATTTTTAGTTTTTTCTGCAGTTTTATAGTGCATACTGGTCAGGTATTGGAGCGTTGCATCTTACTTGGACCCCTTATTGCGTATTTTTCGCAAAGTACTTGAGATTGATCTTGCAAAACATTGAACTTCACTATTCTGTTAACCTGAAGTTGCTCTGAGCCGGGCTTTGTAACAACCGTTTTTATCTACTGGTTTTAATTAATTCTCATTGTATTGTATTAAGAAAGAGGATTTACTGTTTTTATGTACACTTTTATGATCTATGTTTCTAAATCAGATTGAATAAAGTTTATTGAATTGAATTGAATTCTCCCAAGATGGCCACCAGAGAAAAAGGAGCCCAAATGTAGCACAAATATTACCCAGATGTAGCCCACGTATAGCCCAATGACAGAAGTGTGGAAAACACTTTTTAGTCTTTGTTTTTTTGCAGTTTTATATAGTGCAGACTAGTCAGGTATTGGAGTGCTTTACATGAGCATTGGTTACATCATACAAGGACAAATTCATTTTTATGTAGGCATGGGGAGATTAAGTGATTTGACCAGAATCACAGAATGTCAAGCTAAAGCAGAAACTCCAACCTGGTTCCCCAGTTGTAAAGTCTGCAGCTATGGAAGTAACACCACATCCTCTCCCCTAAGCGTAACTGGATAAAAAAACATAAAGATAACAAATAATTTAAAAGTGCTTTGTCACTATTTGAGAACTCAGAAAATATGTCCTCATTTTAGTTTTTTAGAGCACTAACCATAATTTCTATGCAAATAAGACCCTCTCATTTCTATAATTTCTAAAGGAAATGCTTTAGGTATTACAGTTTTGATTACATCAAGATGACATCAGGCGTGCCACACTTTTGTAATAAATATTGAATGTTAGCAATCTAGTTGTTCATTAGGATACTGTTGGGAGGCAGAGGTCAGGGGCACGGACTCGGAAAATTGAAGGCAGGTAGGAGGGTGCAGGGGCAACAATTTGACCACACTGGGCAGGCAGGAAGGGCAGTGGTAGCACAACATGGAGGGCAGTGGAAAGGGGGGCACGGGCAACAAACCAACAATGCAGGACAGGCAAGAGAGGCTGTGGCAATATAATAGAGCATTGAGAGCAGAGGTAAGTGGCAGTGGTACTACAACCATACATGCCAACAGAGTTGATTCAGGCAGGAAATGCCCAATGTTTTTAAGCCCAAAAGGGCTTTATTTTATCTGTCTCTTGTCTACAATCTCCTCTTTTTCAATGTAAGTCAATGGGGAAAATCAATTCCCCAGTTTTTTTCCCAAAATCTCCCTCTTACCAAGTTCAAAATGTTAGCAAGTATGGTACATTGGATCATGGAATGCAGGAGGAATTGTGGTAGGGACATGGACTCTGATAACAGAGGACAGGAGGGACATGGACAGGTGCACCAAACTGACCTTACAGGGCAGGCATCAGGGTTTGCAGCAGCACAATACACCACACAGGGCATGCGGGACGGCAGTGCAGCACAACAAATCATGGAAAGCAATAGGGAGGAGACAGGACCATGCACATGGACAACAGAGAACAGTTGGGAAAGAGGCAATGGCAGCAAGCTGACCATACTGGACAGACAGGAGAGAAAGCTGCAGCATAATGGACCATAAAGGGCAGGAGGGAGGGATCAGGGGCATGACAATGGAAAAGACAAGCCAGGAGGGAGGGAATAGGGGTATGCACATGGAAAACGGAGGGCAGGGGGCAAGGGTCAGGGCAGGAGCAGCAAGCTGACCATGGAGGTCAGGCAGGATGGGCACTAGAAGCACAACACACCATGGAGGGCAACAGTGAGACTATAATGGCATACACACATACCATGGAGGGAAGGTGGGAGGGGGTCAGGGGCAGCTAGCTGACCACACAGGGAAGGTGGGAGGGGCAGTGGCAGCACAAAAGACCATGCATGGCAAGCGAGAGGGTTAGTGGCAGCACAATGGCCATGATGGGCAAGAAGGAGGGGGCAGGGGCATGCACAAAGGACCACGGATGATAGAAGGGAGGGGTAGGAGCTGGGCACAGACAAGAGAGTTCAGGGGAAGGGGCCTCACAAGAGACCACATGGGGCAGGCAGGAGGAGCAGTTGCAGCACAACAGACCAGGGAGGGTAGAAGGGTGTGGCAGTAAAATGGACCATGGAGGACAGTAGGAAGGGGATAGGGGCATGGAACGTGGACAGGCAGGGTGGAGGTGGCAGGGAGAGGTTACAGTCATCTGACAATGCTAGGCAGGTGGGAGGGGAGTGGCAGCTCAACAGAACACTCAGAGTGGATAGGAGGGGCAGGTCCATGGAACATGGTGGGCAAAAAGGATGGATCAGGGGCATGCACACAGACATCGGAGGGCAGGGGGAAGGTGAGTAGGGGCAGCAAGCTAAGCAGGAGGGCAATGATGGGGCATAGAATTGGGCAATGGAGGGCAGGAGGAGTGGACTGGGACATCATGCTAAATGGAGGGCAGTGGCAGCACATCAGACCTTGCATGGCAGGAGGGGAGGCTAGTGCATGGATTCAGACAACAGAGGATAGGGAGGAAGTGGATGGGGCAGCAAGCTAACTGTTCAGAGAAGGCGGGAAGGCCAGTGGCAGAAACAGCGGCCACACAGGGCTGTAATGAGGGAGCAGGGGCATGGACTTGGACAATGGATGGCAAGGAGGAGGGGAGGCAGGAGCAGCAAGCTTGGGTGGGGGCAGCACAATGCCAGGTCAGGCCCTGCTTCCAACCCCCCACAATCCATTGTGATAGGCATCTTACTTAACGTTAAAAAAAAACTAGAAATTCGATGAAAAAAACAAAGATTACAGGGGCGTTATAGTTAGACTCAGATTTCACTCGTACAAAACCAGTGAAATTCAACAGTTATAGTTACCTGAGCTAACTGTAACTTACGCCCCCGCAATGCACTGCTTATGACCTCAGACATTACATCATTCATGACATGGTCAGTGACATCACTCATGACATCTCAAATCAGCTGTGAATGGAATGGAACTATAATCGCTAGAACTTTATTTAGGGATAGTGTGTGTATATTAACACCCCTTTTTTTCTTTTCTATTGTGTAAGAACCACTATAATACGCAACGTGCCCAGATCAATATGGCAAATAGCCTTTCACTTTAAAGTAATGTGTAGTCCATTGTTTATGTTGATGTTTGCAATCGCAAGTATGTTTATCTTAACAAGTCACGTTGACAAACATACAGGTACGGCGGTCACACGGCAAGATATGCTGAAATGACATTGTGTGCATATTAACACTTGTTTTCTTTTCTTTATTGTATGAATTCCTGAATTTTCGCATTGTGACCAGGCCAATATGGCCGACAGCTTTTTGGTTTAATGTAATATGTAGTCCTTTGTTAATGTTGGCAACTGGAGGCATTTGTACATTTAAATAAGGAAGCTACAATGATGTCTTGTATCGTGATCAAGGTTTGGAGGAGCCAAAACGCGTGGATCGCGTCCTTTGCAGATTAAATACTTCCAAACTACACCCTGAGTGCTGATTCCTTCCTTGTAAGAGTGAGTGGAGATTGAATATATACATATATATATATATATATATATATATATATATATATATATACACCTCTTTTGCCTCTTTCTGCAGCTCACTCTCTTCCTTCTGCACCTCTCTTGACTCTTTATGCACCTCTCTTGCCGCTTTCTACACCTATCTTGCCTCTTTCTGTACCTTTCTTGCCTGTTTCTGCACCTCTCTTGCCTCTTTTTGCACCTCACTCTCTTCTTTCTGCACCTCTCTTGCCTCTTTCTGCACTTCTCTTGCCTCTTTCTGCATCTCTCTTGCCTCTATCTGCACCTCTCTTGCCTCTATCTGCACCTCTCTTGCCTTTCTGCTCCACTCTTGCCTCTTTCTGCACCTCTCTTGTCTCTTTCTGCACCTCACTCTCTTCTTTCTACACCTCTCTTCCTTCTTTATGCACTTCTCTTGCTTCTTTCTGCACTTCTCTTACTTCTTTCTGTGCATTTCTTCCTCTTTCTGCAGTTCTCTTGCTTCTTTCTGCACCTCTCTTCCTCTTTCTGCACCTCTCTTGCCTCTTTCTGCACTTCTCTTGCCTCTTTCTGTACCTCTCTTGCCCCTTTCTGCACTTCTCTTGCCTCTTTCTGCACCCCTCTTGCCTCTTTCAGCACCTCTGTTGCTTCTTTCTGCACTTCTCTTGCTTCTTTCTGCACCCCTCTTGCCTCTTTGTGCACCTCTCCTTCCTCTTTCTGCACCTCTCTTGCCTTTTTCTGCAGTTTTCTTGCCTCTTTCTGCACCTCTTTTGCTTCTTTCTGCACTTCTCTTGCCTCTTTCTGTACCTCTCTTGCCTCTTCCTGCACCTCTGTTGGTTCATTCTGCACTGCTCTTGCTTCTTTCTGCACCTCTGTTGCAAATGTATGCATCCCTCTTGCCTCTTTCTGCACCCCTCTTCCGTCTTTCTGCACTTCTCTTGCCTCTGTCTGTTAACCTGTTCCCTCTTTCTGCATCCCTTTTGCCTGTTTCTGCAACTCTCTTGCCTCTTTCTGCAGTTCTTTTGCCACCTTCTGCACCTCTGTTGCTTCTTTCTGCACTTCTCTTGCCTCTTTCTGCACCCCTCTAGCCTCTTTCTGCACCCCTCTAGCCTCTTTCTGCACCCCTCTAGCTTCTTTCTGCATCCCTGTTGCTTCTTTCTGCACTTCTCTAGCTTCTTTCTGTACCTCTCTTGCTTCTTTCTGCACTCATATTGCCTCTTTCTGCACCCCTCCTCCCTCTTTCTGCACCTCTCTTGCCTCTTTCTGTACCTCTGTTGCTTCTTTCTCCACTTCTTTTGACTCTTTCTGCACCTCTCTTGCTTCTTTCTGCATCCTTGTTGTCTCTTTCTGCACTCGTCTTCCCTCTTTCTGCACCTGTCTTGCTTCTTTCTGCACTTCTCTTGCTTCTTTATGCACCCTTCTTCCCTTTTTTGCATCCCTCTTTCCTCTTTCTGCAGTACTCTTGCCATTTTATGCACCTCTCTTGCCTCTTTCTGCACTTCTCTTGCTTCTTTCTACACCTCTGTTGCATCTTTCAGCAATTCTCTTGCCTCTTTCTGCACTTCTCTTGCTTGTTTCTGCACCTCTCTTGCGTCTCTCTGCACATCTGTTGCCTCTTTCTACACCTTTCATGCCTGTTTCTCCACCTCTCTTGCCTCTTTCTGTACCTCTGCAGCTTCTTTCTGTACTTCTCTTGCCTCTTTCTACACCCTTTGCGCCTCTTTCAGCACCTCTGTTGCTTCTTTCTGCACTTCTCTTCCTTCTTTCTGCACCCCTCCTGCCTCTTTCTGTAACCCTCTTGCCTCTTTGTGCACCTCTCCTACCTCTTTCTGCACCCCTCTTGCCTCTTTTTGCACCTCTGTTGGTTCTTTCTGCACTGCTCTTGCTTCTTTCTGCACCTCTTTTGCAAATTCCTGCATCTCGCATGCCTCTTTCTGCACCCATCTTCCCTATTTCTCCACCTCTCTTGCTTCTTTCTGCACTTCTCTTGCTTCTTTTTGCACTTCTCTTGCTTCTTTTTGCACCTCTCTTGCAAATTTCTGTATCCCTCTTACCTCTTTCTGCACCCTTGTTCCCTCTTTCTGTACCTTTCTTGCCTGTTTCTGCACCTCTCTTGCCTCTTTCGGCACCTCTGTTGCTCCTTTCTGCACTTCTCTTGCCTCTTTCTGCCCCCTCTTGCTTCTTTAAGGACCTCTGTTGCTTCTTTCTGCACTTCTCTTGCTTCTTTCTGCACCCCTCTTGCCTCTTTATGTACCCCTTTTGCCTCTTTGTGCACCTCTCCTGCCTCTTTCTGCACCTCTCTTGCCATTTTCTGCCGTTCTCTTGCCTCTTTATGCACCTCTTTTGCTTCTTTCTGCACTTTTCTTGCCTCTTTCTGTACCCCACTTGCCTCTTTCTGCACCTTAGTTGGTTCTTTCTGCACTGCTCTTGCTTCTTTTTGCACCGCTGTTGCACATTTCTGCATCCCTCTTGCCTCTTTCTGTACACTTCTTCCCTCTTTCTGCACACTTCTTCCCTCTTTCTGCACCTCTCTTGCCTCTGTCTGCACAACTGTTCCCTCTTTCTGCACCCCTTTTGCCTGTTTCTGCAACTCTCTTGCCTCTTTCTGCAGTTTTTTTCCCTCCTTCTGCACCTCACTTGCCTCTTTCTGCACTTCTCTTGCTTCTTTCTGCACCCTTCTTCCCTTTTTTGCACATCTCTTGCCTCTTTCTGCACCTCTCTTGCCTCATTCTGCACATCTCTTGGTTCTTTCTGCACCCCTCTTGCCTCTTTCTGCACCTCTCTTGCTTCTTTCTGCACCCCTGTTGTCTCTTTCTGCACCCCTGTTGTCTTTCTGCACTCGTCTTCCCTCTTTCTGTACCTCTCTTGCTTCTTTCTGCACTTCTCTCGCTTCTTTCTGTACCTCTCTTGCTTCTTTCTGCACCCTTCTTCCCTTTTATGCATCCCTCTTGCCTCTTTCTGCTGTTCTCTTGCCATTTTCTGCACCTCTCTTGCCTCTTTCTGCACCTCACTTGCCTCTTTCTGCACTTCTCTTGCTTCTTTCCACACCTCTGTTGCTTCTTTCAGCAATTCTCTTGCCTCTTTCTGCACTTCTCTTGCTTGTTTCTGCACCTCTCTTGCGTCTTCTGCACCTCTGTTGCTCTTTCCGCACCTCACTTGCTTCTTTCTGCACCCCTCTTGCCTCTTTCTGCACCCCTCTTTTCTCTTTCTGCACCTCTCTTGCCTCTTTCTGCACCACTGTTCCCTCTTTCTGTACCTTTCCTGCCTGTTTCTGCACCCTTCTTCCCTCTTTGTGCACCTCTTTTGCTTCTTTCTGCACCACTCTTGCCTCTTTGTGCACTTCTCTTGCTCTTTCTGCACCCTTTGCGCCTCTTTCAGCACCTCTGTTTCTTCTTTCTGCACTTCTCTTCCTTCTTTCTGCACCCCTCCTGCCTCTTTATGTACCTCTCTTGCCCCTTTGTGCACCTCTCCTACCTCTTTCTGCACCCCTCTTGCCTCTTTTTCCACCTCTGTTGGATCTTTCTGCACTGCTCTGGCTTCTTTCTGCACCCTTCTTCCCTCTTTGTGCACTTCTCTTGCTCTTTCTGCACCCTTCGCGCCTCTTTCAGCACCTCTGTTGCTTCTTTCTGCACTTCTCTTCCTTCTTTCTCCACCCCTCCTGCCTCTTTATGTACCTCTCTTGCCCCTTTGTGCACCTCTCCTACCTCTTTCTGCACCCCTCTTGCCTCTTTTTCCACCTCTGTTGGATCTTTCTGCACTGCTCTGGCTTCTTTCTGCACCTTACTTGCCTCTTTCTACACTTCTCTTGCTTCTTTCTACACCTCTGTTGCTTCTTTCAGCAATTCTCTTGCCTCTTTCTGCCCTTCTCTTGCTTGTTTCTGCACCTCTCTTGCGTCTTTCTACACCTCTGTGCCCTCTTTCTGCACCTCACTTGCTTCTTTCTGCACCCCTCTTGACTCTTTCTGCACCCCTCTTCCCTCTTTCTGCACCTCTCTTGCCTCTTTTTGCACCCCTGTTCCCTCTTTCTGCACCTTTCCTGTCTGTTTCTGCACCTCTCTTGCCTCTTTCTGTATCTCTGTTGCTTCTTTCTGCACTTCTCTTGCATCTTTCTGCACCCTTCGCGCCTATTTCAGCACCTCTGTTGCTTCTTTCTGCACTCCTCTTCCTTCTTTCTGCACCCCTCCTGCCTCTTTCTGTACCTCTCTTGCCTCTTTGTGCACCTCTCCTACCTCTTTCTGCACCCCTCTTGCCTCTTTTTGCACCTCTGTTAGTTCTTTCTGCACTGCTTGTGCTTCTTTCTTCACCTCTTTTGCAAATTTCTGCATCACTCATGCCTCTTTCTGCACCCCTCTTCCCTATTTCTCCACCCCTCTTGCTTCTTTCTGCACTTCTCTTGCTTCTTTCTGCACTGCTCTTGCTTCTTTCTGCACTTCTCTTGCAAATTTCTGTATCCCTCTTACCTTTTTCTGCACCCCTGTTCCCTCTTTCTGTACCTTTCTTGCCTGTTTCTGCACCTCTCTTGCCTCTTTCAGCACCTCTGTTGCTTCTTTCTGCACTTCTCTTGCCTCTTTCTTCACCCCTCTTGCCTCTTTAAGCACCTCTCTTGCCTCTTTCTGTACTTCTCTTGCTTATTTCTGTGCCTTTCTTCCTCTTTATGTACATGTCCTACCCATGTAGGCATAGTTAGAAAGTAGCATTTAAAAAACCTTAGAATTTCACTGAAAAAACCAGAGATTTCAAGGAACTTATAGTTAGGGATTAGCATTTAAAAAACCTTAGAAATTCACTGAAAAACCACTGGTTTCAGGGACGTTATAGTTAGACATTTTCATTTAAAAACCTTGGAAATTCACTGAAAAAACCATAGGTTTCAGGGACATTATAGTTAGAAATGAGCATTTAAAAACATTTGAAATTCAGTGAAAAAACCATAGGTTTCAGGGATGTTAGAGTTAGAAATTAGCATTTAAAAACCTTTGAAATTCACTGAAAAAAACGCAGGTTTCATGGACGTTATAATTAGTTGGACATTTCACTCGTACAAAACCAGAGAAATTCAGCCGTTATAGTTAGTTGAGCTAACTATAACTTGCGCCCCCCAATGCACTGCTGATGACGTCACATATTACATCACTCATGACATGGTCAGTGGCATCACTGATGACATCACTGATTACATCATCCACGTGATCATCTGATGCACCTCCTCACACCCTAATATAACCTTTGATACACCCCCTCTAAAATACAGACTACCATTCTCGAAATTATAGCCACACCAATACCAGTTAGTACATACCCACTGACTGATTCCTAGGTCTACACACACATCCATTCACTCACCCATACAGTCACTCATACATGCAGTCACTCATCAATACAGCAACTATCATATGTACTCATACACCTATACAGACACTCACACACTGCCACTCACCCATAGAGTTACTCACACACCTAGTCAGTCATGCAAAGAATCAATCACACTCCCATTTACTCACCTATACAGTTATACACACGACCTCACTTATTTATACAGATACTAACACATACTTACTCTCTTATACAATCACTGACACAAGCACACACTCATCCATACAGCCACTCTCACAATCACTCACCCTCACAGATAGTCATTTATATAGTCCAACACTCACACATACTCCCTTTCACATATGTAGTTACTCACACATGTACCACTGAGACATCCATTCACTCACCAACACACCCATACACACACCCACCCATACAGCTCTTCACAGATGCACTCTTGAACCCATACACCCAGTGAATCACCCACTCACACATCTATGCACAGAGTCACCCACCCCCTACCCACCCACCCACACAGACACTCAGGCACCCATACAGATTCTCAGACAACCAATCAATAACCCATATAGACACTCATGTAGGTACTCACCAACCCATGCAGCTGCTTACACACCAACTGACAGACTGATACAGACATTCACACAGTTTAGTCACTTACCCATGTATTCAGTAAGACACGTTTAATCACTCACTTATACAGTCAGTCACACACCTACTAAATCATCTATTCAGACACTTATACACCCACTCATTCTTCAATACACCTTGGCATATATATATATATATATATATATATATATATATATATATATATATATATATATATATATATATATATATATCTACTGGCGGTCGCCAGTAGATAGTTATAGTTACAACCTATTATCCATAGGAAATCCGCGACATTCTATTTGAAATAACTCTCTTGCCGGTTGACGTATCTTCGCAAACTTTTCAAACTTTGTGGGGCGCTCCGGTCCGCTCCTACCCTGAAAGTCTCGGGGGATTCGTCAAGCGGGGGCCGAGAAAAAGGGGGTCCCAAAACGTGTTTTCCCCATGCAATTTTCCATAGGAAACTTTAGACACGGCTACAGCCTGAACTGCTGAACGGAATTACACCAAATTTGGCAAAGAGGTAGTTCTTGGTTCAGAAAGAACCCTTTTTGTTAAATGGTGTAAATCCGTTCAGTAGTTGCTGAGAAAATCAAAAGTAAAAAGATAGATATATCTATGGCCGCGTCGGATTCGCGCACCCTCCCGATCACGAGATGCATGCTAATTGGCTGTCAACACTCCAAATCAGGAAGTGTTGGCAGCCATTTTGTCCCTCGGTAGAACCGAGGGACAGAAACAAGTGCGCAAAGCGCACAAAGGGGAAGGGTAGAAACACCCTGACCCCTAGGTCTGCTCAGGGGTCCCACAAGGACCCCTGGGCAAAAATTAAAAAAAGAAATCGGCAGGATGCGTTCAGGGTGCGCGAATCCTGCCGAAGAAATCGAAGCGCGGTCTCACGCGCTCGATAGCATTGGCCCCGGGTGGGCCAAGTCCCGGGGGCATGCTGGGGGGGTTAATTTTATGTGTGGGGGCCTCTAAGGGCCCCCCAAGCCCCGGGGACCACCACCCCCGGGGCTTTATGTATAATGGTGCGGGAGGGCTCTGAGCCCCGGGGACCGCCACCTCCCCGGGCTTCTTTTTATTTTTGAAAAACCTGTGTGGGGGGCTCCAGCCCCCACACGCCCGGGACCACCACCTCCCGGGGCACTAAGAAAATTACAATGGGGGTCCGTTTTGGACCCCCAAGCCCCAGGGACCACCACCTCCCGGGGCTTTCAAAATGTAAGGAGGGGGCCGCGCGGCCCCTCCTGGAGCCTGTGGTGGCCCTGGGGACCGCCACCCCCCAGGGCCGGCTCCTGCAGTGTCCCGGGGTGCCTACTGCGGGACACTGCTGTTTGCAATGACAGGACGGGAGCCTCGCGGCTCCCGTCCTGTCATTGCAAACTGCTTTGGAAACCTGCTCTCTCTTCCAATATCCAAAGCTGATTGCTTTTCCACATGGGGAGCAGCATGTTAGCTGCTCCCCATGTGTAAAGCAATGCCGGCTCCCGTAGGACACGGGGAGCCGGCGGGACTGTGGGGGTTTGGAGACCCCCACAGTCCCCAACCAGAGGCCAGGCCCCGGGGATGGGGTCCCCGGGGCCATAAGTGGCCACAGAGGGGGCCACGCAGCCCCCTCCCCAAAGGTAAAAAAGTTTTTAAAAAAAGTGCAAGGCCGGCCCCGGGGGATGGGGTCCCCGGGGCCTTAAATGGCCTGAGGAGGGGGGCCACGCAGCCCCCCTCCAAATAAAAACAAAAGAGGCCATGCCCCGGGGATGGGGTCCCCGGGGCCAATACAGGCCCAGGGAAGGGGGGCACAAGAAACAAGTGCACAAAACGCACAAAGGGGGCAGGGTAGATCATTTGAGATGTCATCAGTGATGTCATCAGTGATGTCACTGACCATGTCATGAGTGATGTAATATGTGACGTCATCAGCAGTGCATTGCGGGGCGCGAGTTATAGTTAGCTAAACTAACTATAACGGGGAATTTCTATGGTTTTGTACGAGTGAAATGTCCAACTAACTATAACTGTCCCTAAAACCTATGGTTTTTTCAGTGAATATATATATATATATATATATCACCAAACGACCACTTCAATTGAAAGTAATCAGAGAACACAGCGGGGAGTTTTGGGAAGTCCACTTTAATGATAGCTTGGGCATGACGCGTTTCGGCGGAGTGTGCCTTCTTCTGATGCCGCTAATGCCGGGAAACATGCCTCAACCCTCTTTTGAATGTGCTGCGGTACTCCCATTGGTGGGAGTCCATCTGACCCCACTCCGTTGTATCGAGTTTTGCTGCAGTTCTGGGTGACGAACTACAACTCCCAGCAGGCAACACAGCCAGGATAGTAACTCAAATGGGGCCCACTTGATCCCATAGTTGGCGCTGGTATTCCTGGCAAAGGAGGGTCGCGTATAAATGGTAAGTCCCGGTTCTATTGGTGGTCAAGAACTTCCTTGGGTCCCCAATATATATATATATATAACATTCTTAAACTTTTAAAAATCACCCAGTCTCTGGATGATGTCATCAGTGATGTCACTGACCATGTCATGAGTGAAGTAATATGTGACGTCATCAGCAGTGCATTGCGGGGGCGCAAGTTATAGTTAGCTCAACTAACTATAACGGTTGAATTTCTCTGGTTTTGTACGAGTGAAATGTCCATCTAACTATAACGTCCCTGAAACCTGTGGTTTTTTCAGTGAATTTATAAGGTTTTTTAAATGCTAATTTCTAATTATAACGTCCCTGAAACCTATGGTTTTTTCAGTGAATTTCAAAGGTTTTTTAAATACTAATTTCTAACTATAACCTCCCTGAAACCTATGGCTTTTTTACTGAATATATATATATTACCTACTGGCGGTCGCCAGCAGGTAGTTATAGTTAGGACCTATTTTCCATAGGAAATTCACAACATTCTATTTCCAATAACTTTGGCGCCGGTTGATGAATCTTCGCGAAATTTTCAAAACTCGTGGGGCGCTCCGGTCCGCTCCTATCCTGAAAGTCTCAGGGTGATGCGCCAAGTGGGGGCCGAGAAAAAAGGGGGGTCCCAAAACGTGTTTTCCCCATGCAATTTTCCATAGGAACCTTTAGTTGCAGCTACAGCCCGAACTGCTGAACGGAATTACACCAAATTTGGCAAAAAGGTAGCCCTTGGTTCAGAGTCATGCCTTTTAGTTAAATGGTGTAAATCCGTTCAGTAGTTCCCGAGAAATTTGAAAAAGAAAACACATATATATCTGGGCGGAGCCTAACCACACATGTCATCGTGAGATCTGATTGGCTGTCAGCACTTCATCCTGCAATTGCTGGCAGCCATCTTGGGACCAATATAAATGATAGTACCCCATTGAAATGCATTGTAGTGAATCAAAGATTTTGAGGGTTACCAAAAGGAGAACTCTAAAGGGTGATAACAGACTTTAGTTACATTAGAATTCATTTGTTGATGGTACCATACTAATTTCAGGAATTGTGGTGTGTTCTAAGGTGATTTTACCCTGTGAAAAACCTTCTGCTGGGATATCATGAATCATGTTTGAGAGAAAACTATTTTCACATGCTTGTCCCATACAGTTTTGGAAGGTGCTCCAGAAGCTAAAATGAGAGCATATTTTCTGTAAATTCACATTATCTTTCTCAGTCATGTGAGAATGAAGTCTGACATTCTCAGTAAAACATGTACATCAAACAAGGGCAGAGACTGTCAGTTGATTCCTTTGTGTTCTGCTGCAGCTTCCCAGAGTGTTCTAAAGAACAACTATAGTGCTAACAGCCTTACTTATGACAAAAGTATGTCACACCTGAAGCCATCTTGATTGGAATAAACTGGTAACACTTAAAACATTTAATTTAAAAAGGAACAAAATGATGGGGTTCATTTTGTCATAGAAATTATGGTTAGTGCTGTAGCAAGAAAAATTAGGACATGTTTCAAGTGTGATCTCAAATATCTTCCTGTTATATTTCAACAGGAGCAGCCTGTCAGTTGATGCCTTTGTGTTCTACTGCAGCTTCCCAGAGTGTTCTAAAGAACAACTAGAGCGCTAACAGTCTTACTTATGACAAACGTATGGCACACCTGACGCCATCTTGATTGGAATAAACTGGTAACACTTAAAACATTTAATTTAAAAAGGAACAAAATGAGGGGGTTCATTTTGCCATAGAAATTATGGTTAGTGCTGTAGAAAGAAAAATTAGGACATGTTTTAAGTGAGATCTCAAATATCTTCCTATTATATTTCAACAGGAGCAGCCTGTCAGTTGATGCCTTTGTGTTCTACTGCAGCTTCCCAGAGTGTTCTAAAGAACAACTAGAGTGCTAACAGCCTTACTTATGACAAAAGTATGGCACACCTGAAGCCATCTTGATTGGAATAAACTGGTAACACTTAAAACATTTAATTTAAAAAGGAACAAAATGATGGGGTTCATTTTGTCATAGAAATTATGGTTAGTGCTGTAGAAAGAAAAATTAGGACATGTTTCAAGTGTGATCTCAAATATCTTCCTGGTATATTTCAACAGGAGCAGCCTGTCAGTTGATGCCTTTGTGTTCTACTGCAGCTTCCCAGAGTGTTCTAAAGAACAACTAGAGCGCTAACAGTCTTACTTATGACAAAATTATGGCACACCTGAAGCCATCTTGATTGGAATAAACTGGTAACTCTTAAAACATTTAATTTAAAAAGGAACAAAATGAGGGGGTTCATTTTGTCATAGAAATTATGGTTAGTGCTGTAGAAAGAAAAATTAGGACATGTTTTAGGTGAGATCTCAAATCCTCTTCTATTTCATTAGAAAATTCTGACATGCAGACTGAAACAATCACTTTCAATACCAGCAGTAGACTTCCAGTAAACTCCCTGGTGAGCAGTAGCTTTACTACAGTGATCTAATGAACAACTAGAGTGTTAACATTCTGAATTTATGGCAAATGTGTGACACATCTGAATGCCTTCTTGATGGAATCAAAGTAAAAACTGAAAGCATTTCCTACTGAGGAGACTGCAGTAAATGACGAAATTAGGAAACTTCATAACAAATAAGTCTCCCAAGATGGCCACCAGAGAAAAAGAGCCCAAATGTAGCACAAATATCACCCAGATGTAGCCCACATATAGCCCAATGACAGAAGTGTGCAAAACACTTTTTATTTTTAGTTTTTCTGCAGTTTTATATAGTGCAAACTGGTCAGGTATTGGAGCGTTACATCTTACTTGGACCCCTTATTGCGTATTTTGCACGAAGTACATGAGATTGATCTTGCGAAACATTGAACTTTACGATTCTGTTAACCTGAAGTTGCTCTGAACCGGGCTTTGTAACACCCGCTTTTACCTACTGGTTTTAATTAATTCTCACTGTATTGTATTAGGAAAGAGGATTTACTGTTTTTATGTACACTTTTATGATCTATGTTTCTAAATCAGATCAAATAAAGTTTAATTAATTCTATGGCAGGACGGAGGCGAGGATTACGCATATCTTTCCTCACTTTATTTGCATAGCAGTTCAAAGAAAACGTAACACAACAATCATTAAACAAAAGACTACACAACCCATGAACCATTAGGGGATAGTCTCCAAGGCAACTATAGTCCAATCATATCACAGTCCATTGTATATAATATCGTGACGTCCCTTCCGCTTCCTCTTTCTTCACTGCTCGTCAGTTAAGTGCATTCCTTACATTCTTGGCTTAATCTGACGTTGTTGCTGTTTGTATAGCGGTTTCTTGTGCACGTTATTAGCATTATTGCCTTGGTATTGTTTCATATTCCCTGCGCAGCAAGCTCTTGCCCGAGCGCGTTCTCCCCCTCGCAGTTTCTCCCGCTGTGTGCTCTGCGCATGGTGAGATCCTGTCAGGCGCGTCTGGTCCGAGCGAGGCAGCTCCGTCGAGCGCTCCCGCTGGTCTTTATGCACGTTTGGGAATCCGGTCACTCCTTTAGTGTCCGCATGATTCCCGACCAACCTCGCCTAATTTTGACTACCGCTACGCGGTGATTTCCCCACACGGCCACGTTAGTGACCAGCACCACCTGGTGGTGGTAATTGGTATTGCGCCTCAGTCTATTCTTATTACAGCTTCGGGAAAGCCCAGCTGTTGGAGCACCGGCGAGGGGGCTGTCTTAAGGATTTTAAGGGCATTTGTTCTGTGCTCACACCCTCTGCTATCATGTCTTCTCCAGAAGACCATTTTTACTCATCCTACCAGGAAGTGGAGGAGGAATGGCCCCCAACTTCTCCCTCCAGCAGTGGACCAAGCCCTCTCTGGCTATTTCTAGGGCGCTGGCTCCTCTTAGGGATCAGGTTGATAAGCTGGCGAAAAGCATCCCTGGGGTGTTCAGTGACCCAGATCTGGTGGTGGCGGGTCCAAGTAGCTCCCAGATGGGGAATAAAAGGGCCGTTAAGCATAACGCGGGGCACTTGGAAGGATTTGATAAACTTACGGAGACCTTCCTCAAGAGTGCGCGAACGCTCAAACATGCACCCTGCCGGGAGGAGGAGGGGCCCGGAGAAAATTGCGACACTGTCACCACTATTTTAGACCCCGACGGCGGGTTTCCTTAGAGGGAGAGGGTGTATCGGAGGACGATTTCTCCTCCGATGAGGATAAGGACTCGGGCGTCCCTGGCATCCAGAGTCCCACTCCTCTCAGTCCCCGGTTGGGGACGGGGTCCACTCGGACATGTTCGAGCCTACCCAAATTTACCATCCTAGGTCGTCAGAGTGGACACCTGATGCCAAAGTGGCAGAGTATGTGGTGGGGAAAATTCATCAACCCCTTGAAAGGTAGGTCAGGAATAGAATGAGGGGAGAATGCCCCAGGCCCTCACTGAAGGGGAAGGTGGCACACACGCCTGAAATTGATGAGAAACTATGTACCTTTTTCTCCAAGTATATGAGGGATCCCAAGAAAGGAATTGATAGGTCTTGGACGTGGTAGGGCCCTTGACCCAAATTATTCAATTGACGGAGCGTTCCAAACAGTCAGGATCCCCTTTGTCCAAGGATATTGTGGCTGGTTGGGCACACTACCCTAAACCCTAAAACACTACCCCCTCCACTACCCAAACATAACTGCACTACCCTAAACCCTAAAACACTACCACCAGCACGATTCCCTACACTACCCAAACACCACTGCACTACCCTAAACCCTAAATCTACCCCCAGCACGACCCCTTCACTACACAAACACCACTGCACTGCCTTAAGCCCTAAAACACTACCCCCTACACTACACAAACACCACTGCACTACCCTAAACCCTAAAACACTTCCCCCAGCACGACCCCCTTCACTACCTAAACACAACTGCACTACCCTAAACCCTAAAACACTACCCCCAGCACGACCCCCTTCACTACCCAAACAAAACTGCACTACCCTAAACCCAAAAACACTACCCCAGCACGACCCCCTACACTACCCAAACACCACTGCACGACCCTAAACCCTAAAACACGACCCCTACACTACACAAACACCACTGCACTACCCTAAACCCTAAAGCACTAGAACCCAGCACGACCCCCTACAGTACACAAACACCACTGCACTACCCTAAACCCTAAAACACTACCCCCTACACTACACAAACACCACTGCACTACCCTAAACCCTAAAACACTACCCCCAGCACGACCCCTACACTACACAAATACCACTGCACTACCGTAAACCCAAAACACTACCCCAGCACTACCCCTATACTACCCAAACACCACTGCACTACCCTAAACCCTAAAACACTACCCCAGCACTACCCCCTACACAACCCAAACACCACTGCACTACCCTAAACCCTAAAACACTACCCACAGCATGACCCCCTATACTACACAAACACCACTGCACTACCCTAAACCCTAAAACACTACCCCAGCATGACCCCTACACTACACAAACACCACTGCACTACCCTAAACCCTAAAACACTACCCCCAGCACGACTCCCTACACTACACAAACACCACTGGACTACCCTAAACCCTAAAACACTACCCCCAGCACGACTCCCTACACTACCCAAACACCACTGCACTACACTAAACCCTAAATCTACCCCCAGCATGACCTCCCACACTACACAAACACCACTGCACTACCCTAAACCCTAAAACACTACCCCCAGCACGACCCCCTACACTACCCAAACACCACTGCACTACCCTAAACCCTAAAACACTAACCCCAGCATGACCCCTACACTACCCAAACACCACTGCACTACCCTATACCCTAAAACATGACCCCCTACACTACACAAACACGACTGCACTACCCTAAACCCTAAAACACTACCCACAGCATGACCCCTACACTACACAAACACCACTGCACTACCCTAAACCCTAAAACACTACCCCTACACTACACAAACACCACTGCACTACCCTAAACCCTAAAACACTACCCCCATCATGACCCCTACACTACACAAACACCACTGCACTACCCTAAACCCCCTACACTATACAAACACCACTGCATTACTCTAAACCCTAAAACACTACCCCCAGCACGACCCCCTCACAACACAAAACCACTGCACTACCCTAAACCCTAAATCTACCCCCAGCACGACCCCTACACTACCCAAACACCACTGCCATACCCTAAACCCTAAAACTCTACCCCCAGCATGAACCCCTACACTACCCAAACACCACTGCACTACCCTAAACCCTAAAACACTACCCCCAGCACTACCCCCTACACTACACAAACACCACTGCACTACCCTAAACCCTAAAACACTACCCCAGCACTACCCCCTACACTACCCAAACACCACTGCACTAACATCAACCCTAAAACACTACCCCCAGCACAACCCCCTACACTACACAAACACCACTGCACTACCCTAAACCCTAAAACACTACCCCCAGCAAGACTCCCTACACTACCCAAACACCACTGCACTACCCTAAACCCTAAATCTATCCCCAGCACGACCCCCTACACTACCCAAACACCACTGCACTACCCTAAACCATAAAACACTACCCCCAGCATGACCCCCTACACTACACAAACACCACTGCACTACCCTAAACCCTAAAACACTACCACCAGTATGACCCCCTACACTACTCAAAGACCACTGCACTACCCTAAACCCTAAAACACTACTCCCAGCACGACCCCTACACTACCCATACACCACTGCACTACCCTAAACCCTAAAACACTACCCCCAGCACGACCCCCTACACTACTGCACTACCCTAAACCCTAAAACACTACCCCCAGCACGACCCCCTACACTACCCAAACACCACTGCACTACCCTAAACCCTAAAGCACTACCCCCAGCACGACCCCCTACACCACCCAAACACCACTGCACTACCCTTAACCCTAGAAAAGAAACCCCCACCCCATGCCCAATCCCCCTTACCTCTCACTCCTCGTGGTTCCTCTCTCCTCGTGGTTCCTGCTTCACGTCGTCTCTGAGGGGCGGTGCACGTCATTGTGAGGAAACGGAACAGCCTCTGTTTCCTTACAACGACATGGATCGTCTACATGTTTTTTAGAATGCATGGTCATTTACCATACATACCTTTACAACAAAATTCGTTGTAAAGGCATGCGTGGTAAATGACCATGCGTTCTAAAAAAATGCGTAGTAATGACTTCATGATGTACAACGCATGCGTGGTAATGCATGCGTTGTAATGGTATCACAAAGTAAAAAAGTCGTTGTAACGGCTGTTTACCGATCGAAGCTGGCCCCTGTTCTTCAGTGAGATGTTTATTTGATTAATTAGGAGGAAGGAATGTGTTTTTTTACCGAAAAGTGCATTCCCGGCTGTTGTATTGTGAAAGTGTCCGCGTGGCCTGGTTTCACTTCCGGTGAGAGAGTGGAAGAGTCTGTTTGGATCTAAAGGAGTTCTGTTGTTGGACGGGGCCGGCGCGACATGTCATCAGAAAACATAGCTAATAGAAAGCGTCCTCCCTGAAGTGTGGAGCAGTGCCATGAGAGGTCAACGAGTGTGCGTCCCACCGCAGTATGACCGTACCGCGTGACCCATGTGCCGCCTCCAGGGTACGGGAGGCAGAAGCGGCATCGCAGGTCCTCTTGAAGACCGTTGTAGCACTAATTCTACATTTTGGTACTTGGGCATTTTAACTTCGCTGTTCCTGCCAGATACAAAGAGAAGATCCTGTGTTATTCAGTGCCCTCGTTACCTTTTTTGTGGGTTGTGGTGCTTGTCACTTCGCTGCCCCGCCGGTGCACACGACTGGGCACCCCACCTCGTGTGCCATCTGCAGGGCCTCTGCCCTCGGATCACTGGTTTCGGTTTCTGGAGTGGCAACTTTAACAGTTGCTCCCAAATGACTAGCCTGAACACTTAGGTGAATATCCCCTGCACCAGCATTCCACGGAAATTCTTTCCTAGCTCTCCCACGTCAACGAGGACGTCATAATAGCACGGCTCCGCTCGCGACACCGTATGACGTCATCGGAGCTATAAGAGGACCTCGTCGGCGTGCTGACGTCAGTTCCACCCATTTTTCCGTGCCACCGAGGCAAACAGGGGACCGAGACATTTTCACATGTATACATAGTATAATAAATATATATATATTCACTGAAAAAACCATAGGTTTCAGGCACGTTATAGTTAGAAATTAGCATTTAAAAAACCTTAGAAATTCACTGAAAAAACCATAGGTTTCAGGGGCGTTATAGTTGGACATTTCACTCGTACAAAACCATAGAAATTCCCCCGTTATAGTTTGTTCAGCTAACTATAACTTGCGCGCCCGCAATGCACTGCTGATGACGTCACATATTACATCACTCATGACATGGTCAGTGACATCACTCATGACATCACTGATGACATCTCAAATGACATCACTGATGACATCACTGATGACATCATCCAGTGAATGTGTGTTTTTCTGAAAATTAAATATGTTTTATATATGTATATCTCAAGGTCGATGGAAGAATAAATGGGTATATAAGTGTCTAAATGGATGATTTTTTTGTAAAATTGATTGTATAACTGACTAAGTGTATCTTAGTGAATACATGGGTTAGTGAGTAATGTTTAAATATGAAAATATCTGTATCAGTCTCTCACTTTGTGTATAAGTGGCTGCATGGGTTGGTGAGTAGCTACATGAGTGTCTATATGGGTTATTAGTTGGTTTTTTGAGTATCAGTATGAGTGTCTGAGTGTCTGTATGGTTCAGTGGGGGTATTACTTAGTGCATAGATGCATGAATGAGTGACTCACTGTTTGTATGTGTTGAAGACAGCATGTGTGCAGGACTGTATAGGTGGATGAGTATGTGTATGGGTGTGTTAGTGAGTGAATGACTGTCTCAATAGTGTCTTTATGAGTAACTACATATGTTTTAAACTAGTATATGTGAGTATTGGTGTATATAAGTGAGTATATGTGAGAGTGAGAGATTGGAAGAGTTCCTGTACAAATAAGTAGGTGTTTCTATAAGTGATTGTTTAAGAGAGTAAGTATGTGTAAGTTTCTGTAGAAGTAAGTGTGGTAGTGTGTGTATAACTGTATATGCAAGTAAATGGATGTTTGATTCTTTGTTTGCATGTGTGACTATGTGTGTGAGTAACTCTATGGATGAGTGGCGGTGTGTAACAGGATGTATAGGTGTATGAGTACATATGATGAGTGAGTACATGTATGAGTGACTGTATAGGGACTGTTGGTGAATGAGTGGATGTGTGTGTAGATCTTGGAATTACTGAATAGGTGTGTTGTAACTGGTATTGGTATGTCCATTGTTTTGAAAATGTTAGTTTGTATTTTTGAGTGTGTGTATCAAAGGCTATATTAGGGTGAGAGGAGGTCTGCCACTCTATCACAAGGATGATGTCATCAGTGATGTCATCAGTGATGTCATTTGAGATGTCATCAGTGATGTCATGAGTGATGTCACTGACCATGTCATGAGTGATGTAATATGTGACGTCATCAGCAGTGCATTGCGGACGCGCGAGTTATAGTTAGCTGAACTAACTATAACGGGGGAATTTCTATGGTTTTGTACGAGTGAAATGTCCAACTAACTATAACGCCCCTGAAACCTATGGTTTTTTCAGTGAATATATATATATATATATATATATATATATATATATATATATATATATATATATTACCTACTGGTAGTCGCCAGTAGGTAGTTATAGTTAGAACCTAGTTTCCATAGGAAAAGCATTTTTTGATTTGCTAATATCTTTGGCGTCGTTTAACGAATCTTTGTGAAAACTTTAGGCAAGGCTACAGCTCGAACTGCTGAAAGGAATTACACCAAATTTGGCAAAAAGGTAGTGCTTGGTTCAGAAAGCGACCTTTTTTTAAATGGTGTAAATCCGTTCAGTAGTTTTTGAGATATTAAAGAAAAAATATATATATATGTGGGCGGAGCCAAATCCCCGAGCACGAGCTTGGCTCTGATTGGCTGCCAACACATCAAACCAGGAAGTGTTGGCAGCCATCTTGTGCTCGGACCGAGGGAGAAAGAAAAGGTGAGGAAAAAGATAAAAAAACAAGAAAAGGGGGCAGGGTAGAAACACCCTGACCCCCTAGGCCTGCTCAGGGGGTCACACAAGGACCCCCAGGCCAAAAAAAAGCATTTTTTTTAAAAATCGTCCAAATTCGCGCTGGGTGCGCGAATCCGGACAAATTTTTTTAAATGAAGCGCGGGCTCCCGCGCTTCATTTAATTGAGGCACCCGGGTGGGCCAGGTCCCGGGGGCATTTGTAACAACTATATGCGGGGGCCCACGGGGGCCCCCGCAGCCCCGGGGACCGCCACCCCCGGGGCCTTCTTAACATTATGTGCGGGAGGGCACTCGGCCCTCCCGCAGCCCCGGGGACCGCCACCCCCCGGGGCTTCTTTTTTAATGTGTGGGGGGCCTCCAAGGCCCCCCCAAGCCCCAGGGAGCGTCACCCCCCAGGGCTTTTATTAATTATTCGTGGGGGCACACGGCCCCCTGCTGCCCCGGGGACCGCCACCCCCCGGGGCTTTTTAATTTTTTTTTAATAAACCTGTGTGGGGGGGCTCGAGCCCCCCCACATGCCCCAGGGACCACCACCACCCCGGGGCACTAAAGTGCAAATGCGGTGGTCCATTCCAGACCCCCAAGTCCCGGGGACCACCACCTCCCCGGGGCTGTACACTAGTTGGGAGGGGGGCCGCGCGGCCCCCCTCCAGGAGCCCTCGATGGCCCTGGGGACCGCCACCCCCCAGGGCCAGCTCCTGCAGTGTCCCGGGGTGCCCACCCCCGGGACACTGCTGTTTGCTATGGCAGGACGGGAGCCGTGCGGCTCCCGTCCCTGCCATAGCAACACTGGTTTGGATTTTGGAAGCGAGAGCAGGCTTCCTGCCTCACTTCCAAAATCCAAACCAGATTGCTTTTCACACGGGGAGCTGCATGTTAGCAGCTCCCCGTGTGGAAAGCAATGCCGGCTCCCGTAGGAGGCGGGGAGCCGGCGGGACCGTGGGGGCATTGGGGCTCCCCCCACGGTCCCCAACACAGAGGCCAGGCCCCGGGGGATGGGGTCCCCGGGGCCAGAAGTGGCCTAAGGAGGGGGGCCACGCAGCCCCCCTCCTTTAAAAATAATAAAAAAAATAATAAAAATGTGGCCATGCCCCGGGGATGGGGTCCCCGGGGCCGAAATTGGCCTTGGGAGGGGGCCACGCGGCCCCTTCCCGTTTTTTTATTTCATTTTTTTGTAAAAAAGCAGGCCCTGGGGGATGGGGTTCCCAGGGCCCTAATTAATGTAAAGGAGGGGGGCCACACAGCCCCCTTGTAAAATTAAATAAAAAATTAAAAAGCTGCATCGCGACGGAGGCCCCGCCCCTAACTGCAGCACTCAGCAAACGCGCACCCTGGCGCGTTGTAAGTGGGGAATTAATTTCCTTGCATACTGAGGGTCCTGGGGCCAACTAGACCACCAGGTACCTCCAGTATGCGCTAGGAAGCTGCGTTGCAGAGAGGTGTTCAGAGGCCACGCCCCTTTTACACCTCTCTGCAACGCAGCTCTGTGGCGCTTACTGGAGGTACCTGGTGGGCTAGTTGGCCCGCAGGGACCCTCAGGACTCAAGGGGAATTAATCCCCACTTACAACACGCCAGGGGCGCGTTTGCACAGTGGTGCAGGGAGGGGCGGGGCCTGACATACCAAGTGTGCAAATGCACCCCTGGCACATTGTAAATTGGGGATTAAGTCCCCTTCAATCCTGAGGGTCCTGGGGGCCAACTAGCCCACCAGGTACCTTCAGTAAGCGCCAAAGAGCTGCGTTGCAGAGAGGTGTAAAGGGGCGTGGCCTCTAAAGACCTCTCTGCAACGCAGCTCCCTGGCGCATACTGGAGGTATCTGGTGGGCTAGTTGGCCCCCAGGGACCCTCAGGATTCAAGGGGACTTAATTCCCTAACTTAAAATGCACCACAGGGCGCGTTTGCACACATGTCACATCAGGCCCCGCCCCCTCCCTGCACCACTGTGCAAACGTGCCCCGTGGCGCATTTTAAGTTGGGGGATTAATTCCCCTTCAATCCTGAGGGTCCCTGGGAGCCAACTAGCCCACCAGGTACCTCCAGTAAGCGCCACAGGGCTGCGTTGCAGAGAGGTGGTCTGAGGCCACGCCCCTTTTTACACCTCTCTGCAATGCAGCTCTGTGGCGCTTACTGGAGATACCTGGTGGGCTAGTTGGACCCCAGGGACCCTCAGGATTGAAGGGGACTTAATCCCTCAACTTAAAACGAGTCATGTGGCGCCTTTGCACAGTGGTGAAGGGAGGGGGCGGGGCCTGATGTGACATGTGTGCAAACATGCCCTGTGGTGCGTTTTAAGTTGGGGAATTAATTCCCCTTCAATCCTGAGGGGCCCTGGGGGCCAACTAGCACACTAGGTACCTCCAGTAAGCACCACAGGGCTGCGTTGCAGAGAGGTGGTCCGAGGCCAGACCACGCCCCTTTTTATACCTCTCTGCAACGCAGCTCTGTGGCGCTTACTGGAGGTACCTGGTGGGCTAGTTGGACCCCAGGGACCTTCAGGATTCAAGGGGACTTAATCCCCCGACTTAAAATGAGCCACGTGGCGCGTTTACACAGTGGTGAAGGCAGGGGGTGGGGCCTGATGTGACAAGTGTGCAAACACGCTCCGTGGCGCGTTTTAAGTTGGGGGATTAAATCCCTTTGTGTCCTGAGGGTCCCTGGGGGCAACTAGCCCACCAGGTACCTTCAGTAAGCACAACAGAGTTGCGTTGCAGAGAGGTGAAAAAGGGGCGTGGCCTCGGACCACCTCTCTGCAACGCAGCTCTGTGGTGCTAACTGTAGGTACCTGGTGGGCTAGTTGGGCCCCAGGGACCCTCAGGATTCAAGGGGACTTAATCCCCCAACTTAAAACGCGCCACGGGGCGCCTTTGCACACTTGTCACATCAGGCCCACACCCCCTCCCTTCACCACTGTGCAAACGGGCCCTATGGTGCGTTGTAGGTTGGGGGATTAAGTCCCCTTGAATCCTGAGGGTCCCTTGGGTCCAACTAGCACACCAGGTACCTCCAGTAAGCACCACAGAGCTGCGTTGCAGAGAGGTGTAAAAAGGGGCGTGGCCTTGGACCTCCTCTCTGCAACGCAGCTCTGTGGCGCTTACTGGAGGTACCTGGTGGGCTAGTTGGACCCAAAGGATTCAAGGGGAATTAATTCCCCAACTTAAAACCTGCCAGGGGGTGCGTTTGCAGAGTGGTGAAGGGAGGGGACGGGACTGATGTGACATGTGTGTACTTATCCAATCACTCCGCCAAAACTCAAGCACTTATAAATTCACCATGCACTCTCCTTGCAATACTCTAATCATCCAGTCAGTACCCATGCACTCATGCAATGACCCATGCACTAACACATGCACTGCTACAATACCCTGAGCACTACCCATGCAGTCCAGCCATCGCCCTGTCAGTACTCATGCACTCCTTCAATCACCCAGCCAGCACCATGTACTTATCCAATCATTCCACCAAAACCCAAGCACTTATAAATTCACCATGCACTCTCCTTGCAGTACTCTAGTCTTCCAATCAGTACCCATGTACTCATGGAATGGCCCAGGCACTAACACATGCACTGCTACAATCCCCTTAGCACTTCCCATGCAGACCTCTAACCACCTACACACTACTGATTCACTCCTCCAATTACCCAGGTAGTACCCATGCACTCCAGAAATCCCTCTGTCACTACCCATGCACTCCTCCAATCACCCAGCCAGCACTATGTACTTATCCAATCACTCCGCCAAAACCCAAGCAGTTATAAAATCACCATGCACTGTCCTTGCAGCACTCTAATCATCCAGTCACTACCCATGTACTTATGCAATGATCCAGTCACTAACACATGCACTGCTGCAATCCATTGAGGACTACCTATGCAGTCCAGTAATCTCCCTGGTACTACCTATGCAGTCCTCCAATCACCCAGCCAGTCCTATGTCCTTATCCAATCACTATGCCAAAACCCAAGCACTTATAAATTCACCATGCACTCTCCTCGCAGTACTCTAATCATCCAGTCACTACCCAATAAGTCATGCAATGATCCAGGCACTAACACATTGACTGCTACAATCCCTGTGTACTACCCATGCAGTCCTCTAACCACCTACACACTTCTCATTTGCTCCTTCAATTCCCCTGGTAGTACCCATGCAGTCCAGCAATTACCCAGTCACTCCCTGTGCAGTCCTCCAGTCACCCAGCCACTACCATGTACTAATCCAAACACTCCACCAATACCCAAGCACTTATAAATTCACACAGGCACTCTCCTTGCAGTAGTCTAATCTTTCAGTTAGTAGCTATGTACTCATGCAATGCTCCAGGCACTTCCTGATCACTGTTACAATCCCATATGCCCTACCCATACAGTCCTGTACCCAGTTACACACTTCTCATTTGCTCCTTCAATTCCCCAGGTAATACACATGCAGTCCCGCAATCACACTGTCACTCCCTGTGCACTCCTCCAGTCACCCAGCCACTACCATGTACTAATCCATACACTCCTCCAATAGCCAAGCACTTATAAGTTCACCACGCACTCTCGTTGCAGTACTCTAATTATCCAGTCAGTACCCATGTACTCATGGAATGACCCAGTCACTAACACATGCACTGCTTCAATACCTTGAGGACTACCTATGCAGTCCAGTAATCTCCCTGGTACTATCTATGCAGTCCTCCAATCACCCAGCCAATCCTATGTGCTTATCCAATCACTGCGCCAAAACCCAAGCACTTATAAAATCACCATGCACTGTCCTTGCAGCACTCTAATCATCCAGTCACTACCCATGTACTCATGCAATGACCCAGGCACTAATTCATGGCAAATACAGAGGAGGTCATGCTAATCACAGGGGTACCCCAACGCATAGTGTTCCCTAGTGTATGTAGGTGTTTTCACTGTATTCTAAGTGTCTTTTAGCATAGCACTGGCTCCGGTCCTGGTTAGTCAGAGTCAGTTACCACCAGTACCCGTCAGTAAAAAGTTGGGGGCACAGGAGGACTTTCTGCTCCTCTGTTGGTTCTTTTTGCACATCTCTTGCTTCTTCCTGCACTTTTCTTCGTCTTTCTGGACTTCTGTTGCCTCTTTCTGCATTTGTCTTGCTTCTTTCTGCGCTTTTCTTCTTCTTTCTTCACATGTCCTACCTTTACAGGCATAGTTAGAAATTAGCATTTAAAAACCTTTGCAATTCACTGAAAAACCATAGGTTTCAGGCACGTTATAGTTAGAAATTAGCATTTAAAAAACCATTGAAATTCACTGAAAAAACCATAGGTTTCAGGCACGTTATAGTTAGAAATTATCATTTAAAAAACCTTAGAAATTCACTGAAAAAACCATAGGTTTCAGGGACATTATAGTTAGTTGGACATTTCACTCGTACAAAACCACAGAAATTCCCCCGTTATAGTTAGTTCAGCTAACTATAACTCGCGCCCCGCAATGCACTGTTGATGACGTCACATATTACATCATTCATGACATGGTCAGTGACATCACTGATGACATCACTGATGACATCTCAAATGACATCACTGATGACATCATCCACGTCAAAATCTGATGCACTTCCTCACACTGTAATATAATCTTTGATACACCCACTGTAAAATACAGACTACCATTTTCGAAACCATCGACACAGCAATACCAGTTACTACATACGCACTCACTGATTCCTAGGTCTACACACACATCCACTCATTCACCCATACAATCACTCATACATACAGTCACTCATCAATACAACACTATCATATGCACTCATACACCTATACAGACACTCACACACCGCCACTCATCCATGGAGTTACTGATACACCTAGTCAGTCATGCAAAGTATTAATCACACTCCCATTTCCTCACCTATACAGTTATTCACACACCACCTCACTTATTCAAACATATACTAACACATACTTACTCTCTTATACAATCACTGATATAAGTACACACTGATCCATACAGCCACTCTCACAATCACTCACTCTCATGTATAGTCATGTATATACTCCAACTCTCACAACACTACCTTTTACATATGTAGTTACTTGGACATGTACCACTGAGACATCCAATCTCTCACCAACACACCCATACACACACTCACCCGCCCATACAGCTGTTTCCACATGCACTCCTGAACCCATACACCCAGTGAATCAACCACTCACACATCTATGCACAGAGTCACACACCTCCCACCCACCCACACACACACTCAGTCTCCCATACAAATACTCTGGCAACCAATCAATAACCCATATAGACACTCATGTAGCTACTCACCAACCCATGCAGCAGCTTACACAACAACAGACATACTGATACACACATTCAGTCAGTTTAGTCACTAACCCATGCATTCAGTAAGACACATTTAATCACTCACTTATACAGTCAGTCACGCACCTACTAAATCCTTCATCCAGACACTTCTACACCCTCTAATTCTTCAATACAGCTTGGCATATATATATAAAACATATTTAAACTTTACAGAAACACACAGTGACTGGATGATGTCATCAGTGATGTCATCAGTGATGTCATTTGAGATGTCATCAGTGATGTCATCAGTGATGTCACTGACCATGTCATGAATGATGTAATATGTGACGTCATCAGCAGTGCATTGCGGGGGCGTGAGTTATAGTTAGCTGAACTAACTATAACGGGGGAATTTCTATGGTTTTGTACGAGTGAAAATGTCCAACTAACTATCAAGGAGGAGGAGCTCCGGATCGGGAGTGGACTCCGGAGCTCCATCCGCGGTGTCCCCCGACGCTGCTGGTCCTGGGCCCGGGGCACGAAGGTTCGTGCATAATTCTGAGCGTCGGAACGCCCGTGAAATCTACTGATCCGGGGGAAAACCTCAGCAGATCCCGTGTGTTGAAGCTCTTTGGCTTAACTCTCCTGGCTCGGTGATATGCAGGCGGATCCAAGATGGCGACCACTAACTGATGGGGCTGATCCTCGCATTTTCAAAGCCGAGAGGTGGTCCGGGACGCGACATCAAGTGAGCCTCGAGCTGCGAGGAGCCTGGCCGGTGGCTGCATAGCGGGGTCCCCTGGACTCGACAACAAGCAAGCCTCGAGCTGTGAGGAGTCGGGCCGGTGGCTGTGGAGCGGGGACCCTTGGGCCGAGTCCCTTGACTCGGATTTGCGCTGCGAGGGACTGGGCGCCCACTTTAGGATCAACATCAGTGATTGCCCTGCTGAGAAGAGCTCTTGGACGGAGGTGAGGAGTGTGATTCTGCTGGTGGGGCGCCGGACCGGAGCTGTTCAGAGGAGATGCGGCGATGCACCCTGGTGGACCGGTGGCTACCTGGGCTCCCTGGGGGGGAGTCGAATGACATGGGGAGACGGCGCTGGCCCTCAGTGTGGGCCCCTGATCTGGGAGGGCCTGCTGGGCCATGTGAGACGCCCCGGTCGGGCTGGACTGTGGGGGCCTCTGGGCCCCACCCGTGATCTTGGCGCCTGGAACGGGACGCTCACAGCGGTGCTCCCCGTAACGTTCCTCATTAATTGACGTCCTCAAGATGGCCGACAGAGGATTAACTCTGACCGAAAAGCCCCTTAGCTTGGGACTGCCTTCTTGACCTCAATCCCCTGAAAGCTACCCCCCTTCGTGGACCCCCCCCCCCACACCTTGGTTTAGTTTTGACTGCTTTTGCTCATCTCCAGACCCAAAACTACCACCCTTGAGTGCAACACCACCGGAACACCTGGCTGAACGATGGCAAGAATTTCCTGCTCTGTAAATTTGTAATATATAATTGTCCAAGCCTAATCGCTGTTAAATGTAATCCTGAGTGAATTTGCAATTTGTATATATATAACTCAAACCACTAGTATTTGTAGTAGACCTTTGTACTTACTACCATTCCTATGTGATTTTAGAGTTTATCTGTTTGTATCTATTCCTTGAGTGACTTTACAACTTGTACATTTGCAATTTTTTCTGTTTGTATCTCTTATGTAACTCATGTAATCCAAAGTCCTTATGTAACGCAACTGGTTCTTTTGTAAAGCCCTCTGACACCTTCGGGTAATGTTCGCGCTATATAAAATCGCATTAAATAAGTAAATAAATAAATAAAATAAATAACGTCCCTGAAACCTATGGTTTTTTCAGTGAATATATATATATGTACATAGATTTTTATTATTATTTTGTGGAAAACATGAGGTTGGCTACACAGCTATAGCTGTGTCTAGACTGATCCACAAAAGGCTACCCAGGACACACTTAACTTCATGCGGCCCATCTCTATAAGGTAAACTACCCTTCACCCCGAATTTCTATGAGGGGGGCTAGGGAGGGTTTGGTAAGAATGGGGATTCCACCCTTTCCCAGGCTGCCATGTAGACAACTAAAGGCCTTCCCTCCTTTCACTAATCCAGAATTAAAGCGGTTTGTGTCATCGAGTCATGCTTTATGTTTGTAAACGCATCGATGCATACTGTAGTATGACAAGATGGAAACAGAGGAACCAATAAAATATGTGATTTAATTAACTAAACGTGGCCAGCAGTGTACATTAGCACTCGGCTCCGCCAGATTTATGGGGAGCCCATCCTTCGAAGACATGATGATGGAAAATGTATGATTAAAAGTTGATAAAAAACGCGAACATTGTGCCGACTGAAGGAATGAAGGAACGGAAACGTAAATTTATGGTACATAAAGTATACTTTACTTTTCAATATTATAAATATTTAAAGCCAAAGTGTGTGCATAAGTCACTGAAATTAATTTTAGCATTGCGGTGTGCGCCATCGCCGGTAGTAAATTGTGTTTGCTAACATGGAATTCTTAATGTAATATGATCTATTAGGGTGCTGTGATATGGTAATCATGGGGATGTTGGGCGATCGATCAGATTTACATGTCGGGGAGATATATGGGACACCTCGATGGTCTAGCTCTCTTATTTGTGGCTACGCCATTTCAAGGCCATTACTTACAGACAGGGAGCCGCGAGGCCATTTACATGCCTCGGTGTTGTTTTCCGCTGGGATTGATTTAGAAATAATGTTCACAGAGCTTTTACGTGTTGAGGCCTTGTTCGGGCTGCCAACTAAGATGTGTGTCAGGAAGAGTTGCAGGAAAGGGGCTAATTTTAAAAATAACCATGGTCATTGGAAGGTAGCGCGTCACTTCCGGGTACAAACGGGAATCCATTTGGTCCAAAAGTTAGGGAAATATTTCCATGTTAGGCTTCGAAGCAAATTGGGCAGATCTTCAAAGCGCTAGTTGGATCATAGCATAGACCAGTGCTTAAAAAGGAAATACAGAAGTGCAGGTACTACCTGTTCAGAGTACCAGTTTGCTCCTGAGAAGTGCGGGTACTCTCCCATTAAATGTATTCCAGCAGTGCTGAGAAGTGCAGGTAATCTCCCTTCCAACTGAAATAAATTCAGGTACTCCGTACCGGAAAGTACCTGCCCATTTAATGCACTGCCATAAACTGATCGCAAAGCCATGTTGTCAAAGAAATTGTAGTGGATATGACAACATTCAGGGCCGGACTGGCTACCGGGCGTTTTGGCATGCTGCCGAGCTGGGGGCTGATTTCGTTGATGGGGACCTGCGTGTGCTGAACGAAATTCGTTTTGCTTTGTTTATTTCGAAGCACACGCAGGTCTCCATCAACGAAATTAGCCCCCACCGCAGTGACATCAGCCCCCAGCTCGGCAGCATGCCAAAACGCCCGGTAGCCAGTCCGGCCCTGACAACATTATGAGCCTCCCTACGACAGGTATATAATTGCATGCCTGGAATCGTACCTAATTTTGAAAGTATGCAATGCCAATGTGTTCACTTGCTGCAGGGACACCCTTCTCCTTTGCCAGTAGCCTGTGTTGGGGCTAAAATGCCACAACTTACCGATCGGGCCCTTTTCACATCTGATGATGGCCCCGATAGTTTTCTTTACCCCTGCACCGCCCCCCCCACCCCAATTCCCGCTGTAGGAAGAGGATGTTGTGCTGCAGAAGGGGCTGAACAGCATAGAATTGGTAATGTGTTATCAAGGGGTGTAATGTTTGAATGTGTCATTGGTTCCCACTATGTATATGGGTATATTGTTGTTTTTCAAGATATGAGAATGTCATATGATCTTTTATGAATAAGTAGAAACAATAATACATTATATATTTGATCTGACATTTCAGTGACTCAAGAAGTACCTGAGCGGCATGGAGATGAAAACAATGCCAGGTCATGGGAAGTCTGTGAATGCAGCTTTGCCCCTGATAGGCTGCAGTCAGAATTTTCAAACTAAATGGAGACCCTAAATTGAGGTGAACCTCTATCTCGTTCTCCCCAAAACTGAATATATACTGGACTCCTTGACAATCCAAAGAACAAAGAGGTACCACTCAACGGGACAGGGTAATAATGCCAGCCAACAAAAGTAGTTCCTCTTAACCTTACCCCTACCTTAATATAGCGCTATAGTGTGTACACTGTCTTCACAAGAAATTTTTGTTTTCACTGATCTCTCACAAGAAAAGATATAATTTATTATAGTTGATTATTCTTAAAGTAAAATTGGATAAAATTCTAACATCCTTAAAAAACAATATACACATTAATATCGGGAACCAATCACACATTCAGACATTACCAGGCACATGCATCAAGGTAGGATTTTGCGAGTCCTTAATTGCGATTATTAAGGAATCGCAATTAAGGACTCGCAAAAGCCTATGCATGTAGGAATCGCTATAAAAATAGCGATTCCTACACATTCCTTATTTGCGACTCGCACATTGCGAGTCGCAAATAAGGAATGGCTTCCCATCCATTCCTATGGGCCTGTAGGCCCATAGGAATGAAAGGGAAATTGCATGCGCAATTTGCGAGTACCAATTGGTACTCGCAAATTGCGCATGCTATTTCAGGGTGCAAGGGTGTCAAAAGGACACCCTGTTGCACCCCTGAAATTGATCTGTGCACAAATGTTAGCGCACCCACATGTCCCAAGGACATGTGTGTGTGTAACCTACAACTTTGAAAAATGCACTTTAGTGCATTTTTCAAAGTTTTGCAAATTACCATCAAGTTCAACTTCATGGTAATTTGCGCCCCCTAGTAGCGAAATCGCTACTTCAAAGTGGTTCTTGCATTGCATTTAAGGAATCGCAAAATGCGATTCCTTAAATGCTATCGCAATTTGAGAACTCGCAATTAATTGCGAATTCTCAAATTGCGAGTGCCTTGAACCTTGATGCATCGCAAATGCCATTTTTGCGGGCGCAAACGGCCGATTTTTGCGAATCGCACCGTTTGCGCTTGCAAAAATGGTTGATGTATGTGCCTGTACACCCCTTAATAACACAAGCACAAATAATATGCATAGTGTGAACAGTAATCTTTTATTAAACAGTCTGCTACACTATTTAACAAGAGATTACTGTTCACACAGTGCATATTACTTTGAAGGGAAAGTATTTCATAAAAACTGCATTGATGTTCTGCAACGAGACCTTTGGAAAAGGATGGTGTTAGAGCTGGTAACATGTTATTAAGGGGTGTAATGTCCGAATGTGTGAGTGGTTCGTGGCTTTATCTGTGTTTATTGCTTTTTTAATATGATATGACCATTTAATATGATGATATTCTAGGATATTTTATTTATTAAGAACAATAATACATTATATATTTTAATATTAAATTTCAGTGAAGAGAAGATTTATTGTCTTTGCGCATATGCACCCATCTAGTGAAGTAGGGGTGAGTTTGAGGATAACTACTAAAACTGCAAACTTTACTTAATGGAGAGCTCTACCGCCCTAGATACTTCTATGACATCAGATCCTAAAGGAAATTTGTTAGCAAATTTGCACCCAATGTCACTCATCTCGAAAAAGGCTGCACAGCGCTCTAGTAAGATTTACTGCTAGTCTCTAGCAGTTAAAATCCTTGGTTAGAAGAACGCATTGCAATGGGTAGTAAACTCTCTTTACCAAGTTCCGCGATGACATGATGGCCATTGCGGAATGGATGACGACCAATTGTTTGCAGCTCAATGCAAGTAAATCTGAGATCCTACTGGTGGGCAGGGACACTCACCTCTGGAATAACCAAAGGTGGCCCTCGGCCCTGGGAATCCCTCCTACTCCAGAGGATACCGTAAAAAATCTGGGTGTGTGGCTGGACAGCGCACTTACCTTTCAAGCACAGACAAAACTAGTGGCGGGCAGCTTCTTTGGTCTCTTACGCGGCCTGAGGCCACTGCTCGGGTTCTTTGACCTTCATACTCGCCAAGTCATCATCCAGTCCACCATCCTTTCTAGACTGGACTACTGCAACTCATGGTATCTGGGTGCCAACAAGGCAGGCATTACCAGATTACAGAGGGTGCAAAACGCCGCTGCTCGTTTCATCTTTGCCCTCCCGCGGTCCTGCTCTACGTCAAAATACATACATAAATTACATTGGCTCCCGGTGGAAAAAAGAATTAAATTCAAATCTCTGTGCATTGCCCACAGAATTTTTCATGCCCAGGTCCCTTCCATTCTAACCAATCTTCTCACTCCCTATAAACCAGAACGTGCCCTCCGCTCATCTCACCAACTATTGGTGTGCACCCCCGTGTCAGAAGAGCACGGGCGGGCGGCCGCACTTTCCGGGCCCTGGCTGCGTCTCTCTGGAATGCTCTCCCGCGCACCATCAGGAACCTACAAGACCATAGGGTATTTAGGAAGGCAGTCAAGACTTGGCTCTTCCCTTGATTGCTCCCTTTGTCTTTGTTCCGCCTTTCTGTCTTTTCTGTGGATCCAGCGCTGGGACGCCCTGTTGCTGGGGCAGCCATGCGCTCTACAAATCTGATAACATAACAATCTAAGCAGGACCTACAGGAGGCGAGGAGAGAGTACAAAAATGCTACCCTGATGTAAAAGAAGATTTTGGTTTTTCATGACAGGATAGAATCAGCTGACAACTTATCGAGGATCTGTTCTAAACACACAAGTAGTTTGACAGCTCAGTGACTAACCCCTCCGAAAGGAACATTCCCTTCAACTGGTACTTGTCTACATGATTTCTTTGATGAGTAGACTAGTACCATCAGAGCTAATAAAAATTCAATCAGCCGGAACTCAAAGGATGTCAGGGACAAGGTACTTGCATTCTGCTTTTGGGAGGAAATATTTGATGTCAGAGACATCACAGGCATAGAACTGAATGAAATCTTACATAATATGAATACAACCAACTTTCTTGTAGATATCTTGCTTTGTGCTCTCATCCATGAATGTGGGAAATTCCTAAGTTATGTTTTGTTAGAGCTGGTAAACAAGAGCAAGAACATTCTAATGGGAACTGTTCGGATATTGAGTTGTGTCTGCAAGTGACCAGAGCAACAGGCATTAGCTCTTGAAGGCATGGTAATATACCCAAACAGAGAGCCAAGAGTCTAAGATGACTGTTGCTTACAATATCAAAGGTATTTCTCCCCTGGTGCCAGAATAAATGCCATCTGTTGAATTGTGTACACCGATCTAGTTCTGTGTGTGTGTCTGGTAAAATTAGAGTAGTTTTCTTTTGTCTAAAACCAAAGTACAGGCTGGACCATGAAGTTATTATTTGTCGTCTGATTTTTTCAATCCTGCTAAGTCTCTAACCCCTCAATACCTCCCTGAGTAAGCCTTGGGCTGTTCGTCTTCACTGCCTTGAGTGTCACGTGCTAAAGTGGTGTACTTGGTGAACCGTTTTGTGACCAACAATTACTTTAAGGTAAAAGGCTCTGTGTGACACATTCTGAGCCCAGTAGCACCGACTGCACAAAGATTCATAAAACATGTTTCCACTGATCCCAACACACTGAACTGCCCAAAAATCACAGTTAACAGAAACTTGTGCTTGAACAGGTCAGCACCTCAGCCAACCACATGCCACTATAGTGTCTGTCCTGAGAAACCACAAACACAGTAGTAACCTGAAGATCATAGGCATCTGGTATTATTTCTCCACAACAGTAAGTGCTACTTTTTGTGTTTTTACCATTGTGCTCTGCTTTAGCTCCTCGATTATTATAATATTAAAGACAGTTCTTTTTAAATAAAAACAGCTTACGGGATACTCATTTTACAGAGTGTGATAAATGTTGTGTTTAAGAACCCAACTCCCTATCTACCTACTAGGGAGTCCATGGATGCATATCAACTTCCTTTTTTTGGACTTATTTTTAGTATTGTAAAGTCATACTCAAAATGTACATTATATTTACACACCAAGTTCAGAAATAATACCTACATCAGGAAAAACACCCATATTCTCACTAGAAATAAGCCAGAATTTCAGGTAAGGGGTCAGCACATTGTGTTTTCTGGCTAAGGTAGATGAGCCACCAAATGCTCTATGTTCCCCGACTGCATCGAAAGCATCAACAACACCACCAAGTAAATCTTTGCCATGGTGAAAGACTTCACCTCTCCAGCAGCAAGCTCCACCAGTGTAACCCCTACTCAGGATCTCTGCACCCAGCTGTCTCTATTCTTCAGCAACAAGAACACCAGCATCTATGAAAACTTCGAGCCACACCGGACCCTGCCTTCCTCGTAGCTTTCCTGCCCATCTCTACCCTTGGACCCCTGCCCTCACAACTTCTTCATCATAGGATTGCACCCCATCAGCACAGCCCTCACCCTGATACTGAATGACTTAATCATCACAGCTACCAGCCCAGATGCCTGTAAACATGCCACAGTACTCCACAAGGAACCCTCATCAGACCCAAACATGCCAACAAACTACCAGTGTATCCCCCTTACTACCCTACCCGGCAAAAGTAATGGAAAAGATTATAAACAAACTTCTAGCTACCAACCTTACTAACAGCCACTTATTTGACACCACTCAAGCCAGAGCCAGGCCCAACCACAGTAAAGAGACTGCCCGCATCGTCGCCACGGATGACATCTGGATGATCATGGACAGAGGTGGCACTGTGGACCTCATCCTACTGGATCTTCCTGTAGTCTTCAACACCGAATCCCACCCCATCTTTATCCAATGACTGCACGGAATCGGCATCCAACATACCGCACTTCGCTAGACTTGTTCATTCCTGACAGGCTGCACCCAATCAGTCAGTCTGGCACCCTTCACCTCATCTGCAGAGCTCTACAAGGATCCTCACTCAGCCCCACTCTGTTCAATGCCTTCACGACCCCACTCACCAACTTCATCCATGCCCAAGGAATCAACATCATATTGTATGCTGACCACACCCAGCTCATACTCTCTCTCTCCTACAAGACCCTAAAACAACCAGACCAATTTTTCTGCCTCCATGACTGAAGTTGCCAGATGGATGAAAACCAACTGCCTGAAGCTCAACATGGACAAGACGGAAGTAATAATCTTTGGCAAAGACACCTCATTCTGCAAGTCCACCTGGTGGCCTGCCGAAATTGGGCCCACATCCCTCCTGGCGACCCATGCAAAGAACCTCAAAATAGTAATCAATAACCAACTCATCATAACCAACCAAGTGAACACAGTCTGTTTCCTGCTTCCACACACTCAAGATGCTCAGGAAGATCTTCTTGGGACTTTGACTCCAGCTGATTCCCAGGACTAGAATGAGTCTCTCCAAGGCTAGTGGCACTGGCCCACTTATGCTCCCTGAACAACAGTTGGAAGAATGGATCTGCTGAGGGAACCTGGATGGTCCCGCTGGACCTTCTGTGGACTGGCCCTTGACTCTGCTGTTAACACATGGTTGCCCCACAAGATGGCCAGGATGCCACTGGGCCTTGAGAGTATGGTAGGGAGGATGTTCTGATTGCTGGTTGTGGGGGGCTGTGGCAGATGGCACCCAAGCAGAAGAGATCCTCATGAGCAAAGGCAGAGGACAGGTCTGGCGCTGGTATCCAGAAAGCCCATTTCTTAGTGAAAAGTGCCAGGAGGCCAAAATAAAATACTCCTGGTGGCTAGGGCTGTCCACCAGGAGAAAAGTGAGCCCAGGACTAACAAGATCGATCCTACAACACCAGAGTTATGACCATTTAAAGCTCAGTCCCCGAGGAAAAAGCAGCGAACGCAGCATGTGGCACTTTGTTGCTCTTCCTGAAACTCCCTCAAGCAGGGCCAAGCCATTCGGGGGTTGGCACAAGCATTCATCATTCATTTTTATGGGGGGCGTGCATTGGACCTCATCCTTCAGGGCCTAATGCAAGGCAAACTGTCCCAGGGGAACCCATCTCCATGGGACAGGAGAAGAGGATGAGCGTGACCAATGTCCCACAGTTCAGCTGCGCCTCCCACTCTTTTTGCCTGTGACAGGGTTTAAATCTCCCGCCAAACAGGAGCAAACACATAAGCCTGCTCCCAGCCTGAAAGAGTTTTAAACATGATCCTGCCGGGTGAGCAAAAAGAACAATTGATGGACAGAATGCTGAAATAATGTCAAACCTTCACCCCCAGTACAGACCTCTGGGCCTAAATCCATCATTTTTTTGCACACCATGCCATTCAAATTTAGACCCAGCCATATGCAAATCAGTCTTGACCCTACACCCCAGGGGAACAGTCCAGCCTGAACTGCCAGCCAGGACCTCCCTGGACTAGAAACAACCATCCTGGGGCCAGTTTCAGGGTATCATCCATCATCAGCCAGGCTAGCATGGGTACAGTGGCATGGTGAGCACAGGACCCACATCTGGGCATACGCTTGACTTGAATGGGGGTGAATGTTTGATTTGTTCTGCATTCTGTCCATCATTTGTGTGTCTTTTGCTTTTTCGCCCTCAGTGCACTGGGTACACCCAGGCTTGGGTCCCGGGATCATTGTGCCACTGGATTCAAGACAGCCTGGCTGATGAGGGGTGATACCCTGAAACAAGTCCCAGGATGCTTGTTTCCTGTCCAGGGAGGACCTGGCTTAGCAGTTCGGGCTGGACTGTTTCCATGAGGAGCAGGGTCAAGATTGATTTGCATATGGCTGGGTCTAAACTGGGGTGGCATGGTGAGCAAAAGAATGATGGATGTAACCCAGATCTCTGTACTGGGGGTTGAATGTTTGCTTTATTCCGCCTTCCATCCATCATTTCTGTTTGTTTTGCCTGCTGGATGAGAGCAGACTTTGGTTCTGTTTCCCTGCCCTCACTCCTGTGGACAGGGAAACAAAAAACATATTACGGAGGGAGCATGAAAAAAACAGCTGCTCCCTCCGGGCCACCATGCGGGGGAGCCGGCCCCAACCTGGTGATTGATGGATGCCCTGGTTGGGCACCAGGGCACCCACCTATTATTAATGGAGGCTCCGGGGGAATGGGCTACCCAAGTCCTGAGAAGTCTCGGGGAGGGGGCTGTGTAGCCCTCTCCCCTTTTTTTATTGTATTTGTCCCCAGAAGATGGGTTCTCCAGGACCTATTAAGACTCAGAGTGGGGGGCAGCATTCTCTCTCACCCTTAGATTCTGGCCTCGGGGATGAGCACCCTGGGTTCCAAGAAGGCTGGTGGAGGGGAGCTGTGCGGCCCCCTCCCCTTTTTTATTATATTTGCTCCCAGGTGATGAGTTCCCCAGGGCCCAAGAAGGCTCAGGTGGGGGAGGGCACATGGCCTCCTCCCCTTTTTTATTTTAATTGGCCCTAGGGGATGGAGTCCTTGGGGCCTATTAAGACTCAGGAAAAGGGATGCACCTCAATCCCTTAGATTTTAGTCCCAGGGGCTGAGGTCCGCAGGACTTTTAAGGCTTGGGGAAGGGTGCCCCCTATTCTCTCACCTCTTTTTATTGAAACTTGTCCCACATGGTGGGTTCCCAGGAGCCAATTAAGGCTCGGGAAGGGGACTGCACATCCCTTGCCTTTAATATGTATGTTTTGTACCCAGGGGATGGGGTACCCAGACCCCGAAGGCCAATCCTACACCATGCATGCCAAAGTCTGTCACGGCGTGGGGTTGTCAGCCTACTGGGTTTTTGGCCACAGAGCTGATAGCAGGACAAGCCCTATGGCCAACCCCCCTCTGCGCACGTCCAAAGGCTGTGTGCAGCATGGGTTGGCTGTCTGCTGTGGTTTGGCTACAGGTCCTGGTGGCAGGCCAAGCCCTGTGGCCAATCCCCCACTGCACGCAGTCAAAGGCTGTGCACAGAGTGGGGCTGGCTGCCTGCTGGGGGTTTGGCCACAGGGCCTGGCTGCAGACCAAGCCCTGCGGCCAACACCCCATTGAAGGCCGTGCGCAGGTGAAATTAGTTGCCTGACCATGTCTGCATAGCAGCCGAAATGCATTGAGCCGCCGTGGAATAAATGATTTGGTGCAGTGCCTCTGTGTGTGTATATATATTACAGAGTGGCGGTAGGCACTCTGTAGTTATAGTTAGGATTCCCAGAGATATGAATTCCTCTGATTTTTGATTGGTAATAACTTTTTCACCGTTTGATAAATCCCCACGAAATTTTGCAGGCCTATTCTTTTTTCCACATTGGCAGATGATACACAGTTTTGTGGTGACAAGTAAAGGGGCTGCAAAGAAAAAAGGGAGACCCAAAACATGTTTTTCAACCAATGCATTTTACATAGACATCTTACACAGATGTAGCTGCAAAAATGGCTCAACGGATTTAAATGACATTTTGCAGGAATATAGATTACGGTGTGGAAAGGGTTCTTTTTGTTATTTTATCTGAATTGTAAGCAGTATACTGCAGTACCTTTGTGGGACACCGCGGTACTTGGCAAAGACGAAACACAATATTATTGATTAATCAAAGCCCTTGCAAAATAAAAGGGCAATCTTATTGTTTTGACCGCACTTTGTCTTTGTTCTGTGTTTTAACTTCAAATATAGTTTATTACTCTTTTTGTAATGTGTAGGAAGAAATTAGGCAGTTTAGCAAAGTCTGTGGAGTTAGGGAAAAGTAGTTTAATTGGTTTATATATTTCTTAAAACATTTACGTATACACTGCTGTACTTTCTCAAAATTAGCTAGAAAGTACAGCTGAAGTTATTGAAATGCAAAAAACAAATGTATTATAACATGTAATTAGACATCATATAGAGTGGCTTTTAAAAGAGCCCTTGTTTTGTTTTACTAAACACATTTATATATGTTTGTCAAGCCAAGTTTTTAGGTTTGAAATGAAAATATGGCTTCCATAGATAGAAGAATGTACACCTTCAGGACGATACAGTGCTGCATTGCCATATTTTATATTTTAAATGATAAATGCAAGAAATGTTATGATTGCGAAGAAATGCTGACACTGCCTTATTCATGGGTCTTCAAATATTTTCAAACTTAGTAGCATTTACAGTGGGTCACTTCCACTTTTGTGTCTGACAAATATTTGATAACACAAAATGTGTGTTCATAAACATAGCCATTAAGATAGGAAATGTCTCCTTCATCTAAATTTCCAATCTAACTCCAGTTAGGTGTCCTATATCACTCCCATCATAGTGGATAACTATAAAGAGGGGATAGTCACAATTACTAACTGAGAAAAGTAGAGGGAGTACCTGATTCAATTCTCAAGCCTCTTTCAACAATCCAAATGATTTCAACTCCTTCCAAACCAAAATTATTTTCAACACCTACTTTCTTAGCATAGCGTCTGGCCCAAAAACTGAAACCGTACCAAACCAACCAAACCCTAATCTTTTTGCATGTACATTCACATACAAGAATAAGGAACATAGAGGCAGACAAATAAATATATAAAGAGTTAGATGATTGATCATTAGGAAACTACATCATACCAACAACATAATTTTGAAAGGAGGACAATTAGGGGGATATTCTCAAGAACGTGTGATAATTATTGCAAAATTAGCTTAACGCAACTTTGCACATCGCAGTCCATCGCGGGAAAATAACACCGTGTTAAAGTTGTATTGTCAACCCGGTGGCACCATGCGATAGTCTCACGATAACGTGCCAAATGACCGCGTTAAAATGAACGCAATGCCGAAAAAATGCGAAACACGAAAAAAGTTGTGATGCCCCCAAATCGCGATACAAAAATCAGCGATAACCAGCGACAGGCCTGCAATTCCCACGCGTCATGCGGGAAAATGCAGTATAAAAGCAGAAAAATCAAAAAGACAAAAAAAAATTAAACTGCGTAGCACCATGGATGCACCCGGACCGAGTGCAGAGGACAACGCAAACCCCACAAGCCCCACAGACGACCAGCAAGGAACCTCAGGGTCGGGGAAGGGCAAGGAGAAGAGGAAGAGGAAGACGGGGTTCAGTCCGCAGGAAAACAGGATCATCGTCACGGAGGTGATAGAACACTACCAACAACTGTTCGGCACCTCCACTGTGTTATTGGCAACACAAACGGAAATATGGCAGTCGATCGTGAACAACGTGAATGCAGTCGGAGTGTTGAGGAGGTCAATGGAGGAGGTCAAGAGGCGCTGGCATGATGTGAATAGCCAAACCAAGCAGAAACTCGCTGCCAACCGGAAGGCAGCAACGGCGACTGGAGGTGGGAGTCCTGCGCCACAGGAGGAGCTGGATGAGCTGGAGGAAATGGTGACCACAGTCATCAGTGTGGAGACGGTGCAAGGAGTTGGGGGTTCGGACACAGCTCGATATGACCTGACCCAACAGCAACAGGGTGAGTAACGACCAGGGACTGGGGGGACGGGGGGAGATGGTCACAATGGCACAGATGCACAATTATGTGTAGCACACTGCACACCCACAATGATTGTGGAACATGTCCCTGATACCCTTGGCACACTGCAGCACACATGGAAACACCAAGTAGGCCCCCGTCCACTATGTGCACAAAGGGGCCCCCCTCCCTATCACCAATCTCACAACCTACCCATGCACATGTGCTGAATCCAGCAAAGCAGAGGCTCTGTGAGCCACACTGACAATGCAAGTGACACTGCATGACCAATAGCATGGCTGCAGTCAAAATACATGACATGGTGCACGACACGACACTGAGGTGGCCCAGTGTGGATCACATCCTCAAAGGAGCAGGTCACACTCTGACACATCCACGTGCACATACAACCCCTGACGTCAACAACACATCTGCAGACAAACAATGCACAAGAGTACAAAAACAGTCCAAGAGCACAAATGACCCAAGTCGCCAACATCTCAGCACCTTAAAAGCACACAAGTCAAAGGCACACCGCCTCAAAAGGATAAAGGGGCGACTCTCCCACAATGCAGCACACACACATAGCAATCACAGCACATCAACATTGACGACAATGTGGTACAAAGTGCAACACTTTCACTACAGAACAGAGGACACAACTGGTGCCGCTTGTGCGTAGAAACTGGCCAATCACATCTGGCATAGCAGGAAACTGTGAGATGATCATGTATGAGTACAACCTCACATCCGTCATGTAGTCAAAATGTCCACTGTCTCCCATCAAATAGCCAGCTCATCCAAAACAGTCGCAATGTACATTGTCATGCAGTCTGTATGTAAACATGTGCAATGCGTCAACATCAAACTTGATGCCATACGTGGGTGTATGAGTCCCATCAGGGACCACTTACAGTCCCTAACAGACACCCACAGTCCGTTCCATGCTCTACAACAATCCTTGGCTGACCTCGCTGGAGCCATTACTCGGATACAAGAACTGTCTAGTCAGACAGGCTCCAGCGATGACAGCACAGAGTTGGCACAGATGCGGAGGACAATGGAGAACATGGAGCGGATGCAGGCTGGAAGGATGGCTGCCACGGCTGTACACCAGCGAGATGTAGCTGGGATCTTGCATGCCCTGCAGAACCTCATCTTGCCATTGCTGCCACAGAGCCTGTCCCAGATGACTGCTTCAGGAACTTCGACACACACATCTCTGCCCCCTGATGTGTCAGCAGCACACAGTGATGCAGCCATACCACCTCCGCCACCTGATGTGTCAGTGGCACACAGTGATGCAGCCATACCACCTCTACCACCTGATGTGTCAGTGGCACACAGTGATGCAGCCATAACACCACCACACACACCTGACACACCTGACACAGAAGACATATCAGAGGACTAAGATGTGGATGGCAATGACTCTGTGTGAGAAAGGAGGTTGTAGCATTCATCCCTGCCATATGGCCTGTTCCTGCTTGGTTCAGCCCTCTGCATCATGCCCGGGAACAACACCTTCCACTGTCCCCCGAAGCACTCTGCGACATTCACCTGGACCCCGACATGGACTGCCATATCTGCTCTGGTTACCAATGACACAGCAATCAGGCTGCGGACTGAACTCTTCCTCTTCCGATTAAATTGTCATTCCCCAAAGGACTCTGGTTGGCCCTCCACTGGGCAACCATGTAATGTGGGGTTTGCATGGCCATGTACTGCTCCAGCTCTGACACTCCACAGAATGTGAATAAAACATTCCAAATCACACAGATGTGTCATGTCTGTGTTCAATCTAGTATGTAAGTATGGATGAATGTAGGGACATTGATTGCACAAAAAGGTACACCCTGGGAAATGACATCAATGCGCATGTTTGACCCTGACCCACATTGCCAATTAGATGACTGTGAAGGTGTGAACTAGCTGTGGCCTCATTGCTAATGAACAACAATCTCGCAACCCCCCAACGTAGCCCCACGTCCATGTATTAAATGGGGCTGTGTGTAAAAATGTCTAATTCGGTAGCAGGCCTAAAGTAGTGTCCCCCATCACATGTGACAACAGAACATCTCTTCGCATACCTACTCACACTCAACTGTGTGGACACAGCCTGTTTTGATGGATCACATTGATCTACATGGCAAGAAGTTGGACACCATACTCACATTGCTGAAGACACGTAAGAGCACAGGTCTACCAGCAACTATCCCTACCACAATGTCTGGCTCACAGAGGTGGAGCTGGCAATAGGGACTCACCCCTAAGTGAAATGCGTCCGTCAGTCACTCCCTGTGTACGGACAATGCTCATTGAGGCACACGATTTGTCATTCTAATCAACACTCATCACAGTTGAACACTAGTGAAGTGGCGTAGACTTTATTAGAATGTGCGTGTCAGTACGGGCAAGACAAGGGCCACAACATGCAGACCAATGCTTCAGACACTAACAGGCAGCATGGGAACATGTAGAGGTGCAAGAAATGGGGAGGCAAAAATGAACACCAATCATTACGGATGGCAAGGGTCTCAGCCCCCCTTTTCTTGCTGGACGAGTCATGTGATGTTTGGCGTATGCTCATTGCCCCGTGTCAGGGGACACGACTCACAGCTCATGGGATCTGCATAGTGCTGTACCACCGGACTGCGCAGACTGTCTGCTCTGCTGACAGTGAGCAGGTGAAAGGGTCCAACAAGGTCACATGTAGTACTACATTGCCATGTGTGTACTCTCCCTCCAGCAGTATGTCAGATTTAGGAACCTTGCCAAGTGACGCTGTGCAGCTCGTCCCATGGGACTGCCTCACCTTGCACAGGTGTGTGTCAACACGCCTAGGTGCACGCACATGCATTCTGAATCCAGGCGAATGCAGCCATGTCCACTGTTGTGGTGGGATATGTGACCATTTCTCCAAGATGCAACAAGGTGTTGGGACCTGTGCTCTGGGTTACAGGCAGTTGTGGCTGCAGGAACGTAGTTACTCGTCCATGAATGCGAGGGCAGCTTCCTGGGCAATAAGTTCCAAGAGTACGTCGTTGTCGACTTCAACGAACACGAGGGCGAGCCAATCCATTAACTGGTCCGGACAGATGTGCTCCGTCCACGCCGTTTCACCAATCCACAACACAGCCCAATAGGGGAGCCCTTCGATGTGGTCACTGCACACGAGGACTTGTGCAATCTCCCATGCCCAACTGCCAGCACATACGCCAAATATCAAGGCATCCCATGAACGGGTATCACGGTTACACTCCTGGTCGTGGGCCAACAGGGGGCGCACACACAAGTCATAATCCAGTTCAGCTACCGTTGTGTTGGATAGGCAGACATCCATGGGCCACTTGAATATGCATGATCGACAGTGGAACCAGGGCTGGACGCAGGTAACGTACGCAAGACGGAAGCTCAGACGGTAACTGATGCGCAACACTGCCAGTGGCAGTGCCCCCAACAAATGCAGCATACGTGCACGGTACAGTTCCACGTGACAGGGGTTGTGCATGTGCCCGGGATGTTCTGCCATTGCGTTGGTGGCTCTCGTAGAACCGGCACTCTTCTGACCTGCGGCAGTTATGTGGATGATATGCCACAGCTCGGAGCAATGAGTCGTATGTGTGTGCAACGTTTGGACGTATGGGTTGTTGTGTACGTAAGTGTCAGGGGCATTCCATGCAAGGGTACCTCGAGCAAGGACTTCTGTGTGTGCGGTGTGGATACGTTGGTCTTTCATTAGCGCTGTGCGTAGTGTGGGAGTCGTCATCATCTGCTATGGTATCTCTCTCAGGGGGTGCCTGCCCCATGCAAGACCAAGGTCGGAGGTGCAGATGTCCTTCCGCCTTATGTATTGAGACAAAGGAGCTTTCATCCCTAATGTTAGTCTGACTACTGCTTGCATTCTGGAAATGTGATGTGGCTTTCGCGCTGCATTTGGGGCTAGGCCTTAGGCTTATGGTGCACCAATAGCGATACACACACAACAGTTGGCATTTATGTGCCAAGCGCCTTCCTTTCACTGTCTCTCTCTCCCTCTCTTTCTCTCTCTTTCTCTCTCTCTCTCTTTCTCTCTCTTTCTCTCTCTCCCTCTTTCACTCTCTCTCTCTCTCTCTCCCTTTCTTTCTCTCTCTCTTTCTCTCTCTCTCTGTTCTTTGATGAGCGCATGACACACCTTCTTATCTTGAATTTTGTCTTGCAGGCTGTGACTTACAGATTGTCCAGAGAAGACCCGCCATGACTCTTCCAAATAGTTGTTTTGAGTTAAATTTGAATAAATTGATTTGTTTGGAAATTCAGAGATGAATGAATGATTCTCCTTTTTCGGACCACACATGAATGTTAATTGTTGTAATTGTGCGACATCAGGCGAATTGTTTTGTTCATGATTTTTTAAAGTTGGTGTAAAATATCTTTGCCGGGGAGGGGGGGTGACCGGGGTAGGGCCCGGGGGGGGGGGTGGGAGGTCCTGGGGGTGGTGGCGGTGGGTGTTGTGGCCTTCTTGGGTGTTCGAGCTGCATGATCAGTAGCTCCATGGCATCTGTTGTTCTTCTGGTGTGGCTGTGGGCTGGGCTCCCATTTCTGGTGCAGGTTGTCGTCCGACTTAACACCAGGTAAGAGCAGGTGTTAAATCCCTGCTGCTAACGCGCCTTATCACCTGTTTTGTGATCTTATCGCCGATCTGGCTGGTCGTTGGGAATATTGCGAAGTGGTGTTGTCGCGGCTTTTTGCACAGGAACGCCTACTCTGCATCTCATTAGCGTTAGTTGCCAGTGTCATCCGTGGCGATGTTTTTTGTGGCTGCTATTGCAGGAAAACTGGCGATATCGGCTGTTATCACCAGCTTGTGAATGGGGCGATAAATCTATCGCCACTTTGGCTGCGATAAAGTGCCGCTAACTCGACGATAAGTCCTTGAGAATATGCCCCTTATTGTCTTGAATACAATTTGGGCTATTAATGTAGCACAATACTACCAAAAACCAAAATGAGGTAAGAAAATAAGCTAATCTGCACCAATTACATTTAACAAGCATTAGAAAGGTATTTGAAACACACATTTCTGGTCACATAACAATAAAAGTGCATAGAAAGCTAGAGAAGAAATAAAATTAAGAAGTAAAGCATTATGTGATTTGTTAATAACACAAAGTGGGCTATAAATAAGGCAAGCAGGGAAAATACTGGCATTTGGGGGATAAGATTTACCATTCTCAACCTAATCTAAACAATGGTAGGGAAAGTGTAGGACATTGCATGGGTTGGATTTACTATTCCCAATCCAATACAACCAAAAGTGTGGGAAGTATTGGATTTTTGGATGGTCTTAATTTTCTAGTCCCACTCCAAAGTAAGCAAAATCAGGGAAAGCGTTATACTTAGGAAGAGGTACATTTAGAATTCTGAATTCTAATTATTTTTAAACAAACATTTGAATACCTAACAACATAAAATAATTAAAATGTATTTGAAAATAAAATAAGGATTGATAAATAAATACAGTTAAATGTTAAAAACAATTAGTAGTAGAACATTAATGTAACAGAAAAAATTCAAAGAATGCACTCCCCTCCCTCCAAAGAAATAAAACCCCTTCAAAAGATTATAATATTATATATAATAAGTTATAAATAATAAAAATAACACCATTACAATATTAATCAAATACAATAAAAATAAATACTTTATTCTAATTTTAATGTTACATACACTAATTGATTAATTAAGAATTAATTAGAATGAGGACATTACATATCAAATAATTTATTTAAAAATTAACATAATTAACAAATAAATATGTAATTAAAATAACAATAATTAAAGAAATTATAATAAAATAACTTCCCACAATATTCCCCAACAAATCCAACAACCTGAAACTAAAATGTAATTTTATAATTTAGCCATATAAAAATAACACCTACATTCAAAACCCCAAAATACAATGAAATAATTAAAATAACAATCAATGTAGCCATATGCATAACTAGCTATCAATTAAGGGCCTCATTATGAGTTTGGCGGTGCGGGAGCAGGGCGGTCCCGCTCCCGCACAGCCAAACCTATGTACAAACCGCCAGGCAGATTCGGAGTTTTCTTCTGTCTGACGGGTGGTTCTTTGGCGTTCCCAGGGCAGTGCCTATGAAATAGGCACCGCAATGGGAACGTCAAAGGCGGTTCTTCATGGCATGAACTGCTGTAGTCCATGCCGTGCAGGTACTGGTGTGCATGCACACAGGGGTGCACATGTTGTGCCCCCCTGTGTGGATCCACATGTCGTGAGGCACAAGGGGGCCCATTTCCTCACCACGACACTTTTCATGGCAGTCACACCGCCATGAAAAGTGTGGTTGTAAGGAAACTCGTAATATGCTTGGTGGGGCCGCAGCAACTCTGCCAAGCATATTGCGGCCTCAATACCACTGCAACACCAACAGGGATCTCTGATCCTTGGTGGTTGCAGTGGTCCCAGGGCGGCCTGACCACCCTGGTCGTACTGGGGTGATCAGAAGAGCGCCACCACTGCGTCCCCGCGAGTCTGGTGGTCCGTGGACCGCCAGACTTGTAATAAACCCCTAAATATTTTATTACCATAAAAAATCATTCAAAATAGAAAACAAGAATTTGTAATTTAAATAACTTTCCACTCTATTCCCCTACAAACCCAATAACTTACCCTAAATGATAAATTACTAATTAAAACATTAATTACACATTAAAAATTAGAGGCCATACTTTAAAAAATTGAAAACAATTACACTAAGAATTTTAAGGCCTGAAATTATTTTAATAACTAATATATATTAAATTAGTAATACCCATTATTAATACAACTATATTAAAGTGAAAGTAATTATATACAGCAATATTTTTAAGAACAATATTATGTACCAAAAAAGGTATTTATTCCCTCTATATTTTGTCACTTGATACTTTTGTGGTGACAATGTTTTTGACGCGATATTCGTGTCACACTACAGTTAGAATCAATATTTTTGTCAGTCACTACATTCATTATCAGTAATTTAGCCCTACATGACACAAAGCCACTTGGCATGGTGCATGCATCAACATCTCGATGCACAATACATTTTGCATGGCAAAGTTGATCAGAGTTGCCATTTGACTTTTTTGAGGCATTTATTCATGTATTTATTTTTTGATAATTTATCAGGCACCAAGTGCTTCTAGTAGCGCTTCTGAGTGCCTCAGAAAGAAAAGAGGAGAGTGGAGTGAAGGAGGTGTTAGATTATGAAGGATAAGAGGAAAATATTTCACATTCACAGTGCCAAGAGCAAGAAGCATTGGAGTTCCTGTTCAGCAAGTGGAATGTACAAGTCAATGCTCCAAAGAGTTCATTGGCATTCCAGAACCATTTGTTCATGATGTCTGTTTGGGTTCTTTGATGTATCGTGACATCATTCACGTGGTGGCCTCTTTAAATGGACCATCGATCAATGATGTCAGTTAATGATGACAAGGTACATCTAATAACCATAGGAGACATCAGCAAACAAAGCGACATTCTAGGAATTGTCAAGGACATTTACAGCTGGAGGACTGTGTAAAGAGCATTTTTGTCAACACTAACTGCCCCCTTTAAATATAATTTAAACTGCAACTACAGTCCCTCCATTTACAGACCTATCAGCTACATCCAGACACACACCTATAGCCCCCCACGGCTCCACCTCCCGCTCGCCTGCTGTATCTTTTCCACACAGCATATGGTTTCTGAACTGACTGGCCAACAACGCATTTCATTAGCACAAAAAAATGTGCTTTAACTACCAACAGATGGTAGGGCACCAGTACTTACTTTATGCCTCTGATGCGAAGCATGATTTACAAGGCTGAATTATTAGTTACCATTATTCCTCCTCTGTCAGCAGTGCATTGAAGGTTAATAGAAATGCCAGCATGCTCACTGATTTACTTAGTAAAATATTTGTTCCAAGGTTTAGGTCAGATGATTGGTGTCTGGGAGAGTTTCATGTTTATGCATTGTGGAAAGCAAGGCTCGGCTCCTGTGACCTTGAGCCACAGGGGCCGTCCATATAATGCTCTGCTGGGCCTGTTAGGAGCTCTCGGCAGTGCTCTCATCCCTTACGTGGGCGCCTTTGGCGAGCAGGTGGTGTCCACAGCCTGAAACCCACGTGGCGGGTTGGAGGCGGAGACAGGGTGGGTTATGGGGAAACTGGGGTCGATGGAACGCTGATAGCCACGATAGCGGCAGCCCTGGTCCTCACTCGGGTGTAGAAGCTGCAGCACTCGCCTAATTCATGCAAGCCCTCGTAGCACTTTCAGTTCTTCTTCATTCCTTTCTGCACACGTACCCTACTCACTTATGAGACAATTACAGGAGTGTAATAAGTGGTAAAATAGCGGGGGGGGGGGATTACAAGATTTCAAGGTCTTTCGGCCTGAGTTAAAAGATGGCATGTAAAGAATCTGTCAAAACATTACAGATTCTCATTAACCACATCTAGTGGTATAAAATAGTCTGGGGCGGATTCACTTAGAAAGTAATAAATCCGCACTTGTAGATTTACACTTACGTGTCAGTGTAGATTTATGACTTTCTGGATTTCACAAACGTTCCTAGGAATACACATGTAAAACTGTGCCAGGAGCAGATTTCTAAGCCTATTCTTGGGAAGGTCATGTGACATTCTCAATGTAATTCTATTCCTGCTACACCGAATTATCTATAGCGGAAAGCTTCACACAGGGAGACTTGCACCCTCTATGCAGTGGACCATTTTTTGTGTTTTTCTTTCGCCAAAAAGAATATATTTTTCCCTGAGGAAAAAACCTACAAATCTTGTGGTGATCTGTTCTCCATCTCACCCTGAAAGGAGAGTTAAGCGATGTTTGACTGGAGTAAATATCCGATCTTTTCTGGAAAGGAAAGGCGAAGGAGAAGGATCTGTGAATCAATCAAACTGGATTTATAACGCTCTGCTCATCACCTGTGAGGGAATCCAGGCAATGGGGGGCAATGGGGGGGGGGGGGGATTTCTGCTGCTGGGCACCTTCATTGGAACAGCCAGGTCTTGAGGCGTTTCTGAAATCTTGCAGAGTGGAGGAGCTCCTGAGATGGAGGGGGAGGCTGTTCCAGGTCTTGGCGGCCAGGTAGGAGAAAAAGCAGAAACCGATCCTGCTTCGGCAGACCCAAGGGGTGTGGGTGAGGGAGGCGGATCGTAGCTGTCTGGTGGGTTGGTTGAATTTCAGTCTGGGGTTGAAGTAGGCTGGTACCATGTTGTGCATGGCCTTGTAGGCATGTGTCAGCATTTTGAACTGGCATCGCTTTTGGATGGGGAGCCAGTGGAGAGCGCTGAGGTGAGGGGTGATGTGGGCTCGCCTCAGGAGGCCGAGGATGAGCCTGGCTGCTGCATTCTTGATGGTCTGTTGTCTGTTTAGAAGCTGGGTGGAGATCCCCACATAGAGGGTCTTGCTGTAATCAACGCGACTGGTGATGAGGGCCTGAGTGACGGTGCATCTGGTGCTGGTGGGATTCCTCTTGAGGATTTTCCGGAGCATGCATAGAGTCAGGAAGCAAGTTGAGGATTCCGAGTTTATCTGGCTTCTAATGATGAGCCTGCTGTAAAGTATGATGCCGAGGTTCCTGCCATGTTTTGAAGGTGTGGTGGTGGGGCCCAGTTTGGTTGGCCACCAGGTGGTGTTCCAGGGGGAGGTGTTGTTTCCGAAGATGAGAACGTCTGTTTTCTCGGTGTTAAGTTTAAGGCAGTTGTTTCGCATCCAGCTGGCGATAATGGGCATACAACTGTGGAAGTTTGCTTTGGTGTTAGTGGGGTCAGCAGATAGAGAGCGTATGAGTTGTGGGTCGTCTGCGTATGAGATGCTGTTCATAGCTTGGGCTCTTACCAGGGTTGCCATGGGGGCCATGTACGTGTTGAATAGGGTGGGATTTAGGTAGGACCCGGCAGATGATGTTCTTGTGGTCCGAAGTGTATGGCGGGAGGCAGATGCTTTGTGTTCTTCCGGTGAAAAAAGATGCAACACATTTGAGGGCATTCCTTTGAATTCTCATCTGGTTGGGAGGCAAAAGTCGGGAAAAATGAAGCAAAAGTTAGGTTGGGAGGCAAACGTCTGGAAAAATGAAGCAAAAGTTAGGTTGGGAGGCAAAAGTAAGGCACAACGAAGCAAAAGTTAGGTTGGGAGGCAAAAGTCAAAGGGGGCAAATGAAGAAAAGTTAGGCGAGGAGGAAAAAGTCAAGTCAACAAGAAAGCAAAAAACAAAGGTAGGAGTCAACAGGAGAGCATGACTTGCTAAAGGCTAGCGGCATGGCAGAACAGCAGAGAGGAGCTGGACCAGGGATCTGCTCAATGTGGTTGTGCTGCGGCCTGCATCAAGTAGGTTCCTGGGAAGGGGCAGGGCACTAGGCGGAGTCGCAAGAGGGCAGAAAGCGGGAGGGAGAGAGCGGGACGAAAGTAGGTTAGGAAGGAGCCAAAAGTCAGTAAGAAAGGCCAAAAAAACGAGGCAAAAGTTATTATAAAGGGGGAAATATGAAGCAAAAGTTAGGTTGGGAGGCAAAAGTCAAGGAGGGCAAATGAAGAAAAGTTAGGCAAAGAGGCAAAAGTCAAGTGAACAAAAAGGCAAAAAATGAAGGCAGGGGTCAACAGGAGAGAATGACTTGCTAAAGTCTGGCAGCTTGGCAGAGCAGCGGAGGGAAGCTGGCCTGGCACCTGCTCCCTGAATGACACCATCATGTCATATTTGTGGGTGTTCTAAAAATTCTAAATCTAACCACACCTTGGAACGCTCACTTCTGATCTCTTGAGTGGGATTTATGGTTGCGGAGAACCTTGCACTTGTGGTGGAGATTACCCCACATGTAAATGAGCTTATGACTGCCAGGAATCCCTTTGTGAATTCCGGGCAAACATGAGGATCAAGTTTACATTTCAGCGTAGGCGCCCCTAGATTAAGAGTACTCCAGATTGCAGAAATGCTGCCAGAGGAGAATCTACAGTCTTCACCAGAAGCTCAGCTAAGGTTTGGTATTAGATCTGTCACAAATGGTGATGGGTCAGCAGCCTGACCTATTGTATTAAACAAGACAACGCACTGGGAGGTGAAAACTCTAAAAGACTACTATGGAAACTGTGGTGTTCTTTTGTAGAAAGGCAAGTATGTTGGTGTAATGTGCTGTGTAACACCTTGCAGTCAGAATTGAGATAGGTATGATAGAAGCACAAATGGTTTCACCACGCGTGCCTTTACCACCCAGCCCAACCACGAATGCGTCTTAACCACACATTCCTTTACCACGCATGCCTTTACCACGAAATTTCATGAATTTAAAAAATAAAACCAAAAACTATATAATTTTTCAAACACATTACATTTTAAATGTTACCAATAATGTACAATATAATGAACAAACATATATATAACCAACAAAAATAACTATCCTAATTTAAATATTTAAATGAACATATAAAAACAGGTTCATTTGATACTTTTAAATGAATACATAAATAAAATACATATATTAACAATAAAAAAATATTTAAACAATTACAAATACATAAATAATATTGAGAGTAACAAAAAATTCTAAATAAAAACATTCATAACAAAACATACAAATTTAATTAATAAAATTAGTGGAAAAATAATTTTAAGTAAAGTACATTATTCTAAAAATAATATAAACATTAAAAGAGAAAATATTTATAAAATAAAAACAATTAAAATTAAACAAGAGAACCAAAGATAATTAAAATAACTTCAATATAAACAAAAGTAGTAAAAGTGCAACTTCTCTTTGCACATATTACATATACTTTTCTCACTCCAATGCATGATAAGGCAGGGAATGTTTTGGACTTCAGAGAAGTTAGTTTTACCATTCCTCTCCAGTTTAAGCAACAGTAGGGAAAATGTTGGTCTTCTGAGGGGTAAGATTTATTATTATCACTCCAATCTAAGCAACACTAGGGAAAGTGTTGGACTTCGGAAGGGTTACATTTATTATTCCCACTCCAGACCCAGCAACAGTAGGAAAACTGTTGTTCTTCAGAGGTGACAGATGTATTATTCCCACTGCGATCTAAGAAACAGTCGGGAAACTGATGGGCTTCAGAGGGATTAGGGCTTGCATTGCTCTTGTGGACGCAAGTCATTACAAGGCAGCGCAAGTCCTTAAATGGTATTTACTAAGCCACGCAAAGCCACCTTGCGTGGTATTTGCATGGGTTAGTAACTCCAAAGTAATTCAGAGCAGCGCATATTTCTGCTTTGCATTACCTTGCAGTAGAGAGGTGTTCCATGGGTGGAGTGTAGGCGATTTCACACATCCACCCATGGTTGTTGAAACAATTCCAGATTAACTTAAGTCAGTAAACCTGGGATCGAGCCAACATGCTGCACTTCCCTGACCGAGGCGTAACGAGGAGATACAATAACGAGGAGAAATTTCTTTATTTCTAATTGTTACTTCCTCTTTCTATGTGTGCTGCATTCTTCAGCACAGATGGGGCCATATTCTCAAGGAAGTGGCAGGGAGAGGCGTTAGCCTTCTTCGCTTAATGCCTCTCTCCGCCACTTCGAAAACGCGAGGCTGCACCCTATTCTCAAGGATATGGTGCAGCCTCGCGTTTCCCCCTGCGATGGCGCTAAGTTTCACAACTTAGCGCCAACGCAGGCACCCTTGCACCATAGTGCAAGGGTGTCTGCAAGCAGGGAGGTTTGTTTATGTACAGGAAGGTGCCCCTTCCTGCATATAAACAAACCTTAAATGCCAGTTTGTAACTTACATGTGTGCTGCTTCATGCAGCACACATGTAAGTTACAAAACGGCATTTTAAAAAGGTTTGTTCATGTACAGGAAGGGACACCTTCCTGTACATGAACAAACCATGGCATTTTGCTTTTTCCATGTGTGCTGCACAAGGCAGCACACATGGAAAAGCAGAAACGAGGAGAAATAAAGCATTTCTCCTCGTTTCGCCACCTTAAGACCAGATTTTCCTGGTCTTAAGTTTGGCGCTACCTCCTATTTACGCTGCCCTTGTGAATAGGAGGTAGCGTCAAACTCAATGGGTGTTGCAGTGGAACGCCCACCGCAACACCCACTGCACGCCCCCTTCACGCTAAAAACAGCGTGAAGGGGGCCCTATTCGCAAGGCAGCGTTAAGCAGCGTTAAGCCACTTAACGTGGCTTAACGCTGCCTTGTGAATAGGGCGAAGCCCCTATCGCCACAACAACGTCACTGAAAGTGACGTTTTGGTGGCGATGGGGGCTTGAGAATATGCCCCATAGAAATAGGAAAATACCAGAAAGGAATGTTTTTGTGCAGGAAGGCGTGTCTTTCTGCACAAAAACAATTCTGCTCCTAATGCAGGCACCCTTGCAGCATGGCGCAATGGTGCCTGTATTGGCGCTTAGCTGCCACAAGTGAGCCAGCACTATGAGACACAGAAGAAATGCATCATATCTTAGAAGATAAGGCACATTTCTTATGTCTCCTTTTCAAGCAACACAGCTCAGAATGTTGTCTTACTACTTTGCGTTGCGTGAAATATTGGTAAATATACCCCTACATGTACTTTTTCCATTCCAGTCCAAGCAACAGTAGAAAAAGTGTTGTACCACAAAAGGGTCAGATTTACTCTTTCCACTCCAATCTAAGCAACAGTAGGGAAAGTGTTAGAGTTCAGCTCATAATCATTTTGTATAATACATTGGCATACCTAACAGCATAAAATTATTAAATCATATTTTAAATTTAAAAAAATACGTGAAAATTAACAAAAAAAGAAAGAAAACATACAAAATAAGTTATCAAATAAATAAAAAAATTAAATTAATTTAATAAATTTCACTCCTTTTTACTACCCAAAATAACATACATATAGCAAAAATAAATAATGCATAAGACAATAATAAAAATTAAAATACGAATTCATTAAAGTAAATACAATTAAAAACAATACTAATGTCAAATACATTTTACAAATGTTATTATTAAATGCACTTATTAATAAATGAATAAATAATTCAACTAAAACAAATACTGTACTTAAAAAATAATCAATTTAAAAATGTACACAACGAAGTGTCAATTAAACATTTAAATAACATAACAAATTAATGTATAAAAACCCAATATAACTTAAATAATTTCCCACCCTATTCCCTTACAAACCTAACAACCTTTTCTTAAAATATAAATTACTAATTAAACTTTAAAGATAAAGTGTACATTAAAGTTAACAAATTAAATTAAAACAAATAAATTAATTAAACAATTAAACAATTTTTATGATTTATAATCAATTAAATGTTTAATTTAAGGTTGAAAATTAAAAATAAATCAATTATCATTTAATTACCTTGTCATCCTATTTCTCTACAAACCCAGTAACCTGATAATACATTATACATTGCTACTTCAATTTTAAAAAAATACATATTTAAAATTTCAAACTATGTTTAAAAAAATAACAATAATATTAAGAATACTAAACCTAAAATTCATATACTGACTGATACATATTACATTATTTAAAGAGTTATTTATTGAAACTATATTTAAGTAAACAATATTAACCACAACAATATTCTAAAAACAATATTATGCAAAAAGATATTCTTACCTCACATATTCTGTTCCATGATATTTTTGAAGTGACGATATTGTTAACACAATATTCGTGTCACATGATATTTTTGAATAAATATTTGTGTCAATCACCAAAAGAAACATATAAGCAATGTGAAGGTACTCAATGCTAGTTTGAGTTAATATCTGTGTTTTATATTATTCTGATCTCCAGAAACATATATATCCATCTTCACATTAGAGTTTCCATTGTATTCATTATTACTTAGCCTCAGTCAAACAGCTGAGGAGTGAAACCCCTTTCCGTATTAATCCCATTGCAGCGCCAATAAATCAAAATGAAGAAGAGATGGGGGGCATATTATCAAGACGCAGCGATAATTATCGCTGAACGCGCTTAGCGCGTTTTTTCTATCGCTGGATTATATCGCCATGATAGCGCTGTATTAACAACGCTTAGCGCATTGGCGATATAAAATCCAGCGATAAGCGGAAATAGGCCAACATCGCTGAAAAACCAGCGAAAATCAATGCAAAACGGAGAAAAGCTTGCTGATACGACCATGTGGCCTTAACCCTATAATCCACCTCCCATGTTAAGTATGCCTTAATCAGGAATTTAGCAGACGTTAGATTCCTGCGTTAATGGCGAGTTAGCGCGATTATTTTTATCGCTACGACGGTCGGGGCCTCGTTGTAAATATCGCAAAGCTGCGTTAGTGATATTTTCCCGTGCAGTTTCGTGAGGCACGCCTACTTTGCATCTCATTAACGATGCGATGCGAGGCGTGAGTAAAACGGGTGCTAAAACATGGAAACACGCGCTAGCGTGTCCTTGATAATAATGCGATAAAATTATCGCCGCTTTTCGGCCAAAAACGGACGCTAAAGCGGCAATAATTTTATCGCCCCCTCTTGATAATATGCCCCTGGGTTCTTTTCTCAGTGACCATAAAGTGCCAAGTATAGAATCCAGCTATCTGTAAAATGGCAGAAAGGAGGAAGCTGCTGTGGTTTCTCCCAGCCACAGTATTCACATTTGAATGTATCGCATCAGATAACACTAAGGGCCTGATTTAGATCTCTGCAGACGGGTTACACCATCACAACGGTGATGGATATCCCGTCCGCCATAACATAAATCCCATTATATCCTATGGGATTTATGTTTCTGCAGATGGGATATCTGTCACTGTTGTGACGGAGTAACCCGTCCACCAAGATCTAAATCAGGCCCTAACTTTTCACAGAACTATTGTTTTGCGCTGTTGTTTTTTTGCAGCATTTATTTAGTGCTTAGTACCCCTGTGTGGGGGCACTGAAGACATTGTTTCATAAGAAGCAAGCTATGCTTTGTATGGTGTGGAAGTGTATGGTGTTGATCCGTGTCATGCATGATGATCAAGGTGCAGGTATCATGTTATGGGATGCAGTACTCAGTAGTGTGAGGGATGAAGAGGTGTGAGAGACAGATGCACAGTTTATGGTTTTCAGTAAGCTGGCAGTGTTGAACAGCTGTGCAGGCCCAATATTGGTATTTCTTATGAAGATAGTCTTCTTAACTAGTTATTACGCTTGGTTGTCCAACCTGATGTGCTGTGCTGTAAAAATTATGGATTACAGGAGACCTGCCCATCCTCTACCTTCACCATGCTTAACACTTTGCCTGCAATGAAAAAGACACTTTCCCACAAAAATCAATGGGCGAGTAAGCAAAGCCTCTGGCAACCTTTAAAATAATAAGAGCAATCCATTGCACAAATGACTTTGGTCCAAAATGACGTTGGTGGCTTCAACCTCATCCACCACTCAGTTTCCACAGCATTCACATCCTCAGTTCTCTCCTTGGCCTTATCCAAAAGTTTGTCTCCTAATCATTTCCGGTAGGAGCTACGTCAATATCTTGCAGAGTTCTCACCATTTCTCACATTTTCTCTACAGCACAGTGGTCCAATTTAGGAGCCTCGGCTTCAGGCATACATTGTACGGAATCGAATGCACCAAAATGATCCAAGTCCGCATCCATTGTTTTCTTATTATTTCTCTCAAGAGCTGTTGATGGTGTATATAAGGTTAAAAGGTAGAATCTTGGCAAGCCCGATTCATCCATCCTAGATCAGTAATTTGAGAAATATCACTTTCACATGGTTCAATGACTTCTACCTGCACCTCCTAGAAAAATCAGAAGCGCATTATGAAAAAAATAAGCTATTATGGTACAGTTTATTGGACGGATTTGTTGGTTAAATTTTTAGGGAGTACTAGAATAGCACTTAAAACTTTCAATATTATTCGATGTAGCGGACAATTTGATCACTTTAAGCCATTTCAAGAACTCATATTGCAATTGTGATCTATTTTATGTGGACCTGTACGGTGCATCAGTGTAACATTACTGGGTGGGGTCATGCATTTGGTCCAGCCATCCTAAAGCGGCTGCACAAGAGAATGACTTATGAATGATAGTAGTGGTGTTACAAAATGTGGGAGGAGTGTAGGCACTCCAGAAAGGCTACTGTACTGTTTATCAGCATACGCGCCAAGAGCACTGTATATTTGTTAACATAGCTCAGCGTGGAGATGCTCCGTAACTCTGCATTTATGTTTATGCTGTTGTGTTTGCGTCCTTAGAAGTTATAAACACATGTGTTTGACGAGAACCTAGAACCAGGACATAAAATGGTGCAAAGAAATAAAATCACATGAGATAGGCCTTGTACGAGCAGATGGACCACAATTCACCAAAATACCAGGTAGAGTAGAAATTACATCACGCACCCTTTAACCCCAGACCGCATCTATGAGTTGACTTCTTCATCCTACTCTTAACCCCTCAACATCATCCTCCTGTGTGTGGTTGGGAGGATAGAGGAAGCGCAAAGGGTGCAACCTACAGAAAGTAAACAGTATTCGTTTCTGATGCTACAGCCATGACCCCAGATACTAGGGGTAGCAAGGTTGGTGCCAGTGATATCAAAGGGTAGGTCACGGGTAGCAGCTGCTACGCCTAATTGACTTCTAATCAATGAGACATTCATATGACTTTCTCTGTGAAGTGATTGCAACCTAGAATCTGAGAGGCAATAAGCAGGGATATAGCACAGGCCTTTCCAGTCCTTTCCACATCCCTTCAGAGGGCCCTTAAACCATTAAGGTTCCGGCATTCGGCCCAATAACAATGAATATCTGTGGGGGCCGAGGGGGGAATGGAGGGTGGGTGATCATTTTGCATAAAACCACTGGCAATAAGCAGCGATGCCTCCAGTTAGTTGCGCTTCACTATTGTAAATAACGTGAAATTTGACCTTTGCCGTGTAGTAAAAAATGGTTGTGTTCGGGATTATTAATATATTTGTTTCCAAAAACATGTTTGATTGGGCTACTTTTATTTTCAATGCCATGGCATTAAAAACATATTTACAAATAGCCACATTAATCAGTAGCATGATGAACTGCAGAAAGGTTTAAGGTAAACTTTTTGAAAAAAATGCGGGGTTGCTGAAGAATCTTCTATAATCTGTAACAAAATGGAGGGCGCGGGGGCAAGGGCAGAGTTTGAAGACATGCAAGGTGCAGAGCGCCCTCTACTATCATATGTCATTACCGAGGTATGAGCCGCCGCCATAGGTAGGGAGACAGCAAAAACTGCTGCTGCGCCTTACTTTCTTTTTTTCTTCCCGGGCGCGGAGTCCATTTTTGATATAATTGGCTGCAGAATTATTTATGACATTAATTGTGGCATTATCGGCTGCCTGTCAGCCGCTCTGGCAGTTAGTCCATCTTTCTTAGCGCAGAGAGCCTGCTCCACGCCAAGCAGACTGACAACCTAATTATACACTCTCCAATTCCAGTGACAAGCTCTGCTCATCGCAGGCCTTTGAAGGAAAAAGCTCCTCGAGCTACCGCCTCTCCGTCCCCCCGGTAGGCGGCGCCAGCACTCGCGCGCGCAGCACTGCCGTGAGCCCTCGAGCCTCTCGCGTGGATATTACCATTGTGTTCTTCTCTTTCAACGGAAAGTGCCAGGAAAAGCCATGTGGGTTATCGCAAGTGAAGTAATATCACCCGTGCTCCTCTGGCAGTGGGCGTGCAGCACAAAAGTGCTAATGGTATGGAGAACTGAAGCTTGGAAGAAAACTGTGGGTGTCCATGGGACCGGAAGTTTGAACGATAGCAGGTATGTAAACAGGACATCAGCTGCAACCTCAGCAAACGTTTGTTTGATGTTGTGTGGTTAGAAGTTGGTGGGGGAAGGGTACATTCTCTGCATGAAGGTCCGGCCTCCCCCAACATACCCCGCTCCCTCATAAGGTGAATTTTTTGGAGGGAGTTGGCAGATCTGCATCTAACATCACGAGGACCACTTTCAGCAACGTATGGGTTTTTTAACAATAGCCACTCAGAATGCTGGGACTTTGAGATTAACTTTTCACATAAGGATGAGAACAGTTAGGAGAAGCATCTGCTGCACGTCACAGATGGTCAGGAGAAGCCTCTGAGCTGAGTCATGATAGGCGGGTACACCCCAAGGCTTATCCATATATAGTTTGACAGGTAGGGCGGGGCTTGGGAAACGTGATCAGAATGGTTTTGATGCAACCCCACTTTTCTGCACACATGCCGCTGATTGGCATTAGGTTATTTAGGAGAATTGGAAGGGACATCTCTCTATACCAAGATGAGGAGAAAAGGTTGCGAAACAGTGGAAGATTCAAACCCAAATGGCAGGTCTGTTGCTTTTTCTATAGTGCACAAGTCTTTGGTTTTGGGCTGGCCTGTTCTTGCGTAACACGCACAGTTACGGAGGAATGGCATGCATTTCCTGACACGTCAGAGCCCAGTCAGACAATAGTGATGATGTTGAGCTTGGTTTAGGGTGGAAGAATTGTGGCCAACCTCCACCAGGCCTGGCTTAGGCCTTAAACAAGGTAGGGTGTAAGAAATTGGATTATTATTAATTAATTGTGACTAACCGCCTCAAGGAATAATCACAACCCTTGTCAGGATGAACTCTTAGTCACTGAGCTCAACCGCGTGGTAGCTATGGCACATAGCAGACAGGCTTAACTTAGGGCAGTGTGTAAAATATTTATGCAGTAATAAAACAGTAATAAAGTTTAAATGCACCACACTAAAAATTCCAAAACAAATTACAAAAAATAGAGTAACATGTAATAAACAAAATGACACCGAAATGTTAAAAATACAATAAGGGCAACTAGAGATATGTATTTGAAAGTTTTGAATAGGAAGAGCACAAATATGCATAAAGTGGCAATGATAGTCAATGGTCGTAGTAAACTGGGACCTAGGTGCAAATTGACGCTGAACTCGATGGAGCATGGGTCGGATACACCAACTAGGTTCATCCTGGTCAAAAATTTTACCATCTGACTTTAGTCTTTTAAGTCCCAACCCACTACAGGAGTACACTTCTAAAGCCCTTCAGGACCTCAGAGGAGGAGACGCACAAGGTAACAAAGGCCAAACAGCAAGGTCCAGTCCAGGTCCAGTTACCACTGGTCAGTTGCAGGCAAAGCCAGAGGGCTTATTGTAGCTTGTTGTGTCCGCCTTATGAACCTTGGAGTAAACTTCTTGGTCCTAGATAGAAGAAGGAGCAGATCCAGTCCTTTCAGGTCTCTTCTCAGGTTGCAGACTGCAGGTTCAGTCCTCTTCTCATATTCCTCAGATCCAGGAGTGTTCTAAAGTCGGTACCAGAAGGTGCCACATTTATGCTTGGCACAAGCTAGTGGGTGCGAATTACTTCTAGGCACGACCTAACCAATGGGGTAATAGTTCCTGGGGCCAACCCTGCCCACTTTGGGCGTTTTCAAGATGGCGGAAGTCTTCAACCACAATAAACATGGGCTCTGAGAGCTGGGAGTGTACTGTGGTAATCCAAGTGTCCTCCCACATCTAACACTATAATCCAGTTTGGGGCAGTCACTGTACCAAATAAACCCAGAGACAGAAGTCTGGTAGAACTTAGCAGGGATTTCCAGCAGCCAGACTGTGGACACAAAAATTGTTTTGTCATCCTTCTTCCTGTCCCTTCAAGTGCATCCCCAGTGTTATATATAAACCCCAGCAGTCTTGTCAAGCAGGATTTGACACTCCAGCAGGATTTGACATTGTAATGTCAAAAAGACACTCTCTGTGGTTGAAGCGTGCCTGGGAACAAAGAAGGGGCCCTGACTTGGTGTCAGATAACATTTGCCTGTGACAGGGGAGGCCTTTTTTAATCCAGTTCCTTGGACCCAACCCCAATCGTCATTCTGTCAAGGGAACACCAACACCTCCTCATACTCAGGCCTTTGTTCTCTGCTCTAGGAGCAGTTTTCACAACTCTTCAAATGCTAATTACTGGCTGACAGAATTTGGAGAACAAATTTAAATGGGGCTCCGGAGGCTTTAGGAAGAGAAAAGGTAACTTTCTAAAAGTGCCTTTTCCTTAATAATTATCAAAAATCCAACTTCACTATTGAATTGGATTTTTAATAACAGTAAAAAAATAGTTACTTAATTATTTTTCTAGCTTCATAAATGAAATTTGCATTATTAAATGTTATAATGTAACCAGTGTTCTCCTATGGAACAGCCAGCCTTGCTGGAGGGAAAATAGCTTTGGGGCTTTTTCACTGTGAGGACATGTTTAACGTTTAAATTCTTACGTCTCCTACTATTAAATTGATGCACCCTGCCTTATGGGTGACAACGCCTACGCAGAGGTGTCTCATAAATATTTGAAAGGACAAGCAATTTTTTTGACAGGTTTAATTTGCAGTTTACAACTGCAATAGCCAGGCTAAAAATGGTAGGCATGCAGTCATGTTTACACTGTCACTGCTGTGGATGGCACAATTGGTGCTGCAGTCCACTAGTGATATTTAGCTTGCAGGCCTTGGGTCCCTTTTGTACTATATACTAGGGACTTACAGGTAAGTTAAATATGCCAATCAGATGTATACCAATTTCAGTATCTTTAAATTGGGAGCATGTGCACTTTACCCCTGGTTAGCAGGGTAAAGTACATAGAATTCTACAGTCAGCAAAAACAGTCATGGTAAAAATCTGGGATTACACCAGATAAGTGATGGTCAATTCCTACAGAGAGCAATGGCAGCTAGAGATGAGTGTGCAGCAGATTGGTCTGAACCACTCCCAAAATCAATGCTAGATTTAAATTAGTACAGTTTAACTATCTACACAGAAGCTATCCAGTTTACTAAGACTTAGCAAGACCTACTTTTGCACTCTGCTGCTTGTCCGCTATGCAGGGGAGTGGGGCTGTGTGGCTGCCCTCCCTTAGCCTTATAAGCCTCTCGGGACCCCATCCCTCAAGGCCTTTTTTAATTATTTAAATGTGGCTTTATTAGGCCATGGGGACCCTATCCCCCAGGGTCTTTTTTTTTATTAAAGGGGAAGGGGGCCGCAGTCGTACCCCTCCTTGAGCCTTGTTAGGCCCTGGGGACCCCATCCCCCAGGGACATTTTTTTTTAATTAAAGGGGAGGGTGGTCATGTGGCTTTCTTCCACAAGCCTTGTTATGCCCTGGGGACCCCATCCCCCAGTGCTGTTTTTTTTATTAAAGGAAAGGGGGGCTGTGCCCCCTCTCCATGAGATTTGTTAAGTCCTGGAAACCCATCCCCGTGGGCCACTATTAAAATTAAAGGGGAGGAACTCACGCAGACCCCTTCCCGTGCCTTTTGTGGCCCCTGGGACCCCATCCCCGGGGGCCTATAACATTAAAGGTGGGTGCCATGGTGCCACCCAAAAGAAATGGCAAAAAATGCTTTGAACATGCGGGATTCTCACAGGATCATAAAAAAATGGCAGCTGGGCTGCATTTATAAAGCTTATGTCCTGGGGAGGCCACTCCTGGGACATGGTGGTTTCCCTGCCTGGTGCAGGCAGGGAAATCTGTGTTTGCTTTCGCATGGCAGGAGCATTTTTAAAATTTCCACCAAGCGGGATGAAACACCAAGTCCGCTCCCAGCTTGCAGTAGCTTTGAAAATGCTCCTGCCACTGAGCGCGGACTTTTGATCTGTTTCCCTAAACGCATAGAATTGGGCAGGGAAACATCAAAATATTGCTCCCGCCTGGAGGGAGCAGCATTAGGAGCTGCTCCCTGCGGGCGGGAACAATGCTGGCTCCTGCTGTATGCGGGGAGCCGGCTGGGGCCACAGGGGACTTGGGGCTTCCCCTTTGGCCCCTAATGAGAGTATGGTGGTTGCCCTGGGTGGGCACCAAGGCACCCACCTTTTAGATGAGGTCCCCGGGGGATGGGGTCCCCAGGTCCAATAACGGCTCAGGGAGGGGGGCCGCCCGGCCCCCTCCCCATAAAAAAACTTGGCCTTGCAGGATAGGTGTCCCAGGGCCTAAAGAGGCTCAGGAAGGGGGCCATGCGGACCTGCTCCCCTTTTTTAAATATATGTGTGGCCCTGGGGGATGAGGTCCCAGGGTCTGAAGAGGCTCTGGGAGGGGGGCCACATAGCCCGCTCCCCTTTTTTTTTTTATATATATGTGCGGCCCTGGGGGGTGGTGTCCCAAGGGCCTAAAGAGGCTCAGAAAGGGGGGTTGCATGGCCACCATCCCCTTTATTTAAATAAGTGGCCCCAGGGTATGGGGTTCTCGGGGTCGATAACGGCTGGGAGGGGGGCTGGCAGCCCCACCCTTTTATTTAACTAAAAATGGCCCTGGGTATGGGGTCCTAGAGGCCGATAACGGCAAAGGGAGGGGATTGTGCCGCCCCCTCCCCTTTATTTTTAGATATGGTCTTGTGGGATGGGGTTCCCAGGGCCTAACAAGGCTCAGGGAGAGGGGGTCGTGCTGCCCCCCTCCCCTTTATTTTAAAAACAAACATCCCTAGGGGATTGGGTCTCTAGGGCCTTACAAGGCTCGGGGAGGGGGGTGCACAGTCCTGTCCCCTTTTAACATACATGTGCGGCCCTGGGGGATGGAGTGCTCACGGTCTAAAGATGTTTGGGGAGGGGGTCCGTGCTACCCCCTCACCTTTAATAAAAACAAATGCCCTGGGTTATGGGGTCCACTATGGCCAATATCCTGCTGCACACAGTTGGGGGTTGGCTGCCTTTGGGGGGGTTGGCAGTGGCATGCATGACCAAAGGCTCTGCACGGTGTGGGGTTGGCTGCCTTTACGAGGGTTGGCCACATTTGATGACCACCCCGCTGCACACGGCCAAAGGCCGTGCACTGTGAGGGGCTGGCTGCATGTGTGGGTTTGGCTGCGGCGGGGTTGCATTTACAAATAGTAATTAAATATTGCTTTAAGTTAAAAAAAAACTAGAAATTCATTGAAAAAAACAAAAGTTATAGTTAGGTGAATATGTCAAGAACAACATTAAGGATTTAAACTAAATGATATCAGTGCATTGTGGCTTTTTTTAGTTCAAAACGTTAATGATGTCACTCACATATTCACCTAACTATAACGTTACTTTAACCTTTGGGTTCTTTCAATGAATTTCTGAGTTTTTTTTCTTTAAAGAAAAGAACAGATCTTTTTATCACCCCTAACTATAAAGTTACTTTAACCTCTGTTTTTGCAGCGAGCGAAAAAACATATATACATACACACAGATATACATATATATATGCATATGTATATATATGTATATTACCTACTGGTGGTCGCCAGTAGGTAGTTATAGTTAGGACCTATTATCCATAGGAAAAGCGTTTTTTGATTTGCCAATATCGTTGGCGCCGTTTGACGAATCTTTGCGAAATTACCAAACTAATGACCAGCTCAGGTCAGCTCCTGTCTTGAAAGTTTGGGGGTGATTCGTCAAGCGGGGACTGAGAAAAAAGGGGGGTCCCAAAACACGTTTTCCCATGTTAATTTCCATAGGAATTTTGGAACAGGCTACAGCCCGAACTGCTGAACGGAATTACACCAAATTTGGCAAAAAGGTAGCTCTTGGTTCAGAAAGCGACCTTTTTTTTAAATGGTGTAAATCCGTTCAGTAGTTTCTGAGAAATTCAACAAAAAAAATATCGATATCTGAGTACTGAGGAGGGTTCGCGAACCCTCCCGAGCACGAGCTTCATTCTGATTGGCTGCCAACACTCCAAACCAAGAAGTGTTGGCAGCCATCTTGTGACTCGGTAACCGAGTCACAAGAAAAGATGAAAAACAAGAAAAGGGGGCAGGGTAGAAACACCCTGACTCCCTAGGCCTGCTCAGCCAAAAAAAGCAATTAAAAAAAAAAATTGGCCGAATTCGCGCTGGGTGCGCGAATCCGGCCGAGAGAATAAAAAAAAACAAAGCGCGGGCTCAAGCGCTTTGTTTTCCTTAAGCCCCCAGGTGGGCCAGGTCCCGGGGGCAATGTGGAATTATATTGCGGGGGCCCACGGGGGCCCCCATAGCCCCGGGGACCGCCACCTCACCGGGGCTTTATGTATAATGTGTGGGGGCACGCGGCCCCCCCGCAGCCTCGGGGACCGCCACCTCCCTGGGGCTTGTAAAATAATGCGTGGGGGGGCTCCTGCCCCCCCTCACGCTGCCCCGGGGACTGCCACCTCCCCGGGGCTTAAATTAATATAAAAAAGTGTGGGGGGGCTCCTGCCACCCCCACACTGCCCCGGGGACCACCACCTCCCCGGGGTATACACTAATTTAAATGCGGGGGTCCGTAGCGGCCCCCCAGCCCCAGGGACCACCACCTCCCCGGAACTTTGAAAATGTAGGGAGGGGGGTCGCGCGATCCCCCCTCCTGGAGCCCTTGATGGCCCTGGGGACCGCCACCCCCCAGGGCCGGCTCCTTCAATGTCCCGGGGTGCCCACCCCCGGGACATTGCCGTTTGCTATGGCAGGGCGGGAACTCTGCCATAGAAAACACTGCTTTGCTTCATTGAAGCGAGAGCAGGAAACCTGCTCTCGCTTCAACGAAGCAAAGCAGAATTGCTTTTGGGCAAGGGGAGCTGCATGTTAGCAGCTCCCCTCCTTAAAAAAGTATATAAAATGGCCAAGCCCAGGGGATGGGGTCCCCAGGGCAAATAGTGGCCCAGGGAAGGGGACCTCGCGGCCCCCCTTCCCTATAAATTTTTTTTTTAAAAAGAGGCCCTGCCCCCTTCCCGTTTTTAAAAAATTTTTTTTTTTAAAAGGGTCAGGCCCTGGGGTATGGGGTCCCCAGGGCCCCAAAAATATTAAAAGAAGGGGGGCCACACAGCCCCCCTTCTAAAAATATATTTAAAAAAAAGCCGGCATCTCGCAGGAGGCCCGCCCCCTCCCTGCACCACTCTGCAAGCACGCCCCCTGGTGCGTTCTAAGTTGGGGAATTAAGTCCCCTTGAATACTGAGGGTCCCTGGGGGCCAACTAGCCCACCAGGTACCTCCAGTAGGCGCCACACAGCTGGATTGCAGAGAGGTGGTCCGAGGCCTTTTTACACCACTCTGCAAACGTGCCTCTTGGCGCACTGCTGGTGGGGCGATGAGGTCCTCTTGTGTCCTGAGGACCTCAGGACACAAGTGGACTTCATCCCCCGAGCAGCAGTGCGCCAGGAGGTGCATTTGCAGAGTGGTGTAAAAAGGGGCGTGGCCTCGGACCACTCTCAGCAATCCAGCTCTGTGGGGCTTACTGGAGGTACCTGGTGGGCTAGTTGGCCCCCAGGGATCCTCATGAGGAAAGGGGACTTCATCCCCCACCCAAAAGGGCGCCAGGAGGCGCGTTTGCAGAGTGGTGGAGAAAGGGGGCATGGCCTGTGTCCACCTCGCAACAATCCCACTGTGTGGGGCTTACTGGAGGTAAGAGGTAGGCTAGTTGGCCCCTAAGGACCCCCAGCTGTGAAGGGGACTTCAATCCCCATCCAAGAGCGTGCCAGGGAGCGCGTTTGCAGAGTGTTGGCCAAAGGGGGTGTGGCCTGGTATGAGAACTTAGCAATCCTGCTGTGTGGTACTTACTGGAGGTAATAGGAGGGGTAGTTGGCCCCCAAGGATGTCCTTGGGGGCCAAGTACCCCTCTTGGTACCTCCAGTAAGTCCCAAACAGTAGGTTTGCTAAGAAGTCTTCATAGGCCACGCCCCCTTTCTCCACCACTCTGCAAACGCGCCTCCTGGAAGACTACGGGATGGGGGATAAAGTCCACTCTACTCCCGAGGGATTTTGGGGGCCAAGAAGCCCTCCTGGTACCTCCTGTAAGTCCTACGCAGCGGAATTCCTGTGCGCTGATCGGAGGCCCAGCACCCTTTCTCTACCACTCTGCAAATGCGACTACTAGTTAAAGAAGCATCTTTCTGCACCTCTGACTTAGAGGTAGTTTTAATCCCCCTGTCCTATTATGTACTAGGGCCTAACAGGGGAGGTCATGCCAATCACAGGGGTACCCCAACCCATAGTGTACCCTAGTGTATGAAGGTGTTTTCACTGTATTCTAAATGTCTTTTAGCATAGCACTGGCTCTAGGCCTGGTTAGTCAGACTCAGTTACCACCAGTACCCATCAGCAAAAAGTTGGGGGCACAGGATGACTTTGCAACAAGGCCTCTTTCTGCCCCTCTGTTGGTTCTTTCTGCATATCTCTTGCTTCTTTCTGCACCTTTCTTTGTCTTTCTGGACTTCTGTTGCCTCTTTCTGCATTTCTCTTGCTTCTTTCTGCGCCTTTCTTCCTCTTTCTGCATATGTCCTACCTATGTAGGCATAGTTTGAAATTAACATTTAAAAAACCTTTGAAATTCACTGAAAAAACCATAGGTTTCAGGGTCGTTATAGTTAGAAATTAGCATTTAAAAAACCTTTGAAATGCACTGAAAAAACCATAGGTTTCAGGGACGTTATAGTTAGTTGGACATTTTACTCGTACAAAACCAGAGAATTTCGTCCGTTATAGTTAGTTGAGCTAACTATAACTCGTGCCCCCGCAATGCACTGCTGATGACGTCACATATTACATTATTCATGACATGGTCAGTGACATCACTAATGACATCTCAAATGACATCACTGATGACATCATCCACGTGATAATCTGATGCACCTCCTCATACCCTAAAATAACCTTTGATACACCCACTCTAAAATACAGACTACCATTTTCGAAACCATAGACACACCAATACCAGTTACTACATACCCACTCAGTGATTCCTAGGTCTACACACACATCCACGTATTCATCCATACAGTCACTCATACATGCAGTCACTCATCAATACAGCACTATCATATGCACTCATACACCTATACAGACACTCACACACCGCCACTCACCCATAGAGTTACTCACACACCTAGTCAGTCATGCAAAGAATCAATCACACTCCCATTTACTCACCTATACAGTTATACACACACCACCTCACTTATTCATACAGATACTAACACACTTACTCTTTTGTACAATCACTGATACAAGCACACACTCATCCATACAGCCACTCTCACAATCACTCACTCTCACATATAATCATTTATATACTCCAACACTCACATATACTGCCTTTTACATATACAGTTACTCACACTTGTACCACTGAGACATCCATTCACTCACCAACACACCCATACACACACTCACCCACCCAAACAGTCCATCACAGATACACTCTTGAACTCATACACCCCGTGAATCACCCACTCACACTTCTATGCACAGAGTCACACACCCCCCACCTACCCACACAGACACTCAGGCACCAATGCAGATACTCAGACAATCAATCAATAACCCATATACACACTCATTTAGCTACTCACCAACCCATGCAACCGCTTACACACCAACTGACAGACTGATACAGACCTTTACACAGTTTAGTCACTAACCCATGCATTCAGTAAGACACGTTTAATCACTCACTTATACAGTCAGTCATGCACCTACTAAATCATCCATACAGACACTCATACACCCACTCATTCTTCAATACACCTTGGCATATATATATATAAAACATATTTAAACTTTACAGAAACACACAGTCACTGGATGATGTCATCAGTGATGTCATCAGTGATGTCATTTGAGATGTCATCAGTGATGTCACTGACCATGTCATGAATGATGTAATATGTGACGTCATCAGCAGTGCATTGCGGGGGCGCGAGTTATAGTTAGCTCAACTAACTATAACGGCCGAATTTCTCTGGTTTTGTACGAGTAAAATGTCCAACTAACTATAACGTCCCTGAAACTTATGGTTTTTTCAGTGAATATATATATATATATATATATATATATATACACAGAGAAGAGGCCGCACCCTCCAGTCCGAGGGCACAAACACGAGTCACACCATCCACTTTGGCACAAGTAATTTATTTCCAGCGGACAGATCCATTATAATTCATGATGCGTTTCAACCCCTCACAGGTCTTGTTCACATTTTTATTGCAGTGGCCAGTTTCCCTTCCAATTTAAATGTTTATCAGACAAGGAAGAAGGACAACCACAAACATACCATTCGATTTTAAAGTCACAGTTCTGACATTCACTATCTTTTCTTGTAACACCAGTGTTAATGCCAGAAATTAATGAAATCACTGGTTCTGAGTAGTTCTCATCTCGAGATTATATCTCTAATTATTATTGATGCAGTATTTTTCTTTTTGTAGATATCGTCACAACTGCAATACACTGTTTGCTATAATGATCCTTTGTGATGATTTTGGTATGTTCTGAATCTCCTGAACTACTTTTGTTTGTGTCAAGATGATATTGCACTCACCAGGAACACATCAATTAAAACATTACTTTCATGCTTCCAAGGATTCAATTCAATTTATGCAATTCATGTCCATATTTCAGTTTGACGTGCAATGTACATTTAAAGTCACTGGCCACAAGCATATTTGTTTCTTTTAATGGTTGTCAGTCTTACCCCTCAGGCAGCCGCGGTCCGTGCAGGTAACAGCGGTGGGGCGGTGCGGCTGGGTAAGGGGGATTTTGAGGGACGATGCAGAGGGAAATTAATTATTTATTTAATTTTCCCTCTGCATCGTCCCTCGAAATCTTCCCTTACCTGGCCAAGCTGCACCACCGCTGTTACCTGCATGGACAGCGGCTGCCCACAGGTCAACGCTCGCCATAAAATCCTAGAGCGTTGAATGTCAGAAAACACGCCTGGCAAGGTATCCCAAGAAACCCTGGCTGCCTTCGTATTGCGTTCCAAATTAAGTTAAGTCCAAGCCTGGCACTGCACCACAGGCCTCGACGTTGTTCCTTTTCCTCGCATAAATCAATTCCAATGCAGCAGGCCGGCCTTGCATCCAATATCAATTCCATTCGAAATTTGACCCCAACGGGTCGGGGCTCGCAATGCAGGCATCACTGCATATATAGATTGGTAATATAATCTCAAAATGAGATGAGAACTACTCAGAAACAGTGATTTCACTAATTTCTGGCATTGACACTGGAGTTGCAAAAAAGATAATGAATGTCAGAACTGTGACTTTAAAACCGAGTGGTATGTGTGTGGCTGTCATTCTTCCTTGTCTGATAAGCATTTAAATTGGAAGGGAAACTGACTACAGCAAGAATCATGTGAACAAGACCTGTGAGGGGTTGAAATGCATCATGAATTATAATGGATTTGTTCGCTCGAAATATAATACTTGTGCCAAAGTTGGATGGTGTGGCTCTTGTGTGCGCCCTCGGACTGGAGGGTGCGGCCTCTTGTGTATGCTATATGTGGTGACGCTCCCATTGAGAGCCCCGACCTGTTGGAAGGGCCTTGCCTTTGCGTCAAATATAAACATAAATATATATATATATATATAGATATATATATTATCTACTGGCGGTCGCCAGTAGATAGTTATAGTTAGGACCTATTACCCATAGGAAATTCGTAACATTCTTTTCCCAATAACTTTGGCGCTGGTTGACGAATCTTCGCGAAATTTTCCAAACTTATGGCCCGCTCCGGTCCGCTCCTATCTTGAAAGTTTTGGGGTGATTCGGCTAGCGTGGGCCGAGAAAAAAGGGGGGTCCCAAAACGTGTTTTCTCCATGTTAATTCCCATAGGAAACTTTAGCCACGGCTACAGCCCGAACTGCTGAACGGAATTACACCAAATTTGGCAAAAAGGTAGTGCTTGGTTCAGAAAGCGCCCTTTTTTTAAATGGTGTAAATCCGTTCAGTAATTCCAGAGAAATTCAAAAAATAAGAGTCAGAAAATCAATTTTCCATAGGAAACTTTATGCAAGGCTACAGCCGAAACTACTGAACAGATTTACCCCAAATTTGGCACAAAGGTAGTGCTTGGTTCAGAAAGCGACCTTTTTAAAAATGGTGTAAATCCGTTTAGTAGTTGCTGAGAAATTCAAAAAATAAAAGTTTCGATATCTATGGCCGCGGTGGATCCGCGCACCCTCCCGACCACGAGCTTCATGCTAATTGGCTGTCAACACTCCAAACCAGGAAGTGTTAGCAGCCATCTTGTGACTCGGTAACCGAGTCACAAGAAAAGAGAAAAAGAAACGCAAAAAAAAAGAAAAGGGGGCAGGGTAGAAACACCCTGACCCCCTAGGCCTGCTTAGGGGGTCCCATAAGGACCCCCAGGACCCAAAAAAGCATATATATATATTTTTTTTTAAATCGGCAAAATGCGCGCCGGATTTGCGGATCCGGCTGCGAAACAAAAAAAAAAACGAAGCGCGTCTCCCGCGCTTTGTTAATAATTAGCCCCCTTGTGGGCCAAGTCCCGGGGGCAGTGAAAAAAAAAGTGTGGGGGGCCCCAATCCCCCCCACACTGCCCCGGGGACCGCCACCTCCCGGGGCTTGTTTTTTTAAAGTTTTGGGGGGCCTCTAAGGCCCCCCCAAGCCCCTGGGACCGCACCCCCCGGGACTTTCATTAATTATAATAGTGGGGGCACACTGCCCCCCCGCAGCCCCGGGGACCGCCACCCCCCGGGGCTTCATTTTTTTTTTTTAAATATACCTGTGTGGGGGGGCTCGAGCCCCCCCCACACGCCCCGGGGACCGCCACCTCCCCGGGGCACTAATATTTAAATTCGGGCGTCCGTAACGGAGCCCCGGGGACCACCAACTCCCCGGGGCTTTGCAATTGTTGGGAGGGGGGCCGCGCGGCCCCCTCCTGGAGCCCTTGATGGCCCTGGGGACCGCCACCCCCCAGGGCCAGCTCCTGCAGTGTCCCGGGGTGCCCACCCCCGGGACAATGCTGTTTGCAATGACAGGGCGGGAGACTCGCGGCTACCGCCCTGTCATTGCAAACTGCTTTGCTTCATTGAAGCGAGAGCAGAGAAACCTGCTCTCGCTTCAATGAAGCAAAGCAGATTGCTTTTCCACAAGGGGAGCTGCATGTCAGCAGCTCCCCATGTGGAAAAGCAATGCCGGCTCCCGCAGGACGCGGGGAGCCGCCGGGACCGTGGGGGGATTGGGTACCCCCCCACGGTCCCCAACGAGAGGCCAGGCCCCGGGGGATGGGGTCCCCGTGGCTGGAAGTGGCCCGGGAGGGGGCCACGCGGCCCCCCTCCACTGTGTATTTAAAAAAATAATAATAAAAAAGGAGAGGCCAGGCCCCGGTGGATGGGGTCCCCGGGGCCATATTTGGCCTGAGGAGGGGGGCCACGCAGCCCCCCTCACAAAAAAAATAAAAAAGGATGGCCAGGCCCCGGGGGGATGGGGTCCCTGGGGCCAGAAGTGGCCCGGGAGGGGGGCCACGCGGCCCCCCTCCCCAACAAAAAAATTATTAAATAAAGGTGGTCTCCGGGGGATGGGGTCCCCGGGGCCAATAGAGGCCTTAGGAGGGGGGCCATGCAGCCCCCCCTTCCTATAAAAAACAATATGTGTGGCCATGCCCCGGGGGATGGGGTCCCCGGGGCCGGAATTTTTAAAAAGAGGAGCAGGCCCTGGGGGATGGGGTCCCCAGGGCACAAAAAAAAGGCAAGAAAAGGGGGGCCACACAGCCCCCCTTCTTAAAAAAAAAAAAGCGGCATCGTGGCTAGGCCCCGCCCCCTCCCTGCAACACTCAGCAAACACGCCCCTGGCACGTTTAAAGTTGGGGAACTAATTCCCCTTGAATGCTGGGGTCCCTGGGTGCCAACTAGCCCACCAGGTACCTCCAGTATGCGCTAGGAGCTGCGTTGCAGAGAGGTGTTCAGAGGCCACGCCCCTTTTACACCTCTCTGCAACGCAGCTCTGTGGCGCTTACTGGAGGTACCTGGTGGGCTAGTTGGACCCCAGGGACCCTCAGGATTCAAGGGGACTTTATCCCCCAACTTAAAACGCGCCACAGGGTGCGTTTGCACAGTGGTGAAGGGAATGGGCGGGGCCTGAGGTGACATGTGTGCAAACACGCCCTGTGGCGCGTTTTAAGTTGGGGAATTAATTCCTCTTCAATCCTGAGGGTCCCTGGGGTCCAACTAGCCCACCACGTACCTCCAGTAAGCGCCACAGAGCTGCGTTGCAGAGTGGTGTAAAAAGGGGCGTGGCCTGGGCCACCTCTCTGCAACGCAGCCCTGTGGCGCTTACCGGAGGTACATGGTGGGCTAGTTGGACCCCAGGGACCCTCAGGATTGAAGAGGAATTAATTCCCCAAATTAAAACGCGCCACAGGGCGTGTTTGCACACATGTCACATCAGGCCCCCCCTCCATTCACCACTGTGCAAACGCGCCCCGTAGCGCGTTTTAAGAGGTAGTTTTAATCCCCCTGCCCTATTATGTACTAGGGCCTTACAGAGGAGGTCATGCTAATCACAGGGGTACCCCAACGCATAGTGTTCCCTAGTGTATGTAGGTGTTTTCACTGTATTCTAAGTGCCTTTTAGCATAGCACTGGCTCTAGGCCTGGTTAGTCAGAGTCAGTTACCACCAGTACCCGTCTGAAAAAGTTGTGGGCACAGGATGATTTTGGAACAAGGCGTCTTTCTGCTCCTCTGTTGGTTCTTTCTGCACATTTCTTGCTTCTTCCTGCACTTTTCTTCGGCTTTGTGGACTTCTGTTGCTTCTTTCTGCATTTCTTTTGCTTCTTTCTGCATTTCTTTTGCTTCTTTCTGTGCGTTTTTTCTTCTTTCTTCACATGTCCTACCTCTGTAGACATAGTTAGAGACTAGCATTTAAAAAACCTTTGAAATTCACTTAAAAAACCATCGTTTTCAGGCACGTTATAGTTAGAAATTAGCATTTAAAAAACCTTAGAAATTCACTGAAAAAACCATAGGTTTCAGGCACGTTATAGCTAGAAATTAGCATTTAAAAAAACCTTAGAAATTCACTGAAAAAACCATAGGTTACAGGGACGTTATAGTTAGAAATTAGCATTAAAAAAACCTTAGAAATTCACTGAAAAACCATAGGTTTCAGGGGCGTTATAGTTAGTTGGACATTTCACTCGTACAAAACCCGTGAAATTCCCCCGTTATAGTTAGTTCAGCTAACTATAACTCGTGCCCCCGCAATGCACTGCTGATGACGTCACATATTACATCACTCATGACATGGTCAGTGACATCACTGATGACATCACTGATGACATCTCAAATGACATCACTAATGACATCACTGATGACATCATCCATGTGAATATTTCATGCATCTTCTCACACCCTAATATAACTTTTGATACACCCACTCTAAATTGCACACTACCATTCTCAAAACCATAGACACTCCAACACCAATAACTACATACCCACTCACTGATTCTTAGGTCTACACACACATCCACTCACTCACCCGTACAGTCACTCATACTTACGGTCACTCAGTACAGGACTATCATATGCACTCATACACCTATATAGACACTCACACACCACCACTCATCCATAGAGGTACTCACACACCTAGTCAGTCATGCAAATAATTAATCACACTCCCATTTACTCAGATGTACAGTTATACACACACCAGCTCAATTACTCATACAAATACTAGCACATTCTTACACTCTTATACAATCAATGATACAAGCACACACTCATCCATACAGCCACTCTCACAATAACACACTCTCATTTGTAGCCAATTATGTACTACAACACACATATATACTACTTTTCACATATGTAGTTACTCACACATGTACCACTGAGATATACATTCACTCACTAATACACACTCACCCACCCATACAGTCCATCACAGATGCACTCTTGAAACCATGCACCCAGTGAATCACCCACTCACACATCTATGCTCAGAGTCACACACACCCCACCCACACAAACACTCAGGCAACCACACAGATACTCAGACAACAAATCAATAACCCATATAGACACTCATGTAGCTATTCACAAACCCATGCAGCCGCTTACACACCAACAGACACACGGATACAGACATTCACACAGTTTAGTCACTAACCCATGCATTCAGTAAGATACGTTTAATCACTCACTTATAGAGTCAGTCACGCACCTACTAAATCATCCATTCAGACACTTATACACCCACTCATTCTTCAATACGCCTTTCCCTATACATATTAAACATATTTAAACTTTACAGAAACACACAGTCACTGGATGATGTCATCAGTGAGGTCATCAGTGATGTCATTTGAGATGTCATCAGTGATGTCATCAGTGATGTCACTGACCATGTCATGAGTGATGTAATATGTGACGTCATCAGCAGTGCATTGCGGGGGCACGAGTTATAGTTAGCTGAACTAACTATAACGGGGGAATTTCACGGGTTTTGTACGAGTGAAATGTCCAACTAACTATAACGCCCCTGAAACCTATGGTTTTTTCAGTGAATATATATATATATATATACAATACCCTGTTAGGCTTAGAGTTACGCATAAATTATGCAAAAAAGAAGCAGCGAACTCTGGGTAGTTCTCAAGTTTAGGTGGAAAGCAGCTCCTGTATAGAGCACCCTCAGCAGCAGAGTCACTCTAAATCTGCTCACCTCAAATGTCTGCTTTTCTATCAACGTCTTTAAGGATAGGATTAGCACAGTGCCACCCATGCCGAGATAGAAAGGGACAAAGTCTTTTGCCATTGCTACAGCAAAGTCTTGAGGCATAGAACTAGTACAGTGCTATCCATGCCGAGCTGTAAAATGACAAAAGCCTTTTACCACTCTAGGCACAGTATTACAGCTTTGAATTGGTAACATACCAACCAAGCCAACCAGAAATGAATAAAAGCAACCCCTGACGTGTTTCGCTCTCATTAGAGCTCTTCATAGAGATATAGCTTTGTCCAGACACAAGGAAGCACCCAGTATAAGTCAAAACAATACTCTTTCAGGCATACAGTGACGCATAAATTATGCAAAAAAGAAGCAGAGAACTCTGGGTAGTTTTCAAGTTTAGGTGGAAAGCAGCACTTGTATAGAGCACTCTCAACACACAAACCCTGTTTACAGCGGTATCATGTTTCTCAGGTTCGTGCGTCAGAAGCTCATTTGGTTCCGAGATGTTCTTTCAATTCTGGGTCTTATTGTCCTGCTTCCCCTATTAGAAATTTCGAAGTCCCAGGATGCAAAGAAAACAAGCATTGACAGAGCCAAAAGGTCTCGCCTATGCAAGAGCATTTGGCTTTAGTAATGTGCTATGGCCACGTTCTACACCAGTATGGCCACTGTTCAGCATGGAATAAAGCTAGTGTCATGGAGTGTTGTAGAGTGGAGTGAAGTGCTGTGGAGTGTTGTAGAATTGAGCAGAGTGGCATAGAGTGTTGTAGAGTGGAGTGTCAGAGAGTGAAGTGGCGTAGAGTAGAATGGCGTAGAGTGGAATGTCTTAGGGTGTCGTAGAGTTGGGTGGTGTAGAGTTGAGTAGAGTGGTGTACAGTGCAGTAGAGTGTTGTAGAGTAGAGTGTCAAATAGTGGAGTACTGTACAGTGGAGTGTCATAGGGTGGGAGTGGAGTGGCATAGACTGGAGTGAATCTGGTTAGAGTGGATTAGAGTGGAGTGGATTGGAGTGGATTCAAGTGGAGTGGATTGGAGTGAATTATAGTAGATTAGTGGGAAGTATATTGGCATGAATTGGAGTGGAGTGGATTAGAGTGTGAGGGTGGAGTGGATTAGATTGGGGTGGGGTAGAGTGGAGTGGAGTGGATTGCAGTGGATTATAGTGGAGTGGTTTAGAGTGGGGTAGATTAGAGGGGATAGGATCAAAGTGGATTAGCGTGGAGTGGATTAGAGTGGAGTGGATTGGATTAGAGTGGATTGGAGTGGAGTGGATTGGAATCGAGTGGATTGGAGAGAAGTGAAGGAAGGGGATTAGAGTGGGTTAGAGTGGATTGGAGTGGATTAGAATTGAATGGATTGAAGAGGATTTGAGTGAAGTGAATTATAGAGGATTACAGGGGAGTGGATTAGAGTGGATTGGAGTAGATTAGAGTAGAGTGGATTGGAGTGGATTATAGTGGAGTGGAATGGATTGGAGTGGATTAGAGTGGATGAGTAGAGTGGAGTGGATTAAAGTGGATTGGATTGAGAGAAGTGAAGGAATGGGATTAGAGTGTGTTAGAGTGGAGGGGATTTGAGTGGATTACAGTGGAGTGGATTGGAGAGGATTAGAGTAAAGTGGATTATAGCGGAGTACAGTGGAGTAGATGGGAGTAGATTATAGTAGAGTGGATTGGAGTGGATTATAGTGGAGTGGAATGGATTGGAGTGGATTAGAGTGGAGTGGATTAGAGTGGAGTGGATTGAAATGGAGTGGATTAGAGTGGTGTGGAATGATTACAGTGGGTTGGAGTAGATTAGAGTAAAGTGGAATAAAGTGGAGTGGAATAGATTGGAGTGGATTAGAGGGGATTGGAGTAGAGTAGAGTGGACTGGACTGGAGTAGAGTGGAGTGTAGTGGAGTGGATTACAGTAGATTACAGTGGATTGGAGTGAATTAGAGTGGATTGGAGAGGAGAAAATTAGAGTGTAGTGGATTGGAGTGGGTGGGTGGATTAAAGTGGGATTCGAGTGGTGGATTCGAGTGGATTGGAGTGGAGGTGATTAGAGTGGAGAAGATGGGAGTGGAGTGGATCAGAGTGGAGTGGAGTAGATTAGAGTAGAGGTGGATTGGAGTGGATTAGATTACAGTGGAGTGGATTACAGTGGAGTGGACTCGAGTGGATTGGAGTGGATTAGAGTGGAGTTTATTGAGTGGACTAGAGTGGAGTGGTATGGAGTGGATTAGAGTGGAGTGGTATGGAGTGGATTAGAGTGGAGTGGTGTGGAGTGGATTGGAGTTGATTGGAGTGGAGTGGATTGGATTAGTGTGGAGTGGACTGAATTAGAGTGAGTGGATTGGAGAGGATTATGGTGGATTAGAGTGGAGTGGATTGCAGTGGAGTGGCTTGTATTGAGTTGGTTAGAGTGGAGTGGTGTGGATTAAAGTGGACTAGGGTGGAGTGGATTGGAGATGTTTAGAGAGTAGAGTGAATGAGAGTGGAGTGGTTTGGAGTGGATTACAGTGGATTGGAATGCATTGAAGTGTATTGGAGTGGATTGGATTATAGTGAATAAGAATGGAATGGATTGGAGCAGATTAGAGTGGAGTGCTCAGAATCACACCAAGCAAGGAAGCCCGGACCTCAGCTTTTGCTGATGCCAGTCTGCACGACCGAGGAAAAGCAGTGGCAGACAGATGGTACATTTAATCTCTGTGCTGAATGCTGTGATGTGCAAGTGGCAACACAAAGATCCATTAATTCAGGCAACCCCAGAACAATTTCCACCACACATACAGCTTTAAGCAATAAGATCTGAGAATAAAAAATGCTGTGGGAAGAAGAAATAATAATAAAAATAGTACCTCAATCACATCTGGAGCAGCGAAAAGGCACTGATTAAGTTGGCTCAATCTGTGCTTGCTCCCTGCTCCACAGAAAGGAACGGATATGACCATTGGCCTGCAGTGGTCAATTACGAGGCTGCAAAGAAGAGTGCCATGCAAGTCAACAAAGGGTAAGCAATGGGCGGGCTCCATGTCCTTTTTGTAAGCAATAGTGTCTCTCAAGCAAGAGCGCATGCACTAAGGGCGAAGGGGCGGAACTGTCGAATTTTGGGTGACTATCAGGTCTGGAGGTGAACTGGCACAAGAAGTGTCCCTTCCCTTTTCGATCCGGTGCGGAGGAGACCTGGCCCACTTCTTCCATCGCGGAGTTGCACTGGGAGAGCCTCTCCTTTTGTTACTTTGAGGTAGATGTTTATAGAACAATGGGGATACTTTGGGAGGGCAACTTTACCAGAACCTTCTCGCCAGAGCGGGGCTTGATATCCTTTTGGACACCCTACCGATTTCGCTTCATGGACGGATTGCCATCTCCAAGATGGTCCTATTGCCACCTATCTTATACTTTTTGCAGCACTTCCGATCGAGCTCCCTGGGACCTATTTCCGGGAATTGGATAATATATATGCTCACCACGCTGTATTAGGGCCCATTGCAGCGCATGGTGGCCCTTCAAAAGTTGTGGCTGCCAGTGGATGAGGGTGGAATGGCTGCACCTAATCTCGAATTGTACTACTTAGCTTCTCAATTACAGTGGGTCGCTTGCTGGAAGGCGGTGCTCTGGGAGGCAGTGGGCACTCGAGAGCACGGAATGCCTAATAGTACTCTTCTAACTCGTATTTTGATGTGCCCTACCATTGTCTCACTGTCTCGTGGGTAGAATGTCCTGATCCCCTCTGCTGATGGCCCATTATTGGCAGCTCCCTGGCGGCTGAGCTGGGTTGAAGGTTTGGCCTGATGCAGCTGTTGATTTTATGGGGGACTTGTTCACAGGGGGCGAGTTGAGTGCTTTTTCAGATCTTAGAGAATCATATGACATCCGGGCAGGACCGTTTTTATTACATGGGGCTTTAATGGGTCGGATCCGTAACTGGTGGAAGATTGGCTCCTCGGAGCCCCCTGAACACACATGCCTCCAATACCTATTTCTCATCTCCGGATGAACCAAGGCCATTACTCTATTGCATTGCCCTATCCGATTGGATTCGGCGGCCTCTTGATACACTTATTCCTGTGAAGTGGTCACAGAGTCGCTATAGCAAATCCAGCCCATGGTACAACAGTAAGCTAGCCACTATTCGGAAAGCTTGCAAAAGGTTGGAACGGGCATGGAGACGGGATAAAGACCTGGTTCTGAAGGGGCACTATCAGGCAGCTATCAAGAATTACCACAGGGCCATCCAGAAGGAAAGGGCGGCCTACTTTGCTGATGAAATCAGAAATAGCAGCAACCCTGCTAAAAGCATTTTTTCAATACTTAAAGATCTTAAATCGGCAGGGTCATCTATAGCGCCTCTGATTTCGTCTGACCAGCAATGCGAGGATCTTGCCGCCTTCTTTATTAAGAAGGTGGAGGACATCTATAGGACCTTCCCCCATAACACGATCAGATCAGGCCCTGTTCACAGGCCCTTCGCCACCCCCACTCTCTCTGTCTTCCCTTCGATCCCTCAAGATGAGATGCGTACGTTATGTAGTACGGTTAAATCAGGTTCCCCTGCAGATCCTCTTAAGCCCGAGCAATTTCTTAAATCCCTGCCTTTGCTCCTTCCACCCCTTTGTCGGCTGATTAATATGTCCCTGTCCAAGGCGGTTGTCCCCAGGACTTGGAAACGAGCCATGGTGGTCCCTCTGTTAAAGAAACCCACATTGGACGCTGCCAAACCGGAGAACTTTCGCCCTATTTCTCTCCTGCCGTGGGTATCCAAGATCGCCGAGGCCTACATTAACTCCATTCTGACAGAATTCCTGGAAAACAACAGCACGCTTGACTCCTCTCAGAATGGCTTCCGCCCGGGTCACAGCACGGAGACTGCTCTCCTAGCTGTAACCGAACATCTGAAGGAGGCCTTAGATGCCGGACGTACTTCGGCGCTGATACTATTAGATCTCAGCGCCGCGTTCAACACGGTATCCCATCAGATCCTGTTGCAACGGTTGGAGGAGGCTGGCATCGAGGGCCCGGCTCTGGGATGGTTCGCCTCTTTTCTATCTGAGAGAACCTTCCAGGTGGCGGCCCCCCCTTACACCTCCCTGACACACATTATCAAACAAGGGGTGCCACAAGGCTCAGCGTTGAGCCCAACTCTATTTAATCTGTATGTCCAACCTCTAGCAGCGGTGGCCAGGAGTAGAGGACTAACGGTGGTACCATATGCTGATGATACCCAGTTGGTAGTAGCACTCTCTGATGACTCCACGCAGGATGCTCTTAAGTTTAGGAGCGATCTTGCAGCTATTGCAGAGTGGATGACTGCCAACTGGCTCCAGCTTATCGCTAGCAAATCTGAGATTCTGCTAGTAGGGAGAGATACTGAGCTGTGGAGCGAGAGCTGGTGGCCTCCGACCTTGGGCTGCGCACCCGCCCCCAAACAGGTGGTTAAAAACCTGGGTGTATGGGTTGATTCGGCCCTCAGCTTCCAGGTCCAAACCAAAAAAGTAGCTGGGACCTGCTTTGGACTCCTGCGAGGGCTCAAACCGCTGCTGGGTTTCTTTGATCCTACAGTCCGTCAAGTCATCATCCAGGCCGCTATTATATCTAGGCTGGACTACGCCAGCTCGCTTTACCTGGGCGCTAACAAGGCTGAAATTCTACGTCTGCAAATGGCTCAAAATGCGGCTGCTAGAACTCTACTTGGCCTCCCCAGAACTTGCTCTACGACCAACGCCATCCGCAGACTACATTGGCTGCCGGTGGCGAAACGCATTGAGTTCAAGGCCCTCTGCATTGTCCATAAAATTATGAATCTCTCCTCCCCAGATATCCTGGCGAACCTGCTCTCACCCTATATACCTACTCGCCAACTACGATCTATGGGCCAGCATTTGGCGGTTGTCCCTCGGGTGGGAAAAGTGCGGGCAGGAGGACGCTCCTTCCGCGCCCTGGCTGCAAAACTCTGGAACTCTCTTCCGGCGCACATCCGTAGCATTAACAACTACCTGGCATTCCACAAAGCCATTAAAACACATCTTTTTCCTTCGCTATAGGCCCTGCCTTCTTTAAGTAGCCTCCCAACTTCTGCTAGCTAGCGCTGGGATGCCCCTTTGCTGGGGCAGCTGTGCGCTCTACAAAACCTGTAACATAACATAACATAGCATTGCGTAATGTTGTGGGGCGCTAAGATGGATTTCTTGCCCCTTTGGCATTATTGGGAGGTGTATTTTTGGCCCAGTGCTCTCTGACTAGTGGCTTGGAATTTGGTTCTGACCTCCTCCCGCAAGGTATCTCGAAGTGCTAGGTTCAAACTCATCCAGTTTTTCTACCTTCACTGGGCGTATCTCACATAATGGTGATTACATGCTATGTTCCCTGAAGTGTCAGCGGACTGCCCTCGTTGTCATGCACCAGCGGCCGGATTTTTCCATATGATGTGGGCCTGCTCGGGTTTGACTGCGTATTGGGCTTCTATAATGCAGGTGATACAGAGGGCCACCGATAGGCAATTTTACTGCTCCCTGCAGCTCTGCTTGCTGGACCTACATGCGCACAGCACAGTCTGGAAAGCGACTGACCGGTTTATAGATTTGACTCTGATATTGGCCAGGAGACAACTGACAATGAGTTGGAAGTCTGCCTCTGGCCCTGATTTGGGCTGCTGGGGTAGAGAACTGAGCAAGTGGGCGGAATGTGAAAGGGAAGCGTTGCGAAGGGAGGAGGCTAGAGAGTTGCAGAGAGCTCCCTTGCTCCCTGAATAGGACACTATACTGACTGCTTGCCGCAGTTTGGACAGTCAGTGGAGGATGAGAGATGCGGGGCTATCACTGTCTGCTTCCCCTCCTGTGCAACTGCCTCCTGTTTCCAACGTGACCGGATACCCTGCTGCCCCTAGTTATCTCATTAGGCTGGGTAGGGTCGGAAGGCACACGTGCTGTATTAGACGTGTTTGCATGAGACGATTGGATGAGGGGTCGATGGTGGACCCACGTTTACAGCCTGGAGGGTCACTGCAGGTCTCTGTCTCCGGATTAATTTGATGGATCCTTGTTTGGCACTGGACAGATACTGATTGATGTTTTATTTGGTTTTTGTATATGTTATTGCTTTTCTACTAGATTTTCTTTATATTGATATTTGGGTTGAAAATGCAATAAGATAAAATAAAAAAATAAAAAAGAGTGCATGCACTAGCGAATGTCTCATGCAGGGGTGTCTAAAAACTGGGTTGCATCAACTACCTGAGAAACTGGGAAACTTGAGATCTTTGGGCCTTATTTATGAGAAGTGACGCATCGCTGCGTGGGAACAGCAATGTGTCACTTCTCAGTGCGCCCTCCTTGCGACATGATGGATGCGTCATATTTACTGTATGACGCATCATGTCGCAAGGAGTTACAGATACGTCAGTATTTCTGACATATCTGTAGGCGCAAAAGTGACGCATTGCTGGGATGTGTCTGAAAACAGACGCAACTCCAGCAATGTGTCCTTTCACATGGGGCAAGCCCCATGTGAAAGGGCCTCCGTCGGTCTTACGCCTGCTGTGAGGCAGGCGCAAGATATTGACGCAATGGCGTCCTAGAAGTGGCGCACTGAAATCTCATAGATTTCAATGCGCCACTTCTAGGAGGCTTTTTATGGGGCAACGCCCACCCTGCATACATTATACCTGGCTGCAGGCCTTTACAAAGTGACGCATCTGCCTAGATGCGTCACTTTGTAAACAGGGTGCAACATGGCACATTTTTTATGCAGCCGGTGTGTCACAAAAAGTGATTCACCAGCGGCGTAAAAGTGGCGCAAGGCCTCATAAATATGGCCCTTTATGTTTACTTTCTTAAATTCTAATCCTTTTCTGGCCCCTATCCCCTCAGTATCCCATATGAGGCTTTTGAGGGGTTAACGGTGAGACAACTGATCTAACCTGTGATGTCATCAAGGGTCAAAGTGTGCGCGATGTTACTTTTGCTTCTCCTCAACATCCGAGCTTCCATTCTCTAATAACAAGATGCTTTCATGTTTGGGATCGCAGTAATGGAAGTATTGAGGACCGAATAAGCCTTTCACAATCATTTTTGCAGCAGAGATAAAAGGAATAGTGGCCTGCTGGTGACTTAAATATTCTCTGAAGTCCCTTCGGACTCCTCAGAATAATGTAGAGTTCCATGAAAAGGAAAAGCAAGTGCCAGCAGATCTAATAAAAGTCAGACACGTATTACGCATTCGCTTTTTCTTTGGTTTCCAATTAATCAGGCAGACATCTCTTTCAGCCATTGGACAGCAAAATCAATGTGGCGGGTCGTCTGACTGCCAGCGATACTTACACAGCAACACCTCTTATTGGCATCTGGGAGATGTATTTAACAGTTTTATTCTTTGTGTGATAAGGTGTGAAAAACAAAAAAGGAGTGCTCGGCTGGGGGCAGCTTAGACGGTTTATCAAATAGTTGATTGCCAGTCTATAGTGTTGACGAATAACAGTAATTTATCCTGGCCAATGAAAGTCTGTCAGCATAGTACTGGTGATTATCAAGAGTTTGAATTTATCCAATGGAATCCTGCTTTTGTCGCTCTTGCACTCACCCCCGCATTTGTCACAGCTGCAGTGGTGGCCGCCCCTCCCCCACATCGCTGCCAAGACCTGGAACGACCCTCCCCTCCAGCTCCATATAGCCCACTCACCGGCAGACTTCAGAAAGAGAATCAGAACCTGGCTCCTCGACGGAGACACAGTGCTCAGATACCCCTAGGGATGACAGTGCTGTGCTCTACAAACGCTGTTTGATTGATTGATTGATTACCTGTATGTTCAAGCAAACAGCTTTTTCAACTGACAATTCAGAATTGGTGACCACCATGAATTTTAAAATAGCCAACCACCAGTGTAAGAATGCCACACTAGTGCTGGTGATTATCAGTGACTTCAGGTGCTGTTGGGACAGGAAGCCCATCTGTGTGACAGAAGGACATGTGCCACTGCCTACAGTTACTCAGCTACAAGGGAATCACCCAGGAAAATCGGTTTGCTCGCTGAAGTCTAGGCCCGAAATTGACCCTGAGACCTAGAGCCTGGTTGAGGTTAATTGGTGAGCACCAAAAGCATACTTCTTCATTGACACAAGACTACCGTCTCTGTACAGTGACCAGTGTTGGCAGCATACCATTCCTCGATCATTAATTCTTGGCCAGACCTTTTATCCCTGTTCCAAAGAAGAGTATGATGCCTATCCGCCTGCGCATGTAAAGTTTTGCTCATGTGTCATGCTCAGGCCCTGCACTGACATCCCTGTGTGTATGTTGAGTGCATGTGATATGGCGCCTGCCAATAAGAACTCTTTGTGGGTTGTGAGTGCTTACTATTCCTGTTGTTTTAGTGCTTGAGTTGAGAGTCTCTAACCCCCACATTACCTCCTAGAGATGCCCTGGACTGATCAACATTGCTACCCTGGTGTAGTGTCCTGATTGGCACGTTCTAATGTTCAGGATGGTGCTGTACACTTTACACCCACCCATCACAGGCGTCATCGGTCAGGTGACCCTGCTAATAAAAGGGGCCGGACGCACGTGCCCTGGGCCAGTTACCAGTACCATACCACTGTGTCTGTGTCTATCATTTCTAAGAATGTGGGCCTAGAGCCCACTACTTTACAATGGTGACAAGTGGGTCTGACCAGCGTGTAGGCTGGCTGCAGCTCTGCAGTTCTGTGTGGGGGGGAGTGGAGCCTGAGCATAAGGCACCCCTGCCAGCATGCTGTCACCCAAGAAGCAAGGACGATAGCACCCACAAGTTCATGCCCTGCAGCTGCAGTACTAACTGGCCTTGCGTCAGAACAATAAAAGGGAGTGGGTCGTCGCAGCCACCACCGCGCTCGAGGCGCTACCATGCTGCCGATCATTACTGCTAGAGGCGAGGAGAGTGCACTCAAGTGCCTGCAGTACAGTAGAAAGGTGTAAAAAGCGTAACAGCCAGCCTGCCCCCCCCAAGTTGAGAGAGCACCACCAATAAAGCAGCAGTGTGCGAATACAGCGCAACGTCCACGCATGAGGTCATGAGGTACCTGGACATTGCAGGTCCGCAGAGGAGTGCAATATCCCCGTTGTGCACACCAGATATCCCCCAAAGAACTGCAGAAAAGGGCGTGGTGTGATTGGGTTGGGGCAGAGGCCAGGGCGTTGCCTTCAGGTTGAGGAGCCTGAAAATTAATTGAATGGGGGGCAGCTGTGCTGCTGTGAAATGTCCGTGCCCTCATCATCACTCACCTGCCTGCTGTGAGTGGTGAAGTAAAGTGGCCTTGCAATACCCTCGTGACCGAGCCTGAACAGTTGATCATACTGGCGGCCGCTGTGCAAGTGTGGCAGCATCACCGTAGGTTCGGTGGGAGTGTGGTGCAGCGGCCAGGGCAGCTGACTTCGGAGCACAGGGCTCACGGTTCGATCTCCGGCGGCAGCTCAGCTCAGCACCATGTGACTCTGGGCAATAGCTCACTTAATTTCCACGACGGCCCCCAGCGCCTTGAGACCCGTAAGGGTGAGTAGTTCGCGCTTTACAAATACGGATTTACATTTTTACACGCTGCTGGCCGCGGCACTGGCCTCACTCCTACGGTGAATGTTCTGGGGCTTCACAAGCCTCAAGTCCGCAGCCTCCGAGAAAGTTGCTGCTGTGGCCTCCTGCATGGAGAGCAGCGCCCCCTAGCGGTGAGCACTCATGCTGCATCCAGGAAGCGGGGGGAAATGAGGTGGGGCCGACTGGTCTAAGTATTGCATAGTTTGTCTGCACGCCCACCCAGAAAGCCCAGCAAAGCTCCTCTGGCCTGGCTCTGCAGTCCAGAGGGTAGTTTCCCCTCTGCAGCGCCCAAGAGAGACAAGCAGGCCTGCAGAACGAGGAAAACTGCAGTGGCCTCTCTGAAATCACCTGCAGTGCCACTTAGTGACTGTGGGCAGTACTGCATTTAAATAAAGAGCACAATCTGACAATGAGCATCCCTCGTTCCATGTCCAAATTTCCCTGCGTGATGCAAGACCCCGGTCCGGCCACGCCTGTATAGGAGGAAAGACTGCACATACACCCAAAGCAGCCCAACTGCCTGCATGCACGCCTCCCTGTCTCTCATGCACCAGTGGAGACTATGGCTGCCAAGGAGCACCAGAAGATAGAGTGCGACCCATACCACCACTACAATGCTGAAGAGACTGTGTGCTTTGTGACACACTGGGCGTCCTCTGTCAGCAAGGAATGAAAAGCCTCACAGAAGGAAAAGCACAGAGCCAGTATCACCTACAGCACTGAGAAGCTGAGGAACAGCCAGGACAGGTGCTGAGTGCACCATATGCTCATAGTGGCTGCCTGCCATTTTAGAGGGGAGAGACTGCTGACCCCCACACAAAGCCCAAAGCTGCCCCAGCAAAGAGAAGGGAGCCAAGTCGCAAGCAGCACAGCAAAGCAAGGTAGGCAAGCCCCACAAAGGGTATGAGGACGTGCGCTGTGCGTGCGCCTCACTGTTTCTGTTTGACGCCACCGCAAGTGAGGGGATAACACCACATGCCCCCAGGAGTGAAAGGCCACCACCGCAAGCCAGAACAACAGGCACACCAAGTGCCCATGAAGAAAGACTGAGAGCACGTGGTCAGAGGTGCGCAGAGGGCCGCACCGCAAAATCTGACAGCAGGGCAGGAGCCCTGGAGAGGGAGAGCCCTCTTAGAGTAAGACGGAGAGGCTGCCCAGTCAGCCACCCCACCACAGAATGGCCACTGTTGGCCGACCGAGCATGTCAACACTTGGGCAGGACCAAGTTCTGTGACATTGTAGCCCTGAGGTGCAAGAAGGGCATCTTCGAGTGAAGAACAGAAAGAAGACCTGTGAGAGGTCCAGAAGGAGAAAGAAGACCTGGAGAGGTTCACAAGGAGAAAGAAGAGCTGAGAGAGGGAGAAGAGTCATGTCCTAATGACAAGACAAGAGTCAGGTCCTACAGAGCGGGCAGAACTCAACCAGGGAGGTTCCTGTGAAGATTCAGTCACAGCGAGAGACCTGGTCAGGAGACAGAGGAGAAAAGAATCAGTCCTTGGAACATGATGTGACCAGGGAAGTCCAAGTGAAGTGCACTTCACATCGAGAGGCCTGATCAAAAGGGAGAAGAGCGTGGCACGATGCCAAGTTGTGGAAGAATCAAGGTGAAGAGCGTGCCAAGATGTTACATGGCCATGTCGCGAAGAAGGTGGAAAAGGAGAAGAGAGTGGCACGAGGCCACAGTAACAACTCACAAAGAAGAATATGAAAGAAGAAGAGGAGAGAAAGAGTGTGAAGGACCCATCACATGGAAGATCCCTACAACCACAGGTGTGCAGGAAGAAGGAAGAAGAATGACAAGCGTCAGCACTCCAATCAAGACGTCGTCACCTGCTGCACGGTTTGTCTAGTAAAAAAAAGACATGCCATCATTGCCATGTGCATCACATGAGTCACCTAAGGAACATTGCACCACCAGAGTGGAGCCATATGCCTGCAAAACAACCAGCGGTTAACAAGGCATCCCTAAAGCTGTGGGAGGCTGGCCACCCAGAAACCTTCTGTGAGCCCCCGTGAACCTGAAACCTGCCGAAGAAAGAATACTTGACCATTGGACCATCCACCCTTGGGGTTGTACGAGGTTTGGATGTGGCCCTGTTGGGAGTTCCGCAGTGATCCCTTTGCATGGCGTACAAGTTGCCCCACACAGTCCTGTGGCAATCCAGGGGCAAGGGCTACAAGAGAATTCCAGTGAGAGGGGAATCTCGACAAGAGAGATGTGTCTGCAGCTGATCCATGACAGGCACCAGGAAGCACTGAGGTCACGGACGAAGACTGGCCACCCAAAGACTATCTGATGAAGGCCCGTGCACCTGAGTCTTGGCGGCCAGAGCACACAGACCCTGAGACAACTATCATTTGTGGCTGCAAGAGGGACTAGAATGTGGTCCTGTTGGCATGTTCTCAGTGACGCCTTTGCGCAGTCTACAAGAGGGCCTTCACAGTCCACACAGTCCTGAGGCAGCCCGGTAGAAATGCCTCTAGGAGATTCCTGTGAGAAGGGAGTCCTGGCACGAGAGGGAAGTCTGAAGCTGCTCCACCAGCGGGCACTGGGAAGCACTTAGGCTTTCAAGGACGACTCCCATTCACCAATGTTGTCCTCAGTTTTTGCAGGTTTGCCATCCATGGAGCCCGAGCGCCTTCAAAGAAATATTTTCAGTGAACTCCACCACCGCTCCAGATGCACCCCACATTGAACTATGTAAATAGTCTCCAACACCGTGAGACCAGGCTGGACCAAACAACACCATTAAGGGGGACTAAAACCTCATGGTCAGCAGTCAAGAGATCCAGTACTGCTCGGCATATGGTGTGAAGAGACTCAGTGGTGCTATGTTTTGTTTATTTGTTCTTTCCCACAGGTTGGACTTGTTCATCTCTTTTTCAATAAAGTTTGAGAGGGATGTAGTGTCCTGCTCTAGTGTTCAGGATGGTGCTGTACCTACACTTTACACCCACCCACCACAGGCGTCACCGGTCAGGTGACCCTGCTAATAAAAGAGGCCGGGCGCTCGTGCCCTGGGCCACCCCCAGGACCCTACCACTGTGTCTGTGTCTATCATTTCTAAGTATGTGGGCTTGGAGCACACTACTTTACACCTGGGAGTGAAGTGTGGTAGAGATTTACATCGCCCAGTTTGCAGCACCATAGTAGGGCAGATAACAATGCACCAGTGCTCAATCATCCCAACTACCAAATTTGTGGCCCAGTAACCTCTGCTTGTTCCTCTCCTGTCCAACGGTTTTGACAGGTGATGTGACTGAGTCAATCAAATACTTCGATTCTGGTGCCCGTACTTGTTATGTTTGGCGAACTGAGCTTTCAAGTGCTCTAAATTGTTTCCAATGGGTTCATTAAGAGCAGTTACTAAAATACTGAACCAGAAGACACATTCTTGATCGGGTAGAGGATATTAAGCTAACTTTTCAAAGGCTTTCCGAAGGAAGAGGCGTGACAAACACTGTCTTTCAGAAGACCCAAAGTTCTTTGAGAGGTCTAAATAGGATTGAAGACGTATATGAATATTCCAAACACATAAGGTTCTTTCTGCCTAAGGCGAGGGGCTTTGAAAAAATAATGCAAGGACGATCTCCTTGGTTTACACACAAACATGAAAAAATATCTGCAGAACATTCTATGGGATAATAATAACGATTTGGGCTATATAGCCAAAGATTGATGTGGAAACACTGATGACCTTGCTCCCTAACTATCACTTTTTGAAAAAGATCATAGGATGTCTTCTTAAATAAAATTATGTCAGAGATTGTTAAATGGTAGAATCAATTGGAAAAAGGAAATGGTGTTCAAATTTCTTGTTCTGTTCTCTCCTGGTGGCTACTGGTTATAGTGCAGATAATCTAGACCATTGATCAGGGGTAATTTATGCGCAATGCAAAGAATCTAAAGATCCAGACTTAGCTATGCATTCTCTGCAAAGATTCAACTCACACTTATTGCCAGGGCTGGCTTTAGAGATGGTGGCGCCTGGTGCGACAATCTTTTTTGTCCCCCCATGACCTTCTCCACGAATTCCCTCACAATCACCCTCCAACAGTGCCTCTTATTTCTCCATAGCCCCTCTCTCACATGTATTTCATTTGTTTGATAGCTCTACTCATACCATACCAGTGTAGGGTGTCAGAGTACTTTCCATTACACACCCACATTATACAGAGACAATAAATCATACATGTGTAAATGAGCCTATAGGAGTAAATGTTACATAAAACAACGAGGATTACAAGATGTAAGATTCACATGTCATCCATACTACTTGGCTGTATATTTTAAGAGTAGTCTGGAGAAGAAAAAACTCAGGATTTAAAATGTACCACAGTAGCTGGGGTTGGCTTTAATGTATTTCTACCAAAACGAACCCTTTTTAACAACATTAGAATAATGATAGACTGGAGGAAAAAACATAAAGTTCTATCCTATACCTTAAACAGTTTGCTTGCAGCTCATTGATGACAGTTCATACATCACTGTGCTATGTTAGGATTGCAACTTATGAACTGCAAGTAAGAAAAGGATCTCTGTGATAAAAGCAGTAACCTACGGAGCAATCCACATAAGATACAGTTCTGTGATGTGCATGGTACACATCCTTTGCAGCAGGCATGTTATTTGGCTCTATTTATGTTTACTTATTCCCCGTGTAACCTATGCAAATGTCACTATGTGCTGCTAAAACAATATTTATATGTATGTGCTGTTTCTACCGCACTAAGGGGTATATTCACAAGAACGTGCGATAACTACCTCAAGAGTAGCGTAACGCAACTTTCAATATCGCAGCCTATCGCGGGAAAATAACCCTGTGTCAACGTGGAATTCACAACAAGGCGGTAGCATGCGATAGTCACCAGATAACGTGTCAAATGTCAGCGTGAAAATCAACGCCACGCCGAAAAAATGCGAAATGCGAACATGAGAAATTATGCGATGACGCTAATCGCGGTACAAAAAGAAGCGAAAAGCAGCCACAGGCCTGCAAATCCCACGCGTCTGGCGGTAAATTGCACCATAAAAACCACAGAAACAACACACCAGAAACAAGCCAAAGTACGTAGCAACATGGATGCACCCTGACCCAGCGCAGAGGTCAACGCGAACCCCACAACCCCCACAGACCACCAGCAAGGAACAACGGGGTCGGGGAAGGCCAAGGAGAAAAGGGAGAGGAAGACGGGGTGCAGACCGCAGGAAAACAAGACCAGCGCCACGGAGTCACAGAACACTACCAGCAACTGACCCACAAGCAGACCACCTGGAATGCAGTCGGAGTGCAGAGGAGGCCAATCCAGGAGGCCAAGAGGCGCCGCCAGGACGTGACAACCTAAACCAGGCACAAACCCGCTGCCAACAGGAAGGCAGCAACGGCGACAGGAGGTGGCAGTCCAGCGCCACAGGAGGAGCTGGAGGAAACCCAGGCCACAGTCATCAGTGTGGAGACGGTGCAAGGAGGTGGGAGTACGGACACAGCTCGACAGGACCCGACACAACAACAACAGGGTGAGGATCCAACAGGGACTGGGGGGACAGGGGTGATGGGCACAATGGCACATGCACAACAAGGTGTAGCACACTGCACACCCACAATTACCCAGGGACATGTCCCCCATCCCCGTGGCACACTGCAGCACACACACATAGCAATCACAGCACATACCATGACAATGTGGCACAAAGTGCAACACCCACACTGCAGAACAGGGGACACAACTGGGTCCGCCCAGGCGCAGAAACAGAACAATCACATTGGACAGAGCAGGGAACTGTGAGATGCATATCTACGGCTACAACCCCACATCAGCCATGTAGGCCAAATGTCCACTGTCCCAACTCAAATAGCCACCACCGCCCAAACAGTCACAATGTACATTGTCACACAGTCTGCATGTCGACAAGAACAAGGCGCCAACACAATGCCAACATGCACCTCCCCTTCACAATGCAGAGGGACAAACAACACCTCCAGCAGGTCAGAACAGACAACCCATATGTGATGCTGGAGACGAACACCACACCTTCGACACCGACGCCCTACAACAGCCCATGGACATCCCACACAACCCACCACCAGGAAAAGGGCAGACAAGCTACTCAGAGGAGAACCCAGTCCCTGCAACAGACCACACAGCATGAAGCACCCGCAATCACGGCCGGCTCACAACACTTCACCGACCCACACATGGCACCCCAATGCCAGGTGTCAGAACGCCAAAAGGAGGTGGCCCAACAGGTGCGAGTGTTGCCGAACCCATGGAATGCGAACTAGAACACATACGTGGGTGTCCAATACCCTTCAGGGACCACACGTTGGCTCTGCGTACAACGGCACAGTCCATTCCCCTTACGAATTGAGTGGGTGACGACAAAGCTACATGTCCAAGTTCTAGCCCGCTGCCTGCGGTGACATGTCTGCGTCCGCTGTACACAGCACAATGTAATATCGTAGGGCCCAGGGCCCCCATGCATACAACAAGACCACAGGGACACATGCACATATCATGTTGAACTGGCTACGGGCACGTGTGCCCGGCCCCTTTATTGGCAGGGCCACATGTACAGTGACGCCTGTGCTGGATGTGTGTGGGGTGAGTATAAGCCAGTGGACACCAGTGTAATGGAAACAGAAAACACCAGCATAACAGAGTCAACTGCAGAGCAACATGGAGGGATCCGGAGTAAGGACAGAGGTCACCTAATATTCAGTCAGGAGGTTCCGTGAGTTGCAGTGCACTGAGGTAGGGGCACTAGAGAAGAGCGCGCTCATGTGAAGAAATTGCTAGGATTGTGTCCCTTCGGGTTAGTCCTGATGCAGATGCAGTGGGGTGTGTTACACCTGCATCAACTTCCTCATCAACGTCCCAGGTCTCCCACACTGCCTGAGGTGACAGTTGCGTCCGCAGTCCACAGCGCAATACCCAGTAATAGATCTGGGTGTGTAGCTTGACTACCACCACCAGTCTGCATTCCTGCCTTGGGGCTGTTGCCTCCTGCCCTCCCATTGTCTGTGCCTTCTCCCGTCCGCACACTTGACACATCTTCCTCATCATAGTCCCAGGTCTTCCCCCCTGTATGAGGTGACATTGCTGCGCAACCACACAACAGCACAAAACTCAATTAGTAACAGACAATGGCTTGCGGTGCACTGAGTCACTGGCACCTGGAGTGCTGAGCAGGGTATCAGGCTGATGATGGCATCCACGACATGTCTGAGCAACTCCCTAGGTCTGTCAGGACCACCGTTTCGACTCTGGCAGATGGCGGTTGGAGGTGGTCCTTGCGGTGGTGGCGTGTGCCTCCTGCGGTGATGCAACGTCCGGGCCGGTCAAGACTTGATGCTATGTGTGGGCCCTGGTGGCCCGCAGTTGAGGCCGGAGGATGCGGACAGCGCAGGGCCACAGACACATGGCGTTGATGACCCCAAGACCATCGCTACAGAGGCCATTCAATGTCTCAGAAGAAGGAGTCCCAGGCCTGAGCAGCACAGAGTTAGTGGCCCCGGATTCACTGCGGCCAGCACAGGCACCCAGCCACGGGACGGTGACTTGCGGTGCAGTCAGATGGGCCATGCGACCTGAGCGGGTCCCCATCAATGTCCGAGGCGTATGTTGCGGAGGGTTGCGGGGGACAGTGGAAGGTGTCCTCCAGGGCATGATGCGGAAGGTCTGATGTTATCTGGAAGCAGCAAATGGAGGAGTGGAAAGCGCAACCCTCGTTTTCACCAACAATTCGGTATCAGCTACATGAGGATGAAAACTAGCCCCTATTCCATAGACTCAAACGCCACCAATGTACGACCAGTGAGTGTCCATGAATGTCGGGGAACACACTTAGTGGCACAGCTGCTGAGAGGGGATGCAGTCTGCGATGATGCCGGTACACAGATGTGAACTCCAACATTGCCAAATCAAGACTCTGTGACCTACTGGACCGCAGTGTAGGCCGGAGGCAGCGGTCAGCAGTTGCCCACAGCCACGTGTCGTTGGCTCGCGAGGCACAGAGTTAGTGACACAGTGGCAGTTGTCGGTAGTGTTCAATCACCTCCGTAACGATGATTCTGTTCCCTCCGGACTACAACGCGTCATCCTCTTACGCCTCTCTGTGCGTGCGATGAAATGTATTCTGCCTTTTGAATTACCGATGTTCAGTTCCAAATCTGTGATCCCACTCGTGCGCAGCGTAGGCCGAGGGCAGTAGTCTGCGTAGGCCCACAGACACGTGTGGTTGTGATGCCATGCACAGACTTGTTGCCACCACATCGAAGGGTGTATAGTGAATTGTTCTCTGCCTTAAATAATGTTCACTGCCATGGTGTAATCAAGACTCAGTTCCAAATGTGTGACCTACCTGACCGTGGTGTAGGCCTGAGGCAGCGGTCAGCACGGCCCATTCACCGAGTGTCGCCGGCATAGGTTGGATGGCCCCACCGGCCTGCGTAGTTCAGGTTCAGTGGCACCACGTGTTCGGTCACCTCCTTGTATGTGACCCGGCATTCGTCCGGACTGAGCCGCATCTTCCTCTTACACCTCTCCGTGCGACCACTGGTGTGGACTCTGCCATTCGTGCTTTGCGACCAGGTGCTGGATGTGTGACCTACTGGTCCGCAGGGTAGTCCTGGTCCCTCATCCACGTGTCGCCGGCTGGCGTTGAACAAGGTTAGTGGCACCACGTGTCGCCGGCTGGCCTTGAACAGGGTTAGTGGCACCACGTGTCGCCGGCTGGCGTTGAACAGGGTTAGTGGCACCACGTGTCGCCGGCTGGCCTTGAACAGGGTTACTGGCACCACGTGTCGCCGGCTGGCCTTGAACAGGGTTAGTGGCACCACGTGTCGCAAGATGCCCAGATAGAACTATGCCTCACAGTTCGGGGGGGGTCTGGTGATGTGGCCGCTGGCCCGGATTTGGGGTCACTGCCATTCATGACCAGGTGCTGGATGTGTGACCTACTGGTCCGCAGGGTAGTCCTGGTCCCTCATCCACGTGTCGCCGGCTGGCGTTGAACAAGGTTAGTGGCACCACGTGTCGCCGGCTGGCCTTGAACAGGGTTAGTGGCACCACGTGTCGCCGGCTGGCGTTGAACAGGGTTAGTGGCACCACGTGTCGCCGGCTGGCCTTGAACAGGGTTAGTGGCACCACGTGTCGCCGGCTGGCCTTGAACAGGGTTAGTGGCACCACGTGTCACTGGCTGGCATTGAACAGGGTTAGTGGCACCACGTGTCGCCGGCTGGCCTTGAACAGGGTTAGTGGCACCACGTGTCGCCGGCTGGCCTTGAACAGGGTTAGTGGCACCACGTGTCGCCGGCTGGTGTTGAACAGGGTTAGTGGCACCACGTGTCGCAAGATGCCCATATGGAACTATGCCTCACAGTTCGGGGGGGGTCTGGTGATGTGGCCGCTGGCCCGGATTTGGGGTCACTGCCATTCATGACTCAGGACACAGTTTCACACATGGGACCTACTGGTCCGACGAGTGGGCCGAAGGCGGCAGTAGAGTGCGTCAACGAGAAAGGAGTAAGGCAGGCCTGTGTCGTGGAGGCCGTGATGGTTTGAGGAGGCTGCCAAGGTCGCGGGCCTCGGGCTTGGAGCTTGCGCTGGCATGTGGTGGGCCCTCCTTGACACACGCCTGTGTCGGCAGGTGATCAGTGTGGCCTGGCTGCGCAGGGGCGGATCTGACGGGTTCATGGTCCAGCGTGCCGGGGTCTGGCAGGCGCACAGCATCGCAGGCAACTCCGCTCATGAGGACGGTGTTGGCCTGGTGGCGGGGTGGGAGGCGCCGCCCTGGCAGAGACGTGGGTCTTTCCGGAAGATGACCACGCCCAGGCCTACGTGCTTTTTATTCACACCCCTACGCTGGCGTGGCGTACGCTGGGCCATCCCACTCCGGTGACGCTTAGGGGGGGGCGTAACAGGCAACATTTCCGCGAGGTCCCCCACTGGCTGGGGTGACATGGTGGCGTCCACTGTCCACTATACTCCATACACCAGCGGTGTATGTCGCCATGGATATGGGTGTGTTTTGCATACTGTGGTGTGTCCAGCACATCTCCACCACTCTTGGCATTGTGTACTTTCCCAATCATGGTTCTACTGCATCCTTCACACATGCCTGGTTGCCACCTCTCCCCACATTCGGCTATTATGTGGCTGAGGTGCCATGCCGTTGCTGGCTCATGTTCAGGGCTTGCCCATGTGAACATTGTAAGTTTTTCTGTCGTGTCTGGTGGGTGGGCATGTTGTTGTGCCTGTTGTATGTGATTTTGTGACGTGTGCATTGCCAGAGTTGTGAGTTGAATGGTTGTGGAGTTGAGGTGTGTGGGGTGTTCATTTGGATATTGCCAAGGGGCTGTGCATTTCCCTTGTTGCCATCCTGGGAACGCTGGTTGATGATGGACTGTCGGAGGATGAAGGTATCATGCACACTGGCTGTGTATTTGAAGGCGACATTGTTGGGGGTTCCACAGTGTTCTGTTGTTGCCTGCACATTGATGTGAGACGTGTGCTTCCTGTTGCGGTGATTGTGTGCTGTGTCACCAGGGGGCACAGGTAGTACATGTGTGCTGTGTATTGCCCCCAACACGTGCGTGCATCCTGCTTGGACGTATGGTCCTTGCTTGGTCTCCAGCGGATCCTGCGCATTGTGTTGTACGTATGGGGACTGGGGTACCAGGGTGATGGTGATGTCCAGGACAGGTGTGGGGGACTTGGATGTGGCTGGCTGTGAGACTCCTCCGACTCTGGCGGGTGTTTGTTGGGGGGTACCAGGGGCCAACAGGTGCAGCCAAGCCAACAGCTTTGTGTGGGGTGGGATGTTGGTTGTCCGCTGTGTTGGTGCCTTAGGCCTGTTAGGCGATGATGGTCAGGATGCGTAGGATGTTTGTCACTTTCAGCCTGTAGTGGACGGTGACATTGTCAGATGTTGGGTCTGTGCAGCTGGTACGCTTCCTGGGGGTCCGCTGTCTTTGTCTGCGCTGCGTCTGTGGTGGTCCGGGGGGGGGTGTTCCGGGTGTGGGTTGGGGTCCTGGGGTGGTGGCGGTGGGTGTTGTGGCCCTCTTGGGTGTCCGTGCCGCATGATGAGTGGCTCCATGGCATCTGTTGCTCTTCGGATGTGGCCCTGGGCTGTGCTCCCTTTTGTGGTGCTGGCTGCCATCCGACTTTACACCTGTCAGAGCCGGTGTAAATTTCCTGGTGCTAACGCGCCTTATCGGCTGTTTTGTGTTCTTATCGCCGATGTGGCTGGTCGTTGTGAATGTTGAGGTGTGATGTTGTCTCGACTTTTGGCACGGGAACGCCTACTCTGCATCTCATTAGCGATATTTGCGGGGGTCCTCTGTGGCGATGTTTTTTGCGGCTGCTATCGCAGGAAAACTGGTGCTGTGGGCTGTTAACACCGGCTTGTGAATGGGGAGGTAAATTTATCACAACTTTGGCTGCGATAAAGTGCCGTTAATTTGGCGATAGCTCCTTGGGAATATGCCCCTAAAAGTATCTACTGCTGATCCCAATGCCTTCATATATTTTGTTTACCTAATGCCATTATGTCATACATTTCTTTTACGTAATGCCATTATGTCTTTACGCCTACCTCAATATGCACTGCTACAATAAGTTGTTAAAACAATATCTATATTCGTATGCTGTTTCTACCTCAAAAGTGTACCAGATACTGATACAAATGCCTGAATATGTTTCGCTCATGTACTGCTCTTCTGCCTCTATATCTACCCCAATTTGTAAACCACATAATTACTGCTGTGCAAATATTGTGAAGCGCTCTGATGCCTTCAGGTCACGTTCGCGCTATATAAAACTCAACAAATAAATAAAATAAGATAAAATAAATTAACTCTCTGTATTACTTTATGATGAATCAAAACTACCACTTGACAAAAAACTCCCATCTCTCTCCAGAAGGAACATTAATCACCAGAGTTAGCTTGGCATTTTTGCTGCTGCCTCAAATCTGCTATCACACAACAAACTCTACAGCAGGTGTGTGAGAAGCTGGCCTGGTATATGATGTCCACTTATGTGAGTGGGCACCTTGCACCAGTCCAGACAGCCCTTATGGTGATTTAAGAGGTCTTAGACAAACTTAGAAAGCTCTCTAAGTGGTAGCTGTGGAGAGCAGCCTTCAGCCTTAGTCCAGAAGGAGTGTAAAGCAGCTTGTTTTACCAGAATGTAATCTTATAGTATAGATCAAGTAAAAAGAACCACTCCAAGTATTTATAAAAATATGTATTTATTATATAATACTCTAGTACGTTCAAATATCTCTTACACGGAGATAAACACAATGCACACAATACTTTAGCAAAGAAACACAGTAAATAGCACGTAATACACAGTGGACCCAGGGGGGGACCAAACCATATACTAAGAAAGTGGTATTAGAACCACGACTCGGGTCAAGACAATGTCGAGAGGACGTAGAAGTGCTGGGGACCCAAGGAACCACCCAAGGTGAGTAGATAGGTACCCCACGGAGAGCGTGTGCAGTGTGGGAACACGACTGCATGCTCTGTACAACTCTACGGGTAAGTCCCGTTTGGATTTTTAAAGATTAAGAACCCTTCCCAGTGGACCCTGAAGAAACCTTGTGGAAGACAGAAGGTTGGAGAGCCACCCAACATGTGGATACCCTAGTACCCATGTTACCTACACCAGGGAAGCCGGGTACATACTTGTGAAGCAGTGTCGGAAACCTCTGTTGAACCCAATAGAGGACTTCAGGAAAGTGCTGCTGCTAAAGAAGGAGAAAGTGCCCGGTGGAATCCGAAGGTGGATTCTAGATGAGAGGTACCTGCAAGCAGAGGGGACAGAGTCTATGTCACTCAGGAGTGACCAGGAGACTTGGAAGACGAATGCCCTCCGATGTCGGGTGTTGCAGGATGGGTGACGATGACCTTGACTCTGCGGCTGTGAGGACCAGGCGACGCTGAGGAGGGCCAGGAGCCGTGCACAAGCTCTCCCACGAAGGAATGTTCAGTGCTGAGGGGTCGGTGTCCGGCGGATGCACCAACAACCCTTGGCAAATGCAACCAACGCAAGAAGTGAAGGAGCAATGTCGGGACCAGCAAGGTCCAGGGGACTCACCACAAGCAGGGGAGTCAGGGCAGGCCCTGAGCAATCAGGGGAGCCCAAAAGAAACAAGTGTGACCCTCAAGTGAACCTACAGGCCGGAGGCACTGGAGTCGCGAGAGGACCTCAAGCAGCTCACCAAAAGGTGCAGGCCACGATGCACACAATGTGGGGTGGCTGAAGATTCTGGTCACTGGAGGTGCTCGAGGTTGGGGCTACTTGGATCCCGAAGATCTTCTTGGAAGGAAGCCAACAAGCCTTTGCAACTGCAAGTTGACTCGATGCACAGGGGTTCGATTATTGCAACCCCCACGAGGGATACTGGCCTCAAACTTGGTGAAAGGGCCTCGGGAGCGGTGGAAAACTACCACCTGTGTTGCAGAACCTTACGGAGTCCGGAGGAGCTCAGGATCAGCAGATCGGTCGACTTAGTTGTGGTGCCTGCGAATGCAGGGGAGTGACTCCACTCCAAGGGAGAGTCCTTCAAGTGTCTTTGATGCTTCACAGGCCTTGGAAGGTTCCTGTATGATGCACAGGCACAGATGATGCAGCAGACTGGAAGGGAGACGAAGTCAGGGCCAAACGAAGTCAAGCGAAGTCCAGAGTGCCCAGACGGTAGAAGAAGAAGTGGTGTCTGATCTGAATCTTATCCCACAAAGAATCTAGGGACCTACACCCAGGTAAGCCCTTAAGTAACCTAGGGAAAGGGTTGTGAAGTTTCAGGGGACCCTCCCAGGGGAGGGTCTGGACAGGGGGGAGGTTACTCGCATGCCCTTTGTCCAGTTTCGCACCAGAGAGGGAGCCAACGGCTCCCAGGACTGCTTTGAACTGGACTATGAATGGGGACACCAAATGTGCCCCTCATGCAGACTGAGTGACGCTGGCAAGCGCACCCACCCTATCCCAATACACTAAATGCTGTCTGGGAGGTGGGCACACCGGTTCACTGATAGAATATCAATGTTAAAAACATCGATGGTAAAAATATCGAAAAAATATATAGCTAGTAAAAATATCGACTTCCTATACTTAAACAGGTAAGTACAAAAATATTGAATCAAAAATATCGAAGTTAAAAATATAGATGTAAAAAATATCGATTTAAAAATATAATTAAAATAAAATAATATATATTAAAAATATAAAATATGAATATTATCTTTAACAAAATTAATTAAATTTAATATACATTTTAACTAAATATAAAAATTAAACTTAATTTAAAAAAATATAAACACACAAACATAATTTATACATATACATATATTTACTTTAAAATAATTTATTAACTATTATCTTTATTTCATTTTTAAACTTTTAAATTATATAAAAACAAAATATATACATATATCAATAATTTAAAATAAAAATAAAACATTCTATAATAATTAAAACTTTAAACTATTAAAACAAAATAAAAATGTACATTTCACAACACAATAAATACAACAGTAGGGAAAATGATAGATAGAGAAACAATCAAATTTACTATTCCAACTGCACTAAGTGCAACAGTAGGGAAAGTGTTGGATAGCGGAGGGGTAAAAATTACTATTCCCACTCCAAAGACTGCAACAGTAGGGAAAGTATTGGATAGCGGAGGGGTAAAATTTACTATTCCCACTCCATTGAGTGCAAAAGTAGGGTAAATGTTGGATAGTAGAAGAATTAAATTTACTATTCCAACTCCAGTGATTGCAACAGTAGGGAAAATGTTGGATAGCGGAGGGGTAAAATTACTATTCCCACTCCAGTGAGTGCAACAATAGGGAAAGTATTGGATAGCGGAGGGGTAAAAATTACTATCCTCACTGCAGTTAGTGCAACAGTAGGGAAAGTATTGGATAGCGGAGGGGTAAAAATTACTATTCCCACTCCAATAAGTGCTACAGTAGGGAACATTTTGTTTAGCGGAGGGGTAAAAATTACTATTCTCACTCCAGTGAGTGCAACAGTAAGAAAAGTATTGGATAGCAGAAAAACAAAAACTACTAATAACATTTAAACAATTAAAAAGAAATTAATAATCTTAAAAATAAAAACAATATTTTAAAAATATACAATTAAATATATTAAACATATAAAAAGAACACATATTATAATGTTAATTACATATAACAAAAACCTACAAATATGTGATATAAAAGAAAATAATAAATACATTTATAAACAATATTTATTTAAAAGGAATAAATATTCACAAACAAATTATTTAAAACATAAATGTATTTATTTTATTTCCTACCCTATAACACCACACCAATAAAAAAAGACATCAACATTTTTATTGAAATGTATTAACATAATTAACATAATTAATAATGAAATTAAAATATAGTATTAATAAAAAAAGATAATAAACATTCATTGAGTACACATTCTTTAACACTATAATATCCACAACACACACCTAAAATTACTAACACAATTACAATTATTAATTACTAATTAATTAATTTAAATTAATTAAAAAATAATTCATAATTCATAATAAAAAAAAATTACTTCCCACCCTTCACACATTTATACCTATAAACACCACAACACGCACCTAAAATTAATTACACAATTACCATCATTAATTACTAATTAATGAATTAAAATAATTAACAACTAATTAATAATTCATCAATAAAAAATACATTACTTCCCACCTTTTCCACCATCTACACCTAATAAACACCACAATTTACACCTAAAATTAATTACACAATTACCATAATGAATTACTAATTAACTAATTTAAATTAATTAACAACTAATTAATAATTCATCAATAAAAAATAAATTACTTCCCACCCTATTCCCCTATAAACCCACAACCCGCTACGGAACTAAAAACACAAAATTCAATAAAAATTTTTTTTAATAACTACCATAAATAATCAATAAAATGTATCTAATTAAATTACTTCCCATCCTATTCCCCTATAAACCCACAACCCGGTACGGAACTAAAAACGCAAAATTCAATAAAAAAAAAATTATTAACTACTACAATTTTAACACATATTATAAAAATACAAACAATTCTTATACAAAAAAACAACCATTACACATATATAAAATATATACTAAAATACATAACATTAATAAAAAAATCGATATTTTTAACAACTATGGTGTCCATTACGATACCGGGCGGTAAAAAATCCGCCATCTACCATAGCGGTAGAAATCCGCCCGCCCACACCGTCTGAATACCGACCGAGCAATTATGATGGCGCGAGCCGCAAACCGCCCGCGGCGGAAAATACACAAAAAATACCTCCCGCCCATGTCCGAATCCAAGTCCATCCGCCCGCCACGGACGGAAATACGCACGACAACCCAAAACCGCCCGCCCTGACGAACGAGATACCGGCCGTGAAATTAGGAACGCACCGACATGAGCGCGGTAAATCCACAAATACACCGCCCGCCAGCGCAAACAACAGTGACGGAAATGGACACGGCGGAAGCTCAGGCGGCCACGTCCCTGCACAGAAATCATCCGCGGACACAAACAAACACACACAACATGGCCAACAAGTCCACACAGCAACCCACGCCCAAATACCCAAACACAGTACACATCCCGAAAACACATCCCCCTGGACAAACAAATAAACTACAAATCCCAGAACACCAGTCACAACACACCTGAAAACAACAGACCATCATGACACACCCACATAGGTAAGTACAAAAGCAGCTCCTTCACAGACCACAATCCCTTGCAACACTACAAACTGAGGACGAAAGCACAGAACACAGCGAGACAGAAAGGACAGCAGCACACCACAGACACGCACCCATCACACCCATCACCACCACCACCAAACACCTGACCCACAAACCCCCTGCACATCACACACCACACACCGCACCAGCACCACAAACACCAAAACACACACCATGGCATCACACAGAATGCCCAAGTTCACTTCCACTGAGCTGACGGTCATGGTCGACGAGATCGTCAAGGTGCACCCACAAATCTATGGCAACCAGGTCCAACAGACACCACTATCCACCAGAAACCGGTTGTGGAGCAGGATCGTAGACCAGGTCAATGCAGTCGGGAACGTGCCACGCAACAGAGGCGAAATCAACAAAAGGTGGAACGACCTGAAAAGCGTGGTCAAGAAGAAGGAGGCCAAAAATCAGCAGCTGGCTGCCAGGACTGGCGGAGGTAATCCCGCGCTATTCAAGACCTTCAAGGCGTGGGAGGAGAAGGTGCGAGTCATAATACATCCGGAGATCCTCACCGGATTACCAGGGGAGTCGAGGCTGGTAAGTACAAACAAACGTATACCAGCACACCGCTATGTACTCACATGCACTACCACTATGCCATAGCTCCGAGGGACAAACACCCCCATGTCCAGTACACAATACACAAGACATCACTCACTCATGCAACAGACACTCACACACACAGCCCAAACCTACCAACTGACATAACCATGGGGGCATGTGTACAGTCAGCCAGCACCGCAACTCCCACCAGGTCCCCTCGTACTCCAGAAGCGCCAGAAGGAGCACTCCCCACACCCATGTGTCAGCCATAGCTGCACTAACCGACAAGTAACAGGTAAGGAGCCGCAACACAAAGGCAGTGGGTCGGAGGGGGACAGCTGAAGTACAACAGCCACCAGGCCCCCAGTCCCACAGCGCAGCAAGGTGGAGCACCCCCACACCCATGCGTCAGCCACTGCAGTGCACACCTGCATCCGACAGGTAGACATCTCACCCCACATGCAGGGGTTCCTGTGGGTGTCAGGCCATCACCACAACTCACAACACCGCCCCCACTCCCACAGACCAGCAACATGGAGCACCCCTCCCGCCCATAACCATGTGGCATCCATTGCATTGCGCACTCAAAAACAACCTGTAGGTGGGAGACAGTACAGGGCGGGGTGTCTGTAGGCATGAGGACAGTATTACGACTGACACATGTGACATGTCACGTAGCAGAGGAACACGCAGCACTGCTCCCTGTCACAATCATGTGACCAATGTGCACACGGACATGTATCACAGAGTCATATCCCACATGACCCATCACAGATACAGCAACACCTAAGGAGCCACGTCTGCATGCACAAGTCCCACTGGAGTACAGACCCACACGGCAGGCACTGTGCCACCCATCACACACATCAGCAACACCATCTAAGTCTTGTCCATGTAGTCCTCACTGCCTGTCACCCACACATCTTACAACAACGCCCATGTAAGACAAACCTTACTAGAAGTAACAGCGTGGAACCACAATATTGCACACAAACACCACTGGACCCATGAAACACACAGGCACACAATGCACATTCAACATATCATCTGTCAGCCCCAGTGTCATGGAAGGTATGTCATCCGAACAGCTGGCCCTCATACAGCAGTCATGCAGAGATACCTGCCCATGACAAATCATGTGCCTGCAGTGACTGAAGCGCACGTCACACTGTGAGTAACAACACACATAATATAGTCAACACCCCAAGAGCACTGCATTGATGCACATGTCCGAGGGCAGCACGCACACCAAGGGTTTTGCCCATCTGCAATACGTCGTGTGGCACACAACAAGCACGAACTCACAACAATGCCACCAATGTAATGTCCACAAATGATGACAGTCAGCAGATATGCCGGGTATGTTAGACAGACACACACCTTCGTCTATGCACTGTCATGTTGCCAGAACACATGTCACGTTCTGCACCCATGACTCACAGTATGTACCCCAAAACCATATTTCAACCCAAAAGCGTTGAGGGGACTGTACCCCCTTTAGCCATCTGCGTTTCTAAGCGTTCCATTTAAACACCTAAACCATATTTCACCTCAAAAGCGTTGAGGGGGCTGTACCCCTTTAGCCATCTGCGTTTCTAAGCGTTCCATTTGAACCCCTAAACCATAGTTCAACCCACCATCGTCGATGGGTCTGGAGCCCGCATACACCCGAGCCACAAAATGTAGGAGCATAGCAACACACACCCATCGGCATTGCTAATCCGTCCCATGCCACATGTCCACATCACACAGTACCATTGCCTAGCCCACGCATACACACATCGTACATCCACACACACGCCCCTGGGAAACCTGTGCACGACAGTGCACGAACTGTGAATGTCAGACAACCAATACATACTTTGCTAGGTGCAACACAATGACCTATCACATTCTCCCCACAGGTGCCGAACAGCTGGATGCTGGAGAGGGAGACAGCAGCCAGCACAGCCAGCCCGCAAGCCCCCGACCCGGACTCACGGATGTAGAAACCTGGACACCTCTTCGGACGAGGGCCACCCACCAGGCCCGTCTGGAGTGGCAGGGCCCAACCGCTCCCCAGGGCCCCTCCTACCCACCAACACATCACCCAGGGCTGCTGACCAGTCACAGACCCCTGCTGCCACGGTCGTTGCGGCCACCACCACCGCCGCAACAACCACCACCACCACGCCATCCCTGGCCACAGCACCTGCACAAGGGGTGGCACGTCCGTCGTGCTCGACCCTGGGAGCCAGACAGAGGACCGTGCTGACCAATGTGGCGAGTGGGCCGGTCGGTGGCAGCAGTACCGGTGGGAGGAGCAGGGTCAGGCCAACGCCATCTGAGCCTGGGAGCCAAGCCCTGCCGCAAATCTCAAGAGTCCTTGGGGCCTATGAAGAGGCCCAAGGACAATGGGCCAGGTCGGCTGCCGACACGCGGGAGGTCCTTGGGGTGTTGAGGTCCATGGACGCCCATATGGGCCAATTCGTGACCCGTATGGACCGACTTGTGGACCTCATGGGCCAGCTGGTGGTGGGGGGAGGGCCCAAGCAAGGCCAGCCACACCACCGCCGCCACCACGTGCTGTGGCGCAGGCTCGTGCAACATCTAGTTCCCCTGCGTCCACAGCGAGTGAGCAGTCCTCAGCCACCACCAGCAGCCCACCAACACAACCCCCCTACCAAACGTGGAAGGGGCCGTCCGAAGAGGAAACAGGTGTCCAGAGAGGACTACGCACGCTCCAAACGCCAGTGAGTCAGCCAGCCACCCTGACCACCTACTGCACTGACTTGGACTACGATCCTACCCCACACTGCCATGTGAATGGCATGTGTCTGTTGGACTGTGGACATAGAACTACATGGGTACACCTTGACCATCACGCAGCCATGGCCGTCAAATCATTGTCACAGCATGCACCACTTTTGTCATCACCTTGCACACAATCACATGTCACCGCTGTAAATAAATACACCTTGATCACAATCTGCATTATGGTGTCCTGGGTTTATTCAACGATGTGCAATCGCCACCATGAGCAGAAATGCATCTGCTGTGTGGTATGTCGATGGGACAGGAGAGGCTGTAGGGACCTAGTGGTGAAAAACAGAACAAGAGTACAGTCAATGAGTGTGTCACACACTCATCACACAGTACTTGTCACAAACTACAAGCAATGTACACACATCTCACACAGCAACAGGGCACAATGCAACAGCCACTGTCAGTGGCATACTAACCTGGACATGGACCATTGACACACAGCACTCAGTGAACAAAAGGCCTCCGTGACAGAGCACACATACACCTGCACAACTACAGCTACATCAGCCGTCGTACATGGACACTCACCGTCAAGTGAAGTAGCGGGCGATGAGCTGCTGACGCACATTCACAGCTTCCTCCTCCCCACTGTCCTCTTCACTCGACCCGTCCTGGTCTGCAGGCTGGGGCCCTGGTTGATCTCCGTCATCCACAATTAGGGGGATCTGCTTGCGAATAGCCAGATTGTGCAGCATGCAGCAAGCCACTACTATCTGGCACACCTTCTGTGGGGAGTACGCCAGTGCGCCCCCTGTGCGGTCCAGGCATCTGAACCTGGACTTGAGGAGGCCAAAGGTCCGCTCAACCACACGTCTGGTCCTCCCATGTGCCTCATTGTAGCGGACATCAGCTGGGGTACGAGGATGTCGTAATGGGCTGAGCAGCCAGGGCCCATTCGGGTAAGCAGAGTCACCTGGGTGTGAGGGACACAGAGAATCGTTGCAATTCCAACTGGACACAATACAGCATCGCACAGCCAGCACGCTACACTACTCCACATACTCACCAACAATCCAAGCACGGTCCTGTTGCAGATTGGTCATCAGACGTGGTAGGATGCTGTTGCGCATGATGTGCGCGTCATGTGCCGATCCTGGAAACTTCGCACACACGTGTGAAATGACCATGTCCGCAAGGCACACCACTTGCACATTCAGGGAGTGGGTGTGCTTCCTATTGCGGTAGAGGTGCTCAGTGGCCTGTGGTGCAACAAGGCCAACATGGGTGCAATCTATTGCACCAACAACGTGGGGGATCCGTCCAAGGGCATAGAAATCACCCTTCACTGCCGCCAATTCACGAGCCCTGGGGAATCGTATGTACCTGTTCCTGTACAGCATCATAGCTGACAGTACATCCCTCAGCACCATGCAGAACATGGGCTGGGACATCCCACCTCCACTGCCCACTGTGTGTTGGAATGACCCACTGGCGAAGAAATGCAGTGCAGCCATCACCTTAGCCGTGGTGGTAAATGCAGTAGGATACACCCTGCGAGGACGGAGGTGGGGTTCCAACAAGGCACATAGGCGATGCAGGGTGGGTCGGTCCAGACGGTACTTCCGGATCACCTCTACATCCTCCATGGCCGACAGCAATTGGTAGGGGCGATGTATGTTTGGCCTCCTCCTAGGAAAGATGGAAGTGGACACATGTCAAGGCAACACGCCACAGGGCATTTTCACATACACAAATCAGAACTGACTGACCAAGCAATTGAATCACAGAACAGCTGACAAGTAGGGACAGCACAGCCACAATACACATACACAGGTCCCCTACCAATAGCAATGGGCAGTGACACACACCATTGCCATGAGCATGCACATGGGGAGTTAGGCCTTAACAACTTGTAAGGCATGCTGATGGAAACAGACTGCATATTCGGAAAGCTGCAACACCACGGCAACATGACTAGCTGCTGTGCATCACACTGCTTCCGAGGCTGGGTGTGTAGGGCACACACCAACAACGCTATGGACACAGGCTGAGCGGCCAAAACAAGTGGGACCTGTGGCACGAGGGGATATGAGACAGTCATTGATGTCCCTACTGCACCCTATGTACAGCACTGTACGGATTACACCTCCAGAAACATTGACAGGTGTACACATTGACAGCTCCATGCCAACACGGCTGTGTGATTGCAAATACACATCACAAGTGACACGTAATGTCGCCCGTGCCAAGTGGCAGATGTACATAGTGTAAGATGGCATGTGTGTGCATATGCATATCCCATGCTCCCATGCCAATGTGTACATGATGATATGCCAACAGACATGTGGAGGCTGGCCACTGGCCGTCCCTGCCTATGCACACAGCATGTTGTGGCCCCGTCCATTGTGGACCTGCACCCACACACAAATCATGGCCACACCTGCAGATGCATTGCGCACATTAAACTGTGTGGTGCACATGGCATCAGCGGACTGTACCCGCCATGGGCCAGGCCCTTACGGCCAACTCCAATGACCCTCGCGGTTGCACCCTGCGTGTTCCACCATGGAGGTAAGCGTCCCGGGCCAGCTGGGAGCAGGCCATCGTCTGCAATAGTAGCTGGCAGACATGGTACACAAATTGCAGCTGCTTGGACCCACTGAAACTGCCCCAGGGGGCTATGTGAGTGTGTGAGTGAGACCGGCATTACCACAGCTACCTGGGACTGCAGCCTGGCACCCCTCAACAACACCTGCTGCTGCCACCTCACCACCTACACGTGGATGATGCTGAGGATATGTCCAGGTCCACTCACCAGCGAGGAGCTGGAGATCCTGGATTCCGAGCTCCACGCACACTGCACATGGCTATTCCTTGCGAAAGTTGTGTGTGAGAGACAACTGCAGTGTGTGTGGGAGTGCATGTGGGGGTCACACATGTCGTTGATCCGCAGCACTATGAGTCAGAGCCTGTGGTGTTCAAACATGCACTGCTCACCATGCTGACTGCAGGTTGCAGTGGTATGTGAGCTCTCGGGCGCTTTGACATGTCTGTCCCTCCCGAGTGGTGGTACATGGCAACTTCATGTCAGACATCCAGTGACACAAACAATTGGCAATGCAGGTCTCAGTGCACTTGTTGCTCGTGTGCATGTCAGGCTGGGGCCATGCTGCCCTTCTCAGTCCCAGCAGGCCTGGCCTGCACATTGACTGCACAATGCCAGTAGGTGACAACACAGAATGACTAGTGGGTTACATGTGTCACCTGTTCAGCACTCTCCGGATGAGCGCAAACTCAGCCCTGTACATTGGTCACACCATGCCTCGTGGAAGGGATGTGTGTGTGAGATAGTGCCACTGAATGTGACCACCGTTGCGGGGTGGGCCATGCGCAGGGCGAGTACGTTGGTTGTTGCGCAGTGTTGGTCACAGTGGGTACACCAACACAGATGTGTTGCCTTGTGAACATTTGCTAGGTCCGCCTGACAATGGACAGTAGATGTGGGCAGACTACACATTGGTCGATGTGCTGTCTATATGCATGTGCCTTCACACCAGGCACAGCTGCCCCTGCACATGTGACCCCTGCAGCTCTCCTCACTTCCGTCATTGCCCATGACATCACTTTGCCGCAGGTGACATGGATCATGGAGGGCCCACATGTACGCGTGGGTGGACTACACAAGACTGTCCAATGGTTATCACCCCCAGTCAGTGCTTCGAATGGGAAGGATGTGGTGCTGGTACTCATTTCAATGTGTAGAGTGGGCGGGGCTACATGCAAGACATGGGAAGTTCATCGGCTTATCTACTAGTTGCAATACACACGAGACACGTCTTTTCATGACCACATCAGGGTCATTCCTTGAACTGACTGGAAGTCAAACAGTCATATTTTACCCTGTCCTCATGGCCTCCCCTCGCTCACCAATATATGCGTTAGCACCTGGGAAGCCAGCGCATGCACAAGCAGCTCCAAACTCGCCCCAGAGAGGCCAAGGAGTGTATGTGTGGGTCCAGTTGAACAAGTGGTCTGTCTCGCGGCATGATGAGTGGCGGGACGCCGTCCACCTGTGTGGTGCCCCGACTCGACACCCGGGCAACATTGACAATGCATGCAAGGCTCCGCAGTCCGGATACACCACCTGCAACACACAGAGGCTGTAGCTGCCCTAGCGGCCCAGGCCGCGTCCAACTGGAGCTCATGGACCCACACATTCACTCTTTGGCCTCTCGGGGGCGAGCTTGGAGCTGCTTCTGCATGCGCTGGCTTCTCTGTTGCAATGGCATGTAACGTGTGTGGGGCTATAGGCAATGAGTGAGATGGTGCGAGCCACCTTCAGTGACGTCACTCCTGCTTGTGATGTGTGCGTCCCCCACTACTTCCATTAGACTTGTGCCATACTACTAATTGAGGATGTGTTGCCTGCGTGATGTGTCCAGGAGGAGCGCGCCATGACATCTCACCCACCATGCTCCACTGCCATCCCGTGCCCTGGATTGCCTGTGCAGGTGGACAATGTTGGGGATACACCTGGTAGACAGGGGATGTGAGTGCCTTGGCAAGGGCCTGGCGGACGCACAGCAGTATCCAGCATGTCCACGGAGGGTGGGCTGACGTCTACACCTGATGCAGCATTGATCGTGTGCCCGCCTGTTGTGCACACACGAGTTCACATTCATCCCCAGACAGGTGGTCTTTACAAATTCCCAGGAGAGCAGCAATGTACTGTTCCGGAATCCTCCCAACACAGCGTCTTACAACATTGCATGTGCGCACCTACCCGTCACACCCACCCACCTGAGCCAAGCGTAACTCCCGCTTCACATGACACGTGTGTCTTCCACAGTTGTGCTACTCATTTGCGTTGACATCCAATGACAGTGGACTACATGGTCATCTCACGACTGCCGTGTACTTCACACACTCTCATCCTCTCTCATTTGTACTCGTGGAATGAATAAGCAGAGACACATATTTACTTCAAGCCATGTATTAGGACTTATGTCCTCTGTGATGCAGTATAGTGGACACTACTGGCAGCGAAATGCATGTGGAGGATATACTCAGCATGATTACACATAGCATAGGGTGTAGGGGTACATGTCATCAGTTGTTGACTGTGGGATGTGTGCTTCAGAGTTACAACTGCTTAGCCGTTGCTGTGCTAATGTACATTTGCTAATTACTGTGGAGCTGCTACCTTTGACACAGACAGTATACATTTCGCCTACCAGACCGCTTGACATCATGGGCACAGTACATCTCAGTTCCATGTTACAGGTTTGCTGCTATGGTTACTCATACACACGTGCGTGGAGGTGACATCAGGGCATGGGCTTACGTGCATGCAACGGCGTCCCACTTGTTGTTGCAATGTGGTGGCTACTGGACATGACACAGTCACTGGGGTCATGTTGTTGGGGGATGCACTTGTTGTCCATGCAAAAGTCCTGGCACGGAAGTTCAGAGGGAGGTGAGGTGACAGCTCTCACATACTACAGCCGAACGATTACTGTCCACTGACCGGTGCATATGTTCATGGGCGCAGGATACATATTATGGCATAGATGTACGTGCAGTTATGTCCATGTGGTTGCCATACACGAATCCCATGCCTCTGCCTCCCCCTGTTCATGCAGAGTTACTGGATGTGATGAGGTACAGAGTGCATGTCCCGAAAATATCCGATGTCATGGCAGTGTAGTTGATGGTGTGGTGTTAGTTGCAGGTTGTGTGGTATAGTTGTTGTACTGGTAACTTCTCAGTCCGTGCGGATGCCAGGCATGGGTACGGTGTGGGACATCATTGTTCAATTGGGGGTGTTGCGTCGGGGCCCGACGAATTGACAGGTTGTCAGGAATGCGATACCTTCCAGCAGGGCTTCCATGGCATTGGTGGTAAACATGGATGCCATCCAATATAGCGGATGGTGGCTGTCAAGGTGTTGGTCGTAAGTTGTCCCTTGTAGGAGCATGATGGGACATGTTGGATGACATTCGATGAAACTGTGATCCAGAATCCGTCGTGTGGAGGCACAGTGGTCCCATTGCAGTGTGGGTCCGATTGCAGCCACATACGCCATGCCCCCATAGGCTGAACAGACCCTGTCGTGGACGTCCAGGGGGTTGAACAGTTGTACCAGGTCCGCCATTGGACATGCAGGGTTGGAGAGACATAAATCCACAGGATAGTGGAAAGGACACCTCCGACAGTAGAAGACGGGGATGACGCAGCTGAACAATGCGATGCGGTAAGTCAGTCGGTAACTTACGTTCAGCAAGGCCAGATTTTCACATCCCAATATCTGTATCAGGTAATGTTTGTACAGCTTCATCTGTCCGGCGTAGTTGGGTAGGTGTGGTGCAAGTGCCATTTTGCTGAAGGGCGATGTGATGGCGTGCTCTGGCTGTCTGTACAGTCTGCAGAGTGCAACCTCCGACGTTGCTGGGAATTCTGTTATGGTCGTAGGGTGGCAGGGCTTAGGTTATCGTGGCTTGTGCGAAGGACACGGGCCCTCATCCCACATGCTTCTATGAATGGTCAAGGTCAGTGGTGTCTGACTCCTTCCCGATAACTTGCATGTGAACCACATGGGGGAGTGGTATCATTTCTTTTTTCCCTTCGGAATGTTCTTTCGTGTTATGCGCTATCTGCCCAGTGGATGGTTCCCTCGGCATGCCTGTGTTGGGCTTTTTTTGGAATGATGACTGTGTTGTCCTGCTTGAATAGTTGAGCTGTGGTTTCGGTGTGGGTATGGAAGGCCATTCAGTGCTATCTCCTCTCCCGTGTGTGGGCGGCACGCTGCGTTTCCGCTATGCGTTGGGCCTTGTGTGTGGGTGTTGTAATTGGAACCACCTGTTGTCGGTCCCCCGGGATCTTTGATGTTACGTATTGCATGTCTTGGTATTGGGTGCAGGGTGGTATCGGTCTTTCTGTGTGGTACTGGCGTAGCTTTTCCGACGGGGTCCATATTCTGCTGGGTGATGTTGCCGCCGCTGTGTGCTTCGCCATGTTTTGCACACAGGGGTGTGTCCTAACTTGGCGTGACATCACTGACATGTTCGGGTCAGTTGTGTGACGTCAGGTTGGCAACAGTGAATTGCCGGTTGGCGCCATGACTGTGGCAGGACTGTCCCGTGACATGTGCGTTCTGGGTGGGGCTGGTGTGTGTGGTGTTTGGTTGTGACCCTGTGTTGTTTGTGTGCGGCGCATACATGGCGCTGCCGTTGGCCTATGCGTTGTGCGCATGTGTGGCTGCGTCGTCGGCGCTGCGATGCGGGGCCGTGACGGGGACGTTAGTTCCTGGTCCCAGGTGGTGTGTCCCCGGTTGTTGCGAGTTGTTACAATTTGCCCGATGTGACATTTGTGGGTGCAGTGGTGGATGTGTCGCGACCACGCAGGGGTGTCGGGGGGGGCCATGTACAGTTTTACCGCACTTGCACTGTGTGAGGTGTTTGCGTGCCCTTGTTGTGTGTCTGCCTACCTGCGTCTCAGCGGTGCGTTGACTCCTAGGTTCTGCATCAGGTAGAGCATGGGGAGGGCCTGCAGTGCTGGATTCATGCTCGGGGGTCCGCCTCTTTGGTATCCGTACTGTGCGGTCGGGTTTCCGCCTTGCTTTCACGTGCGGTGTCTCTTAGCCGGGGGAGCTGTTTGGTTGTGGCATCGTAATTTGTACGCCGGGCGGTACGTGATTCCGTCGGGCGGTGTGTCTCCATTGGGCCGCGCCGCTACGTGAATGGGCGCACTTTGATGGCGAGCGGCGTCGCTGGCTTACGGGCGGTGTTTGGCTGACTTTTCACATCCTAATTGGGCGGGCGGGCGTGTGGGCTGCGGCGGACGGACGGTAACTGGTGGTTTTTCCATCCGCCAGCACGGCGGTGGTGCTTCCGCCCGCCATCCTAATGGGCCCCTATATTTTTACAAACGATATTAAACAGTTCAATATTTTTTAAATCGATATTACTTACCTAAAATCGATATTCTTGACAATGAGGATTTTACTGTCGATATTCTTGACCCACGATATTTTTACCATGATATTTGTGCAATTCGATATTTTTACCTCGATATTCTTTCCCTGCACCATCACACCTCCTGTGACAGGATGCCTATTGTTCTGCCTTCCCCTGCTTGAGCTTGGCTCAGCAGCAGGAGGGCAGAATCATGTCTCTGGTCGGCAGCAACCATTTTGTGCTGTTCGGGTCAAAAAGGCTGATACCGGGAACACTGAGAGCTTAAAAGAGGACTCTTCTAGTGCTTGGAACCATACCTCCCACACCATTTATGGTGATACCAAACATGATATGATTCGTTGCAGCCAGTTTCGAGATGGTCATCGCATAATTACGCGATGCCCCTCTATATAATATATAGTATATGGCTGCTTCACTGACAACCCAGAAGAATGGACTCTGTAGGCTGCAGGGCTGTCCTGCTCATGCAGGGGCACCCTCTCACTTAGAACCAAGCACTCTGCCTTCAGGATTGCAAAGGCCTGCTAGAGGGGTGACTTATAGGTTTGAAGTGCAGTGACCCTAGATATAGGAAACCTATAACTTTAGTAAGTGGAGCAAGCACCAACTTACACAGGCTGCAATGGCAGGCCTGTAGGTCCATTTAGAATGGTCTCTCATGGATGGCATAATACATGCTTCAGCCCATGGGAGACCTCTGGGGTACCTATGCCCAGGGGGCCTTTGTACCATATACTAGGGACTGATAAGGGTACCCCAGTATCCAATCTGGGATGTGTACTAACCACAACAACTTAAGAAGAAAGCAGATAGACTGGGGTCCTGATTAGCAGGATACCAGTCAGACTAGTCGAAAACCAGCATAGCACCAGGCAAAAAGTGGGGGTAAGACTGTCGCGTTTCCCCACTGGGAAACATCCCTCAGATGCACTGCCTGTGTCCAAATGGAATCAACTTCAATCAAAGTTCAAAATGTTGATACAAAAAGCTTTTTATTTAGGTCATCATCATCATCATTACGGTTTCATGAATTAATCCAGTCATTCATGTGGTGACGTGTATTAATGAAGCATCATACAATAAGGTGCAGATCATCCCCAATGCATTTCGGGCATGGTAAATGCCCTTCGTCAGGGGGTATGCTCCTAGAAAAATCATAAAGGCAAAAATGAAACGGCAATCTCAGGAAGTGGGTTTGCCACCTGTCCCGGAATATCAGTGGAAATTTCAGTGTAGGTGAGTCACAAACTCCTATGTAGAGTAACATGCAACATAAAACGAGATTATGCTGAAAAAAGTGCAAAAAAAAAGAAACTGTGGTAAAATGAGTGTATGGGAGCACTGCGAGAGTCACATTCGGGCTGGACCCTTGTCCGCAATTGCTGCTAATGCACTGTTTGCCCGGTCCCTGACTGGAGGAGGGGCGTAGGATGCCACAAAAGGATGCCGGAGGTCCCGCAGCGCGGGAGCACTGCACAAGCCACTTTCGGGCTGGACCCTTGCCTGCAATTGCTGCTAATGCACTTTTTGCCCGGTCCCTGACTGGAGGAGGGGCGTAGGACGCCACAAAAGGACGCCGGAGGTGCCGCAGCACGGGAGCACTGCACGAGTCACTTTCGGGCTGGACCCTTGCCCGCAATTGCTGCTAATGCACTTTTTGCCCGGTCCCTGGCTGGAGGAGGGGGCGTAGGACGCCACAAAAGGACGCCGGAGGTCCCGCAGCGCGGGAAGTGCGCGGGACGTGCCCGGGCGAAGACCGGGCCAAGACGGGCCCGTCTTAGCCCATCAGAGTCCAGAGGAGGCTGGGCTGGGCCACCCCCCTGAAAAGACCGCTAAAAGGTGGACTGAGGTTCGTGGGGGTGAGTCCTGTGATTTATTTCTATTTCGGGCCATCTATAGATAATATGTATTATTTAAGAGAGGCCGTCAGAGACTTCATAGATTAGGGTTAAGCCACGCTATTCACCAGTCGGTACGATCAAATACGGTCGGGACTTGACAGTATATAGATCTAAATGGACTCATTGGAATTGGTATAAGAGAGACCTCATATTTTCAGGTGTATGTCGTATTGAGGTTCCTTATTTTATAACTACTGTGTATGCAAAGTACTGTATTTTTAACTACTTGTTATTTATTTACGTGGGAAGGAGCAGGATGGGTAAGAGAAAGGCGGGGATTATCGCTAACCCAGCAGGGGGCGGACAACAATCATTGATGAATTATTTGACGGGGGCAATGGGGGCTACCGAACAACAGATAAACTCTGTTGAAGAGTCCCTGACACAAGGGAAGGTTTGTGCCAGGGTAGCTAGGAGCCCTAGGGTCAACATACACGATGCCTCTTCAAATAGCCAGCCGGAGGGGGCGATAGATCATCCACCCCTGAACGGGTGCGTCCAAGAGACATCTGGACATATCTATGTGAGTGACTTAGATTGTGACCCACAGCCACCATCCAAGCGACCTAGAAACCCAGACGCTCCGCGTAGGGAGCCAAATTCAATCCTCCCATTGATTAGGAAAGATACTAAGAAGAAACGGAAAAAAATGAGTAGACAGGGTAAACCGGATGAAGGTAGGAAGTCCCCATCCTCTATTAATACTCTAATTGCGGGTCAGTCGGCCGACCTTTGTAAGATCGCAAATAAAATAGATGAATTACATAAAAAGTAACTGACTCATTAATTAAATTAATGGATAGAGTGGGGGCCATCGAGGACATTCTAAAAAACAGAGTAGTAAAGCATAACCTCCCTCAATAACTAATCCTGATATTTGTTTATCAGGGGACCTGCCGCTACAGCCTGTCGGTCAATTGTCACGCGCCGCCCCACAAGAAATGGTGGTTTCCAATCCTCCCATAAATTTAGACCCTCAGGCTATGCGCCCAAATCCATCCTTTTATAACAGGGCCCCAGCAACTCGTGTTGCTGATCTCAACCTGAGGGATCCTGCCCCGTTTGACATTAGGGTTCATGAGCAGCAGGTTCCCATACCTCAAAAGAAATTGAATATGAACACAAGCACTCTTGACCTACCCCCTGCAGTCACTCCCTACACTATAGTTTTGGCCAATGTCCCAGTTCTTATAACTCAGACGAGTGAAACATGGGAGGCCCTGAGAAACAAATCCCTATTTTGGTTGGGCGCAAAAACCGGCCTAACCGAAGCTCTATTTGCCAAATTTAAAATGGCCAGAAGGGTCTCCTGGGTTGGTAGAGATCATAAATCACTGGCGGGAGACTGCGTAGTATTGACATTCAGTGCCCCAAATTTAACACAAGCAATCCTATCTAGAGCTGGAAACTTAAATATAACGCATACTGGCATTAACATTCTGCCTTTGGGGTACTTTTATCAGCCACATTGTGTTACTCAATCGAGAACCCAGTTTAGGGGTTTCCAGGCCATTCCTCCTTGCCTCTATAACGTTTCGGTATCCAACCCTTTTTGATACTTTACCCACTCTTGAGGATATTGATTGACCGACTGCCCCTGAGGTACCATGTGCTCAAACAGGGAGTTGTGCTGTGTCTGACTCCTTTGATACACCTGGTACCTCTAAAAACATGTCAGCTATCTTGCCCGCAGGACTCGGGGCTCCCGTTCCATTTAGGTCTCCTGCAAATTCTTTAGACTCATTGGCTCAGACTGCCAGTCAAAATGAAATTGACTGTCACGTTACGGTCGAAACACAGAGGGAAGATTCAGTAAATAGGCCGACTGTCTGTAATATACTATTCTGGAATGTTGCCGGTTTGCGCACGAAAGTAAGTGATCCTCAGTGGTTAAACTTCATTGAAGACTTCTCCATACTGTGTTTACAAGAAACTTGGCTGGAGAATGCGTTGCACATTAACGGCTATAGAACATTCCACTCACCAGCGGTAACCTCACCTCATGGGAGAAACAAGGGTGGTCTGTGTACCTATGTATCTAATTGTGTTAACATCAATAAGATAATATTTAAGATTTCGGCCATTTACTACCAGATTGTACTACTGAATGTGGAAAAGGAGTACTGTGTTGCTCTGTTAAATTTTTATAATAATATTCCTAATGAGCAGATTGGGTGTGTGCTGAACAAATTACAGAACAATTTCTCCAAACTACAGGACGACACGGTCAAAGATATGTGTATTATCTGGGGAGGGGACTTTAATCACGTTTTGTGTCAACAAGCTATGCGGGGCACCTGTGGTTTAGCCCATGAAAAAGTGCTGAACACGCTCATTTCCCTCACACAACATCTGGGGACCTATTGAATTCACTCTTGTTTCAATTTGGCATGGGGTTTGCTAATGAACTATGTACCCCAATAGTTCCATTTAGGTGTACATATAATGGCAGAGGGTGTGGTTCTATCATTGATTTTATTTTGCTCACAAATCGCCACTCAAGTAGGGTGATTAATTTTGAAATCCATTCAAACGCAATGAGTGACCACTTTCCAATGAGCATTACTTTCCACTTACCAAGCTCTGTGTCAAGTAAGGGGGGCACACTGGAGCAATTTGCATTTAATATAGCCCTCAATAGAATCAATGGGTACTCTTTGAGTTGGTCTAAAGTTGATCCGACCGAGTTTATTAATCTATTAATAATCAAATGTAATCAGGCCTTTTCAGTTTGTCTTAACAAGTCCGCTGCTTATGCGGAGGTCCTGAACTCATTTTGTTCTATTTCTGCGGAGATTAAGAAGTGTTTAACTGTGGAATTCAAGAAGAGTCAGCACAAGAAGCAGGGGTGGTTCGACCCTGTACGCACTAAAGCCCATATAAATTTAAAAAAAGTGCTACATAAGCAGGATAGAAATCAGCTGGAAATAAATTTAGCTAGAAGTGCCTACAGGCGCGTGCTAAAAGAACGCAAGGAAACACTAAGAGCTGATTCGTGGCGGGGCCTGCATGAAGCTTCATTATGTAGAGATAATACCAGCTTTTGGAAGGCGGTTAATGCGCCTTTCCTAGCTCCAAGAGATTTACCAGCAATTGAAATAGCGATTAGTGAGGATAAATGGGTGGACCATTTTACTACTTTATATAACGATGAGAACCAGGCTCTGCACCCAGTAGAATTTGAAACTTTTTTAGAGACCGATCTCTTTAATACGTTCCCATTGGATTTACATTTCTCTTTAGACGAAGTTACACGTGCCATAAATGCTAATGCAGGGGGAAAAGTTCCCGGCCCGGACGGAGTCCCTGTAGACGTGTATAAATCAAACCTCCCGCTTTGGGGCCCATTATAAACTCTTGTCTTAACAGCTTGCTGTCACCAGGGTCTTATCCCATCTTGGTCTGATTCGATCCTGGTACCGATATTCAAAAAGGGGGATCGTAATAAGCCTACATGTTATCGTCCGATTTCCCTTTTGGACTCTTTTCTCAAAGTGACAGGGCGTGTTATTTTAAATAAATTACAGACTTGGGCGGAAGATACAGGCGTTATCTCTAATCTGCAATATGGCTTCCGCCAGGGTCTACGGACAATAGAACAGGGGTTAAATCTAAGCCTTGTGATAGGTAAATATACCCAGGCTAAGCAAGGTAGGCTATTCTTAGCCTTTGTGGACCTCAGCTCCGCGTTCGATTGCGTGAGACACAATAGACTTTGAAGCATACTCGCGGATATGGGGGTGGACCCACCCCTTATAAACTTCATGAGGCAGCTTTATAAAGATGCAGGTGCAAGGGTCCGATACGGAAATCGGGGCGAATGTACAGCTAAATTCCCTATCAGAAAAGGAGTGAGACAAGGTTGCGTGCTCGCCCCTTTTCTTTTTACTTTATATATCAACGGCCTCAGCCAAGTTTTAATTGATCAATGCCAGGACCTCCCCATTATTAATAAGCACCCTATTCCCACATTACTATACGCAGATGATGCGGTTTTAATGGCCCGTACTCGATTAGGGTTGCAGAGAGTTGTAACCAGTTTTGCCACGTTTATGCAATCAAGGGGCCTGGAAGTGAATATTTCTAAAACTTATATAATGAAATGTGGCAAGAATAGCGCTAAATGTCGCGATATTTTTATTAATAATACTAAGGTGGAATGCATCAATAGATTTCCGTATTTGGGCATCCACTTTGACTATAGGGGACCTGGTCTTTTGCTGTGTTAGCCCGGAAATCGCTGTTCTCTAGAGCTACCGGTGATCTGATCAACTTTGCTAGAAGATTAGGCAGAAGACCAGTGTCGGAATTAATACAAATTTACAAAGCCAAGTGTCTCACTACAGCCATGTATGGAGCAGGCATTTGGGGATATACGGATGTCCAGCCTCTACAACAAATTGAGAATGCATTTACAAGATATTTATTGGCGATCCCAAATAGCACCGCTACTTTAATTTGTCACTCGGAGCTTGGGATTTTGTATATTTCGGATTTGATTAAAATTGAACCAATTCTGCTGTGGCACAAGATATGGGCGACAATACACACTAGTTTTAATCGGGCCATCATTAACGACTGTCTAAGTCTTCATAGGGTATCTTCTATCCCCTGGCTAAACTACATCAGAAAATTCATGAGTGATATTGGCCACCCTGAATATTTTGCCAAGCCGGATAGTATTGTATCAATCTCGAGAAAAACATTAAAAGTAGACTGTCTAGCTCATTTACAGTCAATTGGATTGTCACAAGAAATTGTTAAACCTACCGTCTTGGATAATCAGTTGTTGATGTCATGTCACGGTATTCAGCCCTATCTTGTGTATGTATCTGGGAGTTACGACAGGATGTTGCTGACTCGTTTCCGCCTGGGGTCTTTTCATAGACTTACAAGTTTCCCGGTCATAAATGACTGGTCCAAAAATCTGGATGCTTGCCCATGCGATGATTTATCACAATAATCTACGATGCACATCCTTTTATTTTGTAAGTTTTAGTCTCTCCCAAGAAAAAGATTGATAGTGCCGATTTTAAAAACTCTGGGTTTGAGACGTCGCTTAGCATTTTTGGCCTTACAACTTTTAGAAAATGAAATGTTTACGTCTTCCGTGGTTACTTACTTGAAATGTGTTATTAACTCAAGGAAAACAATGTGGAATATGAGTCCTGGTTTTTAATATATGATTGTAAATCTTTTTAACCCTTTTATTCTTTTATGTTTATCTGTGTGCAAATGCATGTAACTGTATGTTATAAACTGTGCTTTTATGATTTACATTTTAAATCGAATAAAGCTATTTTTGATTGATTGATTGATTGAGTGTATAATTGATACACCAAATATCAAAAGCACGGAGAGAGGCTCACACAAAATGATGATCATGCAAGTCTACAGCGATGTGTGATTCTTCACTTGTCAGAGAAACTTCTCCACTAGAAAGTGACCATGCGCTTATTAAGTGGTTAATATTAATATTAAAACACTGTTCTCGTGTGAATAAAGTTTAGAACATGCAATAGGTGGCAAGTGAATAACAACGTGAAGTCGAAAAATGAAGGTCTAATCGAGTGCTCGTGCGAGTTAAAAGCAATCCGTGATGTGTCTTTCATGCTTGGTCCAAAAGTGTTGAATAGCGGTAAGGAAACGTTAAACGGTAACGTGCTTAGACACGCCATGGTTGTTAAAACGACTCAAAATGTTATGCGCTACACGATGTCTTATGCAGTCTCATGTAGTCAAAATGAACATGCCTTTAATGTTAACACGCTTCGCTTCACGCGCGCCCAAAGTAATTAAAAACCCGAAATGCCTTAAGCAGTGCCGAAGACTACACGTCTATCCTTGTTCGTGGGTGTTCACCGAGTGTTTCGGTGAAAGAGATAGAAATAGATGACGGTCGCCGGCAAAACGGCCGCCATGTTGAACTGGTATATTTCTACGCGCGGAGTGTGTATATGTTGTGAATGTGTGACACACATTATCAGTGAATAAAAATGAGGGCCACCATATGCAAGAAAAAATGTGGAAAAAATGTGAAAAAAACGAGAAAAAAAACGTGAAAAAAGCAGACAGTAACAGAGATACGTAACATGGATGATGGATAATCGGCACCACTTTTTGAATTTCCCCAAAACAAAACAAATCGAAGGCTCTCAACCAAGCTTTCTCCTTTCAAGCCCCTCGAATGTAGGAAAGCCTTCCTGAAGAACTCAGGGGCATATTTACAAGAAAGTGGCGAAGCATGTCGTTGAGCCAAGAAGGCTAACGACACGCTTCGTCACTTTAGAAACGCAAGGCTGCACCATATTTACTAGAATATAGTGCAGCCCTGCATTTCCCCCTGCGCAGGTGCTAAATTAAGCTGCCTAGCGCCAACGCAGAAACCCTTGCACCATAGTGCAAGGGTGCCTTTGTTGAGGGGAAGATTGTTTACGTGCAGGAAGGTCCACCTTCTTGCACATAAACAATCTTTAAATGCTGCGTTGTAACTTCTATGTGTGCTGCATAATGCATTCATTTTTTTTTTTGTTAGGCACGGGTAGATTAAGTGATTTGCCCAGAATCACAGGATGTTGAACGTCCCTGCTGAGACTTGAACCCGCTTCCCCAGCTTCAAAATCGACCGCTCTAGCCGTTAGGCCACATCCTCTCCCAGGACTTCAGGAACAAATTGACTAGTCCATGAGTTGCAAAGTAGAAGGTCGCAGAGCCAGAGAAGAGAAATACAGAATTGTATTGCTTGCAACTTGTAGGGCCTTACTCCATACACTGGGCATGGATGCTGGTAGAGGTGAAAGATGTTCTCGAAGGAGAGTCTGACCTGCCTGTGTCTAAATGTTCCAGCACAAGCAGGTCTTTTAGAACTTGTTCAGGGGCATTGCTACAAATGGTGCAGCAGGTGCAGGGGCACTGAGGCCCAGACCCCTGAGGCGCCCATTGAACCATAATAATTGCTTTATTTTAAGACCCCCATCAGAAGTCAAAGGGGCCATTTTCCTTGCTTGCAACAGGGCCCATGGCATTCTTTTTATGCTACTGAACTTGTTAATGTGTAACATGCAATGTGAAATTTGAGAAAAGACCGTAGTCGAACCATTCAACCTCTAATGTCACAGCAAATGGCAGAGTGCTGTTTCAGCAATAATTACCAGCTCATTCAGTCCTCTTGTTTTTGATGCGATAATATGGTTCCAATCTTCCCCTCTGTGGAAACCAGAGTAAAAAAGGACCGTGAGTGGGATGAAAAAGGAAGGGGGGGTCTTCAAAAGAGGCGTAGCTGAAGAAGCAGAAGATGGAGTCCTTTTCAAGAGGCATGGCCTTTCAGTGAGCAGGAGGCTTAAATCATGTAAACTGTTCTTCACATAGGTGCACAATGACCAGTATTTGGGTGCCTCTCTGTGAGATTTCTCCAGGCAAATCACAACAAAAAAACACACTTTAAATAAGCCAGACCTACTGCTTTTGCAAATGCTTGTTAGAAACATCAATCAATCATATAATTTGTAAAGCGCACTACTCACCCGTGAGGGTCTCAAGGCGCTGGGGTGGGGAGTGCTGCTACTGCTCGAAAAGCCAGGTCTTGAGGAGTTTTCTGAAGGTCAGCAGGTCTTGGGTCTGCCGTAGGTGGATGGGGAGGGTGTTCCAGGTCTTGGCGGCGAGGTGGGAGAATGATCTGCCACCGGAGGTCGTTCTTCGGAAGCGGGGGACAGTGGCGAGGGCGAGGTCGGCGGAGTAACAATGATTTTGCTGTGAATAAGTAGCACTGAAAATGTTGCATTTCTGAAAATATGAGGCTGTGAGGTATACAATATTAAGGTCTGTGGAAACTGTAGTGCTCCTCAGAGGTCTCAATCACTCCTATTCTCCCTTGCACACAACGGGCCATATGTACAATGAAGTGGTGGAGAGAGGCGTTAGCCTTCCTGGCTTAACGCCTCTCTCCACCACTTCTGAAACGCAAGGCTGCAGCATATTTACAACGATATGGTGCAGCCTTGCGTTTCCCCCTGCGAAGGCGCTACACTTAGCAGTGTAGCGCCAACGCAGGCACCCTTGCAGCATAGTGCAAGGGTGTCTGCGTGCAGTGGAGAATTGTTTATGTGCAGGAAGGTGTCCCTTCCTGCACATAAACAATCCTGAAATGCAATGTTGTCACTTTCATGTGTGCTGCTTAATGCTTTTAAAGATTGTTTATGTACAGGAAGGGGGACCTTCCTGTACATAAACAATCCATGGCATTTTGCTTTTTCCATGTGTGCTGCACAAGGCAGCACACATGGAAAAGGCAAAAATGAGGAGAAATAATGCATTTCTCCTTGTTTCGCCAACTTAAGACCAGGGTTTTCCTGGTCTTAATTTTGGCGCTGCCTCCTATGTACGCCACACTTGTACATAGGGGGCAGCATCAAATACATGGGTGTTGCGGTGGAACGCCCATCGCAACACCCAATGTTCACCCCTTTCACGCTAACCATAGCGTGAAAGGGGGCCTTATTTACAAGGCAGCATTAAGCCACGTTAAGTGGCTTAGCGCTGCCTTGTAAATAAGGCGCAGCCCCTATCACCACCACAACGTCGATAAAAGTGCTGTTGTGGTGGCGATAGGGGCTTGTACATATGCCCCCACGTTCCTTATCAAACACTTTCTTCTATAGACACTTATGTCCTTTTCCTCCCCATATCTTTCTGAAATCCTCAATCTGCATGTCTCACACATCCCTGTCCTCTCCATCAGTCTTTTCACTCAGTTCTGCATGTACTTTCTTGCATCACCTCCACTTCACCATTCGTTTCTCTGTCTTTCTCTCTTTCACTATCTCTCTCACAAACACACACACACACACACACACTATCTCTCTGTTTGACACTCTTCTCACTTTTAAGCACCACGTTTCTTTACATTTGGTGCTATTAGTATTTCAACAGAGGCGCATACCTCCTTACACACTTTTACTAAAAATGATAATTAAAATTGGGACATTTGGGGCCATTGCTCTGTGCACTCTGCAGAGAGGCCAAGGATTTGGTGAGGATGTAGTCTGAATACCTCTATTAACCACTGTTGGGCATTGTGAGAAACTTGCATTGCCTTCAGCCCAAACCCAGAGCTCTCAATTCGTGCCACATCATTGAATACCCATCCACAACAAGAACTCACCTAGATTCCTAGAGGTGACTCAGATCATAGTATGCACTGTAGAAGAGACTAAGTTGCATGGAAAAAACTTCAGAAATGCACCATCTGGAAAAAAATGGCATCCTCTGTCATGAAGTAAAGCGTGTAAAATATGAACATGGACATCATCACTGACATTGTTTACCTTAAGGATTTTACAGTCATTTTTGAGTAATCAAAGATATGGACATAAATGTGGGGCCTGGTAGGGAACCGTTTCATAGTCACTTTTTACTTACTGCCAGGTCTCAGACCTAGCTGGACGCGGCTCACTTAAATTCCTGGTATAGAGCACTGCACACTGTGGGCTCTCATCTCCCAAATTGGTGTTTAAGGAGGGCAGTTGTATGGTCCAGAAAGGATATGTCAGTGTGCAAGGCTGCAGGCAGAAAAGGCTTGACCAGTGGGCAATGCTTTGACTGAAAAGAGAGGGATCCCTGACCAGGAAGCAGCAATTTCACATGATAAACTGGCCTTGATGTAATTTGACAAAATATTGAAACTATTTTAATTAACCTGGCTGATCGAAAGTCATCCTGCCCTACTAGTGTTGGTGATTGGCACCAGTTTTAAGCTCCAAAGTGCAGTCAAAGAAAGATTGCCACTTATGTTCTGGTGATTATCTGCAGATGTAATCATGATCAGTCATCCAATGGAAGACCAACATTTTGCTCTTGGTGATTGCCAGCAATCTCCAGAGCCCTACCACACTTAAACTGACCCTATAATTCTAGTGATAGGTGTTATCAGTGGTTTTGGGTGCCTCTGCTCATCTCATAGAACATTACCAAGTTAGTGATTGTGATACCCAACATTTTCAACCAGCCTTACTCATTCTATGGAATATTATCATGGTACTTTGTGTTATAGCCAAGATTTTGAGGAGCCCATGATCGTCCAATGGAAATCTACACGGTCAGTGATGTGGATTATCCAATGGAAGATTGCAGGTCTTGTGAAGAATATAGCTACATTTTATTGGTCTTATGCCTCATTGGATGGAAGTGTGCCGTTCTATTGTTGATAATTACAAGGGGTCTCCGTAAAACGTTTGCTACTGAGACAGGCTTCGTGATTAGCAGGCAGTGATTTCAGAAGTTTCACAAGGCACAGTTGTTATCTTTCTCCTATTAAACCCATCCTTCAGGTGCTGAATTTCACTCCATGATTTTGCAAACCTTTTTGAGAGTCAGACATGAGCAGTGAAATTACCTCCAAATGGGGTGAGTAGTGCTGATAGACAGGAAGAACATGGTGTTTGGCTGCTCAACCATCAATAGTGATCACACAGACACAGTGTCCTCTCTCTGCTTCACAAGACACCATTAAGAAGGGCATCAGACAGTGAGCCAGCAACGTGTTCATTTATTCAAGTAACAATTACTAAGTGAGCCCGTTTTCCTTCATTCTACCACCTTTTCTTCAACACTCAACAACTTCTCTGCATTCTACATCATTCATCCTCCAACTCTGGATCCCCCTCTGTTTAGGTCTTCATCCTTCTTTTCTCACTTCCAGCAGTCTGTTCCCTTCTTCTTCTCTATGTGCCCTTCTCCCTCCTTTATCTTCTCATTCATCAAGACCTCTTTTTACCCTGCCCCCTACAACCATTTCCCTTTCATCCTCTACATCTAGTCTCATTTTCATAATAATCCCTCCTCCCAGCACTCTTCCCCCTTCTTCTCCTCCATCATCTCCACCAAACTCCAATCCCAACTCCTTTTCTATCTTCTCTCTCTCACCCATTCATGATTCTTTTGCTTCAGTGCCCCAAACCGTCCTTTACCCCATCTCAATTACGCCAGCTTTCATTCTTCCTCATTTCTATTTCATCTGCCTTATCCATTTTCTCTTATTACCATTCAGCTTCTGCCTCATGAATTATTTTTCCCTCCTCCACGCTAATCTGTTTAAACTCCATCCTTCGTTATTTCCAATCAATATCACATCTGTTTCGCTCATACCTTAGCATGTTTGTCCCCCCTTTCCTTTTTGCTCCTCTAAATATATGTGCTCTGTTTATTTTTGATCTTCTGGAGGGGCGCCTAAATTAATGTTATTTATTTATGTATTTATTTATTCATAAAAAGGAAACCACGAAACTATCACTGTAGGGCATCATGGTGCTAGGAGATGATACTACACAACAAGGAACATACAAAAGGAAACAACAAGAGAGGGGAGGTGGAGTAAGCTGAATATCCAAGAATTCAGCTTTTTACGAAAAGACAAAAAGTGGGACATCTGTCGCCGTTGCATGGGCAGACCATTTCAGGGTTTGGAGCCCAATAAATTAAAAAGTTCTACCTCTGCTGCGTTCCTTCCTGTGGTGCGGCATATTTAAGAGTGAAAGAGAGCTAGAGTATGAGAAGTCTGGTGTGTCATGGACCATCAACAGCTGGGAAAAAACTCTTGACCTGAAGGGTGGCAGTGAGCCATGTAGCTAATCAGGGCCACTGGAATTATGCGGCAGGGGTGGACAAAATTATGTGGCAGGGTTGACTGAATTATGTAGCATGAAAAGGCAAATTATCGGACTTAATGTGGCACATTTTGGGATAGTATTACTACATAATTGCTATTTTTTCACATATTAGCACTGCTAATAATATTGACCATTACTGGGAGATCAGTGATGGGCCTATAAATTATCAGTTCAGTTGAGTTCAAATCAGCTTTTTTTTCAGATGGTGAGTGCTCACTCCTGTTTTTTACAGACGTCGGGGGCAAATCTTTTTTGCAAAGATGTGTTAATGGCCTCAGCTAAAACATGAGAAATGTTAGGGCTGGTAATTTCAAGATAGCCACTCGACAGCAATAAGGAGATACTGTGCACCAAATCAGTACTCATTTTCTCAATGTCAGAAGGATATAAGACAGAGCTGGCCATTCTAACATTAATATCTGTCGGTTATACATGCATCTGTCCTTAAGAAGGGGATGAGGCACGAGAATAAGTGCTGTGACAGAGGGAGCGTGACAAAAGTCAATCAGCAGCATATAAGTCGACACATCACTTTTTTTGTACCCTAAAGTCCCTCATTCCTTTTTTTCAAATCCAATAGTCTCCTACGTTTGCAGGTTTGGGATACAAATGTTAGGAAACTGCCAAGGACTCCTCGTGGCCTACTGTTGAGAATTGGCCACATGATGTAACTTGATGTTATTAATGGAGACAAAACAATTGCTTAAGAACCAGGAAGCGATGACAAGATTACAGTTCTTGAGCCCTGAATGCCAAGGACTGGTACCGGTGCTTGGTATGATGGGCCAAACTCCTTCCTTACCAACACCTTCTCTTGCACGAGATCCCCAAGTTGTGGAATCCAGCCAGAAGGTTCTGGTTTCTCCTTTATTCTCGCAGAGTCAGATGTCTTCAACTGCTCGTTTGATTGGGTGTCACTGAACTTTTGCAGGTCCTGAAAGACAGCACAACGATTTTCTACATCAAAGGGAGAGGCTGCTGCCACGATGTCTGGACCATCAAGGTCTGGAATGAACATTTTGATGCCAAAGAATGCTTCGGATGGGGTTTTCCCTCTCTGAGATTGCTAAGGTTGCTAAGAGCCCGCTGATTCCCATATAGATGGTGGCTCCAACTTCGTCCAGTGCCTAATACTTTAGCTGTTAAGGACTGCTTTAAGTCACGGTTCATCCTCTCCACAACAGAATTGCCCTCGGGCCTATATGAAGAAGAATAATGCACCTGTACACCCAGAGATGCCATAGTATCCCGGTACGCTTTAGAAGCAAAAGCCGGGTCTTAGTCCAAGTGGAATGTACTGCATGCATGTGTCCTGATAAAGATTTGCATGACTTTAATAACAGTGGGATCGTCAGCCGAATGCTGTGGCCAAAGCAAGAATCAACTGCAACTAGGATAAATGTAAATGCTGTATCTGAAATAAGAGGACCACATTGTTCCAAATAAATGCAGCTTAAAGGTTTTTTTTAGAAATTAACAGGTGTGTCTGTGGTGGATGAGCCACAGTGGAAGCTTTAATTTGTTGACAAATGTCTCAGCAAAGGACATATTGTTTGTGCTGCTGATATAAGCCATGCCACCAATGATGTTGCTGTAGCAGCGAAATTGTGGCCGCCACACCTGCATGTACAAAAGCAACACCTTCGTGTGCAGCTATCATTAAAGCGAATCTGCGGTCTTGGTTGGGAATCAATCGATCACCAACTACTGGAATAGGTACAAAAAAAATGTTTTGTTCAATCAAATGGGAGGTATATTTAGATGGAAATTCCTTAGGTAAGGGCACGCCGTCTTTATTAGCATTAACGCAGCTAAAATATCTGAGTCTATTCTCGTTTTAGAATGAGTAATTGCAGCAACAGTAGCAGTCACAGCTGCAGATTCGGCCGCTTCATCAGCCAAAGAATTCCCTTCAACATGTGTTCCCACACCCTGATGACTCCATGTATGTATAATGTAAGTCTATGGCAACCTATCTTTGACGTCTGCCACTTTAACCCAAAGCGTTTTATGCTTGATTGTGTTGCCTTTAGAATCTTTAAATCCATTCTGTTGCCAATAATGTAAATTATCATTCAAGGATTTGATATATCACACAGGGTTCACGAGGGGATCCCGGGGGACCGCCATCCTCATTCACTGTTGCATTACCTTTGTCCACATAAAGCACTGGGTAGATCCGGGGGGATGATACGTCATATTATCAGGCATGCTATATGGGGAACACATTAACATTGGTAGTATTTACGCTCCCCCTCCTTTAGGGAATGCATTTGTCGACAAAATTTCCCAGCTCTGGGGTGAACTCCCGGATGGTTTGACCCTTCTGGGAGGAGACTGGAATGACGTTATGTCACCACTAGATAGAAGGCGTGGGTCTGACACACTCCCAAAAACCTCCCTTTAGGTGGCGTATGTCCCCATGGCACCTCCGGGATCCCGACTACCAGGAGACACTCACCAGGGCAGTCCAGGAATATCTTGACGCGAACGTAGCCTCGGCCCCATCCAAGGGTACCCTATGGGAAGCCCTAAAGCCCACAATCCGAGGGGTTGACATTAGTTATCGTACGAATGAGAAACACAAACGCTCCGCCCAACTGGCCGATCTGGAAGCCCACCAGGCATCCCTAGAGGCACAGTTTATCCATGAACCCAGCCCCCCCGCCAACGCAACATACTTCAAACACAACAGCATATAAAGCAACATCTCATGGGTGAGGCGAAAGAAATCTGGCTGGCGTCACAACAACGGATATATCAATGGGGGGACAAATCAAGCAAAATGCTTCGTAGGCTATGTCAAGCTGGGAAGTCCCCAGCCACTGTCCCAATTATCCGAGGCGCAGAAGGCTCCCTGCACTTGTCCCCCTGGGCGGTCACTGAGGAATTTGCGCACTACTTCTCTACATTATGCGTGCAGCAAGAACAGCTGTTGGAGGCTCTCATAGCTGAATTCCTCAGAGACATCCCCCCCCGAAGACTCACCGACCAGATGCAAGACCAACTAGATGCCCCTATCACCACTGACGAGCTAAGTGCGGCGCTGGTCGCAATGCACCTGGGGAGGGCCCCCGGCCCCAGTGGATTCCCTATGGAATTCCTTCGACCGCATATCTCTACACTAGGCCCACACCTGTTAGAGGCAATACATGACACTCTTGAACAATGCCTGTTACCCCGGGACTGGCGGCACGCGGAAATTGTTCTCTTCCTCAAGCCAGGTCGCCAACCGGACGATCCAGCCTCATACCGTCCCATCTCTCTTATTAATTTAGAGCCCAAACTCTTGGGCAAGGTCCTGGCTGATCGTCTGCGGGCTTGTGTACACTATCTGATCCACCCTGATCAATCCGGCTTCATGCCGCACTGGGCCACTCGCCACAATATCCGACGGGTCCATAACGCCATGGCTGAGGCCCCAAAGCTAGGGTGCCCCGCGGCCATATTACTAGCCGACATTGACAAGGCATTCGACTCCCTCAGCTGGGTGTACCTCTTCCAACTTGTTGAAGCCGTCAATTTTGGCCTGCGCTTTTTAGCATATGTCCGCCTGCTCTACACAAATCTCACGGCTTTGTTCCGCATAGAAGGGCACTGGTCGGCCCCTTCCCTCTCTGCCGGGGCACACGACAGGGCTGCCCCCTATCCCACTCTTATTCGCCCTGGCTGTGGAACCCTTGGCAGCGTGGGTGCGCAACGACCCGGTACTCCGGGGCTTTGAGTGGCCACAGTCACAATCTGACCGCATCGCGCTTTATGCGGATGACGTCCTTTTCTTTATGACCGACACATGGATCTCAGGCCCACGAATCCTGCAGATCCTCCGAGTGTTTGGCCAGACCACTGGGCTCCATACTAACCCCTCTAAATCTGTGATATTCCCAGTATGCGGAGTCCAGGGACGAGGAGCCTGGGCGGCACAGTTGGCCCACGCGACAGAGGGCTTCAAATATCTGGGTATCTTCATGTCGCCTTGCCCAAAGATTTCATGGGCACACAATATAAGTCCACTTGTCGCCAGTCTCCTCGATGAGACTGCAATATGGTCCTCCCTCCTGCTCTCGCTGTACGGGCGCTCAGCGATTTTCAAAATGGTCTCTCTACCCAGAGTCCTATATCGGCTGCAGAACTTCCCATGCCATATACCCCGATCCTGGTTTGCACAAATAAACGCCATCCATAATAAATTCCTATGGAATGGTGGGGTGGTTCGGGTGGCACTACATACTTGTGCACAATCAACATACTGCGGAGGCATCGCGGCGGCGGATGTATATGCATATTATGCGGCCTCCCACTTATTAATCATAAATGAATGGTGGTATAGTTCACCAACGGAACCGGCGTTCGCACTTGAACACGCGGCAAATGGAAGGTGTCCCACTTCTTCAGCTGTTATACAGCGCACAGAGCCTGGACTTCTTACCTCATGCTAGTAGAACAGTGGTCCGGCTTTGGAGGTACACGGTTAGACAAATGGGATGGCGTGGCCGCCTGAGTCAGACGACTCCCTTGTGGCACGGTACCCATCTACGTCCGGTGGCGGCTCTAATGGGATTCCGCAAATGGGACCTGGTGGGCATATCCACTCTGGGGGATGTTATGCAGGGCACTACTCTAAAGTCCTTCCACCAGTTACAAGAGGAATTCCAGTTACATAGGACGCAATTTTACAACTATCTCCAACTGCGCCATGCACTCGCCCCCACGATTCTCTCCTTGGACACCCTGCCGGAGTTCCATCCCCTTGAGGGCCGCCTCCTAATGGGAGACCTGGGTGCGCATAAAATCCGTCAGATTTATCAGACTTTAACGACACACACCAGAACAACATTGCACAATACTAGGAGGGCGTGGCAAGATGACATACCAGACTTAACCGATGATGACTGGACTGAAGCCTTAGCTAGCCCCCGGGGAGCGGCAGTGTCTTCTCGCTACTGCCTTATTCAATATAAATATATACACCGGGTATACTATACGTGATCCCGTCTCTGGAAGATGGGGGTCAGCCAATCCCCCCTATGTCTGCGTTGCGAAAGGGAAAAGGGAACATTTATACATACGGTCTGGAGCTGTACAGCACTACAGCCTTTCTGGCGCAAGGTCTCAACCTGTTTGGACAGGGAATTGTCGTGGGATCTCCCATTCGACCCAAAGTTATTCCTACTTCATAGCACTGACGGGATAGGGGGGAACCGGTACAAACAGCATCTACTTTTCCTTGCCCTCACAATTGCTAAGCGTGACATCGCCCAGTTATGGAAGGGGGCGTTCCCCCGACATTAGGGGGGTGGAGAAAGGACCTAGACAGATGTATGGGTGCAGTGATCGCTGTGTTCCAAGCCCGAGGCTGCCCCCAGAAACACAGGAAAATATGGTCCTGATGGGCAACATATCGGGGTATAGACTTACCTCCCCTCTCAGCCCCCCTGAAAAGAGATTCTTCCCGCATACCCCTGACCACTGTACAACCTATACCACACTGCATCACCGTCTGTACATGTACTCAGCTAGACTTCCTAAGATATATGGGCACTGGAACTGTCTGCGCCATGTTTTTGTTATTTTATATGCAAGTTCTGCAGTTAATAATGTATACATGCTTTGGTACGTCTGAGTCATTTTTGTCTCCGATACGTATATGCAGGGCTACAGCCCAGACTGTACCATGGAAATTTAATAAAATGTGTTATGAAAAAAGGAACGTATGCTTTGCCAAAATTAAGGAATCCTAATAAGGATTATAGCTTCTTTAAAGTATTTGGAGGCTGCTATTGTGCACACTTCTCCTAAAAGTGAGGAGCAAGACTCTTACCCTCATGTGTTAGTTCATTTCCTAAGAAAAAGACACTTAGAAATGAGATGTGTGATTTCTGAAAGCTGGTCTTATAGCCATATGCAGTGAATCCTAAAATTATGCAATCCACTCTGGCCAAGTGTGGGTTTAACTCATCGTCCGTCAGGTAGACGTCATCTACATGAAACAATGCGTCCGGGTCAAAATCATGTAGAATTGACACTATGCGGGCAGCAAATAGTCCTGGACTGTTTTTATGGCCCATAGCTAAGCAGACAAAGCGACGCTGAAAGCCAACTGCTGAAAAGGCTGTCCAATCCCTGCTCTCAGGCACTAGGTGGTGGTTGGAAATATCCAACATTGTTTTGTATTTTTTTATGGACTATATTGTTAATTAGTGCCATACTGTGTATATTTTGTATTGCAAATGTGCGTGTATGACTGTTTATATGTCTGTAGTCTAAGACTATTCAATATGAATAATCCGGTTTTAAAACAGGAAAAAGGAGATTATTCATCTGAGAGACACAAGGTTTAATTACTCCCTTGAACTCCAAGTGCCTTAGCATCTTGTTTAATGGGATTTTGTGAGTTGCACTTGCGGGCTGGACCTTATGGGTATTATAAGATAAGGAGAGTCCTTATCCTAGCCAACTTGATTGCGATATAGCGCAGCGGCTAGTGCAAGAGCCCATTCTGCTGCATAAGCTTGTTTGACCTGTTCAGGGACAAGAGCAGAGGAGGAAGGAAGTATGACATCCTCACCCTTTGGGGATGTTTGTACAAACTGTGGGGGCCAATTGACCTCCGCTAGAAGGATTTCATGAGACAAAGTAAAATTTTCCCAGAATATTCCTTTAATGGTGCACTGTATGTCACCTTCAATTTGAATGTCAAGATCATATAATCTATCAGGAGGGGTTACGTGCCTGACTGGGGTCTCAAATGTAATAAAAAGTATCAGTTGCTTTCGCTATCAGAAACTCCTGTAGATACTGGCGCACTATAGTGACTTCTGCCACGCTGTTGAAGAGAGTCATTGCCCAACTCCTGTTCAGGAGAAGGGTTCTCAGTGTCTGTGGCATATTTTGTGGTGATAGCCGCAGCCTTTCTGAAATTGGTGTTTAAATAGAGGAGGTTTCTCCTCCTTCTTTATCTTCCCATCAGATGAGCATTGTGAGACTCTTTTTGGCGTCACGCACTCTTCTTGTCTGCGTTCAGATCACCCTCCTCTCTCATACTGCTTGTTAGATGAGTCCTGCAAGGAATGAGGAGAACATGTATCAGAACTCTGATACCTGGCTGGAGCCTTCAGCTTAGTGCGATCACGAAAATCATAGTGTTTCTCAGGGGGCATCTGGGGTGGAGAACCTTTGAGAGGTTTGCCTTTCTGTGTTTGTTTAGATTTATCCCATGGTTTTTTAACAAACCCATGGTTTTGCTTGGCTTTCTTGTTAGTACTCAGTGTGTCAAGATGTGGTTTAGTAGGTATGAGTCCCAAATGATTGCATTCTACGAATGTGTACACATCAGCAATAATTATAGGTAGCTCACATTCATGGTCGGCTTGTGCGACCACGGCGAGCCTCTGGTGTATAGCCAGAGATGCCGCTTCGCCTTTAATGTTAGACAGAATCATTGAGGAGACCACGGGAAAATTCCCCATTAGTTTCATCCTGAAATCCTGGGAAGCAGCTGCCCTGTGCCCGTTTTGTATTTATTTTAACAAATCCGGCAAGACTGACATGGACGGAGTGACATGGCTGATGTTATATACAGCGGCAAACACTGTCCTCCAAGTGTGACAGTCATCTATTCCGGGAACCATTCCATGTGGTAAGCACATAATTAATATTCTGTGCTTGTCTTGTGGTCCCGTACGGGGAAATGTAGCTTCATGTTGATCTACTTTTTCGGCAATCCAAAATGGAATGTCCTCACGATAAGTGGGTACCTTGCCCATAACTGAATGAACAATTACAGGATTTATAGTAGGCACTGCAGATAACTGGGTTTGTCCTAGCAGGCCAGGTGGTGGTGGTGGCACAGCCGACCGAGTGCATGAAACATATTGTGTCAAGCGTCTATATAACCTATGAGCCCCATTCCAGACTAGCTCATAGTGCCTTATCTGCCCTCCTAACCTTCCCAGAGTTACAGGTAAGTTAGCACCCCAGAACACAACACTGTAGCCTCCTCAGGGAACCGTGAAAACAGACTGTCAACCTTTTGTTTTCTGACTCATGCATGTCCATAATAAAAAAAAAAGACACAAGAACAGTTTACAATATTTATTGACACCTATCGTGCTCTATTATAAAACATCTGCGCTGCAACTAGAAAACATATGCATCCCAACAGAGTGAGAAACATTACAAGTAAACTATCAACAATAAGAAGCCCTACCATAGTGAATTGTTTATGTGCCTCAGCCCACCCCCACTATGGAAACACAGTGTTATATGATAGATTTCTGGGTTTAGTGGCGAACCTCATACCTGCTGTGCATAGGTAGTTGTTCTACATCTCAGGTAGTGGATCTCTCTCTTGTCTGGACCTTTGCTCTGTTAGAATGTCTTCACTTTGTTTTCAAAATGGCATGTCTCAGTGTATATGTTCTGAGGTGTCTTCTTGAAAGCAGCAGATGTGAATGTCTGTTGTGTCTAAGTGCCAAGCTACGTTTGCTAACCGATCACAAGAAGACCGGGTACAGTGTTGTTTGACCTTGTACAAGATGTTCTAACAGCCTGAAACAATAACAAAACATGTGCAGTGCTTTTCTACAATAATGTCATGGCACAAAAATAAACATGCCAAGCGTAATGTGTGCATGGCAAAGCAGCCTAAATGTGCAAGCAAACTAAAATACGAGCAAACTAAGTGGGCTCTAAAGGAAATCATGACAGTGACAGAAGTCAATCAGCAGCATACAGGTTGACACATCACTTTTTTTGTACTCTCGTTCCTTTTTTTCAAATCCAATAGTCTCCCAATGCCTTCAGGTTTGGGATACAAATGTGCTTGTTTATTACTTTCACTTCCCCTTTTAGGTTGAGCCTAGTAGCCAGCGCATGCACTGTCTCTTGCGAGGATTTATTAATGATAATCATGGGCTTGGAGCCCACCCATTGCTTACCATTGGTTGACTTTACTATCACTCTCATTTTCTGGCTTCTTATTTGATGGCATTTCCATCAAACTTGTGTTTGCCTCTCCCATGGAGCATTGCCTCTTTACACTGTGTTTGATTGACTGTTCTCATTCCTGCTTTCAGGGAACTACTTTTTTATGTAAGCACTCCAAGAACATGCATGTGTTTTTCAGCTCTCTCCCTTGCGTGATTCCTCTTCCTTAAATTGCCTCGCCCATTGATTCTTCTCCTCTACCCCACTGTCGATGTTGCTTCCCCCCACCTGTGCCCTCCCCTCTTACCTGTTGCTTCTCTTAGCCACCCCTTTAATGCCTCCTGTTGCTTGCTCGCCTGTGTGTTCCCCCACCCTACTGGCTCTACATTGCTTTCTAGCCTGTTGCTTCTCTTCCCCACCAATCTGGAATACCCCTAGAACTGGTAACTCTGGGGGTGAGGAATGGGAGGGGGTGGAGGGAGGTTTGGATTTAAAAGGTAGAAATCCTGGGCATTGATCAGGGGCATAGCTTCAAAGATGTGTTTGGGGTGTGACACACGCCAAATAAGTACATTCTTGGCTTGGTAGTTGGGTCTGGGCGCCCCTGGCCAGGTTTGCTATTCCTGTGTCGGTTTTTCTTGTTATCCTTAATTTGCTAAGAGTTTTTAACTTGTTCAGTTTTAAGACCAGGAACTTAAATATATTTAGGCCCAGCTTTACAAAGATTTTACATCAGGGTTGTGTCACTTTTTTGACACAGCCCAGATGCAAAATCCTTTTTGGTAATTACGAATCCATGCAGATGTAGATTTGAGTGGCTTTGTTAGAAAAAGTAACACAGGGCATAGCGCTTACTTGTGTTACTTTGCATCAGGTAGGCATTACATGGGTGGGGCATGGGCATTTCGGTGCGTCCACCCATGGATTTTGATACAAACCCAAATTTACAAAGAGTTGTAGACATGGGTTTGCTCCAAAATGGTGTAACGAGGAGAAATACATCTATTCTTCCTCTTTGAATGTGTTGTGCATTCTGCAGCATACATACAAAGAGGAAAAGCCTCCAAGGGTAGATTTCGTGCAGGGAGGTACTGCTTTGTGCACAAAAACTATCCTGAGCATAATGTAGACAGCTTTGCACTATGGCGCAAGGATGTCTCATTGGCACTATGCAGCCCAAAGGGCGCCAGCACATGGGCAGAACAGAACTGCACCATTCCTTTGAAGATATGGTGCAGTTCTCCTCTCTTCAGGTGACGCAATGCAGCGCAGCAACTTTGCTTCCTTCTCTGTGTTGCGCTACTTCTTTCTAAATATGTCACTTAGTGGTTTACCTAAAATGTAGCAAATCTACACCCATAAAAGTACTCCTTGAATGGATGCTAATTTACTACTTTGAAAATTCATAAACATTGGCAGTAGTAAGCTTGGAAAACTACATAAGTCTCAGGTTTCCAGGCATACTACGGGCAATCAAACACTCAAAAGGTGAAGAGGCGAATGCTTGCAAATAGGCTAACCACTGGCAATCACTCAGGGTAGCATGCCAAACCATTGTTTTTCTCCTGATGAGCCACTAGGCAGAAGGCCTGAATTAGGATGTAGCTGACAGAGTAAAGGTAGACAGGGTGTGGGAGGACTTTACTGCTTGTATGCCGCCGCCAAATTTAGAGATGTCCGCCAGTCCGGCATTGACAGGAATCACCGTCATGGCGGATCCTGTCAGTGCAGGAAAAGTTTAACGGGCGGCTCCCTCTAACATAATGGCTGGCCATCAAACTTTTCCAAAGCTTTTCTATGTTTTAAGAACAAACTCCTAAAGCAGGAGTTTGTTTATGAAAAATAAAAAAACTAATAACTAATAACACCCACAACAGTTTTCTCCCACAGTGAGGGGAGGTCATTGTTCTTTTTTCACTGGCAATCACGGCCAGGATACACCAGGCGATCACAAACAGTAAAAGGAAAACAAGCATTGGCAAAGCCAATAGGCCTCGCCTAAGTGAGATCTATTGGCTTAGTCAATGTTTTTAGCCATGTTGTAGAGAAGTACAGCTGGAAGTAAAAAGTTAAAAAAACACTATGACACAGTCAACGCTGGTTGTGTGCTAGCATTTATAAACTTTGCGCCATGCTGCACAGCAGCTGTACTGCTGGGCAACATGCCCAAAAAAATTGACAATGTTTTTTAAACTATGTTGTGCAGCAGCGCGGCTGTTGTGTAGTGTGGTTAAAAGTAAAAACAAAATAATCCTTTGATGTGGCCACCATTAACTGCGTCATACTGCATTTAAAAAATATATTTTTACTTTTATTCATGTTGCACAGCAGCACCTACATAGCAGTTGTGCTGTTGCAACATAACTAAAAAAACATTGACAAAGCCAATGAATCTCATATTGGTGAAACACATTGGCTTTGCCAATGCTTGTTTCCTGGATTATGCGCCTGTGAAGCAGGGAAGGCAGCTTGCGCTGTCATGACATATGAACACAACTGCTCTAGGGGCAGGTTAACTGGAAATCATGCCCTCTTCCGTTTGTCACTGAAAAATACCTTCATGTCCAGTCTGAAGCTCACTCACGCACCCCAAGTGCAGGGCTGGACTGGGAACCGAAACTGGCCCTGGCAAAGAGCTCGGCAGGCCCTGGGGGGACGGGGGGACTTTGTGCCACTTTTGTTGCAGGGGGGCGATATTGCAGCTATGCTGCAAAACCGGCCCCCGGTAACAAAAAGGCCCACCAGGGTCTAAAACCAGCCCCCACCCTGGTGTGGCCCACCGGGGAAGCGCCCGGTGTCCACTACGGCCAGTCCGGCCCTGCCCAAGTGAAAGGTAAAGTACGGTCGCGGGCTGTGCGGCTCAAGCATGCCATGCCTCATCCACCGGAAGTGCGTATTTCCTATGAGGATACCGGAAGAAACAGTACACACGGCAGATATATACAAAGTTTAGCGTATAAAAGTGCACCTTGAACTATTAGCATAAAGTACTCTTACAATACTGGACCAGATGCATGCAATTCTTGTAAAAAAAAAAAAACAGAATAATTTCTATTTTCAAAATCACAAACATCATCCAGAAAAGGCCGCTTGGTTTTTGAGAGCTCTAAGAATGGCATCTTCTAATGCCAAATTGAAGAAAATTGATGTATAAGATTAACGTCTACGTATAAGAAATATGACCCGAACAATCACACAGACGCACAAAGGTGACTTTTAAAGTATGTTGTGCCACTGACTCAATAAAAAGACCAGAAAAATAAATAATGAATAAATACTTCAAATGTAAGATACACATTTGTGCTATGTTTGTATTTCAGGTTTGCACGCACATGGGGGAAAAATTGAAACCCCAGATAAAAATTGAAAACAGGAATCAGCCAGGTATAATTTCCTACTAAGTGTAAGGCACTTGCCATCGAGAATCAACACATTATAAATATGCATGCGAGTTCCTATAAAAACAAGGGAACCCCATATTTTGTATACGGTTAAGCTTAATGTGCGACGCCCACAGACTAGTGGCATTGCATTCCAGACTGAATGCATGGGAACTAGGACTCAGTGCCTCCATGCATCTAGTAGTGCACAACCAATATTTGGGTGCACTGAACCCCTCACGCCTGTTTCCTGGTACTTTTGCACCTGCTGCACTAATGACAGCTACACACCCAACAGACAGCTTCTGTTGGTTCGTGTTACATAACACATACACATGAAGAACTGAATCGTTTCTAGGCAAGCTTCTCAGGATGAGACCATCAGAGTAGAGGAGGGAAAAGACATCAGAGAGGTCTGTGGGGGCTTCGAGAGAGGGGTCAGAATTATGTACAGAAACTGACAGAGATGGGAGCTCTGTATGCTATTTTGTGTATCATGCATACTCCAAACTTACCCTGCTGTGGGTGCGGTCCTCAGGTTCAGACCTTGACGGCAGAGCATGTGAACAAGGATGTGAAGAGAGATCTGAGTTGACATGTAGTTTCCACATCAGGCATGTCCTTTTTAAAGCAGTAGACCTTTTCGTAATCTCTGTATCGGCCCTCAGCAGCCTTTAGTCTGTTTTGCCGCCACTACTTTTCCACTATTCTCTCATCCCTCGAATTCCAACTGCGGGACTCTTGAGCAGTGAACACGCACCAGTCTGCGGCCTTCTCACCAATAGCATTAAAGCAAATACTATGAACTGCACTACAGGTCATGACAACACTCAGGAAGCTGAGGCTGCCAACAGTGGGGCCTATCTGGTCGGAGGCTTTCCGACTGACATTGTCGGTTTTAATTCCGACCGCCTAAATTTCAATGTAGGCAGTCAGAATTGAAATTGGCCGGTCATTCCGTCTGGATTCTGACGGGCTGAAGGAGCCCGTCGGCCGGTCAGAGACCGGCCTGTAATCCCAATAGAATGCGTTTCCGCCGTTGGGATTACGATGCTCGGTTTCCAACAGGCTTTCCATGCTGGGCTTTCCGACATGGAAAGCCTGTCGGAAAGCAAATTTGGGGGCCTCTAGCAGGGCCCCCTTCTCCTTGCGGCCTCCGATTGGGGGCCAAGGGGGCACCTATGGTGCCCCTCTGTTGATCCCTGCACCATGTGGCAGGCACGCTGAGATGCCTGCCACATGGTGCATGGATAAACACAATCTCCCATTTCCGTATGGGAGCTTGTGCTACGACCAGTTTACGGCCGTAGCAAAAGCTCCCATAGGGAAATGGGAGTATGCGACCACAACATGTGCGGTCACATCGTAATTATGCGGCTGAGACCACCGACCAGAGGTCAGTCGGTCCCAAATCCGCGATGATGTCGGTCGGAGGCAACTCCAACTGACATCATAATTGGCCCCAGAGTGTAAGAAAAAGATGCTCTCCATCCACGATAAAAAGAAGTCCACCGCCAGATGTAGCGCCTGCGTACCTCGAGGGGGATCTTGGAGCTGATGTTTATTGTCACCCAATACTATAAACAGCAGATGGGCCCAGTATATGATTCCTTGGAAGGCGAACTCTACTATAAAAGCACTCTCCCTGTTTTGGCGAGGCAGGCGCCAGAGATAATGACGCTTATATTAAACAAAGTATATATAATATGAGCCATGCATGGGTGTACAGAGGCAGCCTGTGGTATTCTCAAGCATAACCCATGCTCTTAAATGCATTAAAACAAATGCCAGCAACTGCATGAACTGCGAAGTATGTTAACAATTTTGGCATTTTCAACTTAGAAAGAGTACTGTAAAAATGCATGGAATATTCAAGGGCTCCAGCTGTCACCCAAATGCACTACCGGCGGGAGGATGCATTGACATTTTTATCACCATGAAAATGAAAGTCCATAATTTGTAATGTACAGTCAAAGCTGAAAACATCGTCCTGCAGCCTGCAGTAGCCTGCTCCTATATTTGAGGCGATACGGCGCTTTCCTTTTCATCGCAAAATATGGCTGAGTAAGCGGCGCTTTCTGTTTAATCCCAAGATATTCCTGGGTTTGTGCTGGATAACAACATAACAACAAATCACAAGCAAGCAAGGATGGCGGGAGGGGTCGAGGGACGTTGGGGTGTTGTCAGCAACACAGAGATGTGGTGGGTGGGTAGGCAAAGAAGCAACCCAGGCAAAAAAGTGCCTCAATTACAGTGCAAGCAGAGGAGACACACTAATTAAAAAAAATCAATCTGTGCTTGGTCCATGCGTCAGAGAAGAAACAGGAAGTGATGTCTGGCCTCGCTGTCCAATTAGGAGGCTGCAAAAAAGATGTGACACTGAAGCCAATGAATGGTAAGCAGTGTGCGTTCTCCAAGCCCTTCTTGTAAACAATAGTGGCTAGCAAGCAAGAGCACATGCGCTAGAGCATGGCTCAAGCAGGCTCGACCCTAAAAATAGCCATCTGACTGCTGCCTTTATATACAGCAGATGGTTGGATTGCCTACTTCCGATGGTGCCTACTTTGTCAAGACGTTGAAGGAAGATTATACTGACCGAGTACATTTTACTCCCTCTGCGACTCAATATTGGGTGGCGGACCTTGACTTTGGTGGACAGGGCACTCCATCATCGTTGAAACAGAGAACCTCTCTGTCAAACTCTAAATCAGCCTCAGAGGCCCTCCTAGTGCAAATCAGTACCTACCCTGCTCTTCATGGGAACAGTCCAACCCAAACTTTGGTCACCACAAAAATTCACCATGTGACCCACTGCTTTTGTAGTTGGGAAATTTGAGATTCACATCCCCAGAATCTCACTGACTAAGCTACGCCCCTGGCACTGATACATGCCCTAAACATTACCGGGGAAAAAGTGCAGCAGTCCTCCCCACACTAGCACATTCGGTAGCAGTAGGGGTGGAATGCAGGTCACTTCTATAAATGTACAATGCAATTACTGCATTTTTGGAGAGAATCCCTCCTAAATTTGGGTTTGTGCATTTTACCAGACACGCTCCCTGAGGCCTACCATCCCCCAAGACCAAGGACTCGCCTCGCATTAGGCTCTTTTCCGGCTTTCTTGACAAATGTGCAAATGTGAGATTTTTTTTTTTGCATGTATTATTAAGTCGCGTAGTTATTAATGCATGGGGTTACAAGACATTCCGGAATGGAACAAAATGATGTGTTTTATAGCACGCCACACTCGCGAGGAAAATGTCACACAACTTAATGCAACGTGAAGTGGACCAAGAGGAAAACAACCTTTGAAAACAGAGATGCAGGCCTCCGCTCCCGAGATAAATAATGAACCGAGTGCCAGATGCGGACGGCGGAGCCCTCACCCCGAGCACTGCGCAGCCACTCTGGGCACAGCTGTATTATTTATACAGAGCTCGATAGTTCGCTCCACAGCTTTAGGCATTACGGCTCACACAGCAGAAAGAAACTGTTTCCTTGTTAAAAGAATGTTTTATTCACTTGCAAACTTACATTTACAAACCACAAAATTATCCTGGCTTTAACACCTTGGAATTAAGCACCTCACGTGGCAAGACAATCTATTTCCATCTCTAATCAACTCACGTGTGTTGGGCTGAAAGCTCTTTTGAGCCTACCGGGCCACCATCTGGCCCCCGCCTAAAGGTCAACATATCCTGAACCTAGCAGCTGCTCATTAGACCTAATGGTCCAAACCATGATAGGCTGTGCACCTCATGCAAGCTTGTGTAACGGGGAGGACGGCTTTCTGGGTGCTCATTGGCAAATAGGAGTCTCCGGCTCACTGCCCTCCAGGACAGTGCCTGAAATGGAAATCTAGAAGTGCAGGTACTCACTACAGTACCTGCTTGCTACAGAGCAGTGCGGGTACTCTGCTGTTAACAATATTGTACCGTTGCTGAGAAGTGCCGATAGTTTGCCTTCCACATCAAAGAACTGCAGGCATTAAGGAGCATATTTACAATAAACTGGCGGAGCACGGTGTTGCTCCAAAATTGCTAAAGCCGCACTCCGTCAGTTTAAGTACGCAGGGATGCAGCATATTCACAAGAATGCAGCGCACCCTTGTATTTCCCCAAGCGCTGGCAGTATATCTAGCTGCCTAGCGCAAATGCAGGCACCCTTGCACTATAGTGCAAGGGTGTCTGCGTTGCAGGGAATGAGTGTTCGTGTGCAGGAAGGTGTCCCTTCCTGCACATAAACAATTCATAATGGCGATTTGTAACTTCTATGTGTGCTGCTTTGTGCAGCATACATAGAAGTTGCAACTCGTCATTATTTAATGATTGTTTATTTGAAGGAAGGGACACCTTCCAGCACATGAACAATCACTAGTGGCAATTTGCTCTTTCTTTGTGTGCTGCATAAATTCAGCACACATAGAAACAGCAGAAACAAGGAGAAATTAATAATTTCTCCTCATTTCACCAGGTTAAAACCAGGTTTTCCATGGTCTTATTATTGGCACTGCCCCATATTTACGCCACCCCTGTAAATAGGGGGCAGCATCAAAAGCAATGGGTGTTGCGGCGGAACGCCCACCTCAACACCCATTGCACGCCCCTTTCACGCTAAGTGCTGCGTGAAAAGGGGCTTTATTTACAAGGTGGCGTTAAGCCACCAAAAGTGACTTTCTGGTGGCAATAATCCCTTGTAAATATGCCCCTCAGTACCTGAAGCACTGCTTCAGCTGATGACTTTCTGAACCATAGGGAGGGGAACAGAAGGAATAGTGCATTGAGAAGAGCTGTGCAGTGGGTCTTCATCCTGATGTCGAATGCATGAAGAGAGTATTCCTCACCCCCAAAGATAATATTTATACAGAGACATGTTCTCGCTGTGGCCAAAAGAATCAGCAGACACCTGAAAGGGAGCACAGCTCACGACACAGTACACACCAGAGAAGCAAAGCAACCTAACAAGGCACATAAGACAAACCAAATGGACAGAGCCCGGTCCTCATGGAAAGGTGAAGGCTACAGATACATTAGCATAACACCTATAAATAAAGCAACAGCCATATTATATATATAGACATTAAAAGCATATCTCAGTCAGGTCCTTAAACACAATGGTATTGTTTAAAAACAGAGCAAAGAAGGTGGGAGATTTTTCAAAGCCACAAAGACAATAAAAATCACTTTTCTGTGCCTTTGAAGCCACACCCCCTCAATTTCCAACCAATGGGATTCAGGTTAAAAACGCCCATGCCAAGGCCGAATAGGCCTTTTATTCCATCGGGCAGTTCCTCAGTAGACTGGAGCCCTTGGAGGCTGCTTTTGAAAGCCCACGGACGATAATGGTGCCTCTGTCACTTTCGCCAGTTCCATGAGGTTGATTGCAGCGGATACAAGAGACTTCAAGAAAGAGAGGGGGAAATGTAGAGAGAAAGTGACCAGAGAGAGAGGAGAGAGAGAGAGAAGAGAAGGAGAGACAGATAACGGGAGTATGGAATGAGCGAGATAGCACAAGTGTGAGTGTTTTGAGCATTTATGCAAGGACTAGCTGAGCATTTTTGCCAGAGTTGCTTTTGCTTCCCTAGTAAGGCCCTGCCCATAGCCAGCCCCATACTAAAGCTGTCCTACCCATGGCCAAAGATGGAGGAGTCCTCCTGTCTCCTGAGGGCTTCCTTCTTTCCAGAATGTGCCTGTGAAAAAAAGAATTTCACTCATTGCTTGAGAGCTCCCTTACATAACAAGTGCAGTTTAGAAATTAAACATTAGATTTTAATATTCATCACCTTCGTTGTTGCCTTATGTCAGGTGGAGCAAGGCACAAACCCGAAAGTGTAGATCAATATGCATTAAAATAGGAATGACCAGTTTTCTGCTTCATCCATTCATGGAGGTCAATTCACCAAGGGGCACATGCATCAAGCTAATTTGCGATCGCAAACGTTGCGACTCGCAAAAAAAGCATGTTTGCGACCGCAAATTAGCTTCTCCCAATGCATGAACCCAAAATAGTGAAAATCCATGAAAATCGCAAAAATAAGGAATCGCTAATTTTGCGAGCACCAAATTAGCGATTCCTTATTTGCGAACATCGAAATAGCGCATATGTAATTGCGATTCGCAAATAAAGATCCGCAAAGATATGCATGAAAAATCGCAAATAGCGATTCTGATGAAATTCGCAATTTTGCAATCACAATTTAAAGAATATCACAAGCAGGTGGTAACCATGAGTAAGAATACCCTACAGGTGCTAATCCTTAGCAAACTATTTAAACAGACCCAGGAGGCCTCAGAATCTTCCACAATGGCAGCGCTCTACGTTATGGAGAGGAGGATGAGGCTCCAGGCAGCAGCTCAGCGAAGAAGGAGAATACAGGAGCGCATTTTCAGAGTGCGCATCACATTGTTGGGACAAACAGATGAGGAAATATACGACAAGTATAGGCTAAATGGTGCCATGATCCTTGATCTAATTGCAGATTTGGAACCCCTAATGCAGCGCCAGACTCGTAGGACCAATGCCATACCCACTCATGTGCAGGTCCTATGTTGCCTGCACCTACTTGCATCAGGCAGTTTTCAGGGGGTAGTAGGTGTAGCTGGAGGGGTGTCACAAAGCTCCCTTTCACGTTTTTTTCAATCTTTCCTGAACGCCATGATGACAAGGATCCACAACCACATTAGCTTCCCCACAACCCCACAGGAATTCAATAAGACTAAACTGGACTTCTACCAGGTAGCCCGGTTTCCACATGTAATAGGTTGCATAGATTGTACGCATGTTGCCATTTGTCCACCAGCAGTAAATGAATACATCTTTAGGAACCGTAAATCCTATCATTCACTCAACATACAAGTAGTCTGCAATGCTAACAATATAATAACAGACATTGTGGCTCAATACCCTGGAAGCACACATGACTCCTATATATTCCGACACAGTGGCATACACACTCGTCTGCTCAGGGGTGATTTTGGCGAAGGACATCTGCTTGGTAAACATATGTTATGATTCTCTCACACAATGGCAAAATGGCAATGCATAACTGTCACTAACCCTTTGCTTACTACCCTGTAGGTGACAGCGCATACACCGTGCGCAACTACATATTGACAGCATACCTCAACTCAGCCACCCCAAATGAGCAGAGGTATAATGCAGCGCACATCGCTACATGAAATGTCATAGAGCGCACCTTTGGGCTGATGAAAAGTCGCTTTCGCTGCCTCCACAAGACTGGCGGAGCGTTGCAGTACCGGCCCGAGACCTGCTGCAGAATTGTGGCTGCATGTGCCATTTTGCATAATATTGCTACCAGGAGAGGCATACCCATTGAACTGTCCGACAGCGAGCCTGAGGAGGACAACCAGCAACTACGACCAGCACATGGGGAAAGCTTAGCAGAAGGGAGAAGGAGACGTGCAGAAATTACGCAACATTATTTTTGAGGTGAGTAATGATGAGACACGACAGCATGTTTGAACTGTACTGAATTTATTTGCATTTAACCATGTGATTGTGTTGAAGCACACATCCCAGGTGCAAATTAGCACAGTGATTGTAAACAAAATAAACAACAATACCTCATTATCAGACTTGTATCACAGGCACTACTATGGTATTGTCAATGGTTACATCACCATCTGTGAGTTAGTCTGCCAAAGTCACACTATTTCTTTCTACCACGCACTCCCAAACGCCTTTCGCTGGCATCATCCTCAACCCTCATGGAGGCTTCGGAAGGTGTTGTGCTCCTAGTGGTGCGCCTCCTGCATGTAGTGACTGGCACTGACAGACTACTGAGGCTGGACGCCTCCTCACTCCCCTCTCCCCCGTCACATTGCTGCCCCCGGCAGTAGCAGCCTGGAATTGTTCCACGGCATTAGTTACCTGGACTAGTGCCCTGGCCACATCTACACAACAATGGCTCATTTCAAGCTGCATGGCCACAGACCGACGGGACAGCAGTGCTGTGTTGGTGCTCAGGCGGTTGTTTGATTTTGTGTAGCCATCTAAGCGCAATAATAATTGGCGATGCCTTCTTCTTCGTGACACCTGGTCCTCCTGCATCACCCTGCTTAGCTCCTGCATGGCCGCATTGGACTGCCTATTGCCTTCCACCACTGCTGTTGTCAGCTCTCTCACACAGTCTCTCATAACTGCCATGTTGGTTGCCATTTTGCTGAGTTGTGCCTGCATTGATCTCATGTGTTTTTTGCCTGCAGGCGATGCACCCTCAGCATCTGGCTCTCCAGCCCACCCCAGACATTTGGACTCTGGTCCTCCTGTGATGACATCCGCACCCTTGACCTGCGCCTCCGGGTTTGGATTGTGCTGCGCCGGACCTTTAACTGGGGTGTTGTTGTGGGGGTACCTCAAGGCTGGCTTGTCTGTGAAGCTGGTTCACTCTCCTCCTCAAGTTCCATGGGCTGCAGTGGTGGAACTGGGGACCTGCGTCTAGTGGGTGCAGGTGCTGTGCTTTGTGGGGCCACAGGTATTTCCACATCTGCCTCAGCCAGAGTCTCCTGTGTGTCTCCGCCTTCACTTTCCTCAGACTCATCTTCTGCTGCATCTGTGATGTTAAACAGTGCAATATTTAGAGATTGTAAAAGGAATGTCGTGTCACATTCAGCATATTTTGGGTCTCATTAAATTACTATCTGACACACAGTATTCACGTGTCTCACTCGTTTGTTTGTATTTGCCTACCAACTTGCCTACCCTGCCTGTTACTCCTATAATGCATTTGGGTGTTGCAAGAAAATGTGGACTGAAGTTTCAATCGGAACACTAGAGCTGAACTGAGGTGATGTTCCCATATTAATATATATCTTGAAATGGACATTTGCATGCATCTTACCTTGTGAAGTACTGGCCGCTCCTGATGTATCCAACTGGGTCACTCCCACTACTGCTTCGGGCTGGAGTGTGGACTCGACTAGGTCCTCCAGGGGTGTATTTCCAGGCAGTGTTGCTGGTCCCCCTCCAGTCTTCTTAGCCTCCTTGAGCCTGTCCGCAATCCTCTCCTTAGCACGGCTGCGCAGGTCATACCACCTTTTTTCAGGTCGTCAATTTTGCGGTGGGTTACCCCCACTGCATTCACTTTATTTTGGATCCTGAGCCAGATTTTTCTCTTCTCTGACTCCGGTACCCCAAAGACCTTATCGTGGCTCCTCACAACCTCCTCTCTGAGGATTTCAATTTCTTTTTCACTGAATTTCAGTTTACGTTTTCGGGTTGCTGCACTCTTCCCTGGTGCTGCTGATTCCATTTTTTGGGCACAGGATAGTTCTACAAGCCCAGAAATTGCTTATCCTGCTCTGCTCCTGCACTCAGCCTCCTCCTCTCACTCTCTGAGTGCACTGAATGAAGCATGGGAAGGATGACTTCCTGGTTGTGATGTCATCACCATGCATCTCATGCAACGCGATATTTGCGAATTCGCTAATTGTGATTTCGCAATTTGCGATATCGCAATTAGCGTACTCGCAAATAGGTATTTCTTTATTTTTGAATTGCTAAAATGTAATCGCTATTTGCAATTGTGATTTTTAGTGATTCGCTTTTTTTTTGCGATTTTGGTCATGCATTGGAGATAGCGATTTCTTAATAGCGATTCCTTAAAATTCGCTATTAAGAAATCGCTATTTCTGAGTTTGATGCATGTGCCCCCATATGTCAGGGGTAGAGGAAGTGATATCACATGCCTGTTGACCTTCAATTTCACTCACACATACATGCCTACACATACATACACATTCACACATACACACACTCTCTGTCCCATAAACACACTCACCCACTAGCATAAAATCAACATACATTTAAAAGCATTTTGTTTTACTTACCTCAGCTATCAGGCAAGGTCATATTCCAACTAATTGTACTCCATTTTTATTACACTAATAGTGAATAATGCAATATTATTTACTATTAGTTTAAAAATAATTGACAGAAAACAAGGAGCGGGAGCTTTAACTGACGGTTTTGCCATCTCTGAGGCTGAGGGTCTCAAAGGCAATGCCAGGGGTCGCAACTTCGAGCCCTGGTAACCCCTAAATGATGTCTATGCATCCGTTATATTAGGATCCCAGAATAGTCTATACATTGCCAGCACCTAACATTTTCAGCCAAACAAAGCTTTGTCTGAAAGATGAAATGCTGACTAGTATTGTGAATAAGAGGCATTATGAGATTGAATTAGGTGAGCTGGTAGTGGCAATTTGTTAACAGCATGTTATCAAATTCAGGCGCATATGTACAAGGAAGTGACGGAGCGTGGCGTTAGCCTTCTTGGCTTAACGCCACGCTCTGCCACTTCTGAAATGCAGGGCTGCACCAATCCAATCCAATCCAATCCAAACAAGCTTTATTCGACAAATTAGTCATAAAAGCACAATACAAAAATATTTCATAAAACACCAGATCAAAAGTAGTGCAAAGCCTGGATGGGGAAATAATTTAAATCACATTAAAACTATTATGATAACAATAATTAAAAACATTAAAAATTATGATGATAAAACATCGCCGAATAATGAATTCCCTTTAAAAGTCAATATCAAGCCACAATTGATTGCTATAGACACTGGGTTCTACCTACTATCTAATACATTTACTAAGTAAGTTGTATCACTGGGTTCTACCTACTATCTAATACATTTACTAAGTAAGTTGTATCTTCCCTCGTTCTTTTACAGATGCACAAAATCTGATACCGTCTTATTTAGAACTAAGGGAACGTGATCTTATGGCCCATGACCACCCCAGAAATTTTGCCAACACTATAACAATGGTAGAAGACATGTCAGTGCGTAGGATTCTTTCTGCTTCAATGCACCTTCTGGTTCCCAATAGTTTGCAGATTGGTGTCAACCAGACACGACGTGGGGCTAAATATCCAATACAGGCAAACAATAAGTGGGCCAACGATTCTTTGCTAGCCTTGCATACAGGGCACAGATCATCACCAGATTTAGACCATCTAGCAGAGAAAGCTCTTACTGGCAGCGAACCCACCCTAAACTGGAAATATAGCTTTCGGTCATACGGCTTAGTAATTAAATCCCAGTACGACTCAAGACTGTGGGTTAATTTGATTTCCAAAAAAGCTCCAGTTAAGGAAGATGATTCACTATCACGCATTATCTTCTGAGTTACCATTTCCCAATATTTTTCTTTTAAAAGCTTTTTTGTGGGAAAGGGGGAACTTTTTGGATCATTCCACAGTGCTACCATACCAATGCTCGATAGCGTGTCTCTAACCACCCGTAACCATTTTATTTGATGGAAATTATCTGCCCTTATTATGTCCTGAAAACCAGCAGCATACGCTGCCAGTTCTGGAGTAGTCCAGATTCTCCGCCAATATAATAAAGGGCGTAGTTTTGCTAAATTTGCAATTGGTTTCCTACCCGGGTCATACAATAATGGGCACATTGGGGTACTCTGTGGGAGCATGGTAATTTTTCTTAAGAATCTATTTTCTTCTATAGTAAGCTTAGAGAGATTCTCGCAGCCCCATAACTCTGACCCATAGAGAGATGAACTGATGACTTTCATGTTATAAATCTGGAGTACCGGAGTGATTGGCTTTGAGAAGGAGGTGTTAAATTCAGAGTGTAGGACTCCCGACAATTGCCGGTGCCTGAGGGTTGCCAAATCAATTTGGTGATTCCATTTCAAGTCATCCTGTATATTGACCCCTAGGTAGGTAAACTCCCTAACTTGCTCTAACGGGCGGTCATTCATTAGGATACCCCCTTTGAATGCCCTATACGGGTTAAAAGACATTAGTTTAGTCTTCGACACATTAACTTCCAAGCCTCGTTTGGAGCAGAACTCCTCGAAAATAACCAGGGCTTTCTGGAGACCACTCGGGGTCTTGGAAATAATTAATGTGTCGTCCGCGAACATTAATATAGGGATTTTTTCCCCTGCTAGTGTTGGGGCGTCGGTGGCAGTAGATCCCATACAGTCCACTATTCCATTGATAAACAAAGAGAATAGCGTAGGTGCCATCACGCAACCTTGTCGTACACCTCTCTCAATTGGGAATGGATTAGTTACATTGCCCTGCGCTCCCCAGCGTATTTTGGCATTATTATTCTCGTGCAATCTGATGATAAGGGTTAGTAATTCGAGTGGCATCCCCATTTCTTGCATAGTCATCCATAATTTGGCACGAGGAACAAGGTCGAACGCTGACTTAAGGTCAACAAAGGCAGCATACAAGCTGCCCTTGCCCAGGACCACTATTTTCCAATATAACAAAACAAACCGGAACACCTGATCAATGGTACTAGTGAAAGCCCGGAAGCCAGCTTGCAGGGGAGATAAGACACTATGTTCTTCAATCCACTCTTGGACTTTGTTAAGCACAAGCCTCCCCATCACCTTCTGCAATGAATCTATTAAACTGATGGGCCTATAATTGCCAGGCTGTGATTTGTCCCCTTTTTTAAAGACGGGTATAATTTCGGCCCCTTTCCATGAGACGGGGATTGGCGCACCCTGAGCAATAGCATTTACCAGCAATAAAATATACCGACACCATCTTGCCTTATCGTTAAGAAATACATCTTCAGGGATACCATCTGGGCCTGGTGCTTTCCCGACCGATAGAGATCTAAGCGCTAGGCCTCGTCTAGATAAAACTGGTGAGTAATCTCGCACAAGTCTTCTTCTGATGGACCCAGGGCATATTGGGGTTTAAAATGATTAACCCAATCTTCCTGTGATACATGATTTTGAGGCTGTTGCGGTTGTCCTCCACGATCCCATTTTATTATATTCCAAAATTGTTTGGGATTACCCGAGGCACAAGCCTCTCTAAGGTCCTGCCATCTTTTATCATCCCAGTTTTTCTTGGCCTTTTTCTGGGTAATCCTAAACTTATGCCTCGCTAATCGCACTGCTATTGGATCTCCTGCTTTGATGGCTAGCCCTAAGGCTTTTCGAGCAACTCTACAATCCTTATTAAACCAGTTTCCTGCTTTGCTTTCTGGGTTACGACCTTTTTAGTCTTACCCTGCTTTATAAAATAGGTACGTAGTAGTGTGAAAAATTTGTTGTGGATAAAAGTAGAACGCTCGATGACCCCTTTGTTTGTTGCACAGGTCTCAAGCTCAGTTGTGGCACAATCCATATCCTCACTGATACTAGCTAGGATTTCGGGCATCTCTAATATCCTTACCCATTTTAAGTGTCTCATATCATTAGTAGGGACGATATCTCCTAGTAGCAGATCGTTACCTGATTGGGCAGGTACCTTATGTCTCAAGACTTCCAGGGTCAAACACAGGGGGTTATGATCGCTTTCGAGCCGGTCCCTAACCACCATGTCTCTGAAGGAATGCCAAAGTTTCAGACTAATTAAAATATAGTCTATTCGGCTAACGCTGTACCTGTTATTAAATGAGTTAGCCCCAATCCTATCTGATGGTGATCTTCCATTAGCAGCCCGCAAGCCCTTTTCCAGACAGATAGAGTTAATTTGTATAGCCACATCCGTCCACTTTTTTTATAGGTTCCAGCTCTAGCTTTGGGATGCCCCACTTGGCATCTTCCTCTCCTGTTAAATAACTCTCCTCATTTCCTAGGGGTTCAAATGACGAGTTGAAATCGCCCGTGACTAGGACATTGGTTTCTTCTGAATATAAATCGAGAAGATCGTCGAGAGCCACTAGAACATCCGACTTCTTCCCTCTAGTGCCTCTCACGTTGACGTTGTAAATGTCTAAGGGGCATATTATCAAGGGCTTTATCGCCGCTTTAGCGGCACTTTTTGCCGCTAAAGCGGCGATATTTTTATCGCCCTATTAGCAAGCTGTCGCTAACAGCTGTTAGCGACAGCTTTTAGGCGATAGCGACCGGGTTGGGTGCCACTTTGCATGCCAGCGATATTTATCGCTAATGACATGCAAAGTAGGCGTTCCCAACCTGGCAGCGACTGGAAATAGTCGCTAACATCGCTATCGCCTATTAGGGAGGCCAGCAAGGCGATAAAGAAACCAGCGCTAAACACTATTAGCGCTTGTTTTTTACACCTGGTCCAAACCTGACTTAGCCATGTAATCCAATGGGAGGTGGATTACATGGCTAAATCCCCTTGCCCTATCAGCAAGCTATCGCTGGTCACAGTGCGATTATCGCTGGATTTCCAGCGATAATCGCACTGTTTTCCAGCGACAGCAGGGGTTTCTATCGCATTGGAGATAAGCGTTGCTGATAGCACGCTATCTCCGCGATAGAAACCGGCGATAGCCGGCGATAATTATCCTAGCGCTAAATGCGCTTAGCGATAATTATCGCCGGTTATTGCTAATAGGCCCCTAAGTTCCCTATTGATCCAGAGGTTAATCTAATTGCCTGGATCTCATAGCTCTGGGTCGAGAGCACCTGAATTTTAAGTCCTAGTTCCTGCCGCACCCAAATTGTCATGCCCCCCGATGGACGCCCTTTTGCTCCTCTGGTGGCTGGGATGTAAAAATGTAAATAGCCTGGGCAAAAGAGGGGAACCTCTGCCCAGGTTTCCTGAAAAAGGCAGATGTCATAGCACTCTATAAAAGCGAGCCACTCAGGAGAAGTAATCTTCGAGCTCAATCCTGCGATGTTCCAGGACAACAGGGAATCCCTTAAGGGGACTGGTACTGGGCAGGGTAACACTAACCCACTGGATCTAATAGAAGGTATTCCACCCACCTCCAGCGAACCATCTTTCAAAGTTGGGGATGCGGATATATCCTCTGGCAAACGAGCCAAGCCAATATTAAGCGACTTGGTACTGTAAGGGCTACCCTTGATGTTAGAGCTGGCTTTAGGGGATCCATGTTGCTTTTTAAGCGAAACTCTCATCAGTCAGTCGTTGGTATCCAAATTGGAGCCTCCCAACTGGCTGGTAAGCAGCTGTCTTGGGTGAGATGTAGTCTGGCTATTCGGAGGCGACCGTCTAAATTGAATAAGTGATGCCCCTGGGGAACTAGTACGAAACTCTAAGGCAAAAAGATTTTCAACAAGGTCGGCCCCAGTCATAGTGAGCTCAATACAGTCTAGCTGGTGGGCAGGGGAGGTGAGCCTACGAGCCTTAACTATGTCTTCCCTTATCACTGATCGGCATCCCCTGACATGCCGTATCCAGTGGATGACTTTATTAGTAAGGGAATCTACGTTCTCCGTGCCTTTATTGATGTCATACTTGGGCACGTTCATCATAAAGATTCTATGACTGCTGGACGAGTTGGATATGTTCTGATCTAGGCGCCTAGTTTGTGAACTGCACTGGGGATATTGCATTTGAGGCGGGATGTTTTTGCTAAGCAATGTCTGATCCATCGCTGTTGCTACTTTAAAACAATTATTAAAATTGCTTACTTTACAATGTGGTAAACTCTTGTACATCTGTGATGCTGGCTTTAATTTCTGGGTCCCAGCTTCCTGGGTCCCAGCCTTGCTAGGGGAAAAATGAAATCGAGAGCCATTCAGTTTAGCGTTAGTTCCTACTTCACGGATGACTGCTGAGATTTCGGGGTTATTGTCCTGGCAGCACACTGAGAGTTTGCTTGCTGTCGTGTTTACTCTCACTCTATGCGATTGATCTTCTAACGATAGAAGTTTAACCATGGAGGTTAAATCCTCTATCATAGCTCTCGTTGTCCCTATTTCCTGTCGTAACTCGTTAACTAACTGGGTCATGTCCTGATACTCTGTATTAGTTCCTAACGCTGCCTCTATACTGCTGGTAGCCGGTAGCTGTGGTAACCGGGCGGACTGGGACCTTTCTTCCCTATCTTCGTTAGACAAATCCGACAAGGGCAGAAATCGGTTAGTACATACGATTAGGAGATCTATATGTGGAGTATTAGACCCTGTCAAGCTGGCGATCGGGTGATCTGCTCCTGTTATGTCACATACCCCTTCTTCATTATGGGTAACCGTTCTTTTTTTGTGTATCGCGCAAAACATAGAACTGGCTGACAATTAGGGCTTCCATTACTTGGTTCGGTTGAACTAGATGGAGATTTATCATGAATAGATTGTGCATTGGGTGTTGTCTCTAATATGTCCTCACACTCACTAATTAGCGTGTCAATACAGTCCAATACACAATTACTAGCTACGTGTTGTTTAGCTTCCTAGCTGTTTTCCCTTTGTTACTCCTTCTTGTTGCAGTCCCCCCTTCCCCGCTTCAGTCCATAACCTTTCTTTTCCCCATGCTTCTTAATTATACAACCAGATCACTAATGGCTATTTAGTGCTCCCAATGCTATGCCCGGTTCACGCTTAAAGTCAGAGCAAGGCTTGACGTATGAGCGATTTAGCAAAAAAAATGGCGACTCTACAAATCAGCAATACAAAACAGTACAAGACACCTAGAATCTAAAAGTCCAGCACAGGCAACGATGAAACTAGATTAAAGAAGTATAATAGTAAGTCCAGTCAATTATTCAGTACCTTTACGTCCCAAGATCAGAAAGGACCTGATGTCGCTCCAGCTGTCAGACAGCAGGCGAAAGGGGGGTGGCCCTGCCCCGCCTCTTCCTGACACTGACGGGCAAGGATGGGCCCGCCCTTGGCCCGGGCTTTGCCCGGGCGCGGCCCGCGCGCGTCCCGTGGCGCGGTGAGTGCAGGCGCTATTTGAGCGCGTAGTTGGTGTCCTGCTCCTCCCTCCTGGGAGAGCAAAGGATCCTGGGGCTGGTAGTCCCCCAACAGCAGGGCAACAGATGGCGGCTGTCAGCAGGCGCGTCCCGTGGCGCGGTGAGTGCAGGCGCTATTTGAGCGCGTGGTTGGTGTCCCGCTCCTCCCTCCTGGGAGAGCGAAGGATCCTGGGGCTGGTAGTCCCCCAACAGCAGGGCAACAGATGGCGGCAGTCAGCAGGCGGGTCCCGCGGCGCGGTGAGTGCAGGTGCTATTTGAGCGCGTGGTTGGTGTCCCGCTCCTTCCTTCTGGGAGAGCGAAGGATCCTGGGGCTGGTAGTCCCCCAACAGCAGGGCAACAGATGGCGGCAGTCAGCAGGTGCGTCCCCGTATTTACAACAATATGGTGCATCCCTGCGTTTCACCCTGCGCTGGCACTAAATTCAGCTTTCTAGAGCCAACGCAGGCACCCTTGCACCGTAGTGCAAGGGTGCCTGCATTGCAGGGTAAGATAGTTTATGTGCAGGAAGGTGTCCCTTCCTGCACATAAACAATCAGTAATGGCGTTTTGTAACTTATATGTGTGCTTCAGAATGCAGCACACATAGAAGTTCCAACTCGTCATTTTTTTTAATGATTGTTTATGTGCAGGAAAAGACACCTTCCTGTACATAAACAATCAATGGTGTTTTGCTGTTTCTATGTGTGCTGCACAACGCAGCACACATAGAAACAGCAAAAACGAGGAAAAATAAAGCATGTCTCCTCGTTTCACCAGGGTAAGACCAGGTTTTCCCTGGTCTTAATTTTGGCGCTGCCCCATATTTACGCCACTCTTGTAAATATGGGGCAGCATCAAAATCAATGGGTGTTGCGGCAGAACGCCCACCGCAACACCCATTGCCAACCCCTTTAATGCTAAGTATAGCGTGAAAGGGGGCCTTATTTACAAGGCAGCGCTGCCTTGTAAATAAGAAGGCTTATCGCCACCACAACATCAAAAAAAGTGACGTTATGGTGGCGATAGGGGCTTGTAAATATGCCCCTAAGTTGCTAAACACTGTAACAACTACAAGCAGATAGTACATCTGATTCAAGGAAGTTTCAGCATAAGGAGGTGAGGGGAGGATGCAATCCTAGTCAAGGCGGGCTGCGGGGGGGGGGGGGGGGGTGACATGAGAAGGATCCATTTGTCCATTCACTGAGTGCAAACTCGAAAAATGAATTAATTACTCATTGGTAATCTTCATTACTCGAACTCAGAAACTCCTTGCCCCAGTCCTAAATATTGAGGCATTGCCTCCCTGCAAAGAGAGCTAGGGCATGCACATAAGTCCTTTCTTAGTTTTAATGACTCCCCATAAACCCCCTCCCTGCCTTGCAGCACTTCCTGCCTTTACAAGCCAGTTTATTGGTGCCATGCTAGGGAGGGAGGGTTGGGAAACTGACTGGGACGAGGAGCTTCTGATTCGAGTAATTGGCTTCACTACCTCCTTATCTTCCTCCTCGTCCCAGTCCTAACTATTGAGGATATATAAAGCTCCAAAAACACTGATAAACTTTCAGAAAAGTCTTTATTAGACCATGAACAGTAACACAGTTCACACAGAAAAGAAACATACCTCAGTTACTTGATTGCGGCCATAAAGACTGCAGTGGCAAAATGTAAGGAATCAGCATCATTTACATCCAATCTATAATGTGTCACCAAAGAATTCGGAGTGGACCAAGTTGCTGCTATACAAATTTATTGCAGAGGTACCCCACAGATTCTGCCCAAGATGTGGACACCAGCCTTGTAGACCTCCCTTGGAGACCCTTGGGAACCTCACACTGAGCAGAGATAGATGGCTGAGAGATGGCCACCTCCTCAAAGTCGCAGTTGCTACTTTTTTACCTTATTTCCTGCCTCATGGGCAACAAACAAAGCATTAGATAACCAGATATCCTTTGTCCTGGCTCAGTGGCGTAACAAAACAGGAGGAGGCCCCCCTGCAAAGTGCATGGAGTGGCCCCCTCTGGACTCACTCAGGCCAGAGTACTATGCTGAGGGGGCCCCCTGGAGCTCAGGGGCTGCGGGGATCTTTGTTACACCACTGTCCTGGCTATATAACCCACCACAGCCCTTTTGACATCTAAGGATTCAGGCAAGCTCCCTTCCACGTTATCTGGGACCAAAGCAAAACACAGGGGCATATTTACAAGTCCCTAGTGCCAACGGGGCATCACTTTTTTTTGCTGCTCCGGTGGTGCTGTGTGCTGGCCCATATTTACAAGGCCACGCAAAGCCACTTTGCGTGGCTATACACGGCCTTGTAAATATGGCCCTCTTTCACGCAGTACTATCGTCAAAGGGATGTGTCATGGGTGTTGCTGTGGGTGTTCCCACGCAACACTCATGGCTTTTTGACAGTTCCCAAGATTTATAAGGATTCATAATTCTGAGGCAGCCTTTCCGGGGGAGACGATAAAGTGGCACAATGAGGAGAAATACTTTTATTTCTCCTCATTTTTTGCTCTTTCTATGTGTGCTGCATAATGCAGCTCACATAGAATGAGCAAAGCACCATTAATGATTGTTTATGTGCAGGAAGGTGTCCCTTTCAGCACAAAAACAATCATTAAATAATGGCGATTTGCTGCTTCCATGTGTGCTGCATTCCTGCACATAAACAATCATCCGCACAACACAGGCACCCTTGCACTATGGCGCAAGGGTATCTGTGCTGGCACTAGGCAGTTTCTTTTTGCTCAAGGGAAAACATAGGGTGCACAGTATTCTTGTAAATATGGCGCATCCTTGCGTTTTTGAAATGGCACAGCAAAATTGCTTGCAGTGCCGTGCTGCGCCTTTTCATTGTAAATATGCCCCACAGTTTCTTGTGAACAATGAAACTGCTTCAGCAGGTTTGAACCTGGGGTTAGGTCTCAAAACTGTACAACTGTTCTACCAACAAGAAACTTCAAGTATGGGAAATTAATAACCAACGCTCCTAGTTTTCACAACTTCTTTGCAGAAGTGATTGCCAACAGAAAATCTACCTTTGCAGGGACCCAGACCATATCTGCAGATTCTAATGGATCAAACAGTTTCTCCTGCAAACCCTTAAGCACTATGGGCAAACCCCATGTAGCCGAGGGAGAATGAACCACTGGTCTTTTCAAGCTAAAACTCTTTAAGAATTTAAAAACCAATGGAAGAATGTTATCAACAGTTCCAGCTGGCTCTCTACAGCCTCCAATCGCCGCCCAGAACTTGCAGTGTTGAAGGGGGAGCCTCAACACAAAATTATCACGCAAAAATCCGGAATAAGAAACTGGTCACAAGAGCTTGGATCCACACACTTGCTTTTGTACAATTTACCTAATTATTTCTATTGCCTAGCACATAACCCAGAGTTACTGGTTTCTCCCTTGATATATTGACATGGACCTCCTTTGAACAGCCCAAATTCTGCAAAACCTGCTGTTCAAACTCCAAATTGTGAAATTCAGGGTTTTCACCTGTGACTGTGATTTTTTTATGACTTCCAGAACCCCCTTGTCTGTCACCACACGGCACCACTGTGGATAAAACTTCTTTAGATGAGCACCCTCTGCCATGTCCATCAGTCGCGGCTGGCATGGCTCACGGGTGGGGGGGTGGGTGCTGGATCGGGGGGGTACGGGCGAGTGGTCATGAAGGAAGGGGGGTCCCAGGGGAGGGGGGGTTAAGTCATAATAAAAAAACTTGCCTTTCCCGGGTCCCGAGTTTTCCAAGCTCCAGCTCCAGCTCCGGCTCCGGCTCCTGCTTTCCTGCATCCGCAGGAACAGGAAGCAGGCAGCGTTCCTCCCCTCCCCTAAACCAATCACAATGCTGCAATGGCAGAGTTGTGATTGGCTGGGACGCCGACCGCACAGGCATCTATGGGGAGGCCATTTTCTCCATGTAGGCTGCATGCAGCCTACATGGAGAAAATGGAGAGTGCGCATGACTGGTTTGGTCGGCCCCAGAGGGCGGACCAAACAGTCAGGCCCCGCAACACTGGGCTAGCCACTCCTCCCCCGCCCTCGAGCAGGACTGCCCACCCGCCCACCCCCAACCAAACCCTTCTTCTGCTTTCTCGCAGTGCGAGCAGCAGAAACATAAAATGGTATTTATAATACCATTTTATGTTTCTGCTTCTCGCACTGCGAGTAAGCAGTGGGGCGACGCTCCTCCACCCACATGGAGGAGCCGCCCCTGATGTCCATATAGTCAGGATTTACCTGACTTCTGAGGGTCAGGTTTGGAGAAAAGCATTCTGCACCCTCAACCAACACCCCACCCCCTGCGGACTAGGTCCCTGCCTTGAAGTGATGCTTTTTACCCCATAAACCTTGATTTTGCTTTTTTTTAAAGAAATATTTTTTTGCCCCTGAAGCACGGAAAGCAAAGTGTAACTTACTCTCCTCTGCTGACTTTTTGACCATGTTTTCCAACAGAGATTCAAATAACTTGTCCCCCAAAAATGAAAGATGATCGATTAAAGATCTTTGTGCTTGATCCACTTTTCACAACTCCATCCACATTAATATTCTACCAGAAACTGTGGTGCCTGATGCTGTAGAAGCTGCCCACAGAAAGTAAACATGGTATCTGAAAAAATTGTGCCAAGAGTTCAATTTTTCCTAATATCTTTGTTGGGATTTTTTGTTCCTGTAAACAGAGTAACTGAAAATCCTTTAACATTGCTTGGGCAGCAAAGAAATATATTAGCTGTTAAGGCAAAGTGTGAGGCCGAATAACTCCTCTTAAAGGCACTCTTATTTTTACGACCCACAGCATCCAGAAGAAAAAACTCTTCAGAAGTCAAAAAAGATTTGAAAGATATACTTGCCAAAATTGTATTAACTTTTGGCACCTGAGGGAAATTAACTCTTTTTTTTTAAAAGGATATCTCTTTGTAAAAAACCTTTGAAATGAAGACTGCTCAGCTACTCCAAGTCCTTTCTTTTTCTTTGGAACCATAACCATCTCCAACTCACGAAAAGGCAGCGTATACACCTGTGGAGAATTATATTGTGCAAAGAAGCCTTGCTCGTCTTGTTGGGGTTTTTCTTGAAACTTTAGAATAACTCATACGGGCTGTCACTTCCAGCAACTGACGCCCTTGAAGATATTTCCCTTTAGGACGATCCTCAGAATCCTCATCCTATTCCAACTTTTGCTGTTTATCCTGAGGCTCCGCTAAGGCAGAACTCACTGCCTTCTTAATGACGGATTGCAACTAGTCCTGGAAATAAAAGTATCTTTTCACCCTCTGCTCCACCACCAGGATCCTGAGGCCTGTTTTTAGGTCGAACATAGGCAGCACATGCGCTGTCTCTCGACATGCTGTATTCACTCAGGGGGCTTGAAGCCCGCCTCCAGCTTCTGATTGGCATTTGTCAGTGTGCTTTGAAAAACATTGTTTTGAATTGGATAATGCTAGCTGTGTGTCCCACCTTTTTCATTGTTTGTTCCCTCCCATGGATCACCCGAATTACTTGTGGCATTTCACTTCTCCCATTATAGTTGCTGGCTCAGGGATTTTTTTTTAATCTGAAAGAGCACTGCATGCAAGCCTTCGTGTTTCCTTTCCATTAATCAGCGCGGCGCCGCTTCACGGCTGCTGCACTTCATCTTTCACACAAGACCACTTTAATTTTCCACCGTATTTTCCGATTAGCGCGCACATCACATCCATTGCTCAGATGGAAAGCTCAGTAATGGTTAAGTTTCTGCCCCCCCCGATACCCGTGGGGGTTGTCCGAATAGGGCCTGGTTGCCTGCGAATTTCACCAGTGCCTCTCTGGGTTGCGGCCAAAGCAGCACAGGGTTTAGCGGCCTCTCACTTCCAGCCTACGGCAGAAGGTGGGTCAGATTCCTGGCCCTGAGTGTAACAACAGGCCCTGGTCGGGGTGGAGAATTCTCCTGTGTTCACTTCTCTGAAACTGCCCCTGCAGCCTGACCCCTACTGAAGATTGCTCTAACAAAAATTGTTTTTTTTGTGGCAATATCTAGATAAGTGCTTAATTTGAGCCGGTGATTTCCGGTGCTCGGAACCGGCACTTAAGTGGTTTCCGGTGCTTGACACCAGCGCGTAATTGTCATCAGCACACTTATGACAGTCTGCCACATGGTGGCGCTGCTCATCTAACTTATAGATGAGCAGAACAACAGTTGTTTATGAATACAATATACATTAAAAATACTAATGAGACCCCAGCCATTCCTTTAACTTTGGGGACCTGTAATAATCTGAACTGTCACACTTGCAGGCGAGAGAGATGGTTAGTAGTTGTTTTGGTACCGTCATTGGCAGCAATGACGGGGCAATAGCTGCAGTGGCCTCCTGGTCGGGGCCCTGGCACTTAATATTTTACAAATTAAGCACTGGTATGGATGTATAATTGCATAGCCAGCACCCTCACATCACACGTATATGTCGTACTTTATTGAATAACAAACTTGGCAGTGGCTTGTCAAAATAGTAAGAAAGCGGTTAAGTTACAGTTTGTTCATTACCTGAAGTAAACCCGAAAGAGTTGGGGACGTGTAAAAATAACTTTTGTGGGTCATGTCCATAGTTTCACACTCTCCATGGATCCTTCAGGTGACGTGCATAAACGATCTTTCTATTCTGATTTTCTTAGCCATTTTCACACTTTTCTGTTAAGGAAGAAACCACTTTGTCTTTCGAGTGTTATAAAGGCAGGTATTCAAAGGTAATTGATGGTCAGCCTTATACTTTGTTTTTATATTCAGCATGTGTTGGTCAGTGCTTAATTTGTAAAATATTAAGTGCCAGGGCTCTGACCAGGAGGCCACTGCAGCTTGCACCACCCATCACCCTTGTCATCGCTGCCAAAACAACTACTAACCATCTCTCTTGCATGTAAATGGGACAGTTCAGATTATTCCAGGTCCCCAAAGCTAAAGGAATGGCTGGGGAGGCAGGTATTAGCAATTTTAACGTATATTGTTTATTCCTACACAACCGTTGTTCTGCTCATTTCTAAATTAGATGAGCAGCGCCACCATGTGGTAGACTGTTTCAAGTATGGTGTTGATAATTAGGTGCCGGTGCCGAGCACCGGAAACCAATTAAGTGCCAGTGCTGTGCACCGGAAAGCACAGACTCAAATTAAGCACTGGTGTTGGTGAAGCATAAGGTAAAGTAGCAGCACACCACACCATTGCTCTTGCAGCATAAACAGTTCCACTTCAGGATTGCGGGTTTGTCTGAGTAAAGTTAATTGTTATTTGTACAACGAAAATGTTTATTTTGATGTTGTTATATTTGCATGTAGTGTGCTGGCCACGGTACCTGTTTTGCTGGAATTATATGCAAAAGGTAAGGCAGGGTACCAAAAATAAATGTGTACTATACGACCAGGCGACTCATGTCGTGTACACCGCACATACGCTACATAAGCGAGAACCGCTAACGATTACACCAACAACAGTAGAAATAGTTGAGTCTCCTTGGACATCAACATCCTGTTGGCCCCTCTTGAACTGAGTGTGACCAAAATTAATTGCTTTTCTAAACAGATTTATTCCGAGGTTAAAGTTCACAATTAAACCAGTAGTTATTGTATGTTTGGGAGCTCAGAACTCGCTTGGGTTTTTACCTTTATCCTATAATGCTCTTGTAGTTCTTTCTCTGTGACCGTGAAGTTGTTTTTCATTGTTCAATGCACCCTTAAAAACACACACACACACACACACACACACACTCTCTCTTTTTAGCTTGCGTTGTTAGCATAGCTGGGACTTTTAGTTTGCCTCGCCTTGAAAATTACAAGCGAGTGAACAATTTTCGTTCAAATTGTTGTTGAAAAGAGCGTCCCCAAAATGTAAGCCTTCTCCAAAAATATATAGTTTATTTAACTATATTTCGTGTGCTCATACATTTTCTGCAGGAACTCTGTCCGATGACTCAAAGGCAAAACTTCAGTAATGCTGTATGTACTCGTTGGTGAAACTATAAAATAGCTTTTGCCCCTGAGATATGGGGGCCAAAATGTGATGGTTTCCACTTGAGGAGAAACTTTGAGATACAGTTTAACTTCTAAAATGTGCCACCTGATACATCGGGTATCTTTCTAAATTAAGGAGTTTAACTTTCAAGGTATAAACTTAAAACAGAATGCGCAATTTACTTTTTATACCTGAGACTCAATCTCACAACCGTCTCTCCCTTTCTGGTGTTGCAAATTTCAAACAGAATAGAGTATATTAGTGTACCCAGAGCACCTCATTGCTGTGTGTTTAGCTGGTCTTTTCATTCAAAGCTTGACTCTTAACCGAAGACAGTGTGGTATTTTTAGAGTTGAGCCTAAGAGAGCATGCATTTGCGCATCCGTCTCACTTGCGAGACACTCTTGTTTACAGAAAAGGGCTTGGAGCCCGCCCTTTGATTACCATTTGTTGACGTGCGTACCACTCTTCTTTACAGCCTTGTAATTCGTCAATGCAGGACTAACATCATTTGCGTTCTTCTCTGTGGAGCAGGAACCAAGCACTGATTGTTTCAACTTAATAGCTGTCCGTACATTGCTCCAGACGTGATTGAGTTACTATTTTGCTCTTTTTATTTGAACTTTTAGCGCCCTGCAAGCAGAAGGCGAGTGACTGGCAAAAACATGTCCAGGACAAACAACATTGCAAAAATGTATTTTTTATAGTTAACTTTCTTTTTTTTCCCAAATCTTCTTTTTTAACTATGCACTTATGTTTTCTTTTGTTTTTGACCGCGTGCCCTGTTCTCAAAAGATTAGGATTGTCATTGCAAAGAAACATTGTTTCTTTCTTATGTGTAATTTCTGAAATTATGCTTTAACACATAATTGTGCAGTACACGCCAATCCACCCCACTCCAATCCACACCAATCCACCCCACCTCACCCCACACCAATCCACCCCACTCTATTCAATCCACCCCAGACCAACCCCGCCCACCCCAATCCAATCCACTCCACCACACTCCAATCCTCAGAACCCACCCCACCCCACTCTAATCCAAAACAATCTTCCCCAATCCAAAACAATCTGCCCCACTCCAATCTGCTCCACTCCGGTCCAAAGCAATCTGCCCCACTCCAACCCAAAACAATTTGCCGCACTGCAATCTAAAACAATCTGCCCCAATCCAATCTGCCCCACTTAAATCCAAAACAGTCTGCCCCACTCTAATCTGCCCCACTCCAATCCAAAACTGTCTGCCCCACTCCAATCCAAAACAATCTGTCTCACTCCAAACCAAAATAATCTGCCACACTCCAATCTAAATCAAATCTGCCCCAATCAATCCAAAACAACTTGCCCCACTGCAATCTGCCCCACTTCAATCCAAAACAATCTGTCCCATTCCAATCTGCCCCACTCCATCCAAAAAAAGATGCTCCACTCAATCCAAAACAATCTGCCCCACTTAATCCAAAACAATCTGCCCCACTCCAATCCAAAACAATATGTCCCACCCCAGTCTGCACCACTCCAGTCTCCGCAACTCCAGTCTGCCCCACTCCACTCTGCCCCACTCCAAACCAAAACAGACTGTCCACTCCAATCCATCCCACTCCAATTTGCCTCACTCCAGTCTGCCCCACTCCAATACACTCCAATCAATTCCAATCTGCTCCACTCAAATCCATCACAATCCACCCCACCCCACGTCAAACCAATCCAGCACAATCCAACTCACCCCACAGCAATTCAATCCAGACAATCCAATCCACCCCCACACCAATCTAATCCACTCCACTCCAATCTGACCCACTCCAATCCAAACCAGTCTGCCCACTCCAGTCCATCACACTTGAATCCAAAACAATCTGCCCCACTCCAGTCTAACTCACTCCAGTCTGCCTCACTCCAGTCTGCCCCACTCCAATCCACGCCAATCCATTCCAATTCACCCCACTCCAATCCATCAAAATCCACCCCATCCAACTCCAATCCAATCCACCTCACACCAATCCAGTCCACCCCATTCCCTCCCCAATCCACCACAATCCACCACACTCCAATCCAAAACAGTCTACCCCACTCCACTCTGCTCCACTCCAGTCAAAAACAATCTGCCCTACTACAATCTGTCCCACTTCAATTCAAAACAATCAGCCCCATTCCTATCCAATCCACCTCACCCCAATCCAAACCAATCTGCCCAACTCCAATCCAAAACAATCTGCCCTACTCCAAACCAATCCAGTCCGCCCCACTCCAATCTGCCCCACTCCAATCTAAAACAATTTTCCCCACTGCAATCCAAACCGATCTGCCCCACTCCAGTCTAATCCCACTCCAATCCAAAACAATCCACCCCACTCCAGTCTACCCAGCACAAATCCAAAACAATGTGCTCACTCCATATTACCCAACTCCAATCCAAAACAATGTGCCCCATTTCAATCAGCCCTACTCCAATCCAAAACAATCTACCCCACCCCAGTCTGCCCCACTCCAATCCAAAACAATTTGCCCCATTCTAATCCAAAACAATCTGCCCCACTCCAGTCTGCCCCTCTCCAATCCAAAACAATCTGCCCCACTACAATCCAAAACAATCCCCCCACTCCCATCCAATCCACTTCACTCCAATCGAATTCACCACACTCCAATCCACCCCACCGCCTCCAATCCAGTCCACCCCACTGCAACCCAATCCACCCCAATCTGGCCAAATCCAATCTATCCCACCCCAATCCAATCCACCTCAGTCCAATCCACTCCACTCCAGTCCAATCCACCTCCATCCAATCCAAGCGGGCCGCTTTTCAAATAAATGTCTGAGGAAAACAAAACTTACATAAATAACGCCCACACCATACTGTAATCCACGCCTCAACAGTTCCTCGCGCTGGACGACCACAAGCGGGAAAGCAGGAAGTGCAGTAGGGCAGTCATGGCTCTATGGGGAGTCATAAGAAAGGACTTATGCCTATTATCTTGTGAATAAGCTGGCTGGGAGGCAATGCCTCAATATTTAGGATTGGGACGATTAACTCTTGGCCTCTCTACTCTACTCTACGCCACTCCACTTCATGCCCCTCCACTCTATGACTCTTCTCCACTCTATGATACTCCACTCTGACACTCCACTAGTTGACACTCCACTCCACTCTAAAAACACTTTACTTCACACTACACTACGTCACTCTACTCTACAACACTTAACTCCACTCTAAGCCATGCCACTCTATGCCCCCCTCTACAGCCCTCCACTTTACGACACTCGAATTACAACACTCAATTTCACTCTACAACACTCTATGCCACTCCACTCTATGACACTTTACTCCACTTTACTCTATGCCCCTCCAATCAACTCTTCTCCACTCTATGGCCCTCCACTCTACAACACTCCACAACAGTCTACAACACTCTACCACACTCCACTCTAAGACACCCTTAACTTCACTCTACTCCACTCTATGACACTCTGCTCTATGGCACTCAACTGCACGTCACTATATCCCAATCTGTGACACTCCACTCTATGACACTCAACTCCACAGCACTCAAATTCCGCGACACTCTACTTCACTCAACGCCACCACAAGCTACTCCACTTTATGCCCATCCACTCTACACCTCTCTACTCTATGTCACTCTGCACCTCTCTACACCACTTCACTCTAATCCACGACACTCCATTCCACTTCACGACACTCCAGGCTACTCCACGACACTCTACTCCACGACAGCACACTCTACTCCATGAAACTACACTCTATAACACTCCACTTTACGACACTCTACTGCACTCTTCTCCACGACACTCCACTCTACTCTACTTCACGATACTCCACAATACTCCACTCCACTCTACTTCACGACACTCTACTCTACGCCATGACAATTCTCTCCATTCTGCAACATTCCACTCTACGACACTCCACTCTAAGACACTTCATTCTATGACACTCCACTCACTCTACTCCACCACCCCCTCCTCTACTCCACTCTACTCTACGATACTCCACCCTACAATACTCCACTCTGCGACACTCCACACCATGCCACTCCGCGCCACTCTATGACACTCCACTTTGCGACACTCCACTCCACACCCCTCTTCTATATGCCACTAACTTTTAGCCATGCTGTACAGCAGTCATGCTTGTGCACAACATGGCTAAAACACATTGGCAAAGCCAATAGCTCTTGCATAGGCAAGACCTATTGGCTTTGCCAATGCTTGTTCTTATCTGGATTCAGTGACTTGTGCCACCTTGCTTTTTTAATTTGTAGCGGTAGCCCTGTAGAGGAGTGTGGCATCAGTGTATCAGCTGCAAATCAGCGCAATTTCAATAATACATGAACTCATAACGGCTACTTTCAAAATGTATTTCAAGGAGTGTTAGGGCATGTGAATACCCAAATGTCATTTTTCCTTTCGTGTATCACGACTTTCAAGCATAGGAACATCCATAAACCTGAGCTTGCTAGAAAAACATACGCTGATCTTCCAATGTTTTGCTGAAAATACATTAACTTCAGATCCTATGAACAGACGGTAGAACTTCCCAAGGGCAAACATACAACTGGGACCTCTTCACTCATGGCCAGTGAAAACCCCAAGACTTCATTAAAGGAACCTGGCCTTATGGAAGCACCTTGAGTACAATGCTCACCTTGAAGCAACACAGTCAACAAGTGAAAAAACCTGGAACATTTTATATCCTGTGGAATATTGATTGCGATCAAGCCAGAAGCTCTGAAATGAGGACATGCCAGTCAGTGAGAACGTATATTAATCACTGCAGTTTCAGATTGGACAAACGTGGTTGGTTATTCCCTAGATATACATACATACATACATACATACATAGAGCTACACACATCACACCACACACTACATCCCTTCACCCCAGGAGGAGCATACCATCAACGCAACATATTTTAGTGTTATACCAATGTGTTCCATTCACACAGTGGCATCAAACAGCCAGCACCCACTTAATATGAAGATAGACTGATTATCAAGGTTATACAATACGTCTCTTACCTATATGTGCCGTTCTTCATAATATTGTGGTAGTCGATATTCTGTCTAGGATGTTTTGCTAGAAAAATATTTAAAACCCAATATTCGGGTACAAAACAGTGCCGGGTCTCCTTCATCCTTAGTTCAGAGTTTGTGGATAATGGAAGAAGGATAAAACTCCTTTAAGTTTTAACAAAACATGACGTTTGAATTGCTTTGGTACATTGAAGAAGCAAGTTAGAAGATATCCATGCTCACCCCAGTTGTTAAAGGCACCTGCGGGTTTTCAAGGAATGCAGTCGTCAGGATAGGAATACGCTGGGGACACAGCCGAGCGTGGGACCTCAGCGGTTCCAGCCTCGTGTTCAAGTCCGCAGGCGTCTCTGACTCGAGTGTCAGACAAATGTCCAACACGCATTCTTCACCGCAAAACAGGCATCGAAGAACAGGTAAGATGCAGTCCATCCAGACTGGTCTAAACGATAAGAACCAAGAAGCACTCAGTTCTCGTAGGCGAGGCGCGCCCAGATGGTGTACCATGCGCTCAAGCTATCTACGTTCCAGAAGAGCTTTCGCTATTTCGTTTGTGATTGGGCCGTCCATTGCGTATCAGGAAAATGACGATCAGGATTCCAGCTATTAAAAGCAGTATCAGAGGAAAACCTCCAAAGATGCTTCCAAATACGGAGTGTATAAAATTTGGGATAACTCCGAGGACTGTTTGGAAGGTGGTTAGAAAACCTGACCCTATGGTCTTAAATAAGTGTACAATACCACTCGTATCAGACATGTTAAAGATACGACCCACCATTTCTACGAAATGAAAGGGGCAGTTTGTACGAATAAGTGCTGGTATCTCGGTCGAGGTCCTTGCCACTTGAAGATCAAAGGTCTCTCGAGCGGAGGTTAAGGGTACAGTTTGCTGTAAAAGCATGGCTTTCATTCTGCTCAAAGCGTCAAATTTTATAAAAGATATCTCTGGCGAAGGCCACAAAGGCGCCTCCCTGACTCTACTTGTTGGAGGAAACAATACTTGCATACAGCAAGTAACCCTGGCGTTCACGGTGACCAGATAGGCGATGCCCGGAAGCATGCCACAGCAACCTTGATCATTCAGCATCAAGTAGCTCCCATTTGAGAGTAACTCGAAAACTGGCGTGATCACGGCAGCTGGAGTTCCTTTCATGTGGCAGGACAGATTCGCCACCGAACCATTACAAGATCTGTGTAAAATAATGTCTTGACACATGAGAGAGCCGCTTAAAGCGTTCCTGCAGTTTGTACCACTCAGGAATACTTCACGATCCCCACTCCGGCATCGAAATTTATATGGTAATTCCCAGGATTCCTTAATGTATTCTTTACCCAATATTTCATATCTGCCTACCTGCTTTTGCTCAAGGCAATACTGAAACTGAAAGGTCGGGTCCGGGAGAGTGATATGGCCATGGATTAGCAATTCTGTTGATGGTGATTCCGCCACTGTGAATGGTAGCCTGTCCAGTTTTTCAATACGCAGCATTGTATATTTAGCTCCCCTTTGTGCCATTTCTATCTGTGTATCTGTTAGATTGTGTAGTGTGGATTATGGCCTCATTGTCGACATTGCTAAGTTAGCTTAGGCCTAGCTGCCACGATGCCTCTTTTGCACACGTTACTTCGTGACTTTGTTTTTCAGACTCTGCTTATGCCTATGTTCATGAGAACTGTCTACATTTCTGCCTTTCACATTTTCTGCTGTTCTCTGTGGTTTTCGTCTGCACACGATGTACAAGGTCGAAAAACAACGTCCCTTGTTATTCTGTTCTGGTCAGCCCCACGCACTTAGACATAACACGAAGCACAGCTGCACTGCTGAAATTCGAGTACTTTTAATATTGCAAGCTACCTGTTAGAGGCACTTGGAGAAAAACCTTTCCAGGGAGAAGAGCTGTGCTTGTCCGATGATGTAAACCTTGCATCTAGTTCTTAAGGTATGGGGGTCCCCCTGACAAAGCCCAGAGGTATTCTATTTTTATAATAAACTAGTTACTAGCACGGGGAGGGTGGCAAGGCATTATAGTCCTTTATCCACTGTCTTTATAAAATGCTGTCCCCGTTTGTATCCTATGGAATTGTAACAATGCTTACTATTTTGTCTTTATGCATTATGCTGCTAGTACTGGCACGTGTACTGTGTCTTAGAGCACGTTAGTTGAAATAAACATTTTAAACTATACTGTGTCTCTTAATACGCACGTTGTGGACAAGTATGAGTGAGTAATGAAAGAGTGTTCTTGCTCCCGCGATTCCTGAAAGAGTCCGTGTTCTGGGATGTCTAATCATTGGTAGCTTCGCTGTAGTACGGAGAACGAATGAGACACTATAGCTAGTCGGATTGGGATTTTGGGCACTAAGGTGGATGGTTGGTACACCACTATACACCGAGGTCCTGTTTTCCTGCGCATAGTTCTGTATATGTGCAGAATCCCCGCAACAATTGTATTCAGAAAACAGAGACGTACTGTTTATAAAACGCCAAGGCACAAAGCCTGCATGCAAAGATTGCAGCGTCCAGCTCAATAACATAATAGAACGTAACTGAGATTGGCCGTGTTGTAATATGGCTAAATCCTGTTCCAGTATGTCGATAGCAGAAGATACAATGTTGCCCAATGAATATATCCTGGAGGTCAAAGTTGTTAACCCATTATCTACCACAGCTAAAGCTTTTTCTAAGTTTATACGGTCTATTTCCCGTATTTTCTCTGCGGCCTCTTGTTGGGAAATCTTCCAGTTTTCATTATAGGCAGCATATATGCCTGCATATATGAAACGTTTTGACGTGTTTTCCTGGGTCCTAGTAAAAAGTCCCTAAGATCCATGTCAAGTGAGAGTAAAGATAAGTGTTGTTTCACTTCTGCAAGTGTTGAGGTTTCTAGCCAACTGAGGCACAACTTCCCAACACTGTAGGATGTCACTACCCCTGGATGTTCTCTCTGTACATAACGTGAGTCTGGCCTATGGATACTGAGGGGCATATTTACAAGCCCCTTGCGGCACTTTTGCGCCGCCGTTGCGTCACGCAAGTGACGCAGCGGCGACGCAAACCATGCGCCGCGTTGCGCTATATTTACAACGTGACGCATCTATGGAGATGCGTCACGTAGTAAACCCCTCCGCCACATGAAACCTCGTCAGGTTTCATGTGGGCGCTACGGCGCAGGGGGCGTTCCGGCGCAGGTACGCCTCGGAAAAGTGACGTAGTGAAATCTACAAGATTTCACGCAGTCACTTTTCCGGCAGCTGGTGCGCCAAATCCTTACGCCTGCTTCAAGCAGGCGTAAGGATTGACGCACCATGTTAGGGATAGGGAAGGTTGGAACAGTGCTGGAGTTGCGTCGCGCTTGCGACACGACTTCAGCACTGCGCCAACCTTCCGCCGGCAGATGCGTCACGCATCTGCTTATCCTTGCGCCACGATGCACCGCATTGTAAATGCGGCGCATCGGACGTGGCGCAAGGGTAAACTTGCGTGACGCATTTTCCCTGGCGCATCCCTGCTGATATGCAGGGATGCGCCAGGGAACGTAAATATGCCCCTGAGTCCCTCGGTGATGTTCAGGAATCGCTTATGACAGCTCTTCGTGTCTAAGGGCCAAACCACCCACTGTTTCCAATTTGGGTCTGTTCTATTGTACTCTAAGATGTCATCCACTTTTGCCCCTTCTTTTGTAGTTGAATTCTGCCACCCCCCATATGTCGGTGTTGGAAACCTAGGGGTGTTCAGGTCCTTGCTCTTGGCTAGTCCAAGACAGGATGTTTGTTGCACAGTATCATTTAAAAAGATCATCTGCTGTGGAATGAGGCATGCTCTAAATAGTGCCTCTGTACCCTAGACTTGCCAGTCCCTTGAACCCCAAACTGATTTTAAGTCAATTTCGTCTTTCCATAGGTCGAAACCCTGTTCAGACAATTGGGCCAAAAAGGAAGCAGAGTAAATCTGTTTAGTGTTTGTCAACATAATTTTCAGTGCTGATGTTGGTGCAACCTTGTAGTAATATGAGGCTGGATCTGTGGTGTTAAACCCTGAAAAGTATGAACATTTTTGTGCAAACGTTTGTGAACTACTTTTTGGTGGTGTTGGGTACTTTTTGGGTGGTGTTCCCACTGATGGTACTCAAAAACATTCCTAGGTGAAATGGATTGGTGCAGGAAATGATGACCATAATGTTGGTAACAGTACAATGTGTCATAATCTGAAGAACCCTCTAACATTTCATTATTAGAAAATGCAGCAGTTTTCTCTAAATCAGACAACATATTATTAACTGTTTCAGAGTCCCAATCATCAGAAAATGTACTTGAGGTAATGATATCACTTATTGAAATTTTAAATATATGATTAATTTTTAAAAGTTCTGTCAGACCGAATATGTTAAAATCAAACTTGTCCCATACTATACCATCCGGTATAGGAGCTGCTGTAATGTTCACTGATGACAAGTCTCTTTGCTCACGATGTGATGATGGATGTGGCTTCAGTAGTATGTTGACCTTTTGGGCTGTGGAGCTTTGTTGAAGATAGCGTCCATTAATAAGCATACTAAAAGTTAGTACTAAGCCAAGCCAGAAAAGAAAAACAATATCCCAGAAATTACCCAGAGTTCAATCCAAGGCAATACCAGGTATGTCTTTTTTAGAAAGTGAAGAAAGTTCTGCATTTGTTGCTTGAACAGTGTTTTGGCTTGCGTCATTTCCGGCTTGCTTGGATCCAGAGAAAACGTATCAAAGTTCATGAAATGGCCAGAAGCAGTTCGATCAATTGTAGGAATTGCATCGGGATTAGTTGAAATGTTATTTTGCTCTTGACGAGGCATGTTGACGTAGACTTCTGTATTAGGTCTAATTGCAACTTGTGAATTAATCTGATGTTCATTTTGAATTTGAATGTTTGGTTCAAGTGGAACAAGTTCCATAGCATTGTTGCTTAGTCCTTCATTCCTTACAGGTAGCTCTTCAAACATGATGAGTCTTTCTGTTTGAACTTCTTGGATTGTAGCTAGAGGAGGGCGTCTGCTACTGTGGAGACCACGAGGCCTACTGCTTATTATTGGCCACATAGTGTGGTTTGATTAAGTCGATTGAGACAAATCTTTTCTCCTTTTTCCCGGCAAGAGGCAGCAAAAGTACAGTTCTTGTTCCTTGTACTGCAAGGACTGGTACAGGTGTTCTGTATGAAGGTCCAAATTCCTTTTTATCTGCAATTTTCTCTCTGACCAGATCCCCGACTTTTGGGATCCAGACAGGTCTTGCCTTGTCTGCCTTGACTTCCCCAGTGGCAGTCTGCTTTAGTCGGACATTGCTTTGATTTTCCCTGGATTCATTTAGATCCTGTAAAACAGCCAAACGATCATGGATATCACATAGTTTTTCATCCGCCACTGTGCCTTCATAATCAAGATCAGGTACCCACATTTGTGTCCCAAAGAGGACTTCATATGGTGTGACACCCCCTAGAGAGTTTCTTGGCTGGTTGTATAATGCCCGCTGTACTCCATAAAGGAGTTTGACCCAACTACCGCCCTTGCCTAATACCCTAGCTGTTAAAGATTGCTTTAAGACCCGGTTTTTCCTCTCCACAACCGAATTTCCCTCGGGATGGTACGGAGAGGAGTACCGCAATGCTACGCCCATTCCTTCCATGGCCTCTTTGTAAGCCCGAGAGCTAAACGCAGGGCCGCGGTCAGAATGTAACGTGCTAACTGCGTATGTGCTGATAAAGACTCGCAAATCTTTTATAACAGTTCGAGCGTCAGCCGAGCGCTGAGGCCATACCCATAGGAATCTTGAGCAGGAATCTACTGCAACCATGATATATTTGTAAGTCCCGTCCATTTGTAAGGGGCCGCAGTGGTCCAAGTACACACATGCGAGAGGTTTGTCTGATTTTAATAATGGCGTCTGCGCGGGTTTCGCCTTTCATCTGCGTCGCAATTCAAGACGTAGTCTTTAGTTTGCTTAGTTAACCCTGGCCACCAATAGCGCTGTTTCAATAAAGAAATAGTCGCTGTAATGCCTGTGTGCGCAGAGCCCAAACCCTCGTGTGCTGCTAGTATTAAACCTTGCCTAAGATCCATATTTGGTATTACCCTATCCCCCACTCCAGGAATCTGAGCATATGGAATGTTACTTGCATCTAACTTGTAGGAGTATTTGAGTGGAAATTTTTGAGGTACTGCTGTGCTGCCTCTGCGTGAAGCAATGACAGCTACCATAATCTCACCGTCTATTCTCGTTTTGGAACGAGTGAGTGCAGTTACGGAAGCTGTGCGAACAGCCCCCTTTGCGGCTTCATCAGCCAATGAATTACCTTCAACGTGAACGCCATCATGTTGATGACTCAGTGTATGGATCACGTGAATCCTTGGTAGCTCGTTTTTCAACTCTGCTACCTGTTCCCATAGCATTTTATGCTTAATTGTGCCACCTTTCGCATCTTTAAACCCGTTTTGCTCCCAATGGTTTAGGTATTCATTATATGACTGAACACAGTAAAACGAATCACACACGATTAGTGTGGGGAATTCATGATCCGTATTTACCAGTGCCAGTATCAGTGCTTTTAACTCTGCCAACTGTGCCGTGCAGTCTCCTAGCGATTGCGTTTTTGTGCAACTTGGATAGAACTTTCCATCCTGCATGTGACCTTTAACGATAGCACACGCTGCGCTGTATTGCTGCTTACTTCCTATGGCCAGTTGCGCAGATCCGTCAGTATAAATAATATATTCATACTGATCGAGAGGCAAGATTTCATTTGGTAGAGGATATTCGTGTTCATATTGCCGGAATGCCTGTGTTTTTAAACTTGGATCAAATCTGTATTCAACGTCCGTTGCAGTAAGAGAATTAGCCCATTGTATCCATTGTATCCATCTTGGATGTAAGGCTTTCGCATTTGGAATGCTAGCCTTTGTAACAGCTTCTAAAGCCGTTACCGGGGTCACGACAATAATGCGTTTCCCCTGAGCCAGTGCTCTTTCTCTTGCTACAGCGGTCTGAACAGCTGTCAGGATTTTCTCTGTTGAAGTGAAACGCATTTCTGCATTTGTGTACAGGTGTGATTTGTATGCGATTGGTACTGTTTCTCCTTCATTGAAGGTTAAGTAAGTGTACCCGCATTGACCCGCAATTATACGGATCACCAAGTTGCGTATGTTTACGCATGTTTGCGAGTGTTTGGAAGCTATCATGTCTTCCTGGAGTGAACGAAGAATATTAGTATGTTCTTTTGTCCAATTTCTGGCTGAAAAGTCAGGTTTTATTAGGTCGTAGAAAGGTTTTACCCTTTGTGCGTAATCTAAAATGTATGTTCTGCCAAAATTTAGGAATTCCAGTATTGATTGTAAATTTTTTAATGATTTTGGAGGCTGGAGCAGCGCACATTTTTCTAAAAAGTTTGCTGCTAGACTTTTCCCTTCACTTGACAGCTCATATCCCAAAAATAGGACATTGAGGTGGGCTATTTTTGATTTTTAAAGTTAAATTTGTAGCCCTCAGTGGCAAATCCCATAATAATGGTGCTTACCCTGGTCAAGTGCCTCTCTAAGTCATCGTCCGTTAGATAAATATCATCAACATAGGACAATGCTTCTTCATCAAATTTTTGAAGTAACTCTGTTACCCTTCCTGAAAATACCCCGGGCTATTCTTATACCCTTGGGGGAGTCGACAAAATTGTCGCTGGGACCCTAACGCTGAGAATGCAGTCAAATACCTGCTTTCAGGCGCTATATTTTGGCAGAAAAATCCATTTGGGATATCAAGTGTTGTTTTGTATTTTTTCCGCACAATGTTATTCATTAATGCGGCACTATGTGCATTTTGGACAGCAAATGTCTTTGTGCATGAGTTTAAATGTCTGTAATCTAAAACTAGACGATATGTATTGTCGGGTTTAGAGACGGGAAACAAAGGATTGTTCATTGGAGAGGTACATTTTTCAATGACCCCCTGGTATTCAAGTTGATCTAAGATCTCCCTGACCTGTTTTTTAGCTTCTTGCTTTATTGGGTATTGCCTCTGAGCATTAGGTGAAACTTTTAATGGGATCACATGGTAGGTTGAATCCTCATCCCACCCAGCGTGATTTTTGTGCAATGCTGGATCTTGGGCTACTGCCCACTCCCGTGCATATGTATGTTTAAGGTGAACGGGAATATGGTCGGAAAATGCAGGAAAAATTATACTTTCGCCCCTGGGGCACTCCATTACGAATGCTGGCGGCCTATCTTGTTCGGCTAACAGGATGTCATACCCAGATGATAACTTCTTCCAAAAGAGTCCTTTTACTTTCCTGGGCTTGTCCCCCTCCATCCGGAGTGTTATTTCATGTAACTTATGTGGGACGCTCACCCTTTTGTCTGGTGTTTCCACCGTGATGTAATCATTCAAGTCCGCTGGCACCAGAAATTCCTTCAGGTTCTGGCGAGCTATTGTTACTTCTGCCGCATTGTCTAGCATCGTCAGAGCCCATTCCCCGTTCAGAAGTTGTGTCCTCAGAATTCTGGGCATGTCTGATTTTCAGACCAGCAACTTTCTTTTTCTTAAATTGAGGTTTTGATTTTTGCTTATCTTCTTTTTTGGAAGTAAAGTCTGGAGCGTGCTGCTTGTCTCTGGACTGTGTGCGCTCCTCTCTGTGTTCTGACCGTCCTTCTCTCTCTGAGTTTTTCTTCGAGCCCTGAAAGGAACGAGAGGAACGTGTATCAGTATCCTGATACCTGTCAGGTTTCCTAATATTATCCCTATTCCTAACGTTGTACCTCTTTTCAGAGGGCTCCTGTGGAGGAGACCTACCTCAGGACTGAGATCTGTTGTCTTTAAACTTTTGTTGTTTTTTATTATCCCACTTCTTTTTAGAAGAAGTCGGTGTCTGCTTAGAAGTGTCCTTTTCGGGACTGCCCATTAGTTGAGGTTTTACAGCTTTTCCCCCCAAACTATCCCTGCCTAACTCTGCATACGCAGTTTCAATTATTTTGGGTAGTTCATTCTCCTGTTCTAATGGAGAGAACTCCCGTAGGCGTTGGCGGATTGCCACTGATGCTGCTTCTCCTTTAATGTTAGCTAGTATTATGGCTGATACCTGGTCGTAGTTATTTAATAACTTCATCCCTAAGTTCAGAGCAGGCTCTGCTCCGTACTCATTTTGTATTTGTCTTAATACATCTGGTATCACTGCTAATGAAGGAATACCATGAGTTCTGGTATATATGGCAGCAAAGACTGTACCCCAAGAGGTACAATCCTCTAACTGTGGTGTAATCCCCATGGGCAAGCAGATTGTTAACATTCTGTGTTTTTCAAATGGTGTGGTATTTGGGAATACTGCTTCTAACTGGGTTATTTTCTGAGCTACCCAGAAAGGAATTTGTTCACGTTTTGTGGGCAATTTACCCATTACCGCGTGTAATGTTTGTGGAGTAATTTTAGTAGCTGTGCTCTGTGTAGGAGCTGTATTTGGTGTAATTACTGTTTGGGACCGCAAGTGTCCTCATGACGAATTGTGTCATGTTTCTGTAAAGTTTTATCAACTCTTTGTGTTGAAAAAGCAATTCATCATTTGGCATTGTGTCAATGTCAGGATGTGGTGCATAGGTCGCTAATATCGGCCATGTTGCTCCTGGTCTTCCTAATGGACCAAGTCTTGCTCTTCTTCTTGAGTGGGGTAGGGCGCCATTAAACCAGAAATTATGTTCCTGGTAGGTAAGCGGAATCTCAATCTCCTCAAACGGAGTGTAGACCGCTGGGACTTCTTCATGTATATAATAATGAAAAGTTCTTGTTATAGCATTTGCTGCTGGGAATGTAACCCATGAATAGAACACCTCTGTCTGGAAATCTTTGTGTGCCTCTATCACGAATATTACTACACCTCCTCTGGCTGGTACACCATTTTTGAGGAGTTTAACTGTGAGTGTGTGTCTTACATTGGGTGCAATTTGTATTGCATTGGCATCTTCCTCCTCATCTGACTGACCTATTTGTGCCAGTGGGTCTAATTCTCCGTTTTTGGTAGTCATTGTGTTAAGAACACGGAATAACTGTCCAAGGAAATTGAGATGAGGTGTTTTGCACAATTTTGGGAACTAAATGTTCCTCAAGCTTGATTAACCAACAGCCAATAAATAGGATATCTCGCCTACTCACCTGTGGCGGAGTTTGTGCCCACCCACTCCAGACGTCTCTGGTTTTTGTGAGTAGGGGTCTCTGAGAATAAGCACGACTGAACTACTCAGATTCTACTGTTAAATAAGTACCAAACCAACGTTGGTGGCGCCATGTAGTTTAGATCCTATAGTACCCCTGCAGATCCTGCGCTTTTGGATAACATACACTGTGGGCCTTGTGGCAGACTGATTCTGAGCACCCCCACCGCGTATGTTAGCCTGTTTGCATTAGCTAGCTCACAGTTCCACTAGAATCTCCTTTTTATCAGAGAGATTAGTTTTTGGCAACCTCAGAACACGACAACCCTGATTCCTCAGACTCGTGGAAACAATGTACTACTTTTCGCTCAGTCACTCGTGCTTGCTCATTAGGTCTCAGAGAGTTACACAGAAGAAACAGTCGAGCGTGTTTACAATAAGAATTTATTGCACAGTTGTTCTTCTAGTATAAAATATATGTGCTGCTACAACTGTTAAACAGTAGCAGAGATATATGATCAGCAGTACAGTGAATAGAAAAGGATAGTACAGTTCTACCATTTTGCAATAGTCATGAACATATACATGAATATAAAATGCATTTATAAAATAAAGCGCATACTCCTACAATGCCTGTCTAGATGTACCTAAGTGTACCTAGCATGTGAGTAGGTGCGAAAGAAGCCAAGAATCCCGCTAGGATTTAGTCAAACCCCATTACCTGAATAATGAGAGTGTGGAACCTCGTCCTGGTCTCGAGTTGGACACCCCGCAAGGGATGATTAGACCACTGTCAGCTGGAGCGACTGCATGCAGGAGCCTCAGCGTCTCTGGTCAGTGTGTCGGCCTGGAAGTCTCGGTTCCCTATAACTACTGATAGCAAGAGGTGCTGTATTTATACAGAAACGTATAGAGTCCCTTTGTCCCTTGTGTCTTGTGTTAGCCATTGTTGGGTATGAAGATGACGTATGGGATGAACCGGTTACGTAGATGTTTATGCAGGTGGATCCTAGCCCCTGCCTGGTTTCCTAGAACTCTTATGAATATTTAATCATACTGGATGAGCACATCGAAGATGGTATAGGAGGCCATTGTTCGGGAAAAACCCTCCTTCTGTACCCAAACCACAGTCTAGATAAGGTTCAGCCCTCAGTGCCCGTTATTGTGGAGAATAGGGAACTAATGTAGGTGAAAGATTATGCCTTTATTAGGGCATCTCAAACCATGCCTATATTAGGGCATCTATATGAAACATAACAAAGGCCCTGGTTTTAACTAACTTGGAGTTAGTTAAAACCAGGTTCTCATTTAGCAAGTGTAAAAGCCCTCCAACCTCTCCACACACTCCTGACCAGTCCTGTTTTAAATCAGGCATTACTGCCAAGGAAGCCTGAAACGTAACAAAGTTTATATAATCAAATTGGGTATATTCTTGACCCAGATGGGAAATACATGTTTTCTTGTTATTTAGATTATGTATTTTGTGATGCAGATATCCTGACTGTCTTCAGAGATTAAGGAGCTGGTGAGTGAGTTTAAAGGAAGAGGACTTGTTTAGGACTATTCTGAAGGGGTTAGGCGTAGATACTGGGCAAAAAAGACTACACATTGACCAAGCCGTGAAAACTTACAGAGATAATTCTATCGGTAATCAAAATGGAGCTGAGATGTGGGCACATGCTAGTTGTAATTGACTAACTTCTCCAGATATGAGGGTTTTACAGAGCGTTACTGCACCGCTGTGAGCGTACCTCGTTTTTTATGTTTAAGACCAGAACTAGGGACCAGCTTAAAGGTAAACAGGCTTCTCAGCATCCTTTATTGATGTGAGTACGGTCAGTCATCAGATCGAAATGTACTGAACGACATTGAAAATACTAACTGTGACCCTCTTGCCATACCTGGGGTGAAGCATGTAAAGATCTTGGGGGTAATTTACCAAGGGGTGTGTGATCTCTTGCACGTCGTCGGCCAGACATTACAAGTCGTAAGGCTACAGGCCTTTTTGTGAGTGTCCTCCTAATCAGAAGGGGGTGGTAATGGGAGTTACAGGCCCTATCAGAATTATGAGGTGTCTGGTGCGTTTCACCATGAGATCGCACCTGCTCAAAGCAGGTGGAGTATCCGAATCAAATACTGGGGAAGGGGGGGGGCAATGAGGAATTTACCGGGTTCATTAGGACTGCATTTACAGATTCCCTGAGTAACTGCTCATATCTAAGGGTCCTTCTGGGTCTCTGAGGGTCCATGTCCAACTGGAAGTTGCTGATGACGTTTATATTGGTAACTCCATGGGTGAAGTTACTGGACATTACCCAGGGGCACTTGTAACAAGCTCTGAAGTGTCAAGTGAAGGGAAACTATTAGAATGTGATAACAGGGGTGGAGAGGGAGATGAGGAAAGGTTAACAGATGACTCCATGCCATCAAGGGCTCTATTTGCAAGTTCTGGGCTTTCCTGTAACACCTGTTACATTCTAGGAGTTGTAGTTTTCTTTGGTTCCAGTGACCCAATGGGACTAATAGCTGAAGACAATTACTTATAAAAGGAAAGCTCTGAAATGTAACCCGGTGTCCTTGATGACCTTGAATCAAGGTGAAGGAGATCAGACATTTGTACCACAGCCATTGGATACCTTGGGATGAAGAACCTGTCATGATATTAGCCTTGCTTGAATAAAATAAGTAAAAGCAGAGCTCAGACATGGATCTCAACAATCAGTTGGGCTGAGGGTCTAATTTCACAGCTATCTGGGGAAAAGCCTTAGATGACCAAGATTTGGACACAATGAGGTTCAACCAAGACTGTGGTCCACTTCCTTTTCTTTTTTCTCAACATTATCTGTCGGAGAAGGGCTGTCTTTGTACTCTGGAATCACGAGGTAAGACTTTGCCGTGTCCCTCATTCAACAGCTGTGTCTTATTTTTATTTACTGATCATATCTGGAAATTTGGCATTTTTGCCCTAGGTGATTTACTGCACATAAGGTATTCTACTTGTTTAATATTTGGGGAAGGAAATAAACTGTTTATAAAAGATTAATATTTCAGTTTTTCTGATTACAAGTTGATTTTGCTGCAAGGTGATTGACACAACAAGTGTCATCAAACCCCCAACACCAGGTATTTTCTTTTAGTTGATTTTTCTCGCCAGTGGATGTGTAATATAATAATCTATTTGCTTGGGGTATAAATAATACTTAATTACTAGATATTAGTTTGTATTCATATTATCTTCATTACATTTCCTAATCAATGTCTTGTGTAAATATGCCGTGCTGTGATTTTATGAAATACGTTTTTCAAAAAACAATTTGCTGGCTGACACTGCTCTGATGTAAAAGGGTAGCGGGTTCCAGAATAGTGTTGCCCTGGATACCAAAATGCGTGTTTTTTGGAGGTCAACGTGTTAGGCAAGAAGTTGTTGGCAGAGTGGGTACCTACAAACTGCACTGCAACCCCTTGTCAAGGGTGGCTACTGATCCTGCACAGCAAGAATGGCAATGAAGATACTGGTAGGTTTGTGGAAGATTACTACTGTTTAGGGGTCAGGACTTGTCACCTGCAGCAATGGAGTGGAGAGGGCCTGTTAGCATTTCCTCTGTCAAATCTCTGTCACACCACAACTGGGGCCCTTTATATATTACATACATATTGCGCACTCTGGTGTGCTGTGTGCTTTGTGTGGCATGTTACAAATGTGGGCCCTCACTTACGGGGAACTGGCGTAGGGCAGCGCCGCAAGTCTTCTTGCTGCACTGGCCTGCACCAATGTGAACGGGCAGGAATGCACCGTAATTATGAAACACAGTGCATTCCAGTCCTTTCCCCCTGCGCTCGCACACAATTTGCTGCCTAGCGCCAACGCAGGCACCCTTGTACCATGGTGCAAGGGTGCATGCGTTGCATGCAGGATTGTTTTTGTGCAGGAAGGGGCACTTTCCTGCACAAAAACAATCCCAAAAAGCGTTTTCCACTTTCTATATGTGCTAGAGAATGTAGCAATAATGGAAAGAGGAAAAAACGAGGAGAAATAAAAATATTTATCCTTGCTACGCCTGCTCTGGGGAGGCGTAAAGTTTTAGCGCTGATCCAGGTTTATGTGATTAAGTAAATTTGGGGCAGCATCAAAATCCATGGGTGTTGGACGGAAAACCCACCACAGTGCCCATGGAATACTCCTTGGGGCAGAGTAAGGCAACACAGCGACTTGCACTGCTTTGTCTTACTCCATATCTATGAGGCCATGCAAAGCCACGCAAAGTGGCTTTGCGTGGCCTGATAGATATGATTTAGAGGCTTGCGCTGCCGGAGCATAAAAAAAAGTGACACAAGCCTCTCATAAATAAGCCCCTTCATGTTTGGTTGTGGCAGAGACGTTTTAAGGCATTGGCAAAGTGGACTCTGGCCCAGGGCCCCAGCATTCCAAGGGGGCCCCTATTAGAGCCAGCTCTGTTCTTCAGAGAGTTTTGTCCTGGTGACCTTCAATAATTTTTGAACAGATTGTTTTAAATACTGTCTTCCTTTAATTTATTTTTAATGTAGGTGATGCCTGAAAGTCTATTACAGACATTTTGCAGAGAAACGTTGTGTTTATTTCTCATGCAAGCATAGGCTTCTATTATCATGAAATCATAGGTTTATCCGGGGTTTAACACTAGTGCCCCAAAGCAGGAAAAGGATTGGTCCCATCCAGCCAGTAGCTGGATTACATCAGGACTTCAAATGAGATTCGCTGCACCAGCCCAGAGAGATGTTTACCAGAAACCATATTCTCTATGTGCTCGATCTTTCTCTGGGCTATTAAACTGTCCTAAAGTATTGAACAACATTTGCTACCATGACCTGCCTAAAGGGAAAGAGGAGCCTGTCCTGTGAACACATCTCTGTGAAGGGTAAGACACCAGGGGCAACAAGAACCTTGCAGGCCAGCTTGGGCTTAAAAACAACTGAATGTTAAGATGTTGATAATTTGCAGAGAAGCATTCTGGGATTGAGAATGTGATGAGCTACATTATTCCGACCCGCTCTGTACCATCTGCGACTTTGTGGAAGTCTGGTCTGCGCCTTCACCAGTTCTGAGTGACACACAGACACCCGCACACACAGGCACCAACACACCTACTCCTCCCACCCCCTCCCTTCAAAAATCAGGACAGGCTAGAAATGAAAGTAAGGCAAAATCCTTTAGCCCTACTTTTCTGTCTGACCTGTCATTGTATTTGCTTCTCAAAATCTGGTCATCCTACCAAAGGTGGTGCCTCAACTGGTGTAACCGTCAGAACCTTTTAGCCAGTGGTCCATCTGCCACAAGGCCGCTGGCTAATGAAAGTCAGAAGAAGGGTGGGGCATCCGATGTTAATTTTATCCAGGCCATAACAGCCTAGTGAGTGAGAACACTCTGGGCTGCTTCTTCCAATTCAACTCTGGCCAATAGACCTTTATAATAGCTTGAGCCGAAGAGGGTTTAGTGACAACTTAAATCTCAAAGTACAGTGTGATCATTACAACCACACAATAAAAGTCTGAGTCAGTAACTTGATGATAAAAGGTTTATTACAAACTCAAAGCCAAAGATAAATCTATCTAAAAAACTTAGTATAAAAGTATAGAATATCCAAATGGAGATCAAAGTCTCTTACAATATAAGTCCTCAACAGTAAAGAACATATAAGTATCTCAGTAGCTGAGATACAGTAAATAAGGAAAATAATTTGGTGACTCGTGGAAAAGATTTGCAGCATCTATTAAACCCTACACTAACCTAAGGATAGGGGAAACCCTATTGAAGTAAGGTAGCAAGAAAGGTGTCAACATCAAAACCTCTGTAGACGTTCTAGAAGTAAAGAATCATGTATAGCATAAAGCCACACATTCAGAGATGTCAATGGAGGTCTGTAACTCTCCAACTCTAAAGGAAATCTGACTCAATTCAAGGTCGGTTCACTAATTAAAATGCACAAAAAACATTCAAGAAAACATGACCTCATACACATCATAATATGTTTTCCAGTTCCCATAAAAGAACTTGGTGCCTTGAACACTACTCCCATATTCCAGTCTCTGCTTCCAAAGTGTCCTTGGTTCCTCCATTTGTCTGATAGTACAAACAGGTAACACTCCCTTTGTTCTTCATTAAAATCATTTGACCTTGCCAGCTCTACTTCGCCTCTCCATCTCTGAAATCCAATGTGCTTTTCATTAACTAACGAATGCCTTTGGTCTGCACCTGCCAGGGAGGAAGACAAGCAGAAAAACAACTTTCACATTAGTATTAACTATCTCGACTGTAAGCTTAAGTCCCACAATCAAGCTAACTTAACATTTCTCTTTAAACGATATTAGTTCTACAACCTACATATAATCCAATAAATGGAACATTAAATAATAAATCAAGCTATATCGTGCGGTACTCTTATATCCGGTACAATAACTAATACATTTTATTGAGGAAAAACGACAATTGGTCACAATTTATAAGGAAAGCATTAACACACATATGATTCATTCTCACTAATCCCTGGCGAATGAACTGCATTAAATACATTTTAGCACACCACCTTACAATCTAAACCTATAGAAGATTAATATCAGCAATCCAGATGTTTTTGGAAAGGAAAACGTTAACATGCACACACATATATAGCGAAACACACAATAGATGCACTTTTATACCTTCATTGCACCGTATCTCTTTAGTATTATTGTGTCACACGAGTACAGAAGGCCAAATGTAAATACATGTATGCGGCCTAGCCAAACGTAGAAAGATGGAGCCAAAATTATGCTACTCCATGAGGAATGGTACAGCTGGGAAGGAAAAAGCAGAAACACTCTGCACGTCAGTGACATTTCTTTTTTGTTTCTCAGACACAAACCGCGCACTGAATATTAGCAGGGGTTTGTTTCTGAGAAACAAAAATATTCAGTCATCTGCCATGGTATGATCGCCCACCAGGCTATAATTTTTTGTCAAAATTGTTCCAGGCATGCAAACGAAAGTACATTTGACACAACAGCTGTACCAGTCAGACAGAGAACTCTCCATTTAGAAGGTGGTCTGCAACCAGGCTAACAGAAATTTCACTTAACTGAAATTTTTTAGAAGGGGAGAGTGAATTATTCAGCATAATTTATTCTTGTAACAGTTGCCACAGACTTGCAGCTTTGTAGTGTCATAAATAACAATTGTTAATATTACACAACGTGGTATGCACCATTCACCTATTACCATTGCATTTCTCTGTCCACTCATGGGCTACTCAATTGACTGAACCCACTTTTAGGTCTTGTCTGAAACAGTGCATGCACTGTCGCTTGCAAGAAATTTTGTTCACTTACAAGGGGCTTAGAGCCAGCCCATTGCTCACCACTGGTTGGCTTCATCGTCATTTCCATGCTTCTCTTTGGTCAACGCATGTTGGCTTCACTTCCTCTTCATATGCTTGTCCCTCCTCTGAAGCATGGCCCAAATACTGCTTCGTTGTGAGGCCCAGTGTCCTTCCACTGCTCATGTGATATCAAGGTACTTTTTAGGTCTCGCCTGAGACAGCGCATGCACTGTCACATGTGAGATCTTTTGTTATCCAGAAAAAGAACACAGAAACAGGGCTACAACCCCGCCCATAACTTATCATTGTTTGGCTTCATCATCACCTCATTTATTTTATTTTCATTTGTCAGCGGCAGTTGGTTTCCTTTTTGTGGTCTCAGTACCAGACAGTTTTAGGAGGATTTTGGTTTCACCTTTTTTTAGATTCCACACACCCTAAAGCACTGCAGGGAATCAGCTGTGTGTGCCTTACAACTCCCTTTCCCTTGTTCGCTACAGTTCTTACACAGATAAGCAGAGCTTACTTTACTTTTTGTATGGATAATAACACACAATGTATGTACTATCCCATTCAAAGTACTGCAGTCATGCCCAGAGATGTTTTCACTGTCCCAAGTGCATAGCCTTGCTCAGAGGTGTTGGCGCAGTTCTATTTCCAGTGTTGCAGTTCCTATAATGCATCTGTGATGTCTCAGTACATGCATAGTGATTCAGCACCCACATTGGGGTAGTAAGTGCTCTACAAGTACTACAAATACTACAATTGTAGTCCAGCCGAAAGATGGTTTGAATTGTTCTGTATAAACTGCTGTAGCGCTGTTGATATGTGCTGTTCTAATTCCTCTCAAAATACCGCCATCCTTCTGAGAAGTGTACATCCTGTCCAAATCAAGTACAGTAGATCGGATCTGTTTTTCATATTTGTAGTGTTTAATGAGCGAGGAATCAAACTAACGCGCACTTAAGTCATTTTCATGATGCGTGAAGGGGAAAGGGCAGGAATACGCCATATTTAACATTAGGAGGCACATTCCTGTCCTTTCCTTGCGCTGGCGCACTTTTGGCTGCCTAGCGCCAACACAGGCACCATTGCGTCATGTTTCAAGGGTGCCTGCGTTGTAGCCAGGATTGTTTTTGTGCCGGAAAGGACACCTTCCTGCACAAAAACAATCCTCAGAGGCATTTTCCTCTTTCTATGTGTGTTGCAGAATGTAGCACACCTAGAAGGTTAAAAACGAGGAGAAATAAATATATTTCTCCTCGTTATGCCTCACCTGCGGAGGTTAACATTTTGACACATTCCCAGGTCTACCATAATGGTAAGTCTGGGAATGTGCCAAAATCCATGGGTGGATGCGTGGGAATACTCCCCATCAGCCCATGGAACGCCTCCCTGCCTCAGAGCAATGCAAGGCAGCGATTTGTGCTTTCTTGCATTACTCTAGATTTATTCTAATTGCAATTGTAATCGCATTTATATAGTGCTTACTACCCCTGATGAGGCTTTGAAGTGCTTTTTCGGCGAGTAGCACGCTACTCCAGAACCCAAAAAGGATTAGTGGTGAATTAGTATAGTGAAATATGAAATTCATTTGAGCGGTGGATATGTTAGTCTGTTATTTGGTTTGAAAAGGATAGTTGAGGGATAGAAGAGGGAAGGGTTTGCATTTATATAGCGCTTGCTACCCCTGATGAGGTGTTGAAGCGCTTTTCGGTGACTTGATAACTGTCACTTAGGTTTTGCGTAGCCATAGCGTGTCACAAGGGTGACTTAAAAGCTTGATCAAGCTGACCCTAAATCCATGACATCCTCTGTCTAAAGTCCTATAAAAGGACCTGCCTTTTCTCTGTTATGGTGTTCACCTTTTTCATTTCTAAAAAGGCAAATTTATGCTGGATTTTCTGAGTTCTCAATGTTTTGCTGATTATGGGGCAGATGTTCAAAGCATTTTTCTGGTCACAAACAACCCGATTCACAGAATCAGACCGTTTGCGACCGGAAAAATGCTTTTGAATGTACAAAATGCAAAATGTGATTCAGTAACTTGAAACTGAATCGCAATCTGCATTTGCAATTCGGTATTTGGAAAAAGCGTGGTTTGGGCGTCCCTTCAAAATACCGAATAGGTATGATATGTATTACTGTTTTGCAATAGCATTCTGGTCACAAAACAAGAATACTTTACCACCATTTTAAAAGTGGTGGTAACCCATTCACAAATGGGAAGGGCTCCCATTGGGACACCTTCCGCTTTGAGAATGCTAAAAAAATATTTTTTAAGCACGGGCAATGGTCTCACGGATCACTGCCTACTCTTAAAAAATGAAACATCAAAGTTTCATTTTTTCTTTTTAAACACACCACATTTTCCTTGAAGAAAAACGGATGCATTTTTAAAAAAAGATTGGGTTTTTAAAAAGCAATCACAGACATGGTGGTCTGCTGACCACAGCAGGCCACCATCCCTGTGAGGGCTGCGATTCCTAAATATTCATGAAGTAGGTCAATTTGCGACCCATTAAGAATCGCTATTGAAAACTTTTAAGTTTTCTTACATTATAAATTGTGATTTGCTAATTGCGAAATGTTAAGAAACGCAATTCCTAAATTTTGTACATGTGACCTTATATGCTATAATGCTTAATTGACTAATGGTCCAGGTTATGTATTCTGTATTTATACTTTGAGTTAACCTTTAAACTTTATTCCTTGCCTGTCATTCCTATCAAGAAGGTTTATAGCTTTTTTCAAATGTATTGATTTATTTCACACAGATGGGTCAATCGGGCAGCTCTAAAGTCCATATAGGGACTACACCACTCCCAATCCAAGCAGTTGGCGCTTTGGGCAAGTAGAATGAGACACAGTTTTGCGTGCCAACAGTAGTCCTGTCTGGAGGTGTTCCCACTGCCCTATTCAAAGTACTACAGTAACCCTGAAATACATTTCACGTCAAATCAAAATTATTATAGTCATCGATTGGTCGGGATAAGGATTAAAGTATTATTGCATTGAACATACTGTTCTAGTGGGAAATACTGGTTCCGCCCACAAAGCACAAATATCTGCCCTCTCCCACTGTAAAGCCCTTCTGGCAAGATGTCACTGGACTGTAAAATGACTCACACAACAAGGGAGCTAGAGGTCTGCTTGCAGTACGTCCTACACACATGAAACAAAATTCACAATAGGTAGGAAAGACTTGTATTCTTATACTCATTTCTGAAATAACGAAACTATGCTTTTAAAAGACCAAAGTCAAAAAGGAAAAGATTTGGACGGAATGGCCTCACTCACTCTTTTGTGGCATGCTTCATCATCGGCCAATCTGACCCACCATGTTGAGATGATACTAACACAGTGGCCTCAACCTCATTGGGGAGGGAGATCAGAAATGAGTATTCCTGAAATGAGCGTTGAAGTCAGGGCCGGACTGGCCGTAGTGGGCACCAGGTGTTTTCCCGGTGGGCCGGTACGGTGGGGGTTGGTTTTCAAGCGGCGGGGGCTAATTTTGTTACTGGGAGACGGCTTTCAGCCTCCTGTAACAAAACCGGCAGTAGTGCTAAAACAGAAGCAGTGCTGCTTCTTGCTAGATTCGACCTCTCCCCCCCCAGGGGTGGTCCAACAGAATTGCAAGGGCTGGTTTGTGTTCCCAGTCCGGCCCTAGTTGGATTGCAGGTCTTCCGTACCTACTGTGAGTTATGGACTGTAAAATGAACACTACTGCAGCTTGCAAAGAAGTGTCAGACCTTCCCATTAAAAAGTACCACTTTCCGGCTAAGACACGCTAGCACTGGACAGAAGTGGGGCAGCTGCTTTTGTCCCAAGGAAAGTGATGCAGTCCCGCCATGTGGGAAGCAATGTTATTGTACCATTGAAAGTGCTGCTGTTCTGCTGAGAATTGTCAATATTGTCCCTTTATGTTTTTGAGTGCCAGCTGGGCCGGTTCTAGGATTTTCGGGGCCTCGGGCGAAAGGGAATGAGCGAGGCCCCTCTAATTTACATGAGTGACACCTTCTGGGCTCCGGAAGCTTCTTTGTGGAGACTCTTCCTGGGCCCCAGCTCCTCCTTTCAGCCACCTACAAGCACCTCTTTTACAGCTCATATTGGGCTGAAGGTGTGAGATTGCTTGTGGGCTGAGAATTAAAACTATAGGGGCGCTAAAGTGCTGGACAATGGGCGTCCTGCGGTGTCTCTGAATGGGCAGCTGGACAGGAGGCCGAATTGCAGGACAAAAATGCAAAGTGTGTTTCCTTGCAACTTGGACAAGAGGAAGCGTCCCCCTACCCTAGGCCTTCCTACACCATCCCTGGGCCCATGCCCCAATTGTAAAGAGACACCTTTCTTTCAATTGGATCCGCAGGGGTACATGAGGAACGGTGGGGTGTTGCAATTGTGCGGGCCCTATGCTGGTAGGTGAGTGGGAGGCCCTGGGCAGCTGCCCACATTGCCCATGCCTAGCGCCGGCCCTGAGTGCCAGCACAGTTCCTCTGTACAGAAGTCCTTCTGACAAACTTAGGGACAATCAATTGCATACAGGCGAGCCGATAACACCTCATATTAAATAAAATCGATAAGGGTAAACACTATATAAGATGGCCTAAGTAATGTATGATTTGCATATGTTGTCACTTTCAGTGCACTCGAATTACAAAAGATTATCGCTGTGTCAACCCAGTAATTAATTTTATATGCTTATTTAGGCAGTGATCACTTTAATGGGACGAAGCCCTGAGGCTGGGGGGGGGAGGGGGCTGTGTATCAGCTATTGAGAGCACTCAAGAACTTTACTCAGCAGATGTGAGCAGCTGAAGTTGCCCCTGTTGTGAAAATGAGAGTGAAGTAGAGAGGACTGACATACTGTGCGCGGCGAGACTCCTGCAACGGGGAACCCAATCCTTCCTTTCCCAAACAAGCATTGACAAAGCCAATAATTCTCTCCTATAAGAACTATTGGCTTCGTCAATGTCTTATAACCATGCTGTACAGTAGCGCAGCATGGGAAAAAGTTAGGGAATAGAAGCACTATGATGTGACCAGCGGCACCATAGCAGTTTCTTTTTTTTTATTCTTCAGCAATGCTGCTGTACAACATATCTAAAAGACATTGACAATGCTAGTAGTTCTTGTAGGCAAGATCTATTGGCTTTGTCAATGCTTATTTTTTTTATTTTCGTTGCATCACTCCATAAGAGTGCATTAGTTTGCAGGCCACCTCCCCCCCTAATGTGTTGTTGCTTGCCCACTTCGACCCGCCTGTCTCTCACTATGTTGTACGAAAAGTGGTGTGGAAAAAAGTCCCAGAGTTGACCCTCCCACGACTAATGAGGTTTGCGGCAACCAAGCTTGCACATAATGTCCTTTTGTCATTGTTAGGATCAGACAGAAGAGGAACATTTACGGTGACTGTGTGCCCCCAGGGCACCCGTGACAGCAGTAATTCGGCCCATTGGGTCACCACCACTAACCCATAGGTACAAATTCTCAATCCCCAAGACATTAATGTACCCCTGTCAGGAGATGCTGAGTGGGGACATAACACGTGTGGACCCTTGAGAGAGAACTGCCATTTTAATAAGCAGAACATTGAAAAGGTACAAGACTGCAAATCCCACAATGCAACATGCTGATGATGCATGTTGAAAGCAGGCTGATCCATGCTGGGGGTTGGGCTAGGGAGGCAAATTAGGTATGAGATAAAAGCACCCTTGTGTCACAGAGCTGGAAAAAAAGCAGGACCCTGTTTATGGTGGCACAATGTGTTTAGGAGGAGGAACAGTTATGCATATTGACTCAACATAACTAGTTTTTATATTATTTATGTTTCTATACGGCACATCTGTCATTAACAGGGCGTTGTGGCACTTCATGTTTCTTTGTGCAAAATTTTACAAAGGTATTACATCATCTACGAATTATTCTCTTAGGCTGCCATTTTTCAATATTTCCTTTTGCTTGTTTTAAATGATATTTCATGAAGGCTTTTGGAAAAATATTGATGGGATTATATGTGTTTGGAGAAATAAGGGATTATAAACATCTAAACAAACTCTGTCACACACACCTTCTCAGACACAAACAAGCACCAACTACACCCACCACCGTACATCCACCACCCCCTACCATATCACCATTACCCTACCACCACCACTCTACCACCACCACACGACCACCACCCTACCACCAGCATCCTACAACCTCTTCCTTAGAGTAACCACCTTACCACCACCATTCTACCATAATCACCCACCACAACCACTCTTCATCTATCCTGCCACCCCCACGCTATTACAACCCTACCAACATCCTACCACCACTACCGTCCTGCCACCACCACACCACCCTATCACTATCACACCACAACCACCCTACCACAAACCCCACATACCACCATCACTACCACCTCCCTATCACCACCACACCTCACTAATACCAACACCACACTACCCTGCCACCCCAACTCTACCACCACCCTAAACACCACCACTAAATACACCACCGCCACACCACCATCCTAACCATCACCACCACCACATTAACCACAATAACCCGAACCAATTCCACCACCTTAACTACTACCATCCTACTCTAACCACCATCACACTCCCAAACTATCACTGCCCTAACCACCACCACTCTAACCACCAACACCACCCTAACAAGCATCACCACCCTACCCTAACAGCCACCATCCCCACCAGACTAGCACCACCTCTGCAACCCTATCACCACCATCCTACCACCTGACCCTTAACACCACCACCCTACCAATACCACCCTCTACCACCACTCTACCACCCTACCGACCACCCTATCACCACCACAACCACCACAACCATCACCCTAGCAACCACCACCCTAACCACTGCAACCCTAACTAACACCACCAACCAACAACCACCACTCTAACCACCACCACCACCCTTCCCTACCCTACAACAACCATACATACATCACTATGATTCCCGCTGTCTACTGCTCCTCCACCACCCTACCACCACTCTACCCCTACCAGCACCACCCGACCACCACCAGCCCCTTCCACCACCCTGTCCACCACTCTAACCAACACCACCACAACCAGCACCACCTCCCTAAACACAATCACCCTAACCACACCACCCTAACCACCACCACCAACCAGCACAACCAACCACCTACATTCATATACCACCCTACCTTAGCCCCCACCCCCTACCCTAATCACCACCACCATTCTACCCCACTACCCTACCCTAACCACCACCACCCACTCCTAACAAGCACCACCACCCTAATCACCAGCACCACCACCACCCTAAAACCCACCACCTTAATCACCACCACTGTATCTAGCGCCACCCCTTCATCCACCACCCTCACCACCTCCACCACCCTGCTCACCACCACCATCCTACCATCACTACCACCACAGTACTACCAACCTACCACCATTTTACCGCCACTCTAAGCAGCACCACACTAACCACCACCACCCTTACCACCCTCAGCACCACACAACAACCTCACCATCACCACCCTCAACACCCACAACCTCACCACCACCAACACCTTCACCACCATCGCTCTCACCACACCACAATCACCACCACCACCCTCACTACCCTCCTCTCTACCATTACTCTGACTAACACCACCCTCCCCACCACACCACCACCCTCAACATCACTACTACCCTCACCACCACTACTACCCTCATCATCACCACCGTACCACTCTAACCTAACCACCACCCATTCATTCAACATGGCTCTCAATTCATGTGGAAACTCTTCATTTTTTTAGCAAGCATTTTCAACCCATTACTTGATTGTCATTTTCACAGATCGTTGTGGCCTACATTTGCATTTATCCAGTCTTCAGTAATTTGTTCTTATCTGAAACTATGCATCTAGGTTTCTAGTAAAGCTAAACTGAGAAGGAACTCTTTGGTGGGATATTGCTGTGAACCTTACGGCGAGTGCTCACTGGGTAGATCATATTTGCATAATTTTATATTTGGCTGCCTTGTTCATTTTAATTGCTGTGCAGTGGGAATAAGAAAATGTAGTGTTTATCACATTATATGGCATGGTTTTAATAAAGCAACCCAAAAACACAGTGAATTCTGATTCGAAAACTGGTTTGCAGACTTTCCTTCCTCTTCTTTTGTTTGTCCCTCCCCTGGAACATGTCCTCATTACTTGTGTCCTTTCACTTACTTTTCAGACACTCCTTTTTTATTATTGGTTAAACACTCCATGAGTGTGCATGTGTTTTCCAGCTGTCTCCCTCGTGGACTTCTCTTAGCCCCTCTGATGCTCGCTATGTTGCTCTTGCCTGTGTGCTTGCCCTTGTGTGCTTCTCCTTCCGCATTGCTTTCTCGTATGTCTGCTTCTCCCTGTCCCACACTGTACTTTCTCTCGCCCGTGTGCTTCTGTTCCCCAACGCTCCGTCTTGCTCTCTGCCAATGTTATATACTTTTGCTACTGCCCTCTGTGTTGCTTCTGATCCTGCCTTCTGTGAAGTATCCCCCCCAGCGCTCTCCGTGTTGCTTCCATCTCTGCTCTCCTCGTCCTACCCCACCCACTTTTTAAAAAAATGCTATGCACTACCTTTTTTTGATTTACCAATCCAACTTGGATCACTAAATAAAAAAGAAAAAAAAGCACCCGCACATTTTGCTTGGTGCATGCACCTACAAAATGACTTCCTCAGCGGCTGTGTCATAGCACCTATTTTTTTGGTTTCCTCATTAGCCATGTTGCAAAGCCAGTAGGTCCCAAAGGCAAAACCTTCTGGCTCTGCCAATGCTGTTAGGTCTGGTCTGATAGAGCAGCTGTTATCAGATGTAATGTGATCAACCTAAAAATGAGCTTTTAGGAGTACTACAGAGAGGGGCTTTTGCTCGGCCCACATGTTGGTAGCCAGAAGTATATGTTTTCACTGGGCAGAAATTGTGTACTTCTACAGAAATTGCTGCTGCCCCGCCACACAGCTATGATTATTTTGTTTATTTATCGAGCTACTGGAGCAAGCAGCAGTATGGCTGCCTGAGCTTGAACCTGAACTGTTAAATTGTCTTAGATAACTGGATAATTTACGATGTTTGTTTTTCCCAAGCAGCAACACTGATTGGAGGACGACAGCTATGAGGAATGCATTGCAGTCCCTGCACCCCCTTTCTATCATTAACTTTAGACTTCAGAGTGCAGTTTAGTGTATCAGAGCAGTACGGGATGCCCAGGGCTACAATAATCTACATGGATTTTTAAGTCTGGTTTGACAGTGTAGCTTTTGGCTGATCTTATGTGATCAACAAAAAAGAGCTTTCAGAGTACTATTGAGAAAGGGTCATAGCCTTCACCCACTTGTTGGTTCCCTTCAGTACAGGATTTGATTGGGTCGAATTTGGTGCTTCAACTAAAAAGACTTCTTCTATTGCACTTTTTGAATTGTGGTAAAACTTATACTCGATACAGCAGAACTGAGTCGGTTACGGCCGCAAGCCAATGTTCATAGCAATAGGCCTAATCTGTTATGAAATGCTATGTGTTATGATAAAGGCACTAAGTCTGCCATATTCAATGTGAAAACATGCTGACGTCAACAGGCATTTAATTGTGGATTGTTATTACTCTGTATTAAAGCCTACAGATAGGTATTTTGTTATATGGAGTCTCACAGATTACTATAGTAGGTAATGGTTTTGGTTACTTCATGAGACAAACAGTGGATATAGACGGTTTGCTCTGTGAGGATTTTTGTTTGGCCATTTTAGGAGAGAATATTTTGCTTAACCAACTGTAACTCTTTTGTATACCTTTCTATTTTTATGACTGTGTGTCTGATAGGATCCTTGAGGATAGGCTTGCTCTCAAAACTGTAGGCCTAAGCTGGTTATAGTGACGAGCTATAAGCATTGTTGAGTGTGTGTTGAGAGTGTGCTTCGTCTTTGCTTCTTATCGAGACATTAGATTTCCAGAATCTTCTCATTTTTTAATATTTTTAAAATGTCTTATTTGAATGTTTTTTTACCTGCTGATATTTAGAGAGGACATGTTCTGTTCAGCTCATAGTGCGCTGGTGGCGGTGCCCGTATGTAAGAGCGGGTCCGCCATTTGCCTGGTCAGCGCTCTAGTTGTTCACTGACATTACGTATAAATGCGCATGCTGACGCGACCACCCAGTGTGTGCTTCGTCTAAACAGGGGGAAACTCTTTGCTTCGTATCGAGACTTTGGGGGGCATATGTACAAGGAGTTAACGCCGCCCTAGCGTCAATTTTCTGAAATTACGGTGCCTTTTTTTAATCGCCGTATTTACAAGTTGCCGCTAACCGAAGTTAGCAGCAGTTTTCCGGCGTAAACGTGAATTTTGAGGATCTACACTTCTGTTAGCGGGACGTAACGAAAATGGGATGCAAGGTAGGCATTCGCATGCAAAAACTGCAGCTAACCCCACTTTGCGATATTTACAAGGAATTCCTTGTATGGTGCAAAACCAAAAAAACTGCCTCTAACTCCAGTTAGAGGCAGTTTTTTAAGACGGTTAAGAAGGTTTTGATGCTGGACAGCGCTGCAAGGAATGTTGCTGTGCTGCCCTGCGACAAAACTACAGGGCAGGAATGCGCACCATCAATAAGATAGGGCGCATTCTGGGGCCTCATTCATAAAAAGTGTTGCATCGCTGCGACAAGACAGCATTGTAACACTTTCACTATGCCCTTCGTGCAAAACCATGGATGCGATGTATTCACTGTACGGCGCTCCATGTTGCAATTAATGGCAGATACGTCTGGAATCCAGACGTATCTGTCAGCGCTAAATCACGCAATGCTGCAGTTGTGTCACAAGCATGACGCAATGCATGGGGCCAGCCTATCCCTGTGGCACTGCGTCACCCTTACGCCTGCCATGAGGCAGGCGTAAGGTACTGATGCAGTGGCGTCCTACAATTGTTGCAGTGAAATCTGATGGATTTCACTGTGCCACTCCTATGAGGCTTTATTGCGTGGGAATGCCCACCCTGCATACATCATACCTGATGCAGGTATAATGTGGCACAGGGCTTCACAAGGTCATGCATATGCCTAGATGCGTCACTTTGCAAATACGGCGCAACGTGGTGCAAGAATCACACTGCAAGTACGTCAAGAAAATGATGCACTGGCGGGGTGAAACTGTCAGAAGGGGCTCATGAATAAGCCCCCCTGTCTTTTTCCCCTACGTTGGCGCACAATGGCTGCCATGCGCCAACGCAGGCACCCTTGCGCAATGGTGCAAGGGTGACTGTGTTGCGGAGTTGATTGATGTTGTGGCTCCATCTCTTCTTGAGACGTCTGCAGGTGGGGCTGGACTAGTGGAGGACGGGAGTGAACCAGTTGGCCTCCCTGGAGTGTTGTTTGCCTGGTCTTTTCTTGAGGGGTGCCAGGGTGTCGGCGCAGTTGGAGATCCATCGGTGGAGGTTGCGCACTTTGGTGTTGGCATCTGTAAGCGTTGGCGGAGTGGTGGTGCTGAGGGAGTTGACGGGAAGTTCTTCGGTGGCCTTGACCCAGCTGTGATGGGGGGCAGTGATGGTGATGGTGTACGGTGTGCGTGGTGTAAACAATGATGTTCGGTACAGGAGAGTCCTGTGGTGTGGCTATAGTTGAAGTTCCCGCTGGTGGAGAAGACAGGCTTGAGCATGTGTCAGGCTATGTGGGTTGGTGAAGTGACTAGCTGCCTGAGTCCGATGTTGGCGAGGTTCCCCAGGAGGGGGGTGGTGTTCTGGTCACTGGGGTTGTCCAGGTGGAACTTGAGGTCTCTGAGTAGGATGTAGTCGGTGGATGGGAGAGCCTGGAGTGTGATGAGGTCTACAATGGCATCGGTGAATGGGGGTTCATGGCCCAGGGGGCCTGTAGATGAGGGTGCCGTAGAGGGTGGTGTTGGGGTTGGTCCGGATCTAGAAGTGGAGGTGTTCCATGGTCACCGTTGGGTCATTAGAGTGCGTGGTCATTTGGAATGTGCTTTTTCAGACAATGGCAATGCCTCCTCCTGGTCGCTCGGGGTGGTCTGTGCGGGTGAATTTGTAGCCGTTGTGGATGGTGATGGCGATGTCCAGTCCGCAGCAGATGTTGGTCCAGGTTTCCGTGGAGAAGGCGATGTCTGAAGAGGTGGCGTCGAGGAGGTCCCAGATTTCTGCTGCGTGGTTGTGGAGGGACCACATGTTGAGGAGGATGCAGTTGAGCCGGTCGGCTGCGCTGTTATGCTGATGTGGCAGAAGGATGCGTTTGCAGTTTCGACAGGCACAGGGTGCAAGAGAATTCTACAGTGTTGCTAGATGGCAGGCGGTGTGGCATCCAGGGTTGATGGCGAGGAGGGTGCTGGCGTCGTAGCGGTGGAGTGTCCGAGAGGAAGGGTCCTTGGTGCTGGGTGCGGTCCAGGGGCGGACGGACGCAGACTGGCTTGCCTTTGCCGCACCAGTGGTTCGACCAATGCACATGGCCACACGGCGGCTGCCATTATGTAGTGCTGCGGGGGGACTGGACAGCTGGGAGGGGGGAAATGTGGGAAAGGACACTGGAGGGGCGGGGACATGGGGGGAAGCGGGGGTTGTAAATATATATTTTTTTTAATTCTTACCTCAAGGCCGGGTCCTGCGTCTTCTGTGCTCCTGCTCTCCTGAGTCTGCTTCCAGGAACAGGAAGCAGGCAGCCAGGCGCCCTCCCCTAACCCAATCACAACGCTGCAATGCGGCATTGTGATTGTTCTTGAGCGCCATGACAAGGCATTCAGCCAGGGGCTGGAGGGGTGGGCATGTTCTCCATGCAGGCTGTAATGCTGCCTGCATTGCAAACAGGGATGTGCGCATGACTGCTTTGGGCGGCCTGAGAGGGCCAATCAAACAGTCACTGCGCACTTGAGTGGGCATACCACTCTGCCCCTTCCCTGCTCCGTGAATAGAGCAGCTCCACCCACCCTCCCGCCCGCAAAGGAAACATACCATGAGTACATCAGAAAGTTATCATGTTATGTGTCCTCTTCTTGCACTGCTTGAAAGCAGTGGGGCGATGCTCTTCCACCATAGCGGATGAGCCACCACTGGGGGTGCATCACCCACAGGTGCTAGGCCTGGGCCCGACTCGATCCCCGGGACTCCTTCTCCTCACCTGGACATTGACACCGTGGCGCAATCCGCTGCACTCTCTCCAAATCTGTGACTCAGCCAGCAGGAGCCTCAGCCAGGCGGGATTTCACAAGCCTGGGTACAGCAGTGGCCGCCAAGTCCACTGGGGAACCTCCCAATGCAGGTGATGCAACAGGGCCCCCTTAGGCGTGAAATTGCAGCGCTCCTGCTACACAAGTTCGACGCAACTCAGGGGCCCCACCCTCCACAGAGTCCGGCCAGCTCAACATCCTCAGGCCTGTGATGCAGAGAGGCGCGGCCCAAGATTGGTCTCCTCCGTGCACCCCGGTGTAGTAGTGGCACGTGGTATGCGATGCAGACCTCCCTATGTTGGTGCGCAGGAGCACCTCTACCGTTCACACCTCCAAGGGGCACCAGGCGGTCTTCTCACACAGGTCAGCAACGTGTCTCCATATGACCTGGCAGACTTCACCGCCAGGTAAGGGCGACGCCGATGCCTCAATGTCTACCGCCACGGCCCAGCAACTCCACAGCACCTCCGCATCCTACTCTGGGTCCCAGACGCAGGCCCAGCGAGGCCTCCAGGCCCCGGGGACTGTCCGTGCTTTCAAGGTTTTGGATGCCATGGTGTTGCAAGGAGTGCGCAATGATAAATGATGCATGACTGGTTTTGCCCAGCGATGCGCCTCTTTTCATGATTATATCCCTGAATTTCCTCTTCACCTGGGACTCTGGCTGGTCATCCTGGCTGTTGGGGGGCTTGGGGGGGTTGTTGATCTGAGCTGCACTTGGCCCTGGCTGCTCCATTCAGCATTCCATTGGTTTTGTTTCTTATTTTTCATTGGTGGTGGACTTATAGGCTATTTTTGCCTCTAGAGGCAAAAAAAGTCATGTTGGGCTGACTAACGTGAATTTTTTTGCCGCTAATGGGACTTTCGTCAGTTTTTGCCCGCTAATGTCAGAATTTGTATCGCCTTCATGCTAGTGTTAGCGGCAGTTTTCACCGCGGCTACCTGAAACTATCGTCATGTAGCGACGTATTGTAAATACATCGCTAACAGGGCAATAGTTTTTGGTGATAGGCCGCGTTAAGACAACTGCCGCTAAATAGCGTTTGCATTAGTTAGCGGCAGTTCTTGTACATATACCCCAGGATTTTCAGAATCTTCTCATTATTTTATGTTTTTAAAATCTATTACTTGAATGTGTTTTTTACCTGCTGATATTTAGAGAGGACGTGTTCTGTTCAGCTCATAGTGCACTGGCGGCGGTGCCCGTACATAAGAGGGGACCGCCATTTGCCTGGTTAGCGCTCTAGTTGTTCACTGACATTATGTATAAATGCACATGGTGACGCGACCGCACAGTGGGCACGCCGCCTGTGTGCCAAAGGCGCGCCAAAGGCAAGCCTGTCTGTGCCCGGAATGCGCTGTGTGCCACGACCCCTGGCCTTTTTTCTCCTCATTTGTACTCCAGGGAATACCTGATATCACTCAACAAAGGTAAGCGATGTAACTCACCCCCACTTGACTGCAATAAGGATAACAATTCATTTATTTGCATGGACTGTCATTTCAGTCCCAAGCTCAACCTTACATAAGCCGCACATTCTGAAGTCACGTCGGTGGCTAATACCTTTCCCAAAGTCACAAATAAAACCCTAACTTGAGTCTTACTGAACACCAGATAATTGATTAAATATAAATATGAATTTGCAAACTTCATGCAGCCATTCAACCCTGATCTGGTGTTTCTAATGAAAACTTGGGCCAATAAAGCCTCCGATCCAGACTGGATCGTAGCCGTTCCAGCGGGATACGAGATATCGGCTGTAGATAGAGACGGAAAAGGGGGGGGGTGGTATAGCGATTATATATCGCAGTCACATCAAAGCCACCCTTGCCCCTACTCTGCACTTAGAAGTAGAAGCCCTATTGTTTACTTTTAAATTTAGCAATATGAGCACTTTTTCCAGGGTGTATATATAGCTTCCGTGAGGTCCTAGAGCTCCATTCATACAATCCATGCAAACTTTTATGGAGTCCTGTGTTGACTCCCCTACATTTACCTTACTGGGAGACTTTAACTTTCATCTTGACTGCCAGAATAACACTGATACCATCCACTTGGTGGACAGCCTGGGCTGCTTTGGACTAAAACAGTTTATATCGGAGCCCACACATAAGGCGAGCCACACGTTGGATGGGATCTTCACTAATGATGCTAATATTACTTTGGCGAAAGTACTCCCCCTTGCATGGCCTGATCATAGTGCCATTTTTATTTAACTTACTCTTCTGGGGGCAGAAGTGCCCTCTCTCAACAATTTGCCCGGTATTAAAATTTGTCCGTGGCATAAAATTAATAAAAATTGAGCTAGAGGAGTCATTTTCACAGATACACCCCCTTATTAGATCAAGGTAACAATAGCGCCGCTGACAATTTTAACTGCTGGGTCAGCTCGGCAATGGCCCTTGTGACCCCAGAGAAAACGATTAAATATCGTAGGAAGCAACCCTCAGCCCCCTGGTACTCTGCGGAACTAAGAAATATAAAGCCTAAATGCAGAAGGTTAGAGCGTACCTGGAGGCAGGACTACTGTGAAAAGGGCAAACATAACTATAGGTTAGCCCTAGAAGAATATAAAGCGGCGATTAAAGCCGCTAAAACCATCTACTTCTCAATGAAAATAGAGGCAGCAAAAAACTCGACCAAAGAACTTTTAAAAACTGTTACAACTCTGTCTAAGTTCCAACATGGTAAACAATTCTCACCTGATTGAGCTTTCTGTGACAAAGTTGCCAATTTTTTTCAATCTAAAGTGCATACAGTTTACAAGGAGCTTCTGGGGCACACAATCGCCTCAGCCACAGGTCTGACAACAATGAATGCTGCCCTTCACAATGTAGCTAACAATGAACTGACAAACTTTTCCTCTCTATCCTGTAAGAGAGTAAGTGAAATACTTTTATCCATCAAGTCAGGACTCCTGACAGATCCATGTCCACTTTTTATCTTACACATGGCATCAGACACTGTCAGCTTCATTCTTAGCTCCGCTTTTAAATGATATACTCACTTCTGGGATCTTTCCTGCATCTTGGAAGAAAGCTTGTATACGCCCTATGCTAAAAATACCCTCTTTAGATCCTACAGAGGCAAAAAACTATCGACCTATATCATGCCTACCACTCCTTACCAAAATCTTGGAAAGGGCCATGAATGAAGACTTGGTGAGCTATCTGGAATCTAATTATCTCCTTGACACCACACAACACGGTTTCAGACCTAATCACTCCACGGAATCGGCATTAGTTATGGCCACAGAGGAAATCCGTAAGCAGCTTGACAGTGGGGGGAAAGCTGTACTTATCCTACTTGATCTCTCTGCCGCTTTTGACACTGTTAACCATTGGGTGCTAACGCAGAGGCTAGAGACAGTAGGAATAAAAGGGGCTGCTTTAACTTTGCACACTTCTTTCCTCTCCCACAGAGAGCAGAAGCTGTGTTGGGGAAATCTTACTTCTGACACGTTTTCTCTCCCCTGCGGAGTTCCTCAGGGTACAGCGTTGTCCCCCACCTTATTCAACATCTATGTCACCCCGTTAGCTAAACTCATTCGAGGTCATGGTTTTTCGATGGTATGCTATGCAGAGGATACACAGATAGTTATATCCATAACATCTAGTGCAGACTCGGTGACAAGTCAGTTCTATAACTGTCTGATGCACATCATTAGGTGGATGCATGAAAACTACCTCAAGTTAAATACAGGCAAAACGGATGTGATTGAGTTTGGGAATGACTCTCCACTTTAGAAGGACTCTTGGTGGCCTGCTGACGCGGGTTCACGTCCTGACCCAGTTATATAGCTATAAATCTGGGAGTACTGTTCGATGATCAGCTCTGTTTTTCGGAACAGATTAATCATGTTACATCCTCCTGTTTTTTCCTTTTAAAAATTATGAAAAAGATCTTTAAATTCAGCTCACAAGAGTTGCAAAAAAAACGTGATAGTTGCTTTGATCCTCTCTAGAGTAGACTATTGCAATGCCCTTTTCTTGGGTATTGACAAACGTTTACAACTAAAACTACAGTCTTTACAAAATGCTGCTGCCCGGGTGCTGTTGAATATTCCCAAATTTGATCCCATATCCAACAGCATTAGGGACCTCCACTGGCTACCGGTCCAGGAAAGGATTAGGTTTAAAGCACTATGTTTGGTGCATAAAGCATTGTACGGGGGCCTCGCGATCGGCAGAAACACTTTGATTGGTACAACCCGCAGCGGGACCTAAAGTCTGCCAATGCTGGGTTTGTCCTTGTTCCAAGGATTAGAAGGGCCCGGTGAGGGGGGGGGGGGAATAGAAGCCTATCCTACCGGGCAGCGAAACTTTGGAATGCACTGCCTGCCTCAATCAGACTGCACTCTAATAGATCCTCCTTCAGGAAGCTGCTCAAAACGTAGCTTTTCCCCCCCAAGTAAAAAGTAAAACTTTTCCTCTATCTCTGCGCTTTAGAAATTGTGTACTTACTTGGTGCACTGGGAAACATTATGTTCGAAGCCATAGGTCTGGTCTGCTCATTATGAAACTGTTAGACCTGTCAGCCCTGGGGTGGTCTTCCCCTACATTTATTCCCCTTTTTGTGCCTCTTCACTGACCGCCTTTTTGTTGGACATAGGACTCTGGGCACCTTACCGCTGCTAAACAGTGCTGAGGTGCAGGTGCTCTCTCTGCAGGTGGCCTCTCTGCATGCAAATGAACTAGCAGAGACCATCCTCTCGCATGACATCGACATTGCGTTCATCACGGAGACCTGGCTCAACGAGCTCTCCTCACCATGCTTAGACATGCTTGTACCCCCAGGTTTCTCCATCATTAACAAAGACAGAAAAGACCAGCGAGGGGGGGTAGCTATCATCCATAAAGACAACATGGACATCACGGAAATTGATTCATGCAATTACAACACATTTGAATGTCTCTCAACCAACATCAAGACCAAAGATAATGGAATTTTGCTCTGCCACCTTCTCTATCATCCACCAGGCAACACCTCCGCATTCGGGGAACACTTATCTGACCTGATAGCTCATGGTGCACTAGGAGATGCCAATAATCTAATTCTTGGCGACCTTAACCTGCGGTGGAATGAAACTAACAACCCGCTAATCCAATCGCTATCCAGTCTCCTCTGTGACAACAATTTAACCCAATACTGCACGGAGGAGACACACTACAAAGGAGCCACCTTGGATGCCATCATCGCTCAAAGAAACACAATCACAATCAACCACATACTCCCCGTGGACTGGTCAGACCACCACATGATCTTATTTCATATCAACCAACTAACTCTCTTTCAAACGCCTATGCAAGACACCCCCAAATGGTTGAGAAACTTCTCTCAGATTCCCATTGGAGTCCTTGAAGAACGGCTAAGCTCGCTTCTTCCCGACACCAACGACCACCTCTCCACAAATGAACTCATTGAGTGTTACAACGTAAAGCTAGTGTCCATGCTTGACCAACTAGCTCCCTAAAGCTAAAAAAGCCGAGCCATTCCATCCAGATCATGGTTCAACTCCGACCTCAACTCTGAAAGGAGAAAACTAAGAGCCAAAGAAAGAAAGTGGAGAAATAACCCTACCTCCATCCTCCGCGATCAACTCAAATCAGCTCGTAGGAAGTACAACAATCACATCAAAAACAAGAAATCCAGCTTTTTCCGTTCGGCGCTGGACAGTGCAAAAAACAGACCCAAGGAGCTCTATAGCATCATCAGACAACAAACCTCCAAGCCCGTGTCCTCCTCTATACAGGCATCCAAAGAACTCTGCGACAACTTCGCCAACTTCTTCAATGATAAGATCACTAAAACCGAACTCTCATTGGACATCAACAACACGCACCCCACGAAGAGCATCGCGGCTGGGACGCTTGATCTTTCTCCTGGTACCTCCTCCAATTCCTGGCTAAGTTTCCGCCCCATTCAAGAAACTGAGATAGCCACGTTGATCTCCACCTCCAAACCCTCTGCTCATGTCCTAGACCCCATTCCTCCCCTACTGACCAAAAAACTGAAGCGCGCCTTAGCTCCGCTCTGGTGCACGATCATAAATAGCTCCCTGAAAAATGGAGTCGTTACTGACTGCCTTAAAGCGGGACAAGTCACACCCCTGTTGAAAAAACATGGCCTAGACGTTACGGAGCTGAACAATTTCAGACCTGTGTCGAACCTCCCCTTCTATCAAAAACCCTAGAAAGATGCGTATTACAACAACTAACCCAACACCTGGACAACATCAACCTCCTGGACCCCCACCAATCTGGCTTCAGAAAAGGCTGTAGCACAGAAACCGCGATCCTCAACATCATCGACGACATCCACGGATCACTAGACTCTGACCAATGCTGCCTCCTCATTCTCCTTGACCTCTCGGCAGCATTTGATACGGTAGACCACAATCTACTCATAAGGGCTCTCCAAGAAAGAGCTGGTCTTGGCGAGGTAGTCCTCCAATGGTTCTCCTCCTTTCTACACAATCGCACACAAAAAATAAAAATAAAAATAAAAAACTTCACTTCCGACCTACAACAAGTCAACAAGGGCGTCCCTCAAGGCTCGGTGCTATCACCGCAACTCTTTAACATTTACATGGAACCTCTCTCCAAACTACTCAGAAAAGCCAACATCCGCTTCCATCTCTACGCTGATGATACTCAGATTTATTTGGAAACTACCTCTCTCAAGGACATTCAAAGACTCAATGATGTACTGAGAGATGTCCAACATTGGTTGACATGCAACCACCTTAAACTAAATCCTGACAAGACTGAGACACTCCTCATCTTGAATAAGGAAGATAACCCCCAAATTGCCGAATGGCTAAAGGCCGTCGATGCGCTCAACGGGAATCTCACTCTAGCAGACTCAGTCAAATCACTAGGCATCACTCTAGACCCAAAACTGAACATGACAAGACACATCAAGAATTCGGCCAAAAGTGCTTTCCTTAACCTCAGACTACTGAACAAAATAAAACCCTTCATTCCGCCCAGTGATCTCAAACAGGCCACCCAATCTCTGGTACTGTCAAGACTCGACTATGGGAACGCAGTCCTCTCAGGAATTCCAAAATCGCATCTGGCTCCATCAAAACAACGCTACATGCGGCTGCCAGAATGATCACCGGTATCAAGAAATTCGATCATATCTCCCTGCACTCAGGGAACTTAAGTGGCTTCCAGTCGAAATGCGGATTAGCTTCAGAACAGCCTGCCTCACGCACAAAGCCCTTCACACCGGCAAACCCGAATATCTGGCGAAAAAACTCAAAAAAGCCGGCCAGACCAGGAACCTGATAAGCTCAAACTCCCTCCTACTCATCCCACCAAAAACTAGAAGAAAAAAAACTGCGGACCGATCCTTCGCCGGAAGCGCTCCTAAAATCTGGAACTCTATTCCCCCTCACATCAGAACCATCCCCTCCTTTGTACAATTCAAAAGCCAACTCAAAACCCTGTTCCTCAACCGCTCCCTAGGGAGTGGATAGGATCACTCCGGGCAGCTAGCGGACATCGCGCTCTGCTCCAGCTCTAAGACTCCGAAGAATCCTGAAGACTAACACTGTCCTGCACTATAATGTGTTGCTTTTTTTATTTTGCGTTCTTCTGTTAATATGTCTCTCTTCTATTTTGTATCTGATGATTATCTGCTATGTACCAGCTGTAAAGCGCTCCGATACCCTAGGGTCAGGCCAGCGCTATAGAAAACTTCTTAAATAAATAAATAAATAAATAAAATGGTTGCCACAGGCCCCTGCTACTGCAGTGAGGCCACTGTCCTGTCTGCGCGCCAGTAGTTGGATTAGGCTGGGGCTGGATGTTACTGTAGCCCTTACGACCCCGCCTCTTGTCACCGTAGACAGACAGGACAGAGGGGACAGGGAACACCATAGAGCCCTAGATTTTTCCAGAACCTTCCAACCCACCTGGGTTGCCGCCAGAACTTGCTGCCTTTTTCCTTGGTCACCTGACTTGAGGGTATAAGAGGGGGGTTGCTGGCCAACATCTCTGTTACACTACTGGCTAGAGACCCACCTGGACTGGAGTGCGGACAGCTGCGTCAGCAGGATTGCCACCCCACCAGGGCTGACTGTTCCCAGGAGCTGCTGCCCCCCCCTAGGTGTGCCGCCCCGCTGCCTGCTGATCTGACCCAGCCTAGAGAAGTGGCCCAAAACACCCCCAGAGTGTCTCCCCAGGAGGAAGGATTGATCTCCTGGTATTGAGCTGATTGCTGAGAACTGTCCCTGCAGTAAGGTGGGACTACCCTGCTGAAAGACAGACCCTAAAATGGGACAACCACGACCTGCACTTACCGTGCCCTGCGGTGCTGTACTCGGGGGATTCACCGCCACTGCACGAGACTCACAAGGTACTGTTAAACGCCGCGGCTGGGGCCCCTGGGGAGTGCTGTCGCGCTGAGGAGAGGAAGCGCTGCGTTCCTAAATCCCCGCCGCTGCCTGGGGAGCGCTGTCACGCATTGAGGAAAAGAAGCGCTGTGCCCCGAAGTCACCACCGCTGCCTGGGGGGGTGTGAAACTGACCTGAGAGGCGCTGGTGCGTGGTGGAGGCGCCGGAGGCCGGGGAATCACCGCCGTCGCCCAGGCACTTGGGAGCGCCGTGTCGCTGGGGTGTTGTGGCGGAGAAGCGCTTGTGGCCCGGAGTTCACCGCCGCAGGCCCGAGAGGAGTGCGGCCTGTCAGGAATTCACCGCCGCTGGCCGGGCGGGAGAACGCGCCCAAGGGAATCCCCAGCGCTGCCCGGAGAACGCCGCGCTGGGGTTGGCGCGGCAGAGCGAGTGTCGCCTGGCAACCGGGACTCCGGCCTGCAGCGTCATCGGCAGCATTTCGGAGGAGCCGCGCACGGATCGGTTACGGAGCGGGGAGTTGCCAGGCAACCCGGAGCCCGCCTTGGTGAAGTCCCGAGGAGCCCCAGAGAGTGCGAGAGCCATCCAAACTCTCCCGAACGGTTCCCCTGCTGTGGGAAACCCCACGGGTTCCTTTACCGCCATCCTCCTCCCCAGGTAACGGCCCCGCGAGAGGTGTGGAGTGGGCTGACTGGGGGGGAGGGGACGTCTGCAGACCGGTGACCCCGGTGAGAGGTAGCATTTGCCGGGAGCCCTGCGTGTGGGCACACCACTCAAGCCCGGCTTTGCCCTGACAGTAGTGCCCAAGAGGAACACGGAGGCACTCCATGGGGTTATCCTAACCGTAGCTCTCCCAGAGATCATCCTGAGCCCCCTTTGTTTGGGAACTTTGCTAATGTAATGTAATTCTTGCCATGTTTGCTTCGCCAATGATTGAAATGAAGAGACTCCTGTTCCCTATTACTGAACTGGCTAAGAGTTAGAGAAGGCGACTCACAGAACATTTACCTGTCATTTATGGTTGAAATGCGCATGGAAAGTTCTGAATATATTTGCAGTGCATTCTGACAGGTTTGCCTGAACCTCAGATAAAGGCATTTGAGTTTTGCATACAACTGAAGTGGCGTCTCCTTTGTGTGTGTTTTACTGTGTCGGTGGGGATGTGTGTTGCACAATTACTTTACACATTGCCTCGGGCGTGCCTACCTGCCTCGCGCCAAGCTAACTGGTCGGAATCAGAGGTCCCTACTTGGGCTAGGGTACCGATCCTGGCCAACTGGAGACCCCGGTTCTAACAGAAACGTTATGACAAAGGCAGTTGGTCTAAAGTATTAATAGTGAAAAGATTTGTTAAAGCCAATAAACCTTTAATAGCTGGCTGTTATCACATTGTTTTACAAGCTATAGACAGGACAGGTATTATGTACCATAATCGCACAGATTATCGTAGTAAGCAAGGATTGTGGCATGGGTCTCACACTGACAATCCCTGGAGATTTACACTGTGAGTATTCTTGTCCCTGTTGAGAGAGGGTTGTATATTGTTTTGCAAGCTGTGTTATTCTATATATTTGTAATTTTATAACTGTATGTGTGATTGTCAGTTCATGTACCCTTGAATAGAACAATGTTGGGGTAAGGTGTAAAGCCAATGGTAAAGGATAAAGGCTTCATGGGTTCATTGAGAAAAGTCATGCCAGATTTCATGTATTTGATCTGTTTATTATGAAACGTTATAACAAAGCCAGTAGGCCTGACCTACTTATTGTGAAACAAATGTGTTAAACACCGTAGGTTTTTAAGGGTGGACTGTTATTACAGTGTGCTAAAGTCTGGAGATAGATATTTTGTTACAATGAATTTCACAGTTTACTGTGGTAGGCATGGGTTTTTGGTGTTGGTGATCCACCCAAACAAACCGTGGGGAATAGAAGATATGCACTGCAATAATCCTTGTTGGGCCCTCTTAGGAGAGACAGAATTCTGCTTTGCCAACTGTCATTTTGTACACATTTGTTCTTTTATGACTGTATTTTGGATGGTTGCCTTGTCGAAAGTTTACGTTCGGTATAGTAGGCTTGAGTTGGTTATATTGACAAGACAATGATGAAGGCTATAGCTGGAGTGTTTATTATGAAAAGTTCTGAAAAAGGAATAGGTCTTGCATATGGATTATAAAAATCATCTGATTAAGTTAATCGGCATTTAAGGGAGGTTTGTTAATACTTAATAATTAAAGCCTACAGATAGGTCTTTGTTACATGGAATCTCACAGATTTCTTTTGTTGACAAGGGTTTTGGTATTGGGTACTCTTTCTGGCAAACCATGGGTAAAGAAGACGTGTGACCAGCAAATCCTTGTTAAACCCAGTTAGAAAAAATGTTGTATACATTGCAATTTTATAACTGTATGTCTTGTTGCCACTGTTTTTGGTACAGGGGGCGGTTTTGCAGCAGTGCTGCAATATCGGCCCCTGTACCAAAAGCAGCAGCAGTGTTTTGCACCAACAACCCCCCCACCCCCGCCTCCCCCTCTTGCGGCCGGTCAGACTTAATTGCCAGGGCCAGTTTGCGCTCTCAGTTTGACCTGTTTATTATGTAAAGTTCATTCAAAGGCAGTGGGCCTGGCTTTTTTGTTGTGAAAAGTATGTGGTAACACCAATACCTCTCTCACAGAGGATTGTTATAACATTATGTTACAAGCTGCAGAAAGGTATTTGGTTAGATATAATCTCATAGGCTATCATAGTCGGCAAGGGGTTTGGTGTTTCAGTCACCCACTCTGACAAACCCTGAGAGCAGAATCTCACTGTCAGGGCCGGACTGGCCGTAGCGGGCACCGGGCGTTTCCCCGGTGGGCCGCTAGGGTGGGGGCCGGTTTTGGGCCCCTGGGGGGTGTTTTTGTTACCGGGGGTCGGCAATATCGGCCCCCTGTAACAAAATCGGCCGAAACCGGAGCTCTCAAACTGCTCGGCTGCACCCCCCCTCACCCCAGGGGGGGCCGGCAGAGCAGTTTGCCAGGGCCGGTTTCGGTTGCCAGTCCGGCCCTGCTCACTGTGATTATTCTGGTTGGGCCATACTGAGAAGGGTTGTATACTGTTTTTCCAATTGTAATTTTGTATATATTTGTAATTTTATAATTGCATGGGTGATGCTTGCCAGCTTATGTGCGCTATAGCAGGCTTGTGTTGTACATAGTGTCAAGCCATTGATGAAGGCTAGAGGCCTTATTGGTTTACTGGGAAAAGTTATATCAGATTCCTTTGGTGTGATCTTTTCATAACGAACAGTTACGACAAAAGGAAGTAGGCCTTACTTACTTATTGTGAAAAGCATGTATTAACCCCTTCCGTGCTTCCGTCGGCCAACGGCCGTCGCGAGCACTACCTCGCTAGTGCTGCGCACGTCCGTTGGCCGACGCGGCCCCGCCCACTCTTTTACACTGCCGCACGGCGGCGGAATTCGCGCCGCGGTTAAGCGGTTAAAGGCAAAAGGCTCTCACAGATTACTACAGTAGTCGTGGGTTTTGGTGTTAAGGACCCATCCGAAGAAACAATGGGGTTAGAAGATTATCACTATGGTAATCATTATTAGGATTTACTAGCAGGGATTTTACATTGCTTTAACTACTGCATTTTGTTCACATTTGTAATTTTATTACAGTATGCCCAATGGTTGCCGTTTAGGATGGCTTACGACCAACGCAGTAGGTCTGAGTTGGTTATGGTAACAACCCAATGATAAAGGTTATAGGCCTGAATTTGATAAAGACAATAGGCTTGACATATTGATTGTGAAAACCTTATGACAAAGTCAATAGTCATTTAAGAGTATATTGTTAATACAGTGTATTAAAGCCTACAGATCAGTATTTTGTTACATGGAATCTCACAGGTTACCGTATTTGGCAAGGTTTTTGATGCTGGTTACCCTCTTTGACAAACCATGGGTATAGACAATTTGTACTGTGAGAATCCTTGTTAGTCCCTCTTCGGAAAGATAGTATTTTTCTTTGCCAACTGTAATTTTCTTAACTATGTAATTTTATGACTGTACGCCTGATGGTTGCTTTGTAGGAAAGCTTAGGCTCAGCACAGAAGGGCTCCACTGGTTATGGTGAAAAGCTAATGATAACAGCTAGAGATGCCTGATAGTTTTACTATAGCCTTAGAGCCTGACCTAATGGGCTCTACCAGCCATTAAAGGCCTGCTCCAGTGTTAAAGGCCCGAGCCGAAGGCAAGGGTCTTTAACAAGGGAGCGGGCCTTTAATGGCCGGTAGAGCCTGCTAGGAGGGGTCTAAGGCTATACGAACATTCCGCCCCTAGAGGGCAGAATGTTCTAATTACTAAAAACAAAGGCCTCTCGGAGCCCGAGGGGGTTTAAATCCCCTCGGGCTCTGAGAGGCCTTTGTTCACAGCAGCAGCTGTGAACAAAAACAACATTGGAATGTTGCTCTGCGTGCTTCTACCGGCCCGTAGAAGTCCGGAGCACTCCATTGTATTCAATGGAGTGCTCCACGTTCCGATGATCTAATATAAAAATAAATCTGATACCTTAGTTCTGATCTATTGACTATGAAAAGTTGTGACAAACACAGTAAGCCTGGCATTTTGATTGTGAAAAGTGTATATAAAAGTCAATAGGCCTTTAATGGTGGTTTGTTATTTTTCTCTATTAATAGATGAAATGTCAGAGATCAGCTTTGAAGGAAATGATTTTGGTGGTGGTTATGGCCCAGAGGGTGAATGAAAGAATGAGTCAGTGGGTAAATGAAAGAATGAGTCGTGGATGGATGAATAGATGCATGAGTGCTAAGATGTGTGACAGAGAGGTCATGTATGATGACTTCTTGAGTGCCTAAACCCATCAATGACACAAAAGGCCCTTTCATTCAAAAGTCAGAACTATTGGCACTGCCAGTGCTAGTTGAGATGTAAGTCAAAATGTTTGTGCGCGTAGTATGTAGGCACGGCTTCTTCAACATGCTTTTGTGATGCACAAAATGTATGCACTACCACATTACGTGTGTGTGGCAATTGTACACATCTATGTTCAATGTAATGGTTATTTATATCTTTAAATTAGCAACTCGAAGGTTAGTGCACTCGCTTGGGGCTAATATTCTGCCATACTAATTGGTAAACGTGAAAGAGTTTGTTTTCAGTTCAGAAAGAAATTAAGGGAATGTTGTGACATTTACCGCACATTACCAGGCCAGCAGTTTGTAGACACGTTCATGTGTGATATTTAACATCTGGTTGTACGTGGTTTTTTTTAATTGTAAAATTCCTTTTCACTGTTACATAAGAGCAGCGCACTGTCGGGTACAAAGTGCACATACCGCCCCTCTAGTAATTATGTTGTCCATAAATTAATAAGCCCCTAGTAACAGAAGTTTTAGCCTTCTCCGTGACTGAATCACTGACTGAACCCGTCTTTTGCTCACCTGAGAGGACGGCGCTGAGGACACTCCTTCTCACTAACCGCTAATTATGGCAGTTTTGCTAAACTTCCATTTCACAAAGTGAGGTATACGGAACGGCATCTCCACAGCTGGGCTCTTGCATTAGCAATGCCTGGCTGCGGAGGCGGTGAGATAAACAATTAACTGCTTCGAGCCTGGGGCGGTACATCGCTTTACCACTCGCAGATTTGTACTTTATCTCTCTTCCTGCAGCCCCGTCGGCCTGCCGCCACCGAGGCCCTCGCGCCGGCTTGCGCAGCAAAACCTGCGGTTAAAATCGACTTCACCGCACCTTGCGTTTTGTCAGATTTCACCTCGCTTGTCAGAGTGAGGCGGGCATGCGGTTTTAATGCGCAGTAAAACTGCATTCTTTCTTCCCACTTTCCGACCTGCAAAACTCCGAATAGGGTATTCTCTGCGCATATTTCTCGATGTGAAAAATGAAATAATCTGTGCAGGCGAGAGTTCACAAATCGGGGAGAAATTGACACCTGACTCGGAATCTGAAACCGTTTCCCTGCAATAGTTCCGCAATAAATAATGCATGGTATTTACAGCGCTGCGAAACAATAGCACCTGCACAGCAAAGGGTACATGATTATTGTTACTGGTACTATTTACATTGGTTAGACTGTCATGGAGTTAAAGCACTTAGGGGCTGATATGGAGTTTGCCGGAGATGGCCCTTTGTCACAATGGCGCCGATGGAGTACCCCCTCTGCCAAACTGAAGGTCTGCCCACCTCATATGCAGATAGACGAATCGTAAGTATGTCAGCCACGGAGACTACTCTTAAATGGGCCATCGGAGCGTTGGCCATTCAACCGTCTGTGTGGTTAGTGGGCGGCAGAATGGCCAGTTTTTACTCTTTCTTTGCTGCCACGGAAAACGTGGAGGTAAGAGACCGGAAAAACATTTCAATGACACCCACACCGAGGGAGAAAAGCGGCATAAGAGATTTCATGAATTGCCTGTAATCCCCCAATGCCTGGCATATCAATATGTATCTGGCTATTGTCAGCCTACAAGTGGTAGCCCAGGTTGTACCTGTTGGTAATAGAGGTGAGTGGTAAAAGTGTTTGTTAAAGAGAAATGATGGCAGTGCCAATCATTTAGAGATCCCGCAGTCAATTTTCATATGTGAAGTTAGGAGGGAATCCAGTTTGATCCAGTAAGATCTGTTGGAGAAGAAGATGTCTTCCAACTTTGCAGGTAGAAGTGAACTATTTGAGAAGTATTTGTGGTCAATGATTCCTATCCAAATAGACCAATTCTTTGAGGTTTATTAGTGTTTTCTCCGTCCCATGCCCAGGTATCTGGAGATGGCACCATCATCTTCAACATTTATTGTAAACAGTGGGGACATGAGATTAGTCTGTGGTTGGTCAAAGAGTACACACCAGCTTTGAGCTTCTTCACCAGTGGAGTGTTGTACCATAGGCATACACGCTGGAATTAGGGATGTGGGGAAACTGTATCACCCCTAGAATAACTGTGCTGTAGTTCAGACGGTGATTTGTATCTTGTCACGTTTGCTGTATCTTCATACACAGAGGTCCTTCGCTCTTTGCCGGCTGCTGTGTGGGGGACTCAGCATCCCAGAGGACACCTGTTTGAAGAGGAGAAGGAGGGGCACAGCAGGACGCCCACGCCGTGCCGGGCTGAAAAGCGCAGTCTGCCTCCCGCGGTGCGGGAAATCCTTCGCTCTTTGCCTGCTGCTATGTGGGGGACTCGGCGTCCCTGAGGATACCTGTTTGAAGAGGAGGAGGAGGGGCACAGCAGGACACCCATGCCGCGCTGAAAAGCGCAGTCTGCCTCCCGCTGCGCGGGACGCGCCCGGGCAAAGCCCGGGCCAAGGGCGGGCCGTCCTTGCCCGTCACTGATCGGAGCAGGCCGGGCTGGGCCACCCCTCTGACATTCTGAACCTCACATTCGTTGAAAGGTACTGTTTTCTTGTCTGCCCCCAATATACTGTATGCAGGTTTGCCCCAGGCTCACAGCAGAGTGGTGATTAAGTTGTCCTTTCCTGCTAGGATATGTGTGGCAAATCTATCTCTGTGTAATTAACTTTTGGAGCTTTTATATGGACTCTCCTGGACTTCCATGGTTATTATTCTCCATATTTGGCCCGTTTATACTTTATACAGTTTGGTACAGGTGTTTGGTATTTAGGTGGCCATGGGTAAACGCAAGGCAGGTAATGTCCCACCAGTAGCCGATAGTGGCCGGTCAACAATTGATTCATTCCTGGTGAGGGCAGTTAATGTGATCTCCCAAGAGTTAGACATTGTTGAACGACGCCTCTCTATAGGTAGAGGGCCTGGGAGTGGGATTACTGTGTCACCTAGTGACGCTACAGCCATACCCCCAGCAACTAAGAGCCCAACCAGGGAAGATAACGGCCTTAGAACCACTGATAGTCTGGCTGTCTCTGCCATCAACGAGGCAATACGATCCCCCAGTACCAGCATCACTCTCTTTAATCCCCTTACTCCGAAAAGGAAAAGGAAGTGCAAAAAGACCCCTCGTATGCCAGGAGGTCCCAGAAGACCAAATGCACCCGAGACCCTGGCATCCTCTAGTAAAGATGTAGAGACTACACCATGCGATTTGGGGGACTTTGCAACGGGCCTCACTACTGGCGGAGATTACCACTAGATTAGAAGTCCTGTTAGCACCAATTCTTGAGAAGTTAGAGGTTTTGCCTACTGAAGTCAAACAGATTAAGACACGCTATTCTATCATGCCTCTGGGTCAAACTGAGGAGGGGTCTGACAGGGCTGACAGGGTATTAGCAACATTCACGATCTCAACAACTAACTTACCAAGGGATAACATAACGAGAATAAGTGTTAATATAATTAAGCCAGGGATTGCAGGCACTTTACCTGAAGCTACCCTCAGGGATCACATGGAACGTCCTGTATCTACATCCCAAACAAAGACCCAGTCACTGCCAATTAATGCAATTACCACGCATTCATCAGATGGCGAAATCCAACGAGCTCCCCAATTAGCAGAGGCTAGTACAGCAAACACAATAGAAGCCAGCTCTGCAGATGCTAAGACCACTATTAATTTACCCCCTGAATGTGCCCCCTCTATTACAGTCATAGTCAACGTCCCCCCATTACGCCCGGGTCAAATAGAATCCTATGATTCACTAAAGAATAGGGTGATTTATTGGCTCAACAGGAACTGCCACTTCCCGGTAAGGGATGCCCAACAAATTCTGTTCTTGAGAAGAGTATGCTGGATTGGCCCCTGGAGGAAAAACCATGATGGGGGTTGAATTGTAATCAACTTTAGGGAACCTAGGTGTGCCAAGGGTGTCCTTACGGGGATGTAGGTCATGCCCAATCTGAATATAACATGTCACTCCTGCCCTTGGGTTTTTTCTACAGGCACCTCCAGTCCTCTGTACCTAATATGACCAGACTAGGCCCATTAGCTAACCATCCCGTCCGAGTATATCCCCCACCACAATCACTGGTGATTTCCAACAGATACCAGGTATTGAGTGACCTCCAGGACATCGATTGACATGAGATGAGGATGTATGTCAATCGACCGAAACATATAACGAAGGCGCCTCTACCCCACGAAGGGCGGGAAGATGATATACATTTGGCCCCCAAGGGCTATTGTGACACCGCTGTTACACTATCTGTCCCTCTCCCATGTTCTTGTGAGGGCATAGGGGATCCTACATATATAGTAACTGCCCCACCCAATTTACCACCACCCAGTAGTAGTGGTGAAGGGACGGCTGATGGGTATAGAATTGCGACCTGGAATGTAGGGGGTTTAGCTAAGAAACAGGGCACCCTAGGATGGATGGAGTTTATACGCGACTTGGATATATTATGTATCCAAGAAACTTGGTGTACCGAGCCTGTTTATTTTGAGGGCTTTACGACACATTGGTTGGAAGCTGAGCCATCGGCAGCAGGGAGAGCCAAAGGGGGACTCATGGTCTTAATTTCAAACAAACTCCCCGTAAGCTTAAAGAGGAAAATATCTACTGGCCCCCATTCACTAATTTTATGGTTATCATTTAGGGGAGGTCGGGATTTGGTCATTGTTAATTTTTATAACAATGTGTTTAATAATACCCGGGGGAGGGTGGTTCTAGCTCTTGAAGGAGGTTTGGGGTCCCTAGTTCAGTCCATTACAAATAGATTCATACTATTATGGGCCGGAGATTTTAATACTCACACATGCCCTCACTCTGCTGTTCGGGTATGCAGGATGACCGATGAGGCTGGGCTTGATTACTCGCATTTTCCCCATAATGAATATGGTAACTTATTAAATTCTATGATCATTAAGTTCGATTTAAAATTACTAGAAAGTGCCCGGGATAGCAATGGGAACCACATCCCAACCTTTATAGGGAGAAATTCCACCTCCGTTATCAACCACATTTTAATTTCAGCAAATGCATGTAACTGGTGTGCCTCACCACGGGTTGCTTGCCCGGGTAGGAGTGACCACAACTGTATCATCTTGACAGTTTTCTTTTGGGGCAGGCCCACTGTTACTTCCCCTAGTTGTGTTACAGACATTGTCCCATTTAGACCCAATGGGACCCGTATTAGGTGGAACGGAGTGGATCAGACTCAGTTTCTGCAAGATATTTGTACTAAGGGCTACAATTTTATCATGTGCTGTTTGGAAGACGTGGTTACCCCTGACCAGATACTCTATAACTATACTGGCCTTATCACTATAATTGATGCCCTCTTGACTCGTCCCATCAAAGCTGGCCCGACCAGATGTAAAGGCTGGTTCGACCAGGCATGTACCACTGTCACTAGGGATTTGAAACTGGCTCTCTGTAAACGACCTAGAGATAATTTATTGATCAAATCCCTTAGATTTAAACACAAAGAGGTATTATTAGTTAGGAAAAAAGAACTACAAAATGAGGCATGGTTGAAACTGTCCCAAGCAGCGGATACAGGAGATAGCAAACTTTTCTGGGATACTGTTAATTCCCCATTTTTAAAGGATGACTCTTTTCCAGAATTGCTGTCACATGTTACTTGTGACGCATGGGTTGCCCATTTTACTAGTATTTTTAGCCCACCTATGGCACCAATGGTAACCACTCAAAATGAGGAACAAATGTTATATTCACCTGAACCCTTAGATATTACGCTACAAGAAGTGACATGGGCCCTGAAAGAAAGTAAAGGGGGTAAAGCCCGGGACTGGATGGGGTCCCAGTAGATGTTTTTAAGAGCAACGTTGAGTTATGGGTGCCAATTTTAACAAGGGTTTTTAACATGGCTGCGGAGACACCGACTCCACCGACATGGGGAACATCTATCATAGTTCCTATTTTTAAGAAGGGCAACAAATCAGACCCCAAAAATTACAGGCCTATTTCACTTTTAGATTAATCGGTGAAAGTGATGAGTAAAGTCTTGTTAAAAAGACTTGAAGAATGGGCCTGGGATTACTCAATACTTTCACCCGTCCAGTTTGGTTTCAGGAAAGGCCTGGGGACCTTAGAGCAATGTATGAACCTTGATCTACTTATAGGCAAGTACACCTGTGCCAAAGGCGGCAGATTATATCTCTGTCTTGCTGATCTGAGCAGCGCCTTTGATGTAGTAGATCATACTATTCTTTGGTCCACTTTGCTTGCTATGGGGGCACCCAGGCCAATCATTTATTTGCTGGCCAGATTATACGAGGATTTGACGAGTAAAGTCCGTTATGGCCCCAGGGGAGAATCCACCAATACCTTTGCAGTTAAGCGAGGCATTCTGCAAGGCTGTGTACCAGCGATTCTGTTATTTTCTTTGTTTATTAATGGGGTAGACGAGACCTTACAAGTAGTGCATGCCGATGCCCCCCAAGTGGGTGGGCGCCCTACACCTGTACTTTTGTATGCAGACAACGCTGTCCTGCTGGCCAGGACTCCAGTGGGGCTGCAACGTTTAATGCATGCTTTTAGTGATTTTATTGCCTCTAGGAAATTAATTGTTAATAAAAGTAAAACCTATACTATGGTCTGCGGGTCACGGAACAAACAAAGCAGAACTTTTTTTATGGAACAATATCCTGTGACCCCGGTTGATACTTTCTGCTACCTGGGCATTACTTTCTCAGGTAACGGGTCGTGGACTCGTGAAATTGGCAATGTCAGGAGCAAAATGGCTAGAAGCACCCATGGTATTTTTAGATTTTCAACAAAACTGGGCTCTAGAACGGTTAAGGAGATGACAACAATTTATAGGGCAAGGGTTTTATCGATCGCAACACATGGGGCTGATATTTGGGGTTACCACAATAGTTCTGCACAACAGACGGAGGAAAATAGTTTCCTCAAACGCCTCCTCAGCCTACCGACCTCGGCTTCTTCAGAGATCATACATAAAGAAGTGGGGCTACAGTATCTTATAGATATAGTTGCATCTTGCCCATTACTGCTCTGGTACTCCATATGGTCCAACGAGGAAACCAGCTTTACAAAATCAATTATTTTAGACTGTCTTTCTTTGGATAATGCCATGAAGATTCCCTGGTTAAGTTACATCAGTTCGCAGTACAGTAAATTATTTAAGATGTCAGTACGGACCAATCCCTCCCAAGTATTATTACTTAGGAAGCTGTTTATCAGAGAAATCTTTATGAATCATAGGAGGGATGTTCGGCGTGATTGCGAATGCAGGAAATCAACTGTAAAGTTTTATTTAACACTTACTTCTAATGTGGGCTGTCAAGATTATTTAACATATATTCCCAACCTTATGCATCGTTTTGTATTAGATTCAGACTGGGAATCGCCCACCATTTAGTGGCTTTCCCCAATATGAAAATTTGCCCTCCAGCCATGACCCCTTGCCCATGTGATGGACAGAGCAAGCAGAGCACCGTGCACTTTATGCTGTTTTGTGGTTTTTCTTCGTGTTTTAGGAATTATTATTTAAAATCACTTTTGCTTGCGTATGGCAGTGGTTCGCATCTTGCCGCAGTAAAATACTTGTCTGAACTTAACGATGCCAGGGTTTGCCTTAATGTGGCACTTTTTATTATAAACGCCGTCAATGCACGCAAAAGTATTGTTGTAGCGACATAGAGACGACCCCCTGACAATTCTTAAGAAATTGAGCTGCCTTTTTAAATATAATGGGGCCTATTAGCAATAACCGGCGATAATTATCGCTAAGCGCAGTTAGCGCTTGGATAATTATCGCCGGCTATCGCAGGTTTCTATCGTGGAGATAGCGTGCTATCAGCAACGCTTATCTCCTAAGCGATAGAAACCCTGGAGAACAGTGTGAATATCGCTTGAAAACAAGCGATATTCACACTGTGACCAGTGTTAGCTAGGTGATAGGGCGAGGGGGATTTAGCCATGTAATCCACCTCCCATTGGATTACATGGCTAAGTCAGGTCTGGACCAGGCGTTAACAAACCAGCGCTAAACGTGTTTAGCGCTGGTTCGTTAATCACCTCCCCTGCCTCGCTAATAGGCGATAGCGAGCTTAGCGACTGTTTCTAGTCGCCTTTAGGTTGGGAACGCCTACTTTGCATGCCATTAGCGATAAATATCGCTGGCATGCAAAGCGGCACCCAACCCGGTCGCTATCGCCTAGAAGCTGTCGCTAACAGCAGTTAGCGACAGCTTGCTAATAGGGCGTTAGAATTATCGCCGCTTTAGCGGGAAAAAGTCCTGCTAAAGCGGCGATAGAGCCCTTGATAATATGCCCCAATATTTTATGTGTTTTAAATGCGATTAATTTTGGCCCCATGTTGCAGACCAAGCATCTCCTGCTTTGTCTTTTACTACTTGATATTTTCCATGTGTAATGCAACCAGTTTTAATGCATGCACGCTTTTCTATGTGATTAATTTTGGCCCCATGTTGTACATCAGATGTTATCTGCTTTGTTTTTTATACGTAATGCAATCAGTCTCGATGTATGTACACTTTTATGGTTGTTTTACACATACTGAATAAACTTTTTGAACTGAACTGACAGAGGTCACATGTCAGGGTATATCTTCTGTCAAACTGCTGCTTATTCTTTTAACACGGGGATTGGGGATTACTTTGACTGCAAAGTGAGAGAAGTTTGCAAAATGAACTGACAATCTTGCTGGGGTACACTGAGTGTGAAAGGAAAGGCAGTAGGATGTACATTTGTTTCTTACACAGAACAAAATGTAAACACCTATAAATGAACTGTATAAGTGATTCCAAGTATATCATTAGTTAGTAAAGCGCAAAGGAAGCACATCTTTTGGTAATTCTGAAGCGTGATGGAAACAAATATTTTAATACAATCAAAGCAAATCAATTCACTTTAGATGGTGATGTGCCAATGATGAAAGTTTGTGAAACCCAATTTTCACACATTACCATTTGCATGTTGCCTAGTAAAACTGCATGTGTGTGAAAACATATTGCTAATTTTAAAGGAAAATGTGCTCCTTGTTAATGGCGTGTGCTTACACACCACACTGTAATAATATATGTACGAAAGCATGCTCAAAAATGCACTACAGGCTGAATACACCACATACTTACTGCTCTCCTGCTTAATGGGCATGGCTTATTTGCTACTTTTGTTCTTAGTGAGGCACAAGAGGTCTGATTCAGAAAGGTAAACTTACACTTTTGGAAAGTTTTCATACATTTGCCATTCACAAAGGAATTTTATGAGTGGTATCTTTACAACTGTGAAGTATCCACACATACAAAGATAGGACAGTCCTATCTTTGTATGTGCGGAGACTCCAAAGTCATAAAGCTACAACTTGTAAAATACCTTTGTGAATAGCAAACAAATGTAAACTTACAGAAAAGTGAAGGTTTACATTTGTGAATCAGGCCCTTAGATTTTTAACGATACCTATGACTTCATTGATAGAATATTGTTGGAAGCACCCCCAGTCTGAAAATAGTTCCAGCACCACTGACCATAGGGGTTATCAAGGCATTTTTGAGTTACTAAAAGACGTTCCCAATTAGGAGGGCAGTGCTAATGAATTATGTGATGATCTACATGACAATAAATTGGCACAGTTTGACTGCTTTTCCTGTTCCAGATTTATGTTGGGGGTCAGTTGCTGTCAAAGAGTTGATTATCTTGGCTACTTACACCTTTTTTGGGTAAACACCTGGATTGAGTCAAAATATAGGTACTCCCCTATAAAATATCAAAGAGGATGATCTTGGCCCGGCCCTGTTTGGAAGCGAATCATACAGTCATTGCACACATGTTGGGAAGGGATCACCTTGAATCAAGGTGGTGAGTTAGCTGCAAGCCCATAGAGCCCAACAGTTGCTTGGTTGCATTTCTTGCCTCCAAAATGCGGGTTGGTAAGTAGCCTTTTTTCAATGATGGAGAGGGTGCTAGTATTGCAGCGGTGATTCTAGCATTCCTTCTATGACTTACCAGGGCTTTGTACAACATTTCTAGAGATGTATTGCAAACATTTCTGTTTTTATGTGTAGATAAGGGGCCAACTGGACAAAGGTGCAGGACCTATCCTTTTTCAGCATAGTTAACAGGAGTGATGGAGGGCAGTTTTGCATGGAGTAAATGATGGCTGTGCTTGAAGAATGGCATCAGGAAAGGTTCCTGGACCACCCATCTGTTGGTTTACTAGTCATAAGTTTAATTTTTATGTTAAGGACACAAGTTTACAGCGGAATTTACCCTTTGATTATTTAAATGTTAAACCTTTTTTCTCCAACTCACGAAGACAGCAAATGCATTCTTATCTTTATTGTGCACATCCAAAGACCAATATATTGTCCTAAAAAGCCACCACACCAGTCTCCTCCTTTAGGGTATCCTTCATCAAGCACTGGAAGATGTCTAGACGTATGTGGCACTCGTCTGGATGAAAGGTATCCTGCAAAACTGAAACATCCCCTCTGGAGTTACGAATACTGTTAAACGGTTACATTTTTCCTCTGCTTCAAACTGATGGTAAGAGCTTCCCAGATCAAGCTTGGAAAATACAGTAGCACCTGCAAGCGTAGATATCAAATTTTTAGATGTTTGGCAGGGTGAGTTTGGTAATCCAAATTTCTCCATTCAGACTTCGTAAGTCCACACACCTCCTAAGTTCTACTAAACATTTTCATGAGATCACAAAGGGAGAATCCCATTGAAGAATGAAGATTCTATTAGTTCAGTTGTGATTCTAGAACACAAATCTTCCAGCATAACTTTGACTTTCTCCCTGTAAATCACAGGAATAATCCAGACCTTATTCGTAATAGGTATCGCATTGTGCTCAAATATGTCTTTGTGTTTCAACCCTTCAAATGTTCCCAACTCTTCCTTAAATACTTTAGAACAGGCTGGTCAGATGGATCAAAGATCTGGTGTATTGCAAAGAAAAAATGGACATTTATGCTGAAGAGCTGCCAGAGGCGTCCAGACCTAAGGACTTTTGGGCACCATTGACTGCATATTTGCTGGAACACCCTGACATGGTATAATGTACTTCTGTGTAATTGGTATTTTTAAATGATTGTAATGTGTACAGGACCTCTGAATGCACATAAATACACATGTGATGTGAATATTCTACATTGCTCTGCATGACTAGCTGCTTATATAAAGTTGCAACAATGGGGGATGGGATAAACAAATGTTATCCTTTGTACCATCCTGTTTTGTTGCAGTTTGCGCGTCTGTGCATACTGCTATATGCAATTTGATAATGCAAAAATAAAAAAAATAAAAACTTTAGAACAGTCTGTATTTTAATAAGTACACATACTGACTGTCAACACCATCGACCCAAACTGTGTACACAGACCAAATTGCATTTGGATCTAATTGAATGCCCATTTCTTGCTGGTGCAGCAACCCAAGTATGGGATCTCCCTTTTCAGCAACGTAAATCTTCCCCTTAGTATTCCTCCCTGAAAACTCTGGGGCAGATCTACAAGAAAGTGCCGCAGCGTGGCGCTGCAAGCCCTTTGGCTGCACCACGCTGCGGCACTTTCAGAGCACAGGAATGCGACATATTTACAAGAATATGTCGCATTCCTGTGCTCTCCCTGCGCTGGCGCACAAACAGTTGCCAAGCGCCGGCGCAGGCACCCTTGCACCATGGTGCAAGGATGCCTGCGCCATGGGGAGATTGTTTCTGTGCAGGAAGGGGCACCTTTCTGCACAAAAACAATCAGTACAGGCTTTTCCTCTTTCAATGCGTGCTGCAGAATGCAGCACGCATTGAAAGAGGAAAACGAGGAGAAATGAAAACATTTCTCCTCGGTGCGCCTCGCTACGCCACCTCTAGGGTGGCGTAGCTTTCAGACGCATCTCCAGAGTTACGATTTCTCGTAATTCTGGAGATGTGTCTTGTTCCATGGGTGTTGCGTGGGAACACCCACAGCAACACCCATGGAACGCCCCTTCACCGCAAAGTGCTGCGTGTGAAGGGACGGTATTTACAAGGAGAGGAAAAGTCACGCATGGTGGCTTTTCCTCTCCTTGTAAATATCGAGGAGCCCCCTGCGCCACCAGTACGTCACGAAAAGTGACGTACTGGTGGCGCAGGGGGCTTGTAAATCTGCCCCTCTATGTCCAGTCAGAAATACCTTAACAAATTGATTTCATAACCACCAAGTTGGACAAAATTAAACCAGGGACACAAACCCACCATCATTTCAACATCTTTAATACCTACATGCACCCCACACCTGGGTAATTGCAGTGGTTTACTCTCATCTACACATAAGTCTATGTTTGGGTTGAAACTAGCCACATTTTATTTTGTCCTCAGTAATAAAATTGAATTTGTTTCCCACATTGGCTTTACACACCTTTTGAAAGTGTTCTCTTTTCGCAGAATTGTAGCGGCTCATGGAGGGAGTGCCGCGGGGCGGTGAGGCGGGGGAGGAGCAGGGTGGGGGGGTAGTAAACTACGGCATACGGCCGAACAGAGGTAAGTAAACAAATAAATAAATAAAACGAATTTCATTGCGCACGCTGCATTGCCAAATGCGATGCAGCGCGCGCAATGAAATTCGTTTTATTTATTTATTTGTTTACTTACCTGTGTTCGGCCGTATGCCGTAGTTTACTACCCCCCACCCTGCCCCTCCCCCGCCCCGCCCTACCGCCCCGCGGCACTCCCTCCACGAGCCGCTACTGTTTAAAGTTCCTTACATAATAAGAACTATCACATCTACAAAATGAAACTTAATGCTTCATCTCTTTTCCTTTAGATTTGTGTTCTTTCTTCTCCTAGTTGTTTACTTCCCTTCTATCGACATTGACTTCTGACGCTACCTCAGTTCTCCTTGAGTTGTTTACTGATGAGTTTGATTAACCTCTGATCAGCTGAACATTTTTTTCTGACTGTTCAATGACTCTAGTCATTTTCATAGTGGCACAATTTCCAGGCCTACCCATAGTCTTTCCTGAATTTTCTTACTGTTTGTTTTCATCATAACCTGGTGCCTTCCTTAAAACTTGGCCATCAATTAAGGTCTCAAATTTGCATGACAGTGCTAAAGCCCTTAGGTCAGAAACATTCTCTGTAATAATTTAATGAGCCCTAGGTGCTCGCAAATAAAATGTATACCTTTCAATTATGGAATTGATTTTTTTTCCCATACCTCAAATTCAATTGCCTCACTTCATATTCAAACAATATTACCAGTATTCTCCTATAGAGGTAACTTTTTAAACTCCAAGATCCACCCTGAGGCAGTGCTTTCAGGACAGTTTTCTCTGATATGTATATTCTTCTCCTTTGAAAACTTGTACATTGGTCAAAAATACACAATATCAAAGTTCCCACTCCAATGGAGGCTCCCCAACTACTTGGGGGGAAAGAGGTGGAGTAGCAGTACCTGCCATGTTAGTGAATAATTACATTTATTCCCTACTAGCACGGAGCGAAATGAGTGCTAAAAGTGTCAACTTTTCACATGACACTGCTTTAGATCTAGCAGCTGCACTGAAGAAAGTCAGACCATAAGTACATAGATGACTGAGGATAAATGTAGAAACTAAGGGGCTCACTTATAAGAACTGATGCATCGCTGTGGGAAGGCAGCAATGCACCAGAAAAACTTGTGCTGCAGTACGACAGTTTGAAACGACATAGATGCTCCATATTTACGGTACGGCGCACCATGTTGTAAAGTCCCAAGGTGCGTAAAAAATATTGACGCATCTGTGGGACGGATGGCGCAGAGAAAAGGGACGCATTTGCAGCCAAAGTGAAGCTAAGATGCTTTGCGGGTAGTAAAACTATCTTTACGTGCCACAAATCAGCTTTGTGTCACATGGAGTGCGTCATGCGTCAAAAAATCCTGCCAAAAGAGATGCATTGGGAAAAAAAAATTCCAGCACACAGTGCCGGCTGTCATCTACGGGGGTGGTGCGGGGGGGAAGCAAATATTTTAATTTTTTTTTTAAACCACTTACCTTACCTTAACCGACGTTCTCTGACTTCTTCAGCTCCGGACCTCTTCTCGACCAAATGCTGCAGTGCGGGCACCAATCCTAGTGCTGTGAGAGCAGCGCTCTGATTGTAGGGACCAGCCTCACTTGACGCTCCTGAGGGCACTGAATGCCTGTACTTTCTCTAACCCAGCTGTCTTATGACAGCTGGGTTAGAGGCTTCAAAGTGTGCATGTGTGGCTGGCCAAATACATGAGCACTTTGAAAAGTGTAAACACAGCCCGCCCTCCTCCCTGCTGCTGTCATTCAGCAGCCGCCCCACCCTCGGCCTGATGCGAGCGTCAGGACGGGAGGATGAAAAATAAAATGGTAATGTATTACCATTTTATTTTTCATCTTTGGGGGTGGGGGTTAGCTTAAGTGGGGCGACGCTCCTCCGCTCCAACATATCAAAAGGAAGAAATGGAGCAGGCAGCAGCAATCAGGCAATAACCTCAACAACGCCAACACCAGCCAGGATGTCCAGACAGAACCGCAGGGGAAGTAAAAGAGTGATATCAGTGAGGAGGAGAACTAAACTTTAATAACAGAGGTGACAAAGACTGAATATAATCTCTTTGTCACCTCAAAATTGTCATCCATTAGGGCAGAAAGAAGCCATTTGGCAGTCCATAAGTCCATAATGGAGAAGATAAACAGTGTAGGGCAAACTAAAAGGACAGTGCCAGAATGCAAAAAGCGCTGGCATGATTATAAGCGCAGGACCAAAGAGAAACTGGCCAAGAACTTGAGGGCCGCCATGCGGACCGGAGGAGGAGGACCTGAGGACCAAGAGGTGATGGACCCCTTGGAGGAGCTGGTGGCATCAGTCATATTAGCAGAGTTGGTGGCAGGAGTTGCCAGGCAGCACATCGCTGGGTTCAAGGAGCAGGAAGATCTACAGGGTAAGTGGCAACAAGGGACAATATTGTAAAATATGCCATACAATGCAAGCTATGTTCCTGCGCTGCACTGCGCTTTGTGCAAGGGAAAGGGCATGAATCTCTCATATGTTAATTCATACATCACATAAATTTAAGTCATACTGCCCAGTTACATTTTGTCCAGCCCAGTCCAGCTCTGTCTACTTTGTCTGCACCATGCGTGATGTGCTGCCCCAGTTCAGGTTCCCCTTTGTATACTGGGACTTCAAGTGGAATGTATAATATGAGTGACCAGGGCTACAAGTCCCACAATGCAAAGCTACAAACCTGGACTGGAGCAACACATCATGCATGGACATTTGAACCATGCCCATCCTGACTGTGACAATGCAGGCCCCTTTGCACCGTGAGGCTAGTGTGCCTATCTTGGGCCCATGCATACACTATTTGAATGTAAAGTAATGGAATGGAATGGGGTTGCTAGAGGATTAACTCTTTACCTGAGAAGGGGTTCAGGTGTAGAGTATGTGAAGTATCACCAAGCAGGATCAGGTGAAGTGCCACATGTATAGTCACTAACATGAAACTACATGGCACACAGCTGTCCCAATGTGCATGGTGAGAGAACACAGTTGTTGGCCATGTTAAGAGACCACCCTACCTCGTATAATGCCAAGTGAATGAATACTGGGGGTGTGGGTGAATGCAAGTGATGCACAGCAGGGGGCCATGAGTGTTTGTTGGAAGAATAGATGGTGTGTGAGTGTGGTGTGCCCCTGGTAGTGTAGTTCAATGTAGGTGTGGCTGAGCATATTCAACGGTGTGTGAATGGGGATCCATTGCACAGCAGGGAGGTGAATTGTGATGTGTGTACTGCAAGGCAGCCTAAGCGATAGTCATGCACTGTAGTGTCTGATAGTGTCACACTTGTGTCGCAGCTGTGAAGGGATGGTGTAGAGGAGGGCATTGGTTTACTACATCCTACATGTAATGTATGCCTGGGAGAAGGTGTAGCTGGTGTCAGGAGGGAGCTGTAAAAACAAATGTCTGACTATGCCACATATGTCAAAGCAGGAGGAAGTAAAACAGGGAATAGTGAAGTGGCAGGATGAGCTAGGTGTCCAGAATAATGGGCAGGGTTTGGCGATGGTTGGAGAGTGAGGTGTATGGGCCTAGTTGTGTGGCCAAACAGGGTAGGTACATGTCACAGAATATCACTACTACCAGTATGTGGTGCACAGTTTGATCCATAGCTTTCACATACAGGTAGGTATGTCGGTCAATTGCACATGGTTACATATATTGATGGTGCTGGTGTCACATGAGAGTCAATGTATGATCTGGAAGCCATTAGTGTGTGACAGTAAGTTGAGTCCCTAGGTCTAAATGAGGATTACTAGAGGAGCCACGTATAGGTCCAAGTGAGCGGGCCTGAGTTAAGAGATGTGTGATACTCTACAGCTAACCAACTCTGACAATGACAAAATAAATGAGGTGAGCGTCAGTGGTTGACATTTTCCAAGTTTGACTGGGCCTGTCCCCTCAGAGATGGTACACAGTGCCCACTGTTCTGAACTATGGAGATGACTGTGCGTGTAATGAAATTACACGACTACACACAAATAAGTTAACCATGGTCATTACATGTCCTTACTCATTCCTGCAGTGTAGCAAGGTTGCTTGCTGTGTTGTGTGGATGTGTGTCATATATGAGCCCTTGGCCACATTGATGCACAAAGTGCATGCAATACAGCACAAGGCAGAGTGGTGTGGTGTACTGTGTGAAAGTCAAACTGCAGGACCAAATCAAACACATGACCAAAGCGACATCACTTTCACAGGAGCTGTGGGCTAAGCAGTGGCTAGAGGGAATGCAGGCACCCTTGTGACTTTGTGCAATGTGCACAGTAGTGGTGTTGATAAGTGGATCTCTATAGTATAGCCATCATGAAAAAGAAAGACAACCAACATGGTAGATGTGGCCCTTACCTGCACTTACCCTCACAGGCAGAGCAGGCCAGCAAGCTGTGTAGCTGCATTGCAATGTGTGGTATGACATAAAAGGCACCCTCGTCACACAGTGGTCATTTAAACAATGTTAAGATACTGCCATGTGAAAGGCAACTACAGTGAAACATGGTCTCATTTCCTTCCAGTTGCATATGTCCTACACATCAATGTATAACATAAAGTGAATAAAAACAAAGTCTGTATGTCAGCCAAATTACTCATGTCAACATCTATCATAGATCATCAATAGTATAATCAAATTTCAATGCAGAGGGACAAACAACATCTCCTGACCAGCAGCCTGTCCTGGATGACCAACCTGTTGGCGATGACATCCTGCCCCCCATGGGCAATACCTTCTAGCAACTCCTGGACTCTATTGGAACTCCTCATCCGGTCACAGCAAGGGATGACAGCATCGCTGGGTCTCCAGAGGAACCGCCTACCACAGGACATGCCCCATCTGCCAGCTCAAGCCCAACTGCGGACTCCGAGGACTCCCAAGTAGCCTTCCAGCGGTGAGTGGTAGAAGTCCAGCAGCGGCTGGTAGATGAGGTGCAGGCAGGGATGGAAAGCATTGCAGGCAGTCTAGGAGGAGTCAGTAGGTGCCTCAATCCTAATAAGGACACCTCTGAGGTAATTAAAAGCACTTACCCTGTTCTCTACAGAATGGACGAGTCCCTGGATGACATTGGTGGTGTTATGAGGCAGAGGTAAGAACAACAGCCCTGCAAATGTGACACCAATGAGGTAGCCACCCAGCTGGGATCCACCCGCACCATCTTACAGTCTACGGAGCGCAAGCATGACTCAAATATAGCAACAATGGGTGCCTTCCACAGTGATGTTGTTGCCTTGTTGACAAGCCATCAGGTCCTTGTCAGTGCTGTGCTGCCTTACTTGCTGGACCTGATGTGTGTGTGCCTCAGATGCCTCCCACAGAAACACCACCACCTTCAGGGGAGGCAAACACCCATCAGAAGAGGAAGATATGGACTATACCACTTTCCAGCGGCAAACTGGTAAGTAAAAATTTTCTGGGCCTTCTGGCCAGTTTTTTAGTGGTCCTGTGTTTATCATCATCCCACGTCCTTGGTCACCTGGCATTGTCCCTTTTTGTATGCTCACCTGTTTATCTAATCCATTTGTAAACTGTTGCTGAGGCCTACCTCCCCTAATGGTAATTTGGATCTCCTCCTCAATGGAATTCTCCCCACCTCTCCATGTCACGTATCCCATATGGACTCTATCTGTACATCCTTTGGTCTATAACAATGTTGGTGTTGTTGCCCACAAAACTGCTAATATATTCATGCTGGTGTACGAACTTGTAAGTAAATGCACTCCTATGAACCAGTGTGTTGTATATCTGTTGCAAAAAGAACTAACTAGACCATAGTGGATGTGTATATACAAAACCCACTTCTTAGCATCCTTCGTGTCCCAGAGCCGAATGCCACAGGAAAAAGCGCATGTAGGTAGTTATAGTTGGAACCTAGTTTCCACAGGAAAGCATTTTTGTTTTGCCAATAACTTTGGCGCCATTTATCTTCACATTTTCAAAACTCGTTTGCCAGTAACTTCAGCTGTTGTCTGGAAAGTTTCAGGATGATCCGTCAAGCGGGAGCTGAGAAAAGAGGGGATCCCAAAATGTGTTTTCCCCATGCAATTCCCAATAGGAACTCTATACATGACTACAGCCCAAACCGCTCAACAGAATTACACCAAATTTGTCAGAAAGCTAAATCTTGGTCCAGAAAGAGTAGTTTTTGTAATTTGGTGTAAATCTGTTCAGTAGTTTTGGAGGTATTACAGTAAAATATTTATGCATATGTCAATGCAGTGATTGGCTGGCTGCAACCGGAGAGGAAAGTTGTGGCCGCCATTTTGTGCATCAGGACGCAGTTCCCAGGGGTGAAAAATGTAAAAGTAATAGAAGGTGTCAGGGTAAAGGTACCCTGACCTCATGGGACTAATGGACGGGTCTGTGAGGGACCCTCATTGGCAAGAAATTGTCCAAAAAGGTTTTTCTTTAGCACACGAGGATCCGCGGTTCCACCTGGATCCACCTGGGTCCTCACGAATTTGGGTGGATCTGCGGATCCAGAGTCCATGAAAAAAACAAATACTTCCACTCACACACCCACGCATCCACTCACACACCCATACAGCCACTCACACACCAACTAAACCACTCACTCAGCCACTCACACACCTACTCGCACTCCCACACCCACACAGCCACTCACACAGCCACTCATACACCCATATAGCCACTCACACACTCACACAGCCATTTACGCCCCCACACAGGCAGTGATACACTTACAGAAATTGCAATGACATATGCTCGTATTAAATGTGTTGTTGTTTCAGTATTAAATGTGTGCAATATAACTATCACCCCTTATTTGTCCGAGGATTCACAACGGATTCGCGGATCCATAAAATGAATTAAAAAAAAAAGACTGGATGCATTGCATTTATAGAAAGACTACATAAGTTACCCTACCTTAATTTTTAAACTTTTAGTTTTAAAATATATGAGTGAATGTGTAAATAAAATGTATTTGTAAACCTGTGGAAATGTGTATTTGTAAATTGAACTTATAAGTCTGAGAGCAGTGACAGACTATCAAGTCACTTGCTTTGTGGTATAATGAGCAGGCTGCCAGAAGAAGCTGGTCTGATCGAGTCTGAGCAAGTTGATTCCATCCAGTATTGACATTTAAACGTCTGGGGCCTACACTGACATTGCATGCTACGCATGGCCTTTCCAAATAATTCTTCCTATATTGCTCCTGAAACTTTGGTCAACATTCAAGTATACTGCCATGTTTGACACACTTGCACATTTCCACAGTACTTGTTATCACATCATTGAATTTGCTGACCTTTGACTGATACTGAGAGTAGGTACGCAATTGAGGAGACACTAATCTCACACTTCTTATTGTGTAGCCTTTGTACTCATATTGACTTCTCAGGCATTCCACATGGTTTTTATCGTGATTTGTTGCCCAGAGCAGATGATGTGGTCCGGTCCATTCACACAGAGTGAAATGACACATTACTACTCACTGATGTTCTGTAGCTACTGCCATTGACAGATGAGTGAGGGAATGTAAATGTGGGAAATCATTAGCTACATGTTGCAGTACATTGTTCCCACTATATGCACATGACACGAGGGCCAGATATTTGGCAAGGTTGCACTTTGCAGGTCAGCAAGTCACCTATCTGCGCTGCACTGCATCACTGAGAAAGGGCAGTAGTGCACTTTATTCAGGCCATACAGTGAATTACTGTCCTTTCACCCTGCACTGGCACACAATGGGCTACCTAGCACAAACACAGGCACACTTGCACCATGGTGCAAGGGTGCCTGCATTGCATGCGGGATTGCATTTGTGCAGGAGGGGGCGCCTTCCTGCACATGATGATCCCTTAGAGGCATAGTTGTCTATGCATGTGTGCCACGGTATACAGCACACATAGGAAGTGGGAGTGACTTGGATGACTTGAGTGATTTATCCTTGTTAAACATCACATGGGGAAGCCTATTATTTGACTCATTTCCAGGTTTACCAGGTGTGGTCATGTACCATGGACGTTGCATGGAGACACCCACACAACACCCATGGAACCCCTCCCTTGCACACAGTGATGCAACACTGCATTTTGTGCAGCATTGCATTGCTCTGAATTTTTTGCAACATTCAAAGGCACACAAAGTAGCTTTTCGTATCTGGCCCTAGCTCCGTTGACAGACACATTCCTTAATGTTAGTAGGTCTGTTATGTACTTCAAATTTGCTTACCAACAAGTAGGCCGTTCCCATAACACCCATTCTGGAAGCGCTCGTTGATGATGCTGTGCCTGAAGATTGTATACACAAAGCAAAATCAGGTGGTTGTGAGATTTAAACACATCTTTACTTATGCATGAGGTACATTTTACTCAATAATCATGACCTCAAATTTGTTTTAGTAATGGTTGAACACAAACGTTTTTTAAACTTTCACATTTGGTGCGATAAAAGAAAGGACAATCCACATTCAACTCAACGGATATACAGTGAAAAATATTTGAAAAACATGTGTGAAATATGAAAAGATAAATCAAAAATACATTGTGATAATGCAAACTTTATACATGAACTAGGCTAAAATTGCATCTTCACCAATCCAAGATTTTACAAGACCAGAGCATTGCATTCACAGAAAGTGCTCTTAGTACTGGAATGTATAAAGGGTCCAGAGGTATCCAATATGGGCTTCCAATAGTTTCTTTAGACCAATGAATTTATACGTTCATATTGATAATGGTTGAACTACGATTCCCTATTGATCCCGGTCTATGCGTTTCAAACCCACACTTTCTTTGGGGGTTCTCTTCAGGACAAAGGTTTGGTGAATTCTAAGGGGGCACGACAAATGGTTTTGATTCCGACTTATCAGTTGTCGAGATTATTAGGGATTTGTACTCGTGCAGCAAATCAAAGGAGCAGGACAGGCTTTTCTGGATTGCTCATGTTGTTCTGTGAGTCTCTATAATTTTTATTTGTTTAGAAGTGGATTCTGGAGCCCAGTGTGATTCCTTTACAAAAGCTTGTTAGGGCTCCCTCTGGATCAGATCGTCCTCGTGGCACATGGAACTGTAGGCATCATCTTCGGATCCCGGGGATTTTGCTAGCACATCTGTGAACATCCCCAGGTGATCCACGACGGCCTGGATGTTGATGGAGTAGGTGTGCTTCGGGTTCCTGTACAGGTGTGATATTTCTGCAGGGGGAACCAGTCGCACATGTGTACTATCCATGACACGTAGCACATGGGGAAATCCTGTAATGGCGTAGAAACCTTGCTTGGTCTCCAGCTGCTGTTGTTGGGTGTTGGGGAACAGGAGGTACTGGGGTGTGAGGCGGGTGATGGCATCTAGGACAGAGGGTAAGAAGGCAGAAAATGATGGCTGCGATATTCCTGTCACTATGCCTGTTGCGATCTGGAAGAAACCAGATGCCAGATGTGGAGGACTGCCATCAGCTTGACCTGCGGAGGGATGTTAGTGGTCCTGGCAGTTGGTGGCTGGAGCCTTGGCACTATCTTGTTCAGCAGTTCTATAATAGAGTACCTCCTGATTCTGTAATATCTGTTGATCTCATCCTCCCTGAGGTCAATGAGGGAAAAACGCTGGTGAAGAACATGGTGATGGTCTCCTCGCAACTCCCAGCTGCAGACTCCATGGCGTAGTTGTGCTTGGCAAATTGTTTTGTGTGGCTTGTCTTTCTGTACCACAGCGTCATTGCCTATGCCGTGGTTGCTGCTGCGCAGGAATTTTGGCGCATTATAGGCTTTGCGTACGGCTTGCTGACGATGCGTCACACATTGACAAAACCATAAATATCACTGCGCTAGGTTTATGATAGAATTTGCAGGGGAATGCCTACTTTGCATATTTTACTCTGTGCATGGCCCAACCAGTGTTGGCACAGGTATTTTTTGATGCAGGCCTTCAAAAACTGACACATTTGACCACGTGTGTCAGCTTGTAGATCTGGAGTAATGCTTGCACCGTCATTGGGTCACAATTAGTGACGCAACAGCGGCGCACGCCTCTCATAAATATACCCCTAAGTATGTTTGGGAAAAGTTGATTTCCAGCAGATGAGCAACTCCAGCATCAATAAACATACCAGGCACAAGACTCCTGCTGACTGCAATCTGTCCTAGATGTAGATAATGAAGTGGGAAGAACATGGTGGCTGTAGTGCTTTAGCAAACAGTACAATCTCACTGAGAAAATATGACCAACCCACACATGCTTGGATGTTTCACGTACAGGCATACATGTCAGGATATACATGCTTAATTATCATGTCATCCAGGCTGCATGGAGATCTGTTGTTGTCTGAGATGGCATCCTTGTGCACCCCCAAATGACCAAATGTACCTACCAGACTAATAGTACTGTCTAGATCAACATCTAAGTCACCAATTCCTGTTTTGCATTTGCTGCCACTCCTTGAAACTCCGGTTCGTCTGTCAGCCCCATGGGACTCCATGTGAGCTCTCCTCAAACCCAGGGGTGGCTGGTAACCTTTGAAAGTGGTGGGGGGGGGGAGCGAAGTTTCCCACCGCTTCCCAAACAGAAACATGCAGTCTGCCTGCTTCGAGCAGAGTCTTGGAAAACGAAACACTACATTGTAAGAACAGGTATGTTCCGAAAGCTGGAAATTATGTACAGCCCCAACACGAAGCAACTTAGGGGCATATTACCAAGGGCATTATCGCTGCTTTAGCGGCACTTTTTGCCGCTAAAGCGGCGATAATTACATCGCCCTATTAACAAGGCGGCGCTAACATGCATTAGCGCATGTTAGCAGCCGTTTTGGTATTGCCTCCCTTCGCATCGCTAATGAGATGCAAAGTAGGCGTTCCTGGGTACAACAGCATGGGAGAACCCGCTACCACGGCTTCGCGATATTATCAAGCCGGCAGCAGACCCGCGAAGTGATGTTAATAATCGCGCTAAGCCCCCTTTATCGCAGGAATTTAACTCCTGCTTTAAAGTTGACTTAGCCATCTTAGTAATGGGAGGTGGATTGCAAGGCTGAGACCACAGGGGCGTATTAGCAAGGTTTCCATTATCGCCCAAAATAAATGGCAGCATTTCCCGCGCTATTCCCCCTTTTTGCTGCTATTGCTGGATTTCCTATCGCCTTTGAGTTAAGCGTTGATAATAACGCGCTAACTCGGCGAGGAAATCCAGCGATAGAATAAAACGCGCTAAGCGCGCTCTGCGATATTTATCGCAGTTTGTTGATAATATGCCCCCACGACTCTCGGAGATGACAAAAGGCACAGCCTTACATTTTTGTGGGTAGCCTGTTTATACTCTGTGGTGGAGTAGTCAGGGCTCCCTTTGATGGTGGCGCTCCCAGGCACTGTCAAGCCCTGACCAGCTGCCGCTGTTGGTAAGTGTGGGGACAGGCCCAGGGTGTCTCCTTAGGGCACCGGTGGCTCCTTCTGCAGTCCCAGAGGTTTGTTTTTAAATTTGCTCAAGTAGCCAAACGCTTGGTGTTGAAGCACGAAAGGCGGAGCGGCAGGCACCCTGCATGAAGTTATTGCTGGGTACCTGATGCGAGAGTGGATGGAAGCGAGTTTTTTTTCTAAGAGTGTGGGATCTCGCACTGACAAGGCGCATGAAGCATATCACCTGCAGTGTTCACTCTGCATGGGTGCGCTGTCCCATAACATGTCTGCTTATCTGGTTTTGGGTTTTCTTGCCGTGTCAAGTGACAATAGATAATAGACAAAAAATTGAAACTCTGCAAAGAAGGAGTGGCTTATGTGTTGTACAAATATCAAGGTGGTCATTTAGACCCGCACATTTTGTTGAAAACCAGCACAATTGCAATTTAATATAGTACCTGCCCATGTTCCTCTTGATAAAGGACGTATGTGGCATTTACAGCCTTCGCGCAGTTTAAATCTCAGGAAAAGCACTGCTTTTAATCCGACAGACACTACCCTTTATCGTGTTACATCATGCGCCTCAAGGTTTTACTGTACAGTCTTCACTACTTCCTGACAGCTATTTCACCGTAAACGATGATCCTTTACCACCAATTAACACATCCTTCATGTTCAACTAACAATAGTGGGGCTTTTTAAAATCTGTTTAACTTCCCTTTCAGTGTTTTTTCATCCGTCCAGCCACCAGTCCACTCTCGTACCCATACCAGGGCATGGGCCCTAACCAATCCAGACTCTGCTCTCATGCTATTTACCAGCTTGAGAGAAGCACCAGGAATGGATAAGGCGGGTTTGCTGGATGCTCCTTCAGGCCCTGGAGGCCTGTGCTTGCTCTCCACCCAGATGTCTGACAGCTCGGGTTGGAGAGCTCCAAGCCGCGCACGTCAGGCTGGCCATCGCAAGACAGCCGGACAAACTGACATGCGCACTTTGGAGTGTCTGGCCAGCCACTGCTCCAGTCCTCCATGCTGACAATCATCAGCAGAGGGCACGGCCCTCATTTCTTTCAGCTCGGGGGCAGGCTGCAGGGCATTGGTGAGAAATAAAATGGCAACTTAATCATTTCATTGCCATTTTATTTTTCACATTTGCTACGTGTGGCTCGTAGCGGGTGGGGGGCGACGCTCCTCCGTCCTCACGAAGAATTTGCCGCTGCCTAAACCAGTAACTGGCATAATTTCAACTTCTGCATTCACTGGAAAGTTAATAAAGCCTCGGTCTGCTTGTGTCCTCATGCTCGTCACCTATATGAAGAAGACTCCGTCACACAGGTGAGTAGAAGTTCCAGATTTTTTCTGCCTACTAGAGCAATTATAAAATACCAGCAGTTTGCTGGAACAGATCTCAACTGACAACTTGGTTCATAGCATCACAATTCCAAAAGGAATACAAGTGTGCTCTAGATTCTATGAACATTACATGAACATATCACTCTCCCGCCATCTAAATACAAGTATGGGATACAATCAAAACATTTGAACTAGAATGAATTTGCCAAAAGGTAGCTGTCTGAGTTTTTAGCATGTCCAAGAGCTGACTTGCTCAAAGTACTTTTAAAACCTGAGCGGTTGAATTTGGAGTGTTATTTTCCCCAGGTTATGATGACTTGGTCAGCGGAAAGCTACCTGGATGAGGTGGTCCCACTGGTGGTGTAGCGCTTTCACCTTCACCCTTGATTCATGTCCTCTGATACCCATTAAAAAAACTGGTCAATGACTCCTCACCTTTGCAGTGTAAGAATATGTAGGTAGGAGTAGTTTGTCCTTTCGTATGCTTTATAGACAATAAGGCGAATCAGTTCGCAGAAATACAGGGCCTTATTTGTGAAAACTGTTGCATCGCTGCATGAAAACAGCGATGCAACAGTTTTCACTGCGCCCTCCTTGCGACATGATGGATGCGTCATATTTACTGTATGACGCATCATGTCGCAAGGAATGACAGACACGTCAGTATTACTGACGTATCTGTCGGCGCAAAACTGACGCATTGCTGGAGTTGTGTTGGAAGCGTGACGCAACTCCAGCAATGCAGGGGGGAGGGCTATGATTACAGCACTGCGTCAGTCTTACGCCTGCTGTGGGATAGGCGTAAGATATTGACGCAATGGCGTCCTAGAAGTGGTGCACTGAAATCTCATAGATTTCAATGTACCACTTCTACTAGGCTTTTTGCGGGGTAATGCCCACCCTGCCTACATTATACCAGGCAGGCGCGCAATGGCCATAGGGCTCAAAGGGCTTCAGCCGCCCCCCCCTCCCCCCGCCACCGCCTCCCCCCCCCCCCCCGGCTTCGTGTGTGTCAGACCGGGCTAAGCCAGCTTCCCGGGCACACACACAGACAGTTTTTGAGTTGCTGTGGGCTGGCTGGTCTGGCGTCCGTCTTATTGCAGCCGCACCCGAGTACTTCACAGGTCTTTAAAAGACCATTTACTTGTTAATGAGGCTTTGTTGTTTTTTCACCCCTTCTTAGAGCCCCTGCATCTCCACTCTGCCTATTGCTGGAAGAATTAGCCCCCCCCCCCCCCCGAAATTTCTTAAGCCCCCGCCCCCCCCTGCGCCTCTGATACCTGGCGCAGGTATAATGTAGCGCAGGTGTTTAGAAAGTGACGCATCGGCCTAGATGCGTCACTTTGTAAATAGGGCGCAACATGGCGCATTTTTAACGCTGCCGGTGTGTCATAAAAAGTGACGCACTGGCGGCGCAAAAGTGTTACAAGGCCTCATAAATAAGGCCCACAATTTCTGTGGCATACGCAGATACTACATAGTACATGCTTGATTCCAGGACACCCGAGATGTATTTCAAATAGATTTCTGTGTTTTTTTCCACCTGAGATTTGAGTATTTTATTGTGGTGGCTTGTTTCTGCGTTTTTTCTACACACTTGGGAGAAAGCTGTGGGACCCTCAATTTTACCTGATACGTGTACTGTAGGGGTGTAGTGTTAACCACACAGCACTTTCAGTGCTGGCTACTTGTAGTATGGGAGCCACACCTGGCTGCCAATGTGCTGCTTCGGTATGGATTACTGCTCACCCACATTTCTGTTTTTCCATCCTTACTAAGTTTGCGAGCTTACTCCTGCCAGTGCGTATTTGGCATATTAGAAGACATTGTGATGAGCATCGAATGAGACATACACCCAACTTCCAATGTCCTGGAGCCAGCTCCGGTGGCCCCGCCGCTGTCACATCAAGCCACATCAGGAGCCCAGGCTCAATGGCCGCTGCCTCTGACACGTGTCAGTAACTTTTAAATGTCTGCCTTTCCTCCTGCAATCAGAAACGCTCCGGTTCCTCGGCTGGGGAAGAGATGACATTTGGCGCCAGAGCCGCAGATAGTGGCTTCTCGGGGTTCTTGTCTCCCGCAGCTGTCAGTCCAAGTTCCCTCGCCACATGTCACCGACGAGACCAACAGACCTTGTCAGCTCCCCACGTTGCGCAGCAGTCGCCGTGCTGCGGAGGGACGTTCTGGGAGGAATTTGGGCGCATTTTCGAACAGCTCGGTGCTCCTCACAAAGCATGGCGCCAGGCTATCGCTGACCTTTGGGCCTCCGCGCCTCGCGAGACTGATACACATGGATTCCTTAACATTTCGGCTGCTTCTTTATTAAAGTGGAATAATTTGGCATATAAAACACAGGCAGGCCATTAGGAATTTTTTTTTCTGTTGATATGATTGTCAAAGCTTGGAACGATTAACATTTCGAGGGCGGAAAACTAAAAATGTAGGGCCTAGGGAGAAGAAAGAGTGCGGTTCCTGAGGGAGAATATGTTGGCTGAGGAGACGGTGTGAGCGGCTAGACATGAAGAAGGGGAAGACGGTAGCTCAGTGAAGGGACTGATAGCCTGCTGGCCAGACTCGTTTGCCGCAGTTCTGAAAGCTACATTTAGTTATTTACATACTTACATGCGCTAACCATTCCTATAGCACTATATCATATTCTATATTGGGGTCCTCTTTTGTTTCGATCGGGGAAGGCCAGATGTTTGGCTGTGTGCGGTTAATAGAGTTTGTACAATGCTATTTTTCAAATAAATAAAAATAAAATAAAATGTAAATGGTTTGTGTGAGTTAGTTCAAAAGTAAGATGAATCAGTTCATGCATTTATCTTTTCATTATTTGTTTGTATTGTGGATCACCTAACCACACTGATCAATTATCAGTACATAGTGCATAAAATTAAATGACAGAATATTTGTATTGTGAACAACAACCAGTCGGGCTTAAGTTTAATGTGAGGCCAAATGGAATATTTGAGTCTATCAGAAGGCATGAACTCAATAGTTGCCATTTACATCTCTGCTAGTCAACTACTGGCAGCTCAATGCTCAGGGCCCGCATAAGAGCAGGCTCAACTGGCCAGCGACGAGTGGGATGCCCCAGGCTTGGTACATTGTGCTGATCTTCTAGATGTCAGCGGATGTGGCCTTGGGGATGGAAGGCAGCACAGGCTCTGAACAGATGCATGCAGAGTTCTGACGGAAAAGTTAGTTTGCGCAGGGGATTTGAGCCTATTGGCTATCCTTATCATCTTTATTCTCTATCTTCTGGGAGTAACTGCACAACTTTGTTCCTTATCTCCTTTAACCTTCCTTCCATAACTCTATTTCAGTTTGTATCATTTGTGTGTGTGGTTCACACTCTATGTGTGACCTCGTTGGGTCTGTCAAGGATGGGTCCTTTACAGTCAAACATTGTCGACGTTCTTAATGCAGAGCTTTTGTAGAAATACAAGGGCTAATTTCTTCATCTCGCATTGGTATGCTTTTTTTGGGGGGGAGGGGTCGATGTCTTTCTTGGGGAGAAAGTGGAATAGTTTGACAAGTTGCAGCTACAAAGCTGAAGTCTCCTCCAGAAATGAGAGATAGCACTGCAGTGGGCTTTTCCATCTGATCTAACACGTGATGCGTATAAAATGTCTGAAACATTAAGCTACTGATACAGGAACAAATGTTTATCATAAGCACTCACCACTAAAGAGGTATAACTAGGCTGCTCCCGCAGGCAAAGTCTTCCTAATCATAGTTTGCCAAAATAACGGGATATGTGTATTCCTGCATCTAACAGTACGTCACATGAACTCACTTTTGTCCTGCAGGTAGCAGACAGTATAGGGTTGTAGTGTATTAAAAACATGAATACATGCAAATACATCACCCATAGTGCGGAAGAAGTTTTTCTGAGGAAACAGTCCTGCAGATTTGTAAATAAATAGTGGGTACCCCTCTGGCTTTTTGCACGCATTCCTCTGACTTCCACAGCATGCTAAGTCAGCAATGAATGGTGGCACATAATCTTCACATAGGGGAACATTCTATAGAAGGAGCAACAGCGAAATGTTTGGAGCACTTTCCCTTCCTTATAGGAACCCAAGTTTGACACACTACCAAGAACAAGATTAGCACCTGATTTTACCTAGTGGCAGACACCACAGTCATAAAAAAATGAAGTCTTGCCAGCCATAGCCACGTTCATGATTCACCTTCACTTCCTAGAAGGCCATGGGTGTATTCATTCTTTCAACCACAAGGCGCTAGGAAAACATTGTGTGACATTATCCGGGTAGTTGTTTGTAGGTCTACGTTTCAAATCTCTTTCTGGAAACATTTTGGGTAAAAAATAGGAGTCCTCTGCAACTTCTTACTGAAATAAAGTTCATGTTGCTTTGTTGCTGAAGGGGTGTACTCCATGGAACTGACACATTATATCTATATGGGGGGGACAGGAAACCTCAAAAAGATACCAGCTATAGCCATGATTTTTAGTCCTAGTTGTTCGGGAACCCTTCAGGCTGCAAATATGCAATTACGAAACCAGGTTAAATTAAAAAAAAAATTTACCCATCTGAAACTAGTAATTTCAGGCCCACCAATTAGCTTTCTCTCACCTTCGAACTGATCAATAAAGCTGTTTATGTCCTTATCTTTGCTTTTCAGGTAAATGCGTATTATTTCCAAACACATCTGCACTTTTTCCGCATAAGGATTTTAATAGCTCAGAAGAGCTCCCATGCTGGCAAAGTAACCCAGAGGCAAAATCTGTAGCATAGTCAAGCAATGGTGGAAGACCATTTCGGCAACGTCCCCTAGTTTCAAAATGGCTTCCGAGTGGCAGACTGAGGATGTAAATACCGTGGCACTGAGATCACCATGTATAAAGGATGATATATGGGGGCATATTTACTAAGAGTTTGCGCCGTGTTTGCGTCACAAAAGTGATGTAAATCGACGCAAAAACTTTTTTTCCAATTTACTTTCCAGGGCAAAACAACACTGGAAATTCAGTTGAAAGTAACGCAAAGCAGCACAAAGCGCTGCTTTTCATTATTTAACTCCAACTGGGCGTTCCGTGGGTGCTGCATGGGAATTCCCATTCAACTACCATGGTTTTTGATTCAAAATCCTATCTACTAAAAAAAAGTAGACAGAGTTTTGCGTCAAAAAATAATAACACCCATTTCAAATAGGTGCTATCTAGAAGAAATGCTTTTATTTCTATTTTCTTTTCCGACTGTGCATGTGTGCTGCACTGTACAGCGCACATACAAGGTGGGAAAAGTTTTAAGGTTAGTCTAAGAATAGTATTTTGTACTGGAAGGCTATCCTTCCAGTAGAAAATCTATGCTGGAGTCACGCAGACACCCTTGCACTATGGCTCAAAGGTGTGTGTGTGGCACTCAGCAGCAGATTTCTGTGCCGGCACTAGGGAGAGGGGTGGAGACAAACATGGCGCTCTCCTGCTCTCTCCTTCTCAAGCAATGCAGCGCAGCATTTTTTCTGCTGAACTGCATTGCATGAGAATTTAGTAAATCTGGGCCATGGAGTGCAACCTGAACGTTCTACTAACCAAATCTAAGGAAGATGTCCAGCACTGAGAGTCAGTTCCATTTTCCTGCTGGGTGGTCTTTTTAAAATGATCCCATTCCCAAGGTTACTTAATACCTTGCTAAACAACCCTTATAGTGTACCTGAATCATACTTCTGGAAGATGGATGCTACAGTACACACGTTTCTATGGGGCTCAAAACCCTCTAGAATGTCTCTGATTAAATTGTGCTGCAAAGGATATGCAAAAGAAACAATTGATGGACAGAATGCTGGACAATGCAAACATTCACCCCCACTCACAAGGATCTGGGTTTAATCCATCATTCTTTTGCTCACCACACCACCCCAGTTTGGACCCAGCCGTATGCAAATCAGTCTTGAACCTGTTCCTTATGGGAACAGTCCAGCCCGAACTGCCAAGCCAGGTCCTCCCTGGACCGGAAACAAGCATCCTGGGACCGGTTTCAGGGCATCACCCTTCATCAGCCAGGCTAGCTTGAATCCAGTGGTGTAGTGAGCACATGACCCACGTCTGGGCATACCCTTCCCACTTAAGGCAACATATGCAACAGAAACAATTGATGGACGGAATGCTGGACAATGCAAACATTCACCCCCACTCACAAGGATCTGGGTTTAATCCATCATTCTTTTGCTCACCACACCACCCCAGTTTGGACCCAGTCATATGCAAATCAGTCTTGACCCTGTTCCTTATGGGAACAGTCCAGCCCGAACTGCCAAGCCAGGTCCTCCCTGGACTGGAAACAAGTATCCTGGGACCGGTTTCAGGGCATCACCCTTCATCAGCCAGGCTAGCTTGAATCCAGTGATGTAGTGAGCACAGGACCCACGTCTGGGCATACCCTTCCTACTTAGGGCAACACATGCAAAAGAAACAATTGATGGACGGAATGCTGGACAATGCAAACATTGACCCCCACTCACAAGGATCTGGGTTTAATCCATCATTCTTTTGCTCACCAAACCACCCCAGTTTGGACCCAGCCATATGCAAATCAGTATTGACCCTGTTTCTTATGGGAACAGTCCAGCCCAAATTGCCAAGCCAGATCCTCCCTGGACTGGAAACAAGCATCCTGGGACCGGTTTCAGGGCATCACCCTTCATCAGCCAGGCTAGCTTGAATCCAGTGGTGTAGTGAGCACGGGACCCACGTCTGGGCATACCCTTCCTACTTAGGGCAACATATGCAAAAGAAACAATTGATGAACGGAATGCTGGACAATGCAAACATTCAATCAATCAATCAATCATTCACAGAATTTGTAAAGCGCGCTACTTACCCGCGAGGGTCTCAAGGCGCTGGGGAGAAAAAAGGGGGGGGGTGCTGCTACTGGTCGAACAACCAGGTCTTGAGTAGCCTCCTGAAGGTCAGCAGGTCTTGGGTCTGTCGTAGGCTTAGTGGAAGGGTGTTCCAGGTTTTGGCGGCGAGGTGGGAGAAGGATCTGCCGCCGGTGGTAGTTCTTCGAATGCGAGGGACGGTGGCGAGGGAGAGGTCGGCGGAGCGGAGTTGGCGGTTGGGGACGTAGAAGAGGGGTCGTCTGTTGAGGTAGGCTGGGCCAGTCTTGTGGAGTGCCTTGTGTGCGTGGATGAGGAGTTTGAAGGAGATTCTCCTGTCGACGGGGAGCCAGTGCAGGTTCCTCAGGTGGGGGTGATGTGGCTGTGGCGTGGTACATCGAGGATCAGGCGTGCGGAGGCGTTTTGTATGCGTTGCAGTCGCTTGATGAGCTTGGCCGGGGCTCCTGCGTAGAGGGCGTTCCCATAGTCAAGTCTGCTACTGACGAGGGCCTGGGTGACTGTTCTTCTTGTGTCTGTCGGGATCCACCTGTAGATCTTGCGAAGCATGCGGAGGGTGTTGAAGCAGGAGGATGAGACTGCGTTGACTTGCCTGGCCATGGAGAGCGTTGAGTCGAGGATGACTCCCAGGTTGCGTGCATGGTCGGTGGGTGTCGGGGCTGCTCCCAGCGTCGTTGGCCACCAGGAGTCGTCCCAGGCTGAGGGGTTGGAGCCGAGGATGAGGACCTCTGTCTTCTCCATGTTCAGTTTTAGTCGGCTGATCTTCATCCAATCGGCGACGGCCTTCATTCACCCCCACTCACAAGGATCTGGGTTTAATCCATCATTCTTTTGCTCACCACACCACCCCAGTTTGGACCCAGCCATATGCAAATCAGTCTTGACCCTGTTCCTTATGGGAAATGCATTTGTCACCCCGAGTGGGACGGGTATGCCCAGACGTGGGTCCCGTGCTTTCCATGCCACTGAACTCTTCCCGGGGCTACTTATTTATAAACCTCCAGGGTCGAGATCCTCCTTTATCTCTTCCCTACAGACCTACCTGGAATCATGCTTAGACACCGACTCTTTTACGGTGTTAGGCGATTTTAACTTTCACTTAGAAGCTAATAATAATTTAGACACTTCATGCCTGACAGATAATTTAGCCAGTTTTGGGCTGAGTCAGATTGTCTTGGAGCCAACACACCAAGCAGGCCACACGCTGGATGGTATTTTTACTAACAATGAATTTACTGAAGTAAAAAGTGTACGACCATTACCTTGGTCAGACCACTCCGCAGTTCATTTCATTGTTAAGATTTCAGCTACCAACAGTTGTCGTAGGAATAGACCCCCCTTGGTCAAATCACGCTCTTGGAAATCAATCGGAAAAAATGAATTGGTTACAGCACTGATGGAGAAGCCCCCAATCTTGACAGATTCCAATGTGGCAGCAACTAATTTTGATAACTGGCTCAATCAGGCCGCAAATAAGCTCGCACCGGAATTGACTAAGCATTCCAGGAGAAGACAAGTTTCGTCTCCCTGGTACTCGGCTGAGCTCAAACAAATTAAAATCAAATGCAGACATAAGGAACGCATTTGGAGATCCGAATATAGTATGGTATATAGGAAAGACTACTGCTTAGCCTTAGAGGAATACAAGATTGCTATAAAACAAGCAAAAACAGCTTATTTTACCTCCAAAATCCAGGAAGCCACAAACTCCTCGAAGGAATTATTTAAAACTGTAACTGCTTTGTCGAGGTCTCCGCGAGATACTGTATTTGTACCAGACCAAAATGTTGTGGACAAATTGGCTGTTTTCTTCCAAAATAAAGTCCAGCTCGTCTACAATGATCTCCTGAACACAGCAGAAGTGCGTGGGAGGAACCGCCTGGAGGGACAGGAAGATAAGGTATCCCAATGTAGTCTACCTCAGTTCTCCGCATTGGGAGAAGAAAAAGTGGTAGACATACTGCTGCAGACTAAATCTGGGTCTCCACTGGATCCCTGCCCCCCACACATCTTACATCTGGTGCCAGAGGAGATCAGCGCATCCCTGACCCCGTTATTAAATCAAATCACCAGCTCTGGGGTCTTTCCTCTGAGCTGGAAAAAGGCTTGTATCCGACCTTTACTAAAAAAAAACACGCTTGATCCCTTAGAGACTAAAAACTACTGCCCGATCTCCTGCCTACCTCTACCCTCCAAAATTTGGGAGAAAGCTATGAACTCTGAATTGACGGCATATCTGGATTTAAATAACATCCTTGACTCAACTCAGCATGGCTTTAGATCTCGGCACTCCACTGAGTCAGCCCTGGTCATGGCGACAGAAGAGATCCGCAAGGTGATGGACGGAGGTGGGAGGGCTGCCCTCATATTGCTTGACCTTACCGCAGCCTTCGACACCGTAAATCATGCGGTATTAGTACGAAGGCTGCAGGCTGCTGGTATTAGTGGTAAAGCCTTAGCCCTACTAACATCATTTTTGTCATACAGGGAACAATTAATTCACTGGGATGGACTTCAGTCTGAAATGTTCACGCTCCCAGGTGGAGTTCCCCAGGGTTCGGCCTTGTCCCCGACTATGTTTAACATATACGTTGCCCCGTTAGCCAGATTAATAAAAAGCCATGGTCTTATGCTTGTGTCGTACGCGGATGACACCCAGCTAGTGGTGTCCGTAACGCAAAGTGTGGACACGACAGCTGAACGGTTTCACAACTGCCTCACAGCACTGATGTCCTGGATGAACATCAACTTTTTAAAACTCAATACGGAAAAAACTGAGGTTGTAGAGTTCGGTCAGAAACCATCGGTTTGGAGCCAATTATGGTGGCCTTCTGAAGCTGGAACATGCCCGGCTCCGGTGTCTAAGGCTAGGAACCTAGGCTTCATGATCGACAAAGATCTAACGCTTGCCCCTCAGATAAATCAAGTGTCCTCAGCCTGTTTTTTTACGCTGAAAGTCCTACGGAAGATCCTTCCTTTCATTCCTTTCTCTTTGAGGAAAACGGTGGTTGGAGCTTTAGTTCTATCGAGAGTAGACTATTGCAATGCTCTTTACCTGGGAGCAGGCGTAAGTCAGTTCTCTAAACTTCAGTCACTCCAAAATGTGGCAGCGCGAGTTTTGCTTAACTTACCCAAACACCATCCTACATCCGCCAGTATAAAGCAACTTCACTGGCTTCCAGTAAGACGGCGGGTGGATTTTAAGGCTCTTTGCTTAGTGCATAAAGCCCTATATGGAGAAGGGGCAAAGGATTTACAATCTTTATTTCCTCGCTACTCACCATAACGCTGCCTAAGATCTACTGATACTGGACTGGTACACCTCCCTAAGATAAAAAGAGTAAGGTGGGGAGGAAAACGCTTCTCATTCCAAGCAGCGAAGTTATGGAATTCCCTGCCAGTACAACTACGACTTCAGTCCAGCAGGACGCTTTTCAGGAAAGATATAAAAACATGGCTGTTTACCCAATTCTAAATCTGTTAGCTGTTCCGGTTTTGCACATACCTCAGCGCCAAGACCCCTCAGCAATAGTGCGCTTTACAAATACTCAGTCAGTCAGTCAGCCCATGCCACTGGAGTCAAGCTATCCTGGCTGATGAGGGAGGACCTGGCCTGGCAGTTCGGGCTGGACTGTTCCCATTGGGCGCAGGGTCAAGACTGATTTGTATATGGCTGGGTCCAAACTGGAATGGCATGGTGAGTAAACAAAAGATGGATTTAGGCACAGATCTCTGTACTGGGGTGAATGTATGACATTGTTCTGCATTCTGTCCATCAATTGTTCTTTTTGCATTTGTCACCACGAGTGGGACGGGTATGCCCAGACATGGGTCCCGTGCTCTCCATGCCACTGGAGTCAAGCTATCCTGGCTGATGAGGGGTGAAACCCCGAAACCGGTCCTAGGATACTTGTTTCCAGTCCAGGGAGGACCTGGCAGTTCGGGCTGGACTGTTCCCATTGGGCGCAGGGTAAAGACTGATTTGCATATGGCTGGGTCCAAACTAGAATTGCATGGTGAGCAAAAAATCGATGGATTTAGGCCCAGATCTCTGTACTGGGGTGAATGTTTGACATTGTTCTGCATTCTGTCCATCAATTGTTCTTTTTGCATTAGTATGTAAAGGAGGCATATCCATACATTGTCTAGGTACATAGGTATATAATAATGGACTTCCTAATTTTTGATCATGCATCTATTTGTATATTTAACCAGTAGAGGAACCTTCGATAAGACCTTAGACCTTAGATTACCTATAGAGAGCATGACCTATCAATCTATGTTGGTGGCCACCTTGCCCCGATAACGATCACGGTATCAGGTGTCTTGTATACAGCACCCACATTTGTAGCTGGAAGGGAAAGGGAAAAGTAACCAAAGCACCCGTTTGTTTCAGGAGCATGTTGCAGGAGGTAGCGAGTTTCGGGTGTACAGGACATGGGACCTAATAGGGATATCGAAACTGAGTAATCTGATGGTGGGGGACAGAGTTAAGACTTTTACGAGTTGCAGAATGACTGTGATCTGACGTTCAATAAACACTTTAAATATCTCTGTATCCAACATGCTTTGGCATGTCAAGATTTGGTCTGGACTGACAATCTTGATCACGCACTGCTAGAGGCCAGAATGCTCATCGGGAACCGGTGGAAGAGGCTACATTCAGAAAATACCACACAATTATTTGTAATATGCAGGATTTGTCCACTGGAGAATGAGGAATGGGAGGAGGCACTTGCTCCTTCCATGAAGGTAGACATACAGCCAGGTTGAGGCTAATTCAATGAAACCTCTTCCAAAAGGGTTTACCACCTCTTGTACAAGTTGTTTCAAATGGGTGTGATTAAAATCCAATTTTTATGTGGTGTAAACAAAATGAGGGAATGTTTTATCGCATGATATGGGAATATTATGTCATTCAATTACTTTTGGAATAACTTACATTCAGAATTGGTGGGAATACTTGGGATACAGATAAACCTTGATCCACACCTGGATATACTTGCATTCTGGGAAGGAGAAGATCTGCTGAAGAGTAAAAATTATTGTGTACCCTAGGACCAATGCTGACAAATAAACGTCATAAAAATGGGGCAAAGCATTAACTTCAGATATGGAGGATTGGAGTAATGGGATGATTGCTGTATGGTCATGGAAATAACCATATATAAATGGCAGGGGTACCCCAAGAAATAGGAGATGATCAGGACCCTTTGGTGGATTCCCAAAGATGCTCAATTGTATGATCTGTGTCAGGGATCTGTAGATGGAGGTGGTTATACTGTCAAACACATGAAAATTGGTGTTAGGCAGAACATCTTGTGCCTGGTGAACACCTATCACGACCCCTGAATTGGTCTGAGCGAGCTGTACAAAAAGAGGAAGAAACTATAACTAGCGCTCTCGCCATGCACTGCTAATTACCCCACATATTACATCAGTCATGCCATCTTCTATGACATCAATGATAACATCATTGCAACATTTGCAATAAAAGAATTGATGAGAAACAGTGCATAGTGGGTGCGCAAGTTATAGTCACCTTAGGGCACAAGTTATAGTTTCTTGAGATAACTATAACTGCGTAATTTCTATGATTTTATGTTTGTAAAATCTGAACCTAACTATAACGTCCCTGTAACCTTTGGTTTTTTGGTCAATATATATCTATATATTTATTTCAAGGTACATATATGTGGTGTTAAGTAAAATAAACTTGTATTTACGTGTATATATACTTTCCTTGTCGATATTTTGGGTACAATATTCTGGTAAGTAGATATTTCCTACTCAATATTCCATACCTCCACCTTCTTAACGAAACGAATGCTGACTAATTTGAAAAGGAAGTGCTTCTGACAGGGAGAGTCGTTACTGATTATATAATTTTAGGAGGCACAATACCATTCAGATCTCTGTGATCGCAGTTCACGGTTTGCAAAGATCTTTCTCCCATCAATGCCTCACAAAACATCAGGGGGAGAAGCATCTGCAAAGTTCACAGCTATGATCAGCACCGGAGAGTGGCAAAGATGCTGCTAATGCTTCTCAGGAGGCTCTATTCGTGGGCGGTAGAAGATCTGTCACTCTGATGGTGATGCTTTATGAAAGCACCAGGGCCACGTCTTGGTTTGCCCAGAGAAATATCAGATTCTTGAAAGCTTGCGAAGATACTGATTCAACCCCGGAGTCCAAGTGTCAAAGAAACTAAGAGAGGGCCAGCGTGAGGTCGACAACGCCACCAGGGGCTAGTCCACTGGAAGTCCACTCGACTCAGATGCCGCTCGTCAGAAGGGGCCAATTCTGTGAGGGACGGAAGCGGTGAGAGCAATGAAGGGTACTTTTTCGCAGAATGCGTCTCCGGAAATTCTTTGTCACTTCATGTTAAGGAACATCAAGAATATCTCCAATAGGAATTTAGAGTTGAATGGCCTTAGAAGAAAGAAGTAGGAATGAGTAGAGTTTGATGAGCTTTGTAACCTTTTCACTGCAAATTACAACGTAAACCTTATCCCAATTTGTTCTCGTTATGTACTTCACGTGGAAATGTTATCAATGTTAACAAAAGCCTGATGGCATAATGAGGCTTTAGTGTGGGATGGTTGCGAGGATGATTGGATCACAAACAAGCTTCCCATTTCTTGTTCTCAAAGGAAGGGGCGGGGCGCAGACCAAACCCCCCTCTCTGACCGAGCAACTCGGATGTTCCCTCACCCTGGATTGTGACAGGGAAGTGGTGCCGGCCTCGTGCTGCAGCCCGAGGACTGCAATGTAGTTACTGTTTCTAGACAGCCAGCCATCCTGACCCACCGGCAGAACCCGTCACAGGCACAGTTCTGGTGGCACCTTGTTCCCAATAAGATTTGAAAGTGACTACCAACATTTGAATGCTCTTATAACAAAACAACATACCATACATAGAGAGACAAACAATGGGCCTCTTGGATCGTGTTCTGTTCAGGGAAATCAGTTTCTACTAAATAAAGTCTTTATGAAGCAACAGACATGCTAGGGTTGCTGAAATATATTTATTATCGCAAAACAATAATTTCATTTAATTGTAAATAGGGCTCCCGGTTTTATGGTATTTTTTTTTTGGGACATTTCCATCCGTATTTATCCATATTTATTTTTTGTCAACTTTATCTGTATTTATCCATATTTATCATGGGTTTTGTGAAAAAAATAAAGCTGAAACTGGTATATTTCCACATTTATTCAACCAATAAATATGCAGTAATGCATGAATGCCTGCCAGGATTCAGTGATATGAACACCCGCAGAAGATAAATCAATGAACTTTTATGAAATTATGCAGATTACAGTATCAGCCTTGTGCATATCTACTGCATTTAAGCCTTTATACTAAAATTCCTTTCTCTTTTAACCCCCTTACCTATCAATCCACACAGTTATTTGCCTGGCAATCATAACAAAGTGTATATAAAATCACTCAAAAAGCATCCAATTTCCATTTTTATCCACATTTAAAAATAAATACAGACCAGAAAATAATTGGCTTTCTGTCTGAATTTATCTGTAAAAATCAGTAAAAACGGAAACAGGGAGCCTTAATTGTAAAGGGTACTCCTTATAAGATGCTTAGTGAGGTAAATGAGAGGAGGTGTCCAATCTTGACAGGGGAGAGGGCTTAACCTTCCTGCGGTTCCAGATCTTGCAGCAATCCCCACTGCAACTGCTCAGAAGGAGCACAGGAGCACCAGAGGAGGCTTCGCCATCTCAGACACGCCTGAGCAGGTTACCCAGGACTCTGGTGTGACTCCATGAGGAGAGAAACCCTGCTGAGTGTCGGTAGTGGACAATGCACCAGGCCTGATTGTTTCCCTATGCTAGGTAGCATCCTGACATCATGTAGGACAAGTGATCCAGGTCTTGTTGTTAGCCATGACACCTCTAGTGAGAAAGATCCACCTTCTTTAAAGAATGGCTAAGTTCTTGGCAATCAATGATCTGATACAGAGAGGTCTGAGTCCCCTTGCGCTGGAGCATTTTAAGAGATTCTTCTGAAGATAGAGACTTACTTCTCTCTGCTCCTTCTGAATGCTCGGAGGCCCCATTCATGATCCAGGTACCTGGGGAGAAATGGGCCTTAATGGCCTGTGGTGGGCTATTTCCACTCTCAGCCGAGGACAGGCACCACTTCCACATTCAGATGACGTTCAATCCGTGCAAGCTGGCATGTGTACTCACTTTGCATTGTACTGTCCAGTTCAGGAAGGACCTCAAGACCTGGCTCATCGGATAACCCCAGCACTCAACGGAGCCACCCCCCCTTACCCCCCAGCGCCTTGAGACCCTCATGGGTGAGTAGTTGCGCTTTACCAACCCTGATTGATTGACACTGTTGACTGACAGGCTGTAAGAACTTTTACTCTATCTCTTCTGTGCAACGGAGCACTCAAAGAGACAGCCACTGTCGAAGCCCGCCAAGGCAAAGGATTGGTCACAACAGAGCCAGTTTGCATGGTTCACCACACCAAGATCACCATCCCGGCTTCTCATCTTTCAAATAGTTCATACAAATTTCTAGACTCCTGTCTGTGGTCTGTTAACAAGTGGTTGTTTGCCTGCTCTATTGATCATACTTGGCCATGAAGCCCTTCTGGCTCCAAGCTCACTCTGGGTTCAGAATGCTTCATCTATTTGCTGTAATCGTGCCAGTCCATCATCTACCTTAACTGCTCGTTCTATTGTCCTCACTCCCTATGGATCTGCTTTCTAACGCATTTACCTCCAGGGATCTGGTCTTTTCTAGAGCCCTCACGTCTGTAGAAAGAGGGCACTCTTGGGTTGGAATGGCACAGGCTGGCACTGTCAGGTCTTCGCAATGACGGTGTAAATAGGTATTTGCCTTTAAACCAATTTCCCAGGTACAGGGAGAACCACATTGTTGCCATTCGCCATGGAAGAGCTGGTAACATAACTTATAGCATTCATCCAGCCACAAATATGCAATGAACATTTACCACAAAAGACAACAACAACAATTTGCCCATGATAGTAAAGATTTTCACTTGCTAAGGAATATGTATTCTATCCAATATCCAGTTATGGGACCAGGGCCCCAAAGACGAACAAGGTGTAGCCAGGAAAGGTCTATAGGGGACCTGCCCAGTGCTGCTTTTGAGCTGATAAATTGCATGTACCAGAGTGAGACTGGAAACCAGCAGAAGATCAGTGCCTCCATAAGAGACTGATAATGCCTAGTTCTGATCACTCTAGAGAGCCCTCTTCTCTTCCTTAAATATCCTCAAATTGAAAGCTCTTCTATCTCTCAGACACCTACACCATGCCCTATGCAAGTGAGTAGCGCGCCCGCTCCTACTTCACACTCTCCGAGACATCTCTTCTCCCTACAGATGTTGACTGTCGTGAGACTGTGGCCAGATACTTACTTTAGGGAAACACCCTTAAAACGGAACTACAGCAGGGGGCTTCTGTGAGTAGAAAGGATATCCTTTTTTTTCAATGTTTTCAAAGCTTTAGTCTACCAGCGTTGAGCATCTGCATTGCTCTTAAAGCACCAGAGAGGGGCACACATTTTAGAAGCCAGACTACCAGCCACCAAAGCATGATTACCAACCTCACAAACATCCCCTGATCCTCAGGACTGATGGGAGAGAGAGTGCCAATGGGATGAGGAGAATGACCTGGTGAAAGGTCCATCAAAGGCCTGGCAGAGGGCACAACCCGAACTTAGCTGAGGTTTCTGTACGTGGGTGGCCTGGGCAATTTCGGCTCTCCCTAGGGTTCCTTTTGGGCTCTCAATACTATTGAACGTGCACATAAAGCCATCTGAGGGTCTGTGAATACAGCAATGCTGTCACCTCTATGTTAAAAAAATAGAAAAAAATAAAAAATGTACCACTGTCAGCATGTTAGAGGAACAAGTCTTAGATTTCTTTTCCTTCAGAGCTTGCCAAGTGATAATGGCTTTTGAGTCACCAAGTGGAATGGGTAATGCATGCAAATTACCAAAAAGGTAGTGGCGGCATGATTGACTGCGGCACAGTACACCTCGTCCCTCTGCATCGCGATCATTTACATATCATCATTCATTATACTCTGAGACCAGTCCAAGTATTAGTCCTGGGCAATTCCGAGAGAAGTGAGTAAGTGGGTGTAATGCCAAGAAGCTGACACGCTCCGCAATGGAGACGTCCATATTTCTCAGCACGCGCTCCTATGTAAAACAAACTTGGGGGATCAACACTCAAGGACACTTTATGCACTAAAAAGGGAATGCAGCCAGGCAGAAATGAGCAGCAAATATCAGTTACTTAAATAGGAAAAAAATTGAAAGTGGTTTATGACCACTTCTAAACCTGTCCAAGGCACTGAAAAGAATGCCTTTGATCACCAGGTTTACTTATGAGGACAAGTGCCAAGTGTCAGAATCTCTCTTTTCAAGAGTGGAGAAAGAAATCGGCTACAGTAACTAATAAATGTCTTTTTAAAGGTTCTGCAGCATTAGTATTTGCTGCAGGGGGTAGATCCTTGGAACACCAATGAAAGAAGTTATGTCGATGACTTACGTCCCCTGGATGTGTCGTTGGAGAGGGGCCGGAACATGTTAAGGTGATATTTTCCAACTCCTAATGTAGTTTATTCAGGTGAACAAGAGTGCACACTGAGTGGCGGTGATGAAGAGGGGTTGAAAACTGTGGAATTTAGTCGCAAATTAAAAATACACAATTATTTCAATGCCAGGTCATCCTCTACACAGAACCAATTGTGCTGGCCTTAGTGCTCAGTAGTAAGAAGTATATGTGGTTTGAGCATTGTATTGCACAATTTCCAATCTTTATAGTGACTTATGCTGCAAAGTTTTTTATTTAAATAAAACTGCACCTTGGAATACCCCGCACAAGACATAGTCATAGTTCTCAAGAACGTCTCATTTGGATAACCAAACCCTATTATTAACATTGTTGAAACCTTTTTTCTCAACAAGTGATCATTTCCATTTAGACCCCTCCAAATTATGTATTCAGCAATTATAATCTCATATCTTTCCTTCTCTATGTGTCCTTTCCTTAGCAAACACTTCCAACACCTTCTCCGACTATGTCCCTATCACGATTAATGAAAGATGCAGTTGGAGGGCATTGCCTAGTTGCGAAAGATGGCGGCCGGGGACTGAGTGAGGTCCAAACCACCACACTAATCCTGAAATAATCCTACCATTGTGGTAGGATTATTTCAGGTGCTGTAAACTTGATCCAAGGGGAAGGATTGCATCTAACCAGAGTACTGCGACATCCTTTGGGCTTTTGTGGAGCCCAGAGTGCAGCATTGCACAGGGCCAGAGTGGCGGCTTGGGCTTTGGCCACGCCAGGCTATAAGGTTGCCTAGCAGAGAAGGTGTGGCTTGCCAGAGGGTGTCCCCTTCAGAAAGAAGGCAGACACGGCTAGTGCAGTCGGCCCCTTCTGGGGAATTAGGCAGTGGTAGGCCAGACAAATGGGACCCGGACAGAGAGCTTTCGCCCAGGTAGGGCGCTGCTTGCCGGCTTCTGTTCCACATTAGATTGTTGGTGGGGCTGATAACTAAAGGACTCAGTGGCCTCTGCGACTAGGCCAGCCCAGGCCTCGCCGGCCACTGACAAGGCACAGAGGAAGGTGATGTCTCTCCTGAATGGGTGAAGTGCCTCTGTACCTGGTGTGGTCATGGGCCAGATGTGGTGCACGGCCAGGGGAGCAGGGGAGGGCTAAGAGAAGACCTGAAGCAAACTTGATCTAATGGTGAGCCAGAGGGAGATTTACTAGACCTATAGTATGCAGTGACCTTTTTCTGGCCATTTTCACATGCGTTACATGCAAGACTGGTGAGAGTGTGTATTGGAGCCCAGGGAGGTTCGAGTGGGATTGCACTCGCTAGTTGATCCCTCCTTTTCCATCCTCTCCTCCCTACAGTGGCCGGGGAAAAGTGATTGAACCTTTGGAGGTCTCTGGGCTTCCTCAGGGAACTCTGCCACCTAAGAACTGTGTGCGCCAAGGGGTACATTGGAAGTACTGCGATGCTGTGGGCATCACTAGAGGCCTGAACTGACGGTGTGACAATTGTTGGCCCATCTTCTCCATACAACATGGTTAAAGACAAGGTGGTGGCTCCCCTGGTCAAGGAAAGAGAGATAAGTTTACCAAACTGCCCCCTTCCTTGGCGGGGCAGGGGCAGTGTTGTCATTGGAGGGCCTTCCGCCTCCTGAAGACTCAATTTCTCCTGCCAGAATACTTCAGGTGATTAAGGACTCTCACAAAGATCTTAACAAGAAGATCAGTGGAGTGAGGGTCGAGTTGTCCCTTCTCTGGCAGGACTTGCGGAATCTGAAAGAAGGATTTGACCTTGGAAGATAAGTCGGGCCTCAAGGGCGCTAGCCGATCAACTAGAACAGATGGCGGAAGACAGTGAGAACACATTGGGCCAAAAAAAAACTCAGGCTTGTGGGGTCGCCAGAGGGTGTGGAAGGCCAACGGCTGGACGCCTTTTTCCCTGGCTGGTTTGGGTCCTGGATTGCAGCAGCTGATCTGTCGGCGTGTTTTATCCTTAAATGGGTCCGTAGGGCACTGGTCCCTAAACCCCCTCCTGGGGCTCCTCCTCATACTGTCATTGTAGGAGTAATCAACAACAAGGACACAGACACAATCCTATGGAAGGCGAGATAGGAAGTGGATCTGGGATGTGATGCAGCGAAAATTATGTTGTTCCCCGAGAACATCAACAAAGTGCAACCTCAACGCAAATCCTTTTATAGGTAAAACAGAAACTACATAATCTTCAAATGCAGTACACGTTGCTTCATCTGGCCAAATTGAAGGTTCTCTTTGAGGGGAAGACCCTCTTCTTTGATAACCCTGAATCTGCATGAGATCGTCTTTAGGAACAGAAATCAATCCCAAAACATCTGGATATCCCATAATCATTACAGTGGGCTGGGCCCCAGACAGTGTTCCCCTCCCCCCAACTGGGGCACAACCTTAAAAGGCAAAATAGGAGACATGGCTCACAAAGCGCACTCTGGGCCTGGGTAAAGGACTCACCTTCTATAGGTTCCAGCAATGATGCCGGCCCGTGGCACCCCCTAACTGCTGAGACTTGGGATTACACATTGTTCACTATCCTTGAGACAAAGAGACAATGTGCTAGTCAGGGATCTCCAAAGTCGTTCCTGGAGGGCCGGATCCATGCAAAATTTTTAAGATAACTATGAGGATATGCTAAAAACCTGGTATGGATCTGGCCCTCCAGGACCGACTTTGGAGAACTCTGTGCTAGATGATGCGATGTAATGTGCATTAAGGATTGTTGGACGTCAGGTTTGATCGATACAGCTAAGTACTGAACTGGCAGTGTGGGGAACCATCCCTCCTTCTGCTGTAGACTTTTATTAGCTTTAATTGTTTCATATTATTTCATAGTTGTTGTTTAAGAATTAGTTGATTATGAGGGCAACAGATACTTTACGTTTAGAAGTATGGAGTGGGGGAGTTGGGAGTGGGGTATTGTTTCTGTGTGCCTGCCATGACTCATGCTTCTAAGAGTTTGTCCCATAAAATAATCACTTGGAATGTTAAAGGACAAAATAATAGAGTTAAGAAAGGGGTAATACCATGTTGCGTGAATAAAATGGATCCAATGGTATGCCCTTCAAAAAACCCACTTATTGGGAATCATCTGTAAACGTCTGGGCCAATACAGTTTTACAAGAGTCTACCATGCAAGCTTTACTAGGGGATCTAGAGGGGTAGCAATTTTATTGCACACAATGTTCCCACTAATAGTTGACATGGTAGCTGATACCCTAGGGTGATTCACGGAGATAACAGGCCCCATGGAGGGGAGAGCTTGGACTATAATTTGTGTGTGCGTCCCACCAGCCTTTTGATAACAAACCTTAGAAGACCTTACAAAAGTTATCACTGCAGCTCTTGAAGTGTTTATTGTGATAGGGGGCAATTTTGTTAATGTAATGCACACACCAGTGGACTCTAGTGATGGGACCACCACCCACAGAGTAGTGACACTGAGTCCATGAGCTGATTCCCTGGGTCTCACTGATGTCTGGAGGTCCTTCCACTGCAATACATAAGAATGTTTCTATTTCTCCAACCTCCCCCCAAATCCTACTCAAGATTAGATTATATATTTGTACCAAAAGCAAACTTGACGAGAAAGTTGGAGGTCTACAACATACTCAAGAGTGCTGTTAGATTATTCTCCGGTGGAGGTAGTGTTGAAAGGAACTGGGAGTGGGTCGGGCTAACATTAGTGGCTTCACCCATGTGGTTACAAGATGCTTAAATCTGTAAGCATATTGGAGAGATGATTGTAGGGTATAGTAAATTTAACACCTCTCCTGATTCTTCTCATACTATACTCTAGGAAGCCATGAAAACTGTGAGAAGGAAAATAATACAATCATACATGGTGGGAGGGGGAGAAAGGAGTGGGAAAAAGAGATGAGATGCATAAATCTTGTTTAACAGTAGATTACCTCCCAAGATGAGGAGGCTCAATGCCAACTAGAGGCCGTTAGGCTAGCTCTCAAGCAGTGTCTGATTGATGGAGCGAAAGCAGCGATATCTTGGACACAACACCATATTTATGAATTTGATGACAAATCCGGAAAGCTGATGTATTGGCTGGCCAACAGTTATGCCAGGTCTAGATTGGTGCCATTGCTAAGGGATACAGAGGTGAGGGTAGTTCATGATGGTCCTTGTGGTGGGAGGAGCCAGCCCCATCATGGTTGCTCGGAGCTGTTGCTCCGTAGTGAACCCTCTCTCCAACCTCCTGAACAGCGCTCCGCTGCATTATTTTTCTTACTAAAGCGACGATTTCGCCACCGGAATACAAGCGGATCCCCTGGAAATAAATTTGACCCTTATCCGTTCGAGCATTGCGGAGCTATCCGAGCAAACGGCAAAATCGGCACAGCCGGGCTCGTCTGTCCCGAGAAAGCGGAGCAGTTGAAGAACAGCACCTTTCGCTCACCATGAGAGCAGCGATCCTCCAGGAGTGACACGGCTGAGGTGCAATGTGAAGCCCGCCGGTACGGAGGGGGCGCTCACAACGCTGGGAGGAGATAACACCGATCCCAGAAGGATCCCGCCCGCCATTGCAGACACTCACCGCAAGACGAAATACGGTGAGCGGGGGCATTGTTGACATCACCAGAAGTACCGGGAGTCATCCAAATCAGCGATTCCGAAACCGGAATGCAGGCTGATCACCCGAAGCCTGAAATCGCCCTTCTCCGACCTAGCATCCCGGAGAACTGAGCCCCGACGTCCCTGCCAGTCACTACACCAAGATGGCGCCTGGGGAGCTGCGAGACTGCAACCGGTGGCCGAGGGAGGTGCTCCGCGATGGCATCGACCTCCGTTTACCCAGCAGACGGTGCCCCCCCTCAAGTAGTGAGATGCGCATATGATGTGTGATACGGAAAACAGGGATCTTTGCATGCCTAAGACCACCGGATTGTATCACCGGATCGGCATAGGACTCAAAATGGTGGGTGCACTGATCGCTGCACCTCCAGCCTAAGAGTACTTCTTTTACCCTCACCGAGCGGCTGCTGCCTATGAGGGAATCCTTGTACACCTTTCTGCTCAAGGTACACTTTGTTTGTGGTCCGCTACTTTGACAATTACACTCACGGCGTTTCGGCCCCGCGTTACTGCTTGTCCCTGCCTGACTCCAAAATGGCGGCTTTAATTTCCCCAATCGTTTTCGCGTCTGAATCTCTTATTGCCTCAATATGTACTATGTGTTAGGTGGTACTTTAACTTCCTGCATTCTGCTTTGGAGGCCCCTGCTCTGTTTTTATTGTTACTATCACCGCTACAACTGCCCAGTGACCCATCCCGTGCTGGCAAACACCACTGAGTACAACCGAGTGCAGAATGTATACAAGATGGCGACTAGCACTTGTGGGGCTCTGCTTTTACCTGTGCTGTTTGACCCTCACAGCACCTGCTCCATCATGCTAGCGGGACCCCAGACAGCCAAATCAGCAATACATCTAGCGCCTGTGTGTCTAAGGCCTCCTGTGTAATTAATGCCTCGCAGTGGGGAAGTTCTGCAGACTTTGGAATCTGTCCCTTCCACCCCTCCTCTCATCACCCCTGACCTGGGGGCGAGCTGGAGGTTAAGGCGGATATCGCTTCCAGTGACTCCGTGATAGGTGCTCTCAATGGAACTTTGACGATGCCCACTGGGCGGAATCCATGACTGTCTGTTTATTACGTGGTGCCCGAGCAACCGTGGCCGATGCCCGGTGGAGCTGTCCTATGCAGCTATAGAGGAGTTTTGGCTCTGGTTCACCCCTCGGCCGGCACCTACCCAGCTGGACATCGGACACTGTTCTCCTCGTCTCCCCGTTCTGTCTTCCACCTGCATTTCTTACCCCTGTTACCATTCCCCCTCTTCCTTTGTCTCCCCTTAAGAAGTGTGTACACGCTAATAACTCTTGTAACCTGTAACTCTCTGATCCTCATGTAAAGCGCTCTGATACCTTCGGGTCTAGCCAGCAATATTTGCTTCCTTCCCCTTCACCCTACCCCCTACCCCTCTCCGCCCTACTCCTCTCCTGTCTATAGCTACTGACCTTTGCCTTCACCCTGCCTTACTCATACTTCCCACACTTTCCTATCCACTTATCGCTCTTTTGTAATCCTTTCCCTCGCCAGTTGAGACATAGCTATTTGACTGATGCCCGATGGAGCTACCTTGTTTAGCTATTGGGGAGACGGGCTGTGGATTCCCTCCTCGGACGTCACCTACCCAGTCGGTCTTTGGGCAGACTTCCTTTCGTCTCTCCTGCCGTCTTTTCACCCATCCTCCCCCTTCACACTTCCCCCCTCCACTCTATCTGTCTCACCTTTACTCCCTCTCTCAATATGTTGCTTATTTTTATGTAAAGTGTAATTTGTTTACCGTTTTCTGTAACATTGTGGAACTTAATGTAAAGCGCTCTGATACCTCCGGGTCTAGCCAGCGCTATATAAAACTCTCAAAATAAAAATAAATAAAAATAAAAATAAAATAAATGATGCTTAGGGAATAGGTGAAGTCTTCACAGAATATTATGAGGCTCTTTATAGAACCCATCCACCTCCTACATTGGTAACTCACTGCTCCATTGCATGAGATCTGATCATGCCCAGGTATGTGTATTTCACATTTATACAAGATTGTATTCATTAATGTGCAAGACCCAATGGTGGTCCAGAGGGAACTTTCTGAAGCTGACTGAGAAATGGATGAGGAAGACTAGGTTGAGGCCAAAATGGTAGGTAGACAATTGGTGATCTCTGCCTGGTTGAGGCTGATACAATTTAAATACCTCTACAGAATATACTATATGCCCGACAGGCTCTGGTCGATGGGCAGGGCCTTGGGCTCGCAATACCTAAGATGTGGGGACACAAGGGGGTACTTGGATTCAAACCATACAGAAGTGCCTAGTTATCTACACTTATTGTAAATTAATCCTTTCCAGGCTCAAAGTAGTGATGGGTATCCCACTGGGGTGAGATGTCAAGATGGTAATCTTGGAAGTGTTACCAGGTTGGGGTGTACTTAAAGGATAACACACTTAATCTGTGTTAGTTGTGTGCAGGCCAAGTGAGACATAGCTAGGCACTGGAAGGCGAAGACGCCCCCTCTTCCGGGAATGGCTGAGAGGTATGGACTATTGTTTGATAGCCGAGGAGGCGATATATAAATCCAGAGGTTGCCGAGCAAGTATATCAAGATATGGGGCTCTTGGAAGGAACACTTCCCCATCCCTTGAATCATATGTGGACCACCGTTTTGTACTGTATTCTGCTTAGATATCTCGTCTGGTGTTCCAATTGTGGTTCAACTGTAAAATAGAGTTTAAATTTAATGTATTCCTAATGAAACTTGCATATAATACTGCAGATGTTGGGCCTCATTTATGAGGCCCTACCGGCACTTTTGCGCTCCCAGAACGTAACTTTTTATACGTTCCGGTGGTGCAATGTGCCAAGGCATATTTATAAGGCCACGTAAAGCCAATTTACGTGGCTTTTCATGGCCTTATAAATATGTGCCCCTTTCACGCAGAACACTGCGTGAAAGGGGCGTTCCATGGGTGTTGCTGTGGGTGTTCCCACGCAACACCCAAGGAAACTGACACATTCCCAGATTTATGAGAAATCGTAAACCTGGGAATGCGTCAGAACCTAACGCGATCCCAGGGGTGGTGTTAGGGAGGCGCAACAACCAGAAATGTTTTAATTTCTCCTCGTACTTTCCTTTTTCTATGTGTACTGTGTTCTGCAGCACACATAGAAAAAGGAAATCGCCTGAATTTATTGATTTTGTGCAGGAAGGTGTCCCTTCCTGCACAAAATCAATCAGCCTGCAACGCAGGACACCCTTGCACCATGGTGCAAGGGTGCCTGCGTTGGCGCATGGCAGCCCATTGTGCGCCTGCGCTATGGAAAAGGACAGGAATGCACGTATTACATAGATACTGCACATTCCTGCCCTTTTGTTTTGGCGTAGGGCAGCGCAGCAAGATTCCTTGCGGCGCTGCCCTATGTCAAAACCTCATAAATGAGGCCCGTTGTACTTATATATTGTTCCTCCATATTGTGGGATTACAATCAAAACAATAAAAATAATTTTTTTTAAAAGGTCCACTCAAACCGAGTGCTGTCAGGTGACACCACATAAAATATATTGGTAGGTACAAATGTAAGTATGCAGCACATCTTTATCCAATACAGGCAGATCTACATAATCAGGAAGAGGTACTTAGTGCATTAGTAGCTGCAAAGGCAACTAAACATTTGTGGCTCTTCTTTATCCATAAATGGAGAGATGCAACTGTGCTGCACCTATTCACACTTAGGAGCTGCATGGGAGAATGTGTTTGGAATCTTAATATTCTGTGGTGCACTTCTTTGTGGAACAGTGTTACAGTGCATGGGCACTTACCTCGTTTCGCCTTCCGAAGAAGTATTTAGTAAACATTTCTTACATTGAAATCAATAGCAGAGCTAATGAGGGTTCAGGCTCTGCAGTGCTTCCACAACATCAGGATGAAATAGAACAAGCAGGTGGCACTTCCATCAAAGCAATGGGTACCTCAAATCATGTGAAAATGAAGCAAGGTGTCTCTGAGGAGGTGACATACCTCTCAAAAGAGCAGAATGTGTTCAGGTTCCACTATACCGCCTCAGTTTCTACACCCAGCATTTATTTCGCTTTTCGACCCCTTGTAGGAGTTGTTGTAATAAGTTAACTCATATGACCATTAAGAGCTGTGGGTCACACTCACTGGGGGAAAATTAAGTTTGAAATCAGTAAGCAAAAAGGAGATCTGTCTCTTACCAATCAAGTACTAGTCAAGCATTTTGGTCATATTATGAAAATAATTTTCCTTCTCATGGGAAATGGGAGTTCTTAGGTGGTGGGGGTGGGGGTGAGGGCAGAAGTGCATTTGAACCTTTCTCTTCCCATTTGAAAGCAAATCATAAAACTAAACACTGCAATGATTCACCTCACTCAGGGAGACTTCAGTTTGATGCTGTAATAAACAAGAATTGTAGTGGCAATAAACAACTGAGCAACCAGCTCCCTGACCAAGAGGTAAATATACAGGGTTTGTCTTTGATGGGTTTACAACATAAACAGAGATTCCTATTGAGGGCACAGCTTTGGAATTGTTTTGTTATATTTATTCTGATCAATCAAATCCAATTTTGAAGGGAACAGACATTGAGACAAATATTTTGAAAAGAGTTGCATATTATTCCAGAGGTGATGGCAGAACTACATTAGTATTGGAGACTGTGCTGAATAATTTTAGAGACCCCATGTTCCATCTAGTAGATGCTCAACTCCTTAATTCAGAGCAGAGGTTCTCTCCTGAGCATTTTATTAATTGCTTGTATCTTTGGTTCAGGGGGAGTATTCAGTATGGTAGCAAATTGTCTATCGCAGTTTGCTTCTCAAAGTTAATACTACAAATGCCTCAATATAGTTAATTTTGTTCTTCACACTCATTCACTGAATTATTACATAAAAAAATTGGATTTTATATTCTGATCGTACTTGTGATAAGAAGAATTAGAAAACCCTTCTTCTGAAATTTTCTGGTTTGTGGTATGTTACTAATTTCCTATTCCCGTTAGCTCAATAGACAGATAATTAACATCGAATCCCCAATGTATTTCAGATTAACTTGCAATTTTACTAGGCCTTTCATGTTATTCTTTGACTTTCTGGTGTTAAAACTTTGGATTTCAATATCAAAATACTTTCTTTTGATGAAGTCACTGTTATCATTTTCAGGTTTTATAAGGTGTCAGTAATCAAAACTGTATCATTCAGATTTTTTGAAAAGTCAATAACCGAATGTGGTCAATTATTGAAAAGTTTCAGAACTATTATTGCTGCCTTTTAGGAAGTCTCCCACATGTAAATTGCTACATTATATTAGAAGAAAATCAACTGTCTTCCCAGGTACATTAGCAAGGTGTATCAGAGTTGTGAGACTGTTGATATGTCCTCTTTTAGCACTCATTCTGTTGTGTGAGTGATGGTGTTAAACACTTTTTCTTGTGGAGCACATTTCGGAGAAACCATCAAAGTGATCTCAGTATTTAAATCACTTTATCTAAAACAAGTGATACCTTTTTAGCAGTAGTGACCAGGATTAAGCAAGAATAATATGATAAACCATTCTTCACATTTTGAAATTTAAAGGATTTGTTGTAACTAAAAATGAATATCAGTGCTTACAGAATGCAGATAATATGATAATTCTCATTTTTGATCTTTATAGACTGATTCCTGATTCGATTATTTATATGATCATTTCTCTGGGTATAAGGTTAAATAGAAAACTGCTGGCATGATGCAAATTTTAGCTAGTGTACAGAAAATATTGCCAATCAATTTGAACATCAAATGTGAAAATTATTTTTGACTTTGGAATTAAACTAGTTAGGAACTGTGAAGTTTCTAAAAGGCTGATTTTGGATAGAGTACAAATCACAAGAGCTTCTTTTAAACATGTAATGAGAAATAATATATAAGCTACTTCTGTTTACCAATACATAACATTTCAGATAATCCCTGCATGGAGTGGAGGAGAAGTATATCTTAGATTTGAAAAAAATGTACATTATTTGGATTATTCAACTATTTGAGAATGAAAAACGATCCTCATTGCATGTTTTGAAGAAAAGGATAATTTATGAGTCTCTGAGAGCTGGAATGCCATTTGGCTTAACAAACTTGACAGTCAATCTTAGTAGAATGAAGTGGAGTCAAACGTTGACTAGGCAACAGGCGCAAATCTAGCCTTTTCCATAGCCAAAAAATATCAAATCTTACATTACAGGAAGATCACAGTTCACAGCTTTCAATAGCTGAACAAAAAATTGGACTTAGAAGAGGAACTTACTAAGAGGATTTGTGAAACACATGCATTGTTATTTCTGACATTAATATCTAAAATCCTTTGAATTATAGTCCTGATCTTTAATGTAATCTTGAGTTTAATTCCCACTGCTCTCCTATGTGAGCATTGCTTCCCTAGTTGATTAAGATGGCATTCATATGTTACCTAGATTTTATGGTTTCTCAAAGGGTTGCAAATTGTTTTCCTAGTATTTACAGGCCTTGTAACTAAATCTGCCTATGCACCCGCACCAGCTTACAGGTGGAATGCATCGTGACTGTATGCAGTATGAATGGTGTCCACTCCAAGGACAAATTGAATGCACCATGAGCTTAGGTGTCTCTAGGCAGGAAAACTCCATGCTGACTTCTCATAAGCTGGCCTATGTCGAAGGCTCTGAATCTACATAGTAGTCTTACCCCGGTGTAGTCTAAACTGGTTTAACTTCCTGGCCAGATTTGCCCGTAGAAGTCTGACCCTTCTCAAGGAGTCTAATTTACGACAGGCCCAATCTATTTTATTTGCATCCTCCCCTTTTTGTTCTCTACAAAGGACTGACTTGAAATTACTGAGACCCAATGCAGGGAGTCTGCCATTCCTCACTGGGATTCTATAGTTTCCTGAGCACTTGGTGCATACCCTTCATTTATTTTGGGAAGGACATAAAAGAAATCCTGCAAAATGCTCTCTTCTTTGGTTGACTGGAGTTTTGCATGTTTAACTTAGTGCCTCAGCTGATTGGTCCACGCTCCAGCCACTGCCATAGTTTTCAATAAATATTGCCCCTCTTGAACCAGTAGTTTTTCATATGAACTTCTGGAGAAGTTTCCTAGAGATGCCTGACAAGGATCATGCCTTAGAAGTGACAATTGTTTCAAAAACTGACAAGTTAGGACTATGAGAGAATCACATACTGTGATATGCCAGGCAGAAGGATGAATGAGGATGAAGCCTGATTTGTAAAGAGGAGTCGACCCTAACTGCGAGGAGTAAGAGCAAGGCACATCTCCCCAAAGCCTGCAAAGAGGGTTGACTTCAGGAAGTAAGCAGTGCAGCAGCAACCAGGATCTTGAAGTTCAGCAGACCATAGCTGAACTGCAGATATCTGCTTTGCTAGAGTGTGAAGGACTGTCAAGATATATTCCAGGACTGTAAGTGTGGTGAGACTACATCCAGTGACATGCCCCATACCATTGCCAGACTTTATGGGAGCAAGTAAAAACATTTTGCAGCCCACAAGGGACAAACTGCTGTCTTAAGGTAATGTCCTAATGGCTATGGTTCATGGCCCCTAATTCGACAACAGCTTGAGACACATCTATTGAACCTCATTTGCCAATAAGAACTACTGAGTCCAGTAGATGCAACAAATCCTGTGGCCACCTGAAAATGTAAACCATGATCAGCGGTTCATGATGCATGGGCCCATAATGCTTGATGCTCCTGAAGGACTTACCGTGGATTTGGAAACGATTTGTAGCATTAACTGGTCTTCTGATTATAGGTTTTCAATGTCATCCTTATCACTGCCCTCAGAATCTCTTAGCCTAATTAGCTCAACACTGTCAGTAGCGATCCCATTTCTCTATTCCACAGTGATGTTTTGTGTAATCAACACATTTTTGACATGTTCTCAATAGATAGGCAAAAGCCACTGCGTTGTTCCACCTGCACGCAAGACTACTGAGGTATCAGTAAAGTTCAGATATATCAGCTGTAGCCTGTTGCTAACATTAGAGCTAAGACTAATGCTTACCCTTGACCCAAGGTCTTCTAACCTTATTCCTAAACTGATCCATGATATTAATTCTCGTCCTGACAGTAAGCCAAGTGGTAACCCTAAAAATGAACAAGTTCTGTGCTCTGAACCTAGGACTAATACATATACAAAGTCTTAAACCTGAGTCTAATGATAATTTTTGTTATAAATGTCAACACTGTCAGTAATCAAAAAGACTCAGCATTTTTAACATGGAATATTTTACGATTAGTATAGTTCAACCTAATTTTCCCACCTGCCCCTCCTTCCAATGCCACAACAATATTCTCATTTTGACAATAGTGATTTCTTATGTAAGCTCTTTGAATGCACTTGGAATTGCATCATAGCCCGTAAGGTGTTAGAACCTTCTGCTTTAGTTTATTAATCTTTTCAATTTTCCTATATTTCATATTTGTAAATAAATAGTTGAAGCACTTAAATCAGGTGACATCTCTCTGTTGCAGCTTTAGTATTATCACTCATATCATACATAATTACTTTCATCATGGTGATAATATTCAGAATGCAGGAAAATAATGCACATCAAGGAAGCCTAATCAGATGTCCATTTCCCTGATCCCACATCTGCCTGAACCCAAAGGCCTTTGGGGAACTTATAACTCAGGGAATATTTGCTCATGGTCATTAAGTCTTTGATCTTGACTGTCAAACTCAGTTGTGAATGAGGAGATTTCAGGATGTCCTTCAAAAAGTGAGGTTTTCATAAGGAAATGCATCTTATCAATGGGTGATCACTTAAAGCCCTCAAGATTGCAATTTGTGGAGCTATTATTGATGAAATTGATTTAATACTAAATATTGAAATAGGTCTGGATGGCCCAAATCTGTTATGGATCTGCCTGAATCCTATGACATCCTTAACGTTGATGTACCAATGGGTATGGGTTGTAAGGTTGGATCTATTGAGAAAGGAAATTTCAAATCTGTCCCTTTATTCTAGTTACAACCTTTCAATGTATGCTTTTAAAGAGTAACAATGTTGGGTGCTGAAACAGTGGCTATCCTTCTGATCTATTACCTCTCACCCTGAAAGCATTCTACAGATACTAAAGGAAATATAGGGCATTTAAATCCCCTAAATTGATACCAACAATAAAGATATTGTTATGGAACCCTTTAATCCTCATGCTAGCCTGGCAGCAAAACTTTGGCCTACATTCAAAGAATTGGGTTTCATACAAAATGAGCCTCAACAAGAGAATGAGTGGATTTTTACCAGTACTAAACTGGATTCCCTAACTAATCTTGATATTGGTCCAGTCTAAAGTTGTTGGGTGACTGGTCAGATGACTGTTTGTTTTCTGTTCACGTAGAGCTGCAAACTGGGAAATCGCTGCAGCAAACTGCGGAAACCGTGATAGGTCCCATTTAGAAACAGAGACACTGAGGAATTTACTATCTAGGGAACATTATAAGGGGCACAGCTATGTGGCAAGAACACTCTATCTATTTACTGATTCATTTGACCCTTTAAAAGCTGCTATGGCTAAGACAGTTTTCAAGTCCAATTCCTGGTTCTCAAAGGAATTGAAAGTATCTAGTTAAGGGAATGGAAAATGGAAAGGGCCAGAAAAAGGTGTTTTGGGGGATAATCTATCCAAGTGGCAAAAAGTCAGGAAACAATGTAAAAAAGCTATGTTAAAAGCAAGTAAATAATGTTTCTTGTGTAAAATTAACAATGCTGTAAGTTCTAAGACAAATCTGTTTTGCACTGTAAAAGAAATTGTGAGTCAGGTGGAGCTGTTGAGGATACAAGCCTCGCCAATGTTTGGAGTGGCTCCTGGAATAACACAGAAATCCTTCCACCTCTACTGCAAAAGAAAGTTGCTGGGTGCATAGGAGTGTCAAGTTATCCACTCTCAAGGAGGTTACGCCATCATGTTGTCTTCAACACTTGACTAAGGTTGAGTGAGCCAGATACTTTCTGTGTCTCTTCTGCAAGAAAAAGGAGGTGGGCCTCAATTTTGAGGTATGAATATATTATGCCCAGGCCACTACCTTCTTCTACTCCTTCTTTTGCCTCTGTGAATTAGATTGTGGGCTCCATAGGCCCAAGAGCCTAGATGTTGTCTGATGATCATTGTTCTGCAGTTGGCCACCCACGAGGAATTTTCATACTCTTGCCTACGTGTTGAGAGCCTGTCTGCGGTGGATATACATTAGTTGGTTAGCTATATTATTACATATTGGATAAAGTACTCTTTAGCATACATTATAAAGAATATTGAAAGGCACTGAGGAGTTCCGTGACCATATAGAGTTCCTCTATAAGGTCATAGAACTCCAAGGTGTCTAAGAATACAAAGTTGGAGTGCAGTAGTACTTGGAGCCCTGGCACACTAGTAGTAAACGACAATACGTACTATGGATACTGCCTTGTAACCACTGACTGTCCCAGGACTCGGAGAAAGGGCCTCACTTTTATTCATTGGTGAATCATCTAGGCTTGATCCGAAATATAATACACTTTATTATGTCGGTACACTATTAATTTCATCCACTGCAACATTGTTTTATTTTTCCCTTTTTCAGTTCTTTTAAATGTATATGATTGATCATTTGAGGATCAGTTATCTCACCTATGTTTTTAATATGTTCAATAGTAAGAGTATAGTAGTCTTACCGGGAAGAAACTGCGGCCACACACTAAATTTAATCCTATTTAGAAGTGGTGTTAAAATGATAGAAGCCCTGTTTATAAATGCCAGAACTCATCCAACATAATTATTTCATCCCACGATAAGAGGTGCTGGAAATGTTCCTTTAAAAATATAGCACCCCTGCTGAAAAGTATTTAGCCTGTTCCATTAAGGTGTGTCAGTTCAGCCAAGAAGTGACTATTCCGTCCCATTATAAGTATGGTAGCACTACTGAGAAGCGCAATACTGTCCCATTAAACGAACGGTAGAGCTGCCAAGAAGAGCCAATGTCACAAGAAAAGCATATAAGTCTTAAACAAAAACAATAACTTGTTTTCATGTATTATGCTTAATATTACATTTCTGTCACTTCTAAGCATTGCAAATAACAGGTGTTATTGTTACCAGTGCTTTAAATAGTCAGGTCTAATTGGGTACTCAGTACCTGCACGTCTTTAATTTGGAAAGGATGGTACAGGCACTTCTTAGCACCGCGCCTGTGCTTTTAATAGGAGAGTACCGGCACTTTTCAGCAGCAAACAGGTACTCTGGGACCTGCACTTCTATATTTCCATATGAGCGCTGACTATGACCCAGTCTATGGCATTTTTTTCACTGACCTCTTGTGTCAATTCAAATTTGTGACGTTCGGATTACTATATTTGTCAGTGGTGAGCATTGAACGTGCTAACCCATCCTACCATAGAAGCACTGTCGCATTAAAGGTTTTACTGCACTACTGCAGAATAAATGTGCTGCTCAATTAATGTACATCAGCCCTGTTGAGAAGTGTGGGTAAGAGTATTCCTGCCATGCTGAGTATTGGAAGGCAAAGTGGTGTCAACTAAAATGTCAATCTGTGATCTGCAGATTACACGAAGACCTCTGCAGCAACTGAACTGTTGCAGCAGAATTCTCCAGATCAACGTTTAGAGCCCTGGAACTCTCAGTAGCTACACCAGGAGACCATGTGCCTATAAGCCTGTGAAGTAGTGTGTAGTATACACTTACATGAGGGTTGGCTTAAGGGGTTAGTTTCCCTTTTATGCTTGGAATGGGTCTTAGTCCCATTTCCACTCTTTTGTCACACAACTTTAACAGGAGGGTTGGTTTAAGGGGTGTCTCTCCCTTTTTCTCAGTTTATGGTTGTCAGTCCCATTTTGCGCTATGTTGGCATGTTCAATTTGTGTGTAAGTCACCTTGTGCTTCACATTGGACACATTATGTGAGTAAGTCACCATGTGCTTCACGTTGGACGTATTGTGTGTAAGTCACCTTGTGCTGCACTTTGGTCTTCTTGTGTAGTCGTCTTGTGCTGCACTTGTCCTTATGGGTGTTAGTCCCATACAACGCATATGTCATATTCTAAATGTGTTTTACCCTTACATGAGGGAGGTTTTATAGGTCATTCTACCATGTCTAGAGGGATGACTTAATGGGTCTCAGTCCCATTTACACAGCTTACGTTATGGGTCCCAGTCCCATTTTCGCATGTGTCCCTTACATGAGGGGTGGTGTGTTGGGTTATAGTCCCCTTCCCCACAGTTACTATTGTCTGGTTCCTTACATGAGGAGTACTTTCTTGGGTGCAGTCCACCCATAGTGTTAGAGTTCTGGGGTGCGTTATTCCCTTTACTCTTTTCACATTTGTTCACATGTTCTTTCATGTGTTGTCTCACTTTGTGTCTGTGAGCTGTACGTGCTCAACTCTACTTTTTCTTTCAATATTAAAGGAGGAGGATGGTGATAGTTCGTTTGCATCTTTTCATTCATCTTTTCATTCTTCTTTCCTCCTTTGTTTGGTCTGTGTTCCCTCTCGTGATGTGGTTTTACCATTCATCCCAGGGTTTAGTACTATTGTCTTCATTTGTACTTTGCTGTGTATAGTAGTTTTCATTTTAGTATGGTTTTATTAGTTTTCAATTTAAAAGGGAGAAGATAATGTAGTATCTTCATGTTATGCTTACAATGTTCCCTTGTTACCTGGTTCCTAGCTGCTCAGCTAGTGTGAGTGTTCTGTGTGGAATGTTGGTGTGATGGACATGAGTGGAATGCTTGGGTGCCTGGTGTGAGTGTTGACAGTTGGAAGATGGGCTGAGCAGCTAGCAGGCTGCTCCTGGTGGGGCTGTTACCACAGATCTTATGGACTCAATAAATATCCTTCAAAGACACCACTTGGCTACGTCTAATATGTCACCTCTACGCATGGGACCACACCACTACATAGTGGCTTGTATACCTGGTGCAACCCGTACCTCTAGTCTCGAGGGTGAAAATAAATTAGTTGCCCGAGTTGTGAGGATTCTCTGTGAAACTTGCCAGAGTGCTACTCAAAAGTTTGAACTGAGAATGGACTACATTTCCTCATCAACTGTCGGGGCTAGACAACTCCAATTTGTGAATTGGTGTTTGGTTTCATTTTCTCTACCTTCAACAGCCTGTCGGGGATTGGCTTCAAACCCCACCTAGATGAGTGTTCTCAACCTTCTGTCCTGCTGAAGACTTCCTTAAGAAACTGAGAATCACCAGAATGCATTTTCATTTCATAACCTCAGAGCCAGAACTTTATTTAACAGTGTCACCCTCTACTGCTGGCTGGAATGGACAAATCCACCTCATCCTGAATGAGAGGTCTTTCTGCTGGAGAGACAACTGCGTCCCACTGGTCCTAAATGCATCCCATAGTACCTGTCAGTCTCCTGTTTGAGGACACTAGCTCACCAAGGCACTCTGGTCAACAATTCAATCATTATAGTCAAGTCTTTTCACAGAAGTTGTTCTCTTTACCCATTTGACTATTTAGTGCAATGGTTGATCATTTAGTTGTTAATGGGACTATTTTTCAAGCTTTCAATTTTTTTTACCATTTTTAGTAACGAATTAAGCTAACTTTTATTGGCTTGCTCCTAATTTTACTGTCAATTTTTTAGTGCATTTAGCATATATATATTAACAATTGATATTCACATAATGTGGTCTAGTGCCGTGCTGTGTTGGGTATCTTGTGTTTGGTGTTTGTGAAGGAAAGGGGATGTGTTATAATAGAGCCTAGTTCCGATATGAACAGCAATTTGTTGGCGAATGAAGTGAAATACGCACTTTGCCGCTGTGAGTTGAAGCTTAAGGACGAACCTGTTTGGGTCGCTACGGCGGGCTTAGACTCATACAGCGGGTGGGGCCGCACTTCACTGCTGGTATTTTAAACACACACTCAGGCATAGGATCGTATAAGAGAGGGAGTGCCTCTCCTATGTGGCCAAGCTGCATCAGAACACTGGTGCAGTGCTCGGTTTAAGCACAAGGTCACTCTTGCACAATGGTGGTGCTTCAATGGGGGTGCCGGCTGGGAGCGAAGCAGCGCTTGCGCAGAAGAAACACTCCAATTAGCGTGGATGGCTTGGGCCTATAGGAAACTGAAGCAGTCAAAAACAAACATTTTTTTTTTTTTTTTGTTCAAACAATTTTATTAATTTAAGAGAGAGAGTACTTAAAGCATGTTTATTCGATTCTTAGAATCATCAAAGCATCAATTGAGAAATATATACAATTCATTAGTCCTCATTTCAGTTGCAATACAGTATATAGCCTGTAATTTACAGTTAACAGCATGTATGGGAAGAATGCAAAATGCAGAATGTCAGATAGCCTCATATTGGTTACAGTACAATACATTCAGTAGAATTTTCGCGGCTAAAAGCTATTCAATTAATTCCATAAAGTGCAAAGTGCAAAATACTGGAAAGTTAACCACCAATAGCGCATTAACATATACATTCCGCTATAAAACATAGAAGCTAGTTTTTACAGTCAGAACAATGGGATTAATTACATAAAGTGCAACGTGCAAGGTGCGATTTCATCATGATTACTATATAATCACATAAATAGAAGAAGGAGTTACCACACTATGAATTTTAAAATATCATTAGCTATGTACGACAACAACATTTGAATTTCATATAGTTTCCTTAAAAAAAGAAATTAAAATTTTAAAATTTTAAAATTTAAGCCCAGTCTTCATCCTAATAAAATTAGCAGCCAATAAAAATCTACTAGTACCAAATACAATTAGCTTGGAGCTATCAGTTTTCAAGATGCGCAGCATTTCAGTGTATTTCCTAATACACAATTTCCTGCCCAGAGGTTTTATCCATTTCTTTCTAGGATTTTCATATGCAGGGCAGAAAAATAAAACATGCGCAATATCCTCTTCGCTTCCTGAATGGCACTGAGTACACTTACAATCATTTTCCACTAGCTGCTTTTGTCCCCACCTGGATGTAAACGACTTTATTTGAAGAGTACCATACCTAAATTTCAGATACAATACCTTAGCAAGTAAAGGTTCGATCTCATCTAAAAATGATTCGAAACAGGGGGTTATTTTAAACGTCAGAAACTGGATTGTGAGTGTACCGGATCTACTATTTGAAATAATATTGTGCCTAATGAAATTCCAGTAAATGGTCTTAATTTCCCGTTTTGAATCAGGAGTCAACAAATTCGGTTGTTCCCAGAACCTACTCAAACCCAGGTCCGTAAGCCATTTACGGATGTGGATCAACCAGGGAAAAGTTACATGAGTGTCAAGAGCCAATAATTCACTCAATGCTTGTCTATAGGTTTGCAATTCCTCGGTGGTCCATATTCTTATCCAATATGATAGGGTCATCCAAACTGCCCTTTGCTCAATTCGCTTGATGCCCAAGTCGAGCATTAGGGGGATCACAGGTGTATTTTGGGGTAGAGCAGTAAACCTCCTCAAGATTTTATTTTCCCCCGTAGTTTTTTTATTTTTTTTTTATTTGTTTATTAGCATTTTTTTAATAAAACACGACAAATGTTTATACAACAATAAAACAAATCTGGTGCATCAGTTGAGAGGATATCCCAAAATATAACCTTCTGGTAATCAACCAACATCATATATCCATGGTATTTCCGTAATTGTGCAACATCATAATCAATTAACATGCATCAGTGGATTCACAGAGGTGACAATATTGAAAGCAACCAGCAGTGCCCATCCGGCACCCCGACCCCCTATCTCGTACATACTGCTCGATTCGCCACAACTTTACACCCGCCCGGGGGGATTTGTATCTATCTGGTCTGCGTTGTTTGCGCTCAAGTGCTCCCGGACCCAGGCAATAAATGGTTCCCATACCTCCCGGGGTCTGGAAGCAGGCGGCATCAATTCCCAGAAAGTAGTTAGCTGGACCCGACCATAAGTCACTTCCCTGACCCATTCCATCAGTGTGGGCTTTCTCCGCCTCCCCCAATGAACTGCGACTTGCCTCTTAGCAAACAATAACAGTAGGGCATGTAATTTCCGGTTTTGTGTGTGCGTTTCCTTGACATACCCCAATAGGCCCAACAGTGGAGACGGGCCCTGGGACAAGCCTAATATTTGATTGATGGATCTAAAAATCTGTGACATTTTCCCCCGTAGTTAAAGATGAAAGTGCTCCCCCCCCCACAATTCTGAGCCATATAAGGCAGCAGTTTGTGCCCTGGATTTATAAACTTCAAGGGCTAGTGTAACAGCTTTTGTCGTGGTGGCGAAGAGTTTTTTTATAACTGGTGCTGCGTATTGCATTAAAATTGTTCTAGATTTCATTATCTGGGGGTTCCATGAGAGTTTAGAGTTGATGTTTACCCCAAGATAAACAAAATTAGAGACTCGCTCCAAAATTGCTCCGTTCAGCTTTATATTATTCTTAAAACATTTGTGGGGCCTAATAGTCATGTATTTAGTTTTTAGGGGGTTTATTTCCAAACCCTTTTGTTTACAATATTGGTCGAGGGTATTTAAAAGGTTTTGCAAGCCCTTTGGCATTTGCGACAATAAAATTGTGTCATCAGCAAAAGTTAGTGCGCAGATATGGTTCCCTCCTAATTTCGGGGAATCATGATTGGATTTTTGGAGGAACTCAACCATGTCATTAACATATAAGAGGAATAAAGTTGGCGCCAGGACACAGCCCTGGCGCACACCTCTCTTGACGGGTATCTCTTCTGTGAGTTCCCCCCCTTTACCCCAACGTACTTTTGCAAAGGTATTCTCATGAAGCCTAACCAACTGGACTATGATATTTTTTGGCACCCCCTGCTGTAATAGATTTAGCCATAGTAGGTCTCTAGGGATTGAATCAAATGCGGCCTTTAAATCTATAAAGGCCACATATAAATGACCGGATCTTAGCCTTGTATATTTCCAGGCTATAATTAACAGCCTGAACACCTGATCTATGGTACTTGTCCTCCTTCTAAAACCCGCCTGGCATGGGGAAAGTACATCATTAGCAAGCATCCAGTCATTCAACCTTTCTAAGATCTGTTTGGCATAAACCTTTTGCAATATATCTATCAGTCTGATAGGTCTGTAATTAGCGGGATCGTCCCTACAGCCCTTCTTATATATTGGGACGATCTCCGCGCCTTTCCATGATTCTGGAATGGGCTCACCTCTAGCGATTGCATTGCATAGAAGATTAATATATGGAGCCCACACTTCAGGTGCATGTTTAAAGAGATCGCCCGGGATCTTATCAGGGCCAGGGGCTTTTGATGGCTTAATAGCAGCTATGGCCAGTGTAGTATCCTCTACACTAAATTGTAGTGGTGCAATCTCATTTGATGACATAAGGTCCTCGATACTACATGGGAGATCTCTAATCATTGGGGCCGGAAGGGCATATAGCTGAGCAAAATGTCCATGCCAAGTCCAGGGGTCCAAATTATAGTCCTGGGCCAGGTTATTTACTTTTGTACCATTTGCAATAATTCGCCAAAACAAAAATTGGTCGCCTGTCTTTGAAGCTATTATCAGTTCTTCCCAGCTTGCATCTTCCCAATTTCTGCGGGCTGTTTTCAGAACTTTATTGTACGCATTCCTTAATTGCCTAATGAAGATTATATCCTTGGTTTGCAGGGCCCTGGTTAAGCTTTGTTTAGTCAGTGCACATTCGTTATCAAACCATGGGTTGGACAACCCAATCTTCTTGGAACATTTAGTCTTCCCAGTCACCGATTTAGTTAAATAGGGTTTTATACATTCCACCAACTTTTGATGAGTCTGTGTTATAAATAAACTTCCAGGGCACTCTTTTAAAAAGAGCAATACTAGATCACAAAAAATATTATAAATGCAAGTAAGGGGTTCTACCTTTCCCAAAATAGATGGCCATTTCACTTCCCTCCTATTATTGCTCACTATAGGCTGTATGACCTCTGAGTCCAATTCCGACTGAATCAGTGGGTGTAACAGAAAATGTTTCACTGTAAGATCTAAACACAGAGGAAAGTGATCACTTTCTCTCCTGTCATCCACTTTAAAATCCTGCACATAATCCCAATGAGCAGCACTTACCATAATATAATCTATCCGAGAGGAAGAAAGACCTTTCGAAAAGGTGTTAGAACATTTGAGATCAGAGGGGGTTCTACCATTACAAGACCTTAATCCCTTCTCTATAGTAAAGGTAAATAATTGCAATGCAGAAACAGAGCATCTCGTGGTCTTTTCTACCCCTAAGGATGGAATACCCATTGCTAGATCTTCTTCTTCAAGGATTGTATTTAATCCCAGCAGGGGTTCGTAACAACAGTTAAAGTCACCTCCAATTATAATGAGCCCATTAGATCTAATGGAATCAAGGGCTTCTTCTAGGTGCTGAATTATAGGTGATTCTTTTGAACATTCTCTTGGTCTTATATATATATTAAATAAGTATAACCAGGATTTGTTTGAAAATTTAAAACTCAGGCCCAAGATGTCATCAGTGACCGTAGTTACAATATGTATAGAAGCATTTATATTGTTTTTTATCCAAAATAAGAGGCCTCCAGATGGTCTTCCTCTAGTTGGTTTATGGGCCTCAATACTAAATGTTCTGTAACCTACTTTAAATAATGGTTCCGTTGCCCACGTCTCTTGGAAAAGGCAGAGTTCAAAAGTTTCAATATAATCCTGCCAATCTGGCTCTTGCAATTTTTTTGCAAGGCCAGCTATATTCCAAGACACCATCCTTATTCGATTTTCAATTAGACCTATTGACAAAGTGTCAGGGCAGTCACATTCGGATATTATACATGTAGATTTTTTAATAGGGGAACCAGCATTGATGACACATTTAGGCCCTTCTAACTGGACAATGTTGTTTTCTTGTCCTTCACCGAGGCTATATCCTTCATATTGTGTATCCACATTAAATTGGTCGTCAAGATCAGTTACCCATTGAACCTGAGCCAAAGGGAACAAAGTCCCCTCCCTAGGTGATCCGGAGTCCGCTCATGAATCAGTCAATCTATAGCTTCGAGGTTGCTTTGCCCCCCAGAGGTGTATGTAACAAGGCTACGATTGACTGTACCGGTTTTATTTTGCCTAATATTAATTTTAGAGTTAAAAAGTGAGTGAGTTCTTAAGTTCATAGTTATTAAATTCTCAGCAATTAATTTGGAATAAGAGAGAGAGTATAAATAATTAAGGTACTACAGCATGTAATACATAAAAACCATCTTGAACAATAAATAATTAATAAAAAGAATAAATATGAGCAATATTATAAATAATGGATAAACCTTAATAAGAACAGATATATAAGAACCTACTCATGTCAATTCATTTGTATTACATTTGGGTAAAAATAATAGATCCCACAAAAGATAAATAAAAAGACCTGCAAGAGGAAAGAAAAGAAAAGAATAGTAAGATAGAGAACAAGAAAGAAAAAGAGAAAAAGAAGGAAAGAGAAAGAGAGAAAGAGACTCCAGCCTTACTAAATAAAAGGGAAAATCAATCAGCGGTGAAAAAAGGATACTGAGTCACCAGACCCTGAGAAGCTAAATGGATATATTTGTCAAGCGATCTCCATACACCAGAAGAGATAGAAGGGGTAGATTGTCTCTCCTCCACCGAGGTGTGAGCACCACGGAGAAACGATACCCATGCCCACCATGTGTGATACGATAAGGAATTAAATGATTTCCATTCTGATAAAATAATCTTCACAGCTATGGATAACAATAGATCCAGGAGTTGTAAATCTAACTCATCTAAAGGAAGTGGAGGTGAAGCTGCCCAAGGACCCAACAAAACTAAAGGAAAGGAAAGCTCAAACTGGATATTAAAAATTAGTAATAAATGCTTATGAATTAACTTCCAAAACACTTGGAGAAGGGAGCATTCAAAAACATATGTTGAGGGGTACCAGCAGCACTTTTACAATTCCAGCAAAGATCATCATCTTTAAGTTTAAGTGTATACAGACGAGCTGGGGTCCAATGCAGAAGATTGATGGTGAAAAACTTTGATTGAATCAGAGAAGGAGCAACTTTATTACGTAGGGAAAATTTCCCAATGGTTTTCCAAGTGTCCGGTGTAATATGTTTGAATACATCAGCATCAAAGTGGTGTATCCATTTGAGCTGTGTAACCGTAGAAAGCGATGACGGAGTAGTGAACAAAAACATATATCCTAGAAGCAATATGTCCTGCCTTACCCCAAAGCTGTAGGAGAGAAACAGTATGTGAAGCAGTTAAATTTAACTTCAAGAGACCCCGCTGGGAATGTAGAGAAAGCAGAGGGGCCAAATAACAATGGTGGCTTACCACAATAGTGGAAGTAGCATTGACACAGGATTTTGCTGCACCTGAGGTGTGGAAGTCCCTGTTGTCGACAGGTGTCTAGCCATTCCATCCTCATCAGCAAAACATGTTGTGCTACGCTGCAGAATAGACGATTGTTAGGTTTGAAAACCCCATTCTCTTTATGCACTCGTTCCATTTCGCATTAGGTTAGCAGTGTGCGGCTAAATTAGGCACCATTTGTATTCACGCTATGCAACACACTGAGTTATCCCTGCCATGTGCAAGCTTCAGTTAGCAAGTGCGACTCCATTTTGTATTTCGTAATCCCTATTAGGTTGTGTCTGAACTAGGCCTCATTATTCGTATTGCTTGCTTCAGCAGAATCCTGTATTTAGTTATTATTTTCTCTCCTGTTCAAGGTTGCCTTCCGACTTACTAATAAATAGGCCATTCTGCCCTCGCATATCTATCCGTATGTGTAGCTCTGCTCCCACGTTAGGAGACGCTGAGACCCAGCACGGCAACCTTGAAACTGTGATAGTGTGTACCCATCTGGCAGGTGGTAGCCCATCCTTCTGTGCCTCCTTTGTTCATGTCCGGCCTAAGCCGGTAACTTTCCACTGTGGGCGTGGTTGGAGGTTCTTGGGAGGAATGGTTATGCGTTGCAGACTGTTGGGGGGTCAGTCCCTCGGCAGACATTTTAGGGTGCAGGTCAGATTGGACTCCTCTGCAGAGTATTGCTAATAAATATCTGTTTGTATTCTCTACTGTCTGACCGACTCTTCATTTTGGTAGAAGGCGAGTAGGTGGTTATACAAAACCCGGGTGGCCCTTTCGGGTCACTTCCTTCAGTTGGCGCCCGAACAGGGACCCCGCAAGGTGAACCGACTCACCCGTAATCGGGTCGCAGGGTCGGGATTGTGTCCGGTCGGATGGGCGGATCGAGGATCCCCACATGATCCAGCTTGGTTCTCGCAGCTGCCCCACCTGTCTGATCAGGTGACTCCTCGTCTAGTGGTCACCGGCTGGGGTCCTGAGAAGGCGAAACCTTGGATTTGACCGTTTGGTCCGAAGAGTCAGCAGTGGAGAATAATCTTGCTCGACCTGAGTGCACCAGGTGAGTGATTTGACTTCTTGGAAAATGTGGTGCCATGGTTAAACGACATGAGCCTCCGGGCTGTGACTGGTACAGTCTCCGGACTGTCTTGTTTTGGTCTTAATGGGTTTGCGGACCCTTAAAAGAGACAGAGTGTTTGTGAGCAGTCTACCAGGCCAACTGGAAATTCGGCCTATTCTTGAAAAGGTCTGGGGCTGTTTGCAAGCAATCTGCCATGCCAACGGGAAATTCGGCCTATTCTTGAAAAGGTCTGGGGCTGAAGTCTGTCTTCTTGTCTTGAAAAAGTCTTTGGACTGTCGTGTTTTGGTGCAGTCTGCGGACTGTGGAGTGCGGTGTCTGAACTGCTTGTGATTTGGTTTGTAGACCGATTTTGCTGGTTGATGTTGTATTTGTCCATTAGGGACAGTGCATGTGTCTTATATTAAGATGCCTTGTTTAAGTAAGTTAGGGTGTTTTGGATGTCGGTGTTGTTCTACCGAGGCTCGATTGGAAGAGAGGCAGCCTGCGCCTCCGGAAGGTACCCCAAATTTTGATGTATACGTCAAGCACGGCATTGGCCCTATTATGTTTAGCACGTTGTGGAATAAATATACGAGGGACAAGGCTGACTTACAATGGCCGCTTACTGGCACTTTTGATGAACAAAAGTTGAATTACTTGCAGGACAAATTGTTTGCCAAAAAGAGCAGGCAGTCGATGTTTGATTCTCTGAGGGTATGGCAGAAGGAAGCAAAACAACGACAGATACGAGCAGAGAAACAAGCTCGGAGGGGACAGACGCAAACGATAACACAGAAAGCAATGGCCTATGACAGGGAAAAGATCGAGAAAGGCAGAGTGTGCAGATAGGAAGTTTCGATTACAGAGTGATAAATGTTATGTTACTCGAGAGGAAGGCGATGATTTAGTTGAGGAGTTATTAGATGCTCAACCCCCACCTCCTTATGCCCTGAACGGATATACCCCATGATCCCAACATCTCAGCATTCGGCCTCTGGTTCTGCTATTCCTAGTCTTTCTGTCTCCAGCTCTGCTGCTTCGGCCCCAGCCCCGCCTGTTTCTACCCCACCTTCGCAAGTTACAGGGGCGGGTGCCGTCAGCTCTCCTATTCTGTCTCCTGGCTCTGTATCTGTGGCTACGCCTTCTCACACTCCTACAACACAGTCTTTGTTTGCGATGGTGCCTGTTTCCTCATTTGCTCCTTCTCCCTTGAGTGTGTTACCTCGGGCATTGCAAGATGCCAAAACGCCTGTGCGTGGGGTGCATGGAGCGAATTGAGCAGCGGCATGTGACCGCATGGAGAAAGTGTTGGTGCGCTCTGCTGTGGGTGACGAGGAAAAGAGAATAGTGGCTGACCAAGCTGCACAGTGGGCTCGGAATCCGATTTATAGTGTGGAAGATGTGTGGAGCGTGATGAAAGATTATGAGCCGTTTATACAGCAACATGCTCTTAAGCATATGTCGGCTACGTTGATAGGATTGTGGGAACATTGTTTCAAGGGTATTGCGCCACAGATCATTTATGACATTCGGGACAGGGTATATATGACAGATATGGCCCCTAATGATGTTTTCAGTAATGTGATGACATTAGTGGGTTATCGGGGTAGATTGCTTAAGAAGGTCCCGACGACAGTGACGCAGTTTTCCATGAGGGAAGTTCATCCCATTTACCACCCTGAAATACCAGAGTTGCGAGATGACCATGATATTGTTACTCGCCCACGAGTGGCAGCCCGTTTTCAGAAACAGTGGGTCTACACTCCATGGAAGAGGAGTGAGGTATTATCCTTAAAAGGTCAATTGCCGGACCCTCGGAAAAACCCAACTGCGTATTATAAGGAATTGACGGAGGCGGCCCCCTCCACGGTGATGACTTTAGCTGACATAGAGTTGTTTTTCGGCCTGTTGGTACCGGTGGATATATGGAGACAGGTGCATACGCAGGATCATGTAGTGGAATTGGGTGGAACATGGGACGAGATCAGAGCGTGGGATAAGGACCGCAAGCCCGGCGAGAAGCCGAAGGCGGAGCTATTGGCTTTGCCGGGGCGTATTATCACTTACATACATTCCCTTATCCCGCCGAGACGAGTGGACTGGGACAAGTTGACTGCATGTCGTCAGAAGAAGGATGAAAGTGTGTCTGATTTCTTTACTAGGTTTGAAGGGGTGTTTTTGGATTTTAGCGGCCAAGATCTGTCACAGGAGGGTGGTGTTCGTTTGTTCGTTAACAGATTTGTCACTAACCTGCTTCCCGCGATTGCGACTAGGTTGCAGGCTTCGGAAAGTACTTGGACCACATCTTCCCCTTCAGTAATTTTGAGTATGGCACAGTACTATGAGCATAGAGAGAATGAGGACAAAGAGAAGGTAGAGAAAAAGTCCAAGGAGTTGAAGACGAGGGTGTTGATGCAGCAAGTGACGAGGGGAAATGGCAGAGGTAGAGGTTCGGGCCCGGCTCAGCGAGGGTCCCGGCCGGACAGGAACAGTACTCATGGTGTGCCCGTAGGGTACAACCAATGTGCGTATTGTAAAAAGGAGGGGCATTGGCGAAGTGACTGCCCGGAGTTGTTACAGAAAGTTGAGGCCCCAAGAGGTCGGGGTTTTAGAGGACGTGGTAGAGGAGGAGGAGGCCGAGGGGTGGTGCAGTCAGAGAATTCCTCGTACACTCCTCAGAACAAGAACTATTTTGACGACCCTCGAGGCAGACAGTACTATCAGGACGACTATGACATGGACGAAGTGACAGGGTTGTCCCACAGCAAGGACAGCCAGGGACAGGGTGAGGGACCAGTTCCGGTGCCTGTAGATCAGCGCAGACCTTATGTCACTGTAGATTTGCAAGGTACGACCAAGAAATCTTTAGTTGATACAGGGGCTATGAATAGCTCTGTTTCCCGTTCACTAGTCCCGGGGGCAGCTCTGTCTGGCCAAAACAACGTTTTGGTAGGTTTTTCGGGCATGCCGGTTGTTAGCCCCATTTCCAAGCCTCTTGCTCTGACTATTGGTCCCTTTACAGTAGATTCGCCATTTCTGTTAACGACAAATTGTGGAGAGAATTTGATGGGTTTGGATTTATTGAAAAGATTACATGCAACTATCTTTTGTTCTCCTGATGGTGTCTACATGACCATAGGGCCAAAGGTGGCCCATGCAACACAGTGCTTTGCAAAAGATGCGCCCCTCCCTGCTGAATTTAAAGATGTGCCACATACCTCGTGGGCAACAGGAGATACGGACGTTGGATTACTCCAGATCCCGCCGGTCTCTATTACGATCAAAGATAATGCTGTATTGCCACGTGTTCCCCAGTATAAGATTTCCCAAGCAGGGGAAAAGGCCTTGTTGCGAATAATACAGGATTTGGTTGAGTCTGGTGTGGTTGAAGAGACAACGGCGAATGTGTGTAATAGCCCTATCCTCCCGATTCTCAAGAAGGCACCCTTGGACTCTTCTTATGCTCATCCTGACGTTTATCGTTTTGTAATTGACCTCAGAGAGGTTAATAAAATTGTAGTACCTCAATATCCTGTAGTCCCAGACATTACCACGATATTGACAATGATTCCCTCCTCAGCCAAATTCTTTTCCGTGATTGATTTAAAGAATGCTTTCTTTAGTATTCCGATCCATGCAGATAGCAGATATCTGTTTGGATTTGCCCTAGCCGGCAGGAGCTTTAGATTCTGTCGTGGTACTCAAGGCTATACAGAAAGTCCTAGTATTTATAGTCAAGCTTTAAAACTCAATTGGATTCTTTGGTACTTCCTCCTGGTAATACACTATTGCAGTATGTTGACGACCTCCTTGTGGCCTCTGATACTGAAAATGGCTGTAAAGACGCCACTGTTAAACTGCTGTTGCATTTAGCGCACCATGGCCATAAGGTGTCCCTTTCCAAGTTTCAATATTGTCGACAGGAGGTCACCTACTTAGGTCACCTACTGTCGAAGGAGGGTCGCAGACTAACACCTGAACGCATAGCTGCTATCACTAACATGCCTGTTCACAAGACCCAGCGTGAAGTAGGTGCATTTGTTGGCATTACCTCGTATTGTCGGCATTGGATCCCCAACTATTCCCTACTAATGAAACCCCTCCTCTACCTGACCACCAAAGATGTGCATGAACCCCTGCCTTGGACATCTGCATGCCAGCAAGCTTTTGAGCAATTAAAGGTTGCGCTTTGCTCTGCTCCGGTGCTTGGTACTCCTGATTACCAGAAGCCTTTTGTGCTTTATGTACACGAGGTGGATGGTTGCGCGCTCTCTATTTTAACACAGGGTTTTGGTGGTAAGCAAAGACCCTGCGCTTATTTTTCTGCCATCTTGGATAATGTCGCCAGAGCGCTCCTGAGTGGCCTAAGAGCTGCTGCGGCGGTGGCGGTTTCTATCAGGCCATCGGCAGGGCTCGTTCTTGACACTGACCTCACAGTAATGGTACCTCATGCTGTGGATACGCTTTTGAACAAGACAAAGACACAGCACCTTACCAGTGCGCGTCTGACTGGATAAGAACTAACATTGTTTGCTCCGCACATTACCATCAAACCATGTGCCACTCTGAACCCAGCCATGTTACTACCCCTCCCTTCGGCGAGTAATGACACAGATGCACATGATTGTGTGTATAGAACGGAAGAGGAGACGAAAGGACGGGTAGACCTGACTGATGTTCCCCTATCTGACCCCCAAGGGGAACTATATGTCGATGGCTCTTGTTTCAAATTACCAGATGGCACCACCACTGCAGCATATGCAATTACAACGTTGCGCACTGTAGTTGAGACATCCCGTGTTCCGTATCAATCAGCCCAGGCTGCAGAGTTAGTTGCCCTTCTTCGGGCTTGCGAGTTGAGCGAGGGACTGACTGTCAATATTTACACTGACAGCCAGTATGCCTTTAGGGTTGCCCATAATTTTGGGCGCCTCTGGGCGGAGAGAGGGTTCTTGACTTAACATGGATTGCAAATACAGAATGGCCCATTGATACATAGACTTTTGTCAGCCCTAATACTTCCCGACAAGTTAGCGATAATAAAATGTAGTGCACACAAGGCAATAGTAGATGATGTCGGAAGAGGAAATGCATTTGCAGACCAAACAGCTAAAGAGACAGCTAGATCAAAGATGAAAAAGATGTTTGTGGCAGGACCTGCTAGGTGGGTCCCAGACAATGGAATGTTTGAAGACACGTTAGAAAACGTTAAAGAGATCCAGAGTGAAGCAACATTAGACGAATTGGCAATGTGGCAGGAGAGTACAGGGCATCTAGATGAGGATGGGTGTTGGACAGATAAGTTGGAGAAACAGAGATGGATGTTACCCAACGCTTATGTGCTCCCAGTGGTTACCATGGCTCACGGCCCAGCCCACATTAGTGCCAAAGGAATATGTAAGGTGTTGGACCCAGTATGGCAGAATGACAATATCTCCAAGGTAGCCACTCATTTAGTGGAGCATTGTATGATTTGCATGACACATAATCCTGGAAAAGGTACTCCTACACCCTCAGGTAATTTTGCACCGCCTTCTTTCCCTTTCGAGGTCCTCCCGATGGATTTCATCGAAATGGAACGAGTTAACAATCTAAAGTATGTGCTGGTAGTGATTTGTACATTCAGTAAATGGATTGAGGCTTATTCCACGGAAGAGAATACGGATATGGCAACCGCGAAGGTACTCCTAAAAGAGTACTTCCCGCGCTATGGATTGCCACGTGTGATCTGGAATGATAACGAAGTCACTTCAATTCGAAAGTCATCGAATTGGTGTGCAAAGGCTTGCATATTAAGCGAAAGTTTCATGCAGAGAACCACCCCCAGGCAGCAGGTCTGGTTGAGAAGTACAATGGTACTCTCAAACTGAAGCTAGCAAAAATACAAGAAAGTACAGGGTTGCGATGGCCAGATGCATTACCTTTGGCTTTGTAATCTACCAGGGCGACCGCACAATCTAGGACAGGGTTGTCACCTTATGAAGTGGCCTTTGGCCGCCCTGCTAATATCTGGGGCGTCCCAAGACCCAAGCGCTTTTCCGAGATTGAGTATCCTCTATTTGTGGACTACGTGTATGAATTGACTAAAGATCTTCGTTCTCTTCATCAACAGATCCAGGAGACACTGCGACCAGTACCAGAGGGGCCCGTACATCAGTTGCAGCCCGGGGACTATGTTCTGGTAAAATATTTCCAGAGGAAGAGCTGCCTGGAGCCTCGTTGGAAAGGGCCACTATTGGTCCTCCTTGCCACTCGCACCGCGGTGAAGTTCGACGGCAGGAAGCACTGGGTGCATGCAACCCACTGCAAGAAGGTCCCTCTCCCACTCCCCTATGACAAGTGGGTGCTTGAAGGCATTGCTGACCAGGAAGGGGAACTGGTGCCCCGTTTCGTTCCCTTCTCTGACGCCCAGCTGAGGTGGGCGCAGACAGACGAGGAGAGTGATGCTGCCCTGCTCCAGGCAGCTCCCCCACAGATAAGGGCCACCCCAGTTTCTTCCGCTTCTGATCTACAAGAGTCTGAGTCTCAGTCCCATCTGATCCTGAGTTTCACCCCCTTTTTGTTGACGAAATAGTGCCTGGAGTCACCAGGTATAATCTACACCCCCGGAAGAAGGACAGTGCACCGGAGGGACAGTCTAGCAGTTAGGAAAGGACTTGAGATCAGGCCGTGGGTACTGTGTCTAAGGTGCCTGCGATAGAGTAGGGTGAGGTGAACAGGTGCACTGCCCTGGACACTGGACAGGATCGTTGAGGGTACTTGCCCTGGAGGGAGGGTGCCCTATCCTGAAAGAAGAAGGATTTGTTTCCAGCAAGGGTTGCGATCGCGCAGCCCCATCGAGGGAGTGCTGCATAGCACAGTCGTTGATGAACAATAGGAGCCTACCGGCGAGGCTCTAGACGGACGCTGGGTGACTTGTGCCCCTCTGGTCGGTTGTGTTTTTTTGTGGCTCCAATTCCTAAGGCTTTCCTATGTACCCATTTGGCCTTGCAGTCATGAGGGAGGAACAGCCCCTAGTGGCCCCTCCATTAGAGCAGAATGGTCCTGGTTGGTCTAGCTGGTCTACCAGGAGTATAATAGTAGTGGTGATCTTCCTTCTCATTGTAACAATCATACTGTTTGGGGTGGTGTGGTATTTAGAAGAACAACATCCAGTTCACACTCTGATAGGGACTACCCCGGTTCTACCCGAGCACCTGTTTGTGACATTGACCCCGCATAAGGAAAGACATAGGCAGACATATGTTGACAATGCCTTTGTGCAGATGCTTCATCAGGTCCATATTACGACTAATACAACAAATTGCTGGGTGTGTGGGTTACTGCCCTCTGTTATGCACAAGAATGACCTACTAGTGTCCTTACCCCTGTCGTACTTGGGTAGCTGTGAGGCGTGGTTCCAGTTGCTTTCCATGGTGTACATTCATTATCATGCTGACACTATGAATATGACGGAATCTGACTATGGGACAGTTTTGGAATATATCGTAGTACCCCAGGGTTATACTCCGGAAACAGATGGAAAGGAGGGTACTTTACATCCCAATGCTTGCATGAATGTATATGACAATCACAAAAATGTCACATGGTTGCAAGACGAAATGTTGGATTTTCAGGGATTCAATGTATCTGAATACTTTCACTGTTTCCATGCACGAAATATCACTAGAGACACAGTTATGCCCGTACCTGTGATTGATACTGCAACTAGTTTCTGTGTCGAAGGCTTTGGGAATATTCTGGTGGGACAGAGTGGCTGTAATTACACATATCGATTAAACACTACTAGTAGTCCACCTTTACTCACGCCTCCTAATGTATACTTTGTCTGTGGAGCACATGCTTATACATGGCTCCCTAGGGGATGGTCTGGCCGGTGTTATGTCTCTTTTCTTTTACCTCCTGTTTATATTGCGCCCTCCAATTATCACAAGGACCACAGACTGCAGCGGAGAAGCATATACTTGTCCCGGGCGAGGAGAGTTATTGACACAGCAGATATTGATCAGACAGATACCACTTTACAGCAATTCGCGGATGCCATGAAGGGTATAGTGCCCTTTTGGGGACCTATGTATAACAGTCTTAGCATTCGCCGCCTCACCAGGGTTGTAGACTACAGCAGGCATACTCACTAACATTACTGCAGAGCTCCAGGCTACCAGGCTTGTTGCTCTTCAAAATCGGATGGTTTTAGACGTCATCCTTGCAGATAGGGGCGGAGCTTGCCGCGTCATCAGCAGCAGCTGTTGTGTCACATCCCAGACCACGCTCCTAATGTATATTCCGCTATCCAGAAGCTGCATAGGCTTGCATCTGATATCCATCAGGATAATTGTTCATGGTCCTTGACAGGGTGGTTCTGGGGTCTGATATCATCCTGGGGTTGGAAGATACTTCTTTTCCTAGTAGCTATCGCAGGAGTCATCTTCACGTGCTGTCTATGTATCAATTGCCTTCCAGCATGTTGCACCTATTGCGTGAGCAAGCTCACACCTACCCCTACTTTGCCAGTGCGTGATAATAAAGTCTCTGCTATGATGATGCAAGACATACAAGATATGATGCTGATAGATGAGGGTATTTTTGAATACTAAAGTGATTTTGATACATATGTACTGCTTTGTTTTCATTTGCGATTTGAGTGACTACGCAATTTCTTTCTCCCCTGCCTAGAATTGTTAAGACCCTACCGGATAGCGTCAATAAAGCATTTAGCCTCCACTGCTAAAAGGAGGGTCTGTTAGGTTTGAAAACCCCATTCTCTTTATGCACTCGTTCCATTTCGCATTAGGTTAGCAGTGTGCGGTTAAATTAGGCACCATTTGTATTCACGTTATGCAACACACTGAGTTATCCCTGCCATGTGCAAGCTTCAGTTAGCAAGTGCCACTCCATTTTGTATTTCGTAATCCCTATTAGGTTGTGTCTGAACTAGGCCTCATTATTCGTATTGCTTGCTTCAGCAGAATCCTGTATTTAATTATTATTTTCTCTCCTGTTCAAGGTTGCCTTCCGACTTACTAAGGAATAGGCCATTCTGCCCTCGCATACCTATCCGTATGTGTAGCTCTGCTCCCACGTTAGGAGACGCTGAGACCCAGCACAGCAACCTTGAAACTGTGATAGTGTGTACCCATCTGGCAGGTGGTAGCCCATCCTTCTGTGCCTCCTTTGTTCATGTCCGGCCTAAGCCGGTAACTTTCCACTGTGGGCGTGGTTGGAGGTTCTTGGGAGGAATGGTTATGCGTTGCAGACTGTTGGGGGGTCAGTCCCTCGGCAGACATCTTAGGGTGCAGGTCAGATTGGACTCCTCTGCAGAGTATTGCTAATAAATATCTGTTTGTATTCTCTACTGTCTGACCGACTCTTCATTTTGGTAGAAGGCGAGTAGGTGGTTATAGATAACCCGGGTGGCCCTTTCGGGTCACTTCCTTCATGATGGATTTGGTGCGGTTGATTCAGTTAAGTTTAATCAACAGTCAAAATCCTGTGGCATACAGGCCAGACACCAACAGCTTCTCTTTTCACTTAGCTCAATCGCCTTGGAACCTGTAGATGTCATAAGGCTTACATGTTCAACATTCCATTGAAGCATCACAAGGCAGTTCCCACAAATGAGGTTGAACAAAGCAGGCACTAGGCCATATTATAACAGATATCGCTTCCAAGCTTTGGAAGTTGAGCCTCTCATTATAAGTAGGCATTTCATTCTGAAAGGGCAGTAAACTACAGTAACTGGCCTCATCGCAATTATGAGATCCACAGAACACTGTAGGTCTGTTAACTTTTACCTGGAGATTTTGGCTGCTCAAAGGAGTGAAAGCCCGGCTCAAAGTGAGAAATTACTGTGGGAATCAAAACCAGGATTCCTGATTACTCATTTCTTAGTAGATCCTCAGAGCCCAACTCCTATCTGTGGAGTTTCTGGTGGCCACCCACATTTGTATCTTTGGGGGTGAAGAAATATTGGCTCATCTCTTTAGACACTTAAACGAGGGCATATGGGATTTATTTAGAGTATGGTGGGTGATGGGCATGTTATGTTATGTTATAAAATTTGTAGAGCGCACGGCTGCCCCAGCAAAGGGGCGTCCCAGCGCTAAGCACCGACAGCAAAAGGAAGACCGGCAGAGGCACCGCCACAGCCCATTAATTAGCGAACAGATAGGTTTTTATAGCCTTACGAAAGGCTATATGATCGTAAATGCTTCTAATGTTCACTGGAAGGGATTCTAAAGTTTACGAGCTAAAGCTCAAAACGAACGTCTTCCGGCTTTAGCTTTCTTAACCCGCGGAATGACCGCCAGGTATTGATTGAAGGAGCGCAAGAGGCGAGAAGGCGTGTATGGTGTCAGAAGGTCTGCAAGGATTTCCGGGGATTGGGCATTAAGGATCCAGTGAGTAATACATAGAGCTTTAAAAAGAACACGCTTTTCCACAGGAAGCCAATGAAGTCTATTGATGAACTCTGAGGTATGACAAGTCCTGGGAAGCCCACACAGCAGTGGGGCTACCGCATTCTGTATCCTCTGTAGACGCTGTGTCTCTGCTCTATTAGCTCCCAAATAAAGAACACTAGCATAATCTAGTCTAGACAATATGGTAGCCTGGATGATAACCTGCCGAATATTGGGCTCAAAGAAGCCCATCAGAGGTTTGAGACCTCTAAGGAGTCCAAAGCAGACTCCGGCCACGGCCTTAGTTTGGGGCTGGAAGGAAAGGGCCGAATCAAACCAAACGCCCAAATTTTTTATTGTATGCTTAGGTGAGGGTGGAGAACCAAGGACAAACGGCTACCATTGCTCACTCCACAGATGGGTGTTTTTCCCCACCAGCAAAATTTCTGATTTGGTGGCATTAAGTTGGAGGCAGTTTGATGTCATCCAGTTCGCGACCTCTGTTAAATCCTCCCTAAACTTAGCAGCATCCAGAGCGGAGTTGTCGGACAGAGCGATCACTAACTGTGTATCGTCTGCGTAGGAGACAACAGTCAGACCCCTATCTTTTGCCAGCACTGCCAAGGGTCGGATGTAAATGTTAAAAAGGGTCGGGCTCAGGGCAGAGCCCTGTGGGACCCCTTGGCGGAATCTCTAAAATTAGCAGATGCCACATTTGCCATATTTACAGTATGTATATTCTAAATAAGGCAGACGGGACACCCACCAACCTCTAAATAACCTCGTAAGTGGTTTATTCCATAAGTGTGTGCATTGTGACTGTATATTCCTTAACTCCAGCCCGTGCTGAGTTTACGTTTTGAGCGCAACCTCGGTTCCTAAATATAAAGCACTGACATGTGAGTAAGGCGTTGTCCACCTCGATTTTTATTTCCTTTGATAGCGCAGTAATTTGAAATTGTTTGTTAGTGCTAAGGCCCGTTCCCGCGCTAAACTTTTCTTCTTCTGCGATGGACGTTTGAATTGTGTACGAGGAGTCAAGGAGCAATGAAGACATCTCATAAATAACAGTTTAAGTTCAGTCAACGATGAGAGTTGTATGTCGTTTTAAATGTTATTTTCTCATTAGATGATCAGTAAAGATCTCTGCTTATTTTTTATCTTTATTCAGTTAGTCCATCAATCAAGTAATGTTACAGAATTCTCATCCCAAAGACAATTGTTTAGAAAAGGTCAATCATCAGTATCAATACATTTAAGCGTGTTCCATAAAGGAATACATTTCCTTTTCAATAGATCAGGATCAGAGTTTTAGTTTATTAAGAATCCATAAAGAGTTTGAAATCAAATGGAAAAGAGTGAAATCAAGGAACATTTAGCTTTGAAATCAAGTTTAGTAGCAGAATTACCCATAAAGAGTATTTCATAAGACTTAGCTGAGTCTCAGATCCGCATACAGTTGCAGTAGCAAACTGTTGAATCCAAATAAAGTCAGGTAAAGGAGGAAAACAGTAGCAGCAATAGCTACCACCGTCAAGGGTCAAGGTCTGGGTCAATCCTCCAAGAAGAGAAGAGAATGGGCGCTCTCTACCTAGGAACACACACTAATTTAAAAGTCAAGAAAACAAATCGAAAACATTGTTGCCGGCTTTCACCTCCATGAGCCAATAAGAAGACCGTGTTCTTCAGTAAGCAAGTTCCGCTCCTCCGTTCTTGCATAAATACATGTGGATCAAACTTTTTATCATGTTCTTAGCTATAGACAGTCTTGCGAGGTTAGAATCTGGAAACATCAGGCATAGTTCCCATAGGCTTCTCACACCCATTGACCTACTGTATCTCTACTTGTTTCACAGCGAGAACAATGAACTACTAACTGGAAAACAAATCACAGTTAGATAATGCATTCTTTTACTCTAAACAACAGTCATTATTGTTTAATTGCAAAAGCTATTCTATGTGAAACATTAAGAAATAGGAAGTTCATGACATTAAAGAATAAGTGTTGCATAGTAAAAGAATACTCTTTGTTAAATGAGACAAATCTGCAGTTATGACAGCATCTCTAAGCATCATTCTAAGGTTAAGCTTCTAAATCACGTTGTGCACATTTCAACAATATTGAATTTATTTTTCGCTAGGAAAACTTGTGTCAGAGTTCTTCTGCGGCCTACACGAACAACAATGATTGCCTACTGCGAGTTAGCACATTTCAAATGCTTTTCAGTTTAACATTAAATTTTACACTTCTTTTCAGCACATTTATCACACTATAGTAATTCATTTTTTGCCCTAATGTTTTAGACTCTATTTGTCCCCCATCTGATGGTTTATTAACCATCACACTATTTTGGTTTCATATGTGAGTTCTGTTTAAAAGGCACTCTCATCATCAGTCAAATTCCTTCTCTTTCTTTTTAAACTTTGCAATATCAATGACTTTCTATAGTCATCATTCATGATGAGATTCAATGTCAAACTCTTGTTTATTTCTCTTTCCCTTCTCTTGTGTAAGTAATATTTACAGCCTTTGATTAAGCAAACAAGAATACCAGGCTAGCACTCCTATTAATCTAGCCTTTGAAATACCTCCTCCTGCAGTTGCAATCCAATTTCCAAATGTAAAAACTCCTTTTCCAACATTTTCAAAAAAACTTGCGGCCTCATTGCGATGTCGGGCGGACGCAACACCGTTGCGGGGAAGGAACCGCCCGACCATAGGTCGGTGGTTCCGACATCCCAATTTGGATGGGTCTGCACATAGTGAGGTCAGAAACATCCATTTTTCAATGGGAGCTTGTGCAGCGGGCTGAAAGCGCCTGCAGAACAAGCTCCCATTGAAAAATGGATGCTTTCAAACATCCCTGCACCATGTGGCAGGCACCTCACGGTGCCAGGCACACAGTGCAGGGATGTTTAAGGGGGCACCATAGGTGTCCACCAGGCCATGATGCGGAGTGCCAGGGGGGAAGGGAGCCCTGCTAGGGGCCCCCAATGTCGCTATCTGACAGCCTTTCCATGTCGGAAAGGCAGACATGGAATGACTGTCGGAAACCGACATAATCCCGACGGCGGAGCCGCCGTTATAAGGGGATTATAAGGAGTTTCCGTCACCAGTCGCAAAACGTTGGTCAGTCCCTCCAACTACTGCCTCCGACCGCACACATTGTAATGCGTCGGTCGGACTGCAGCAGCCGATGGCGGTCAGACCGCAACCGACAAGCCGTCAGTTGCGGTCAGACAGCCATCGTAATCAGGCCCTAGTTATTTTCAGCTCTTCTAATTCAGGTTTTAAATCTGAAATGTTCTTTTCAACTCCTCAATTTTCTTACTCTCATCAGGTAGATAGGATCAGCAATGAGATAATTTAAGCATTTTGCTGACTCCACCTTTTTCTGTGAGTAAAATGTCTAATGCAAAGCGATATTGCAAAACCATGGAACATTTGGCAATCAGCTCAGTGTTTACTACTAGTAAAGCTCCAGAAGTACTTGTTGCCAGCTTGTCTACAACAGTTGACAGTTTCATAATCTTTTTGTCATTTAAAATGACTCCTACAAGCGGAATGATTGCTCCAAAATGTCTCCTACTAGTTGAGCTCCTTGATCTGGACTACGAGTGTGTCTGTGTGCTGGAGAAATTGTTAATGCATCTATACTAGTCACAAGGAACATTTTAGGAACACTCATAAATAACAAATACCCTCCCAATCACCAGGCAATATAAAATAAGCATTTAGTATGCAAACAAAATAAACTCCCGGAATTGCAGATTCTTCGCCTTGCAAAATTTGCCATGTCCCCCCATTAATTCAAATGTATGTTCACAACTACTAATCCCCACATGTCAGGTTCATTTTGGTGTCCTCTTTCTGTAAAAACAAACTCTATCTTTGTGGTGACTGTCTAATCTTAATTTTGGGTAAACCTTTTTTTACTGAATTCATCTTCTTCAAAACATTTTTCAAAACATCATTTTGTGTCTTTGCTACGTGTTATGTTAGTGTTTCTTGCTTCTAAAGCATAATGTATACTTGTTCTAACGGGTGCAATTCATGCTTTCTTTCAGCAGTACTCTAGAAATTATTAAGTCATAGTTAGAATAGAAATATTGAAAGTTTTCTCATCTATATACAAGTGTAAGTAACATGCTACATGAAATCCCATAAGATAATGGCATGTGGTAATAGGTGACTTCTTCTGATGTGGATGAAGGTAAATGAGCACAGACATAACAGTCTTTAGCTCCCATGACATGCTTGTATTCCTGTACTAATCTAGATTAAACGTTTATTGAGTAATCCTCCCTATTGTATGCAACAAATGAGGCTTTCAATTGCTCTTCATCACTCAGATACATATGTTTTTGTGTAGTGTTTGTATCCCTGAAATCTTTCCCTGGTGTGAAATAAAACCCTACTAATACTACAGTAATCATAATAACTGTTATTACGAAGATTGAACACATAATATATTTACACTTATTTCTAAGGCAGCACATGTTCTCTTCAGTATCGGATGAAAGGCATGAAGTTAAAGTTCAAGATGCAAAGTTTTCTTTATTTTTTGTTCCAAAGTTTCTTTAAATGATTAGTTTTCAGCCAGTAAGATTAGACAATTCTTAACCCTACTCTGTGTTCTTCTAAAAATGCTCTCCCTACTCTTCGACCGCATACTCGAGCCTAGATTGATCTTCCTGTAAAATAAAAATAGTAATCAATCAATGTTAGTCTTTTTGTTATTCATGTACTTTCTTTTAAACTTTTTGTAGTCTCTTTGCAAATGCACAGTTCGTTTTTGTCAAATCTTTTCCCTAGCGCAGCTTGTTTTTGGTAGTATTATGGAGGTTCAAACAGTTCAGCTCTCACATCACACAGGTCATCAATTATGACATTTAACACTTCATTTAGAAAGTAAGTCCACTCAGGTGCTGAATACCTGCAACAAGGTACCTTTACTCTTTTTGATCTTCTCAACTTTTGTTGATTTTCTCCTGAGCCATTCTCATCACTTGTTTTTGTTTCTTCTTGTATTGTTACTAGGATTCGATCAATCTGCAAACTTTGTTTCAATCTTCCTCGATTATGAGTCTGTGGCCATTTAACTGCACAATTGTTTCTTATTCATCCAGTGCTTGTGCCTTCACCCGGATCTTCTTCCTGTACTGTTGTTGTTTCAATCACAGCTCCCAATTGAGGATCAGTCTCTGCTTCTTCTTCATTAGAGACTTTGATGCCACTTGGTGCAACAACAGTTACTTGAATTGGTGCAACTTGTTGCAGTTCTTCACCCCTTTCGTCTCCTTGCTGTTGGTGAGATCTCAGTACGACTGCTGCACACGGTCTCTCAGCTTGTGGTGATGCAGTCACCAATGCTCTTGGTTCAGGGCAAAAGAGCCCAATTTCTTCTTCAGGATTTCTAACCTTCTTGGTGTGGGACATGTGCACCCAGTTTGGAACTCCCCCACACTTCACACCAGTATTGGTCACCAAAATGACCTAAAGGGGTTTTCCACCTTGCCTCCAAACAATTTTTCAGAACGTGCTTCTTGATCACAACCTGATCACTAGGATGGAGGTCGTGGCACTGTTGTTGATGTGGATCTTTAGTGGCAGCTGCAACTTGGTAAGAAACAGTACGCACATCAGCCAATCCTTTGCAGTAGTCGAGTATCATATTATCTGTGATGTTCAACAGTGCATTTGCAGGTACAACAGGTAATCTCATTGCTCTTCCCATCAACACTTCATGGGGAGAAAGACCAGTCTTTCTATCAGGAATACTTTGGGTACTCATCAGTACCAATGCTAAAGCATCTGGCCACTTCAGTGAGGTTGAGGCACAAACTTTTGCTAAACAAAACTTGATAACCCATTCATCTGCTCGACAATGCCAGAAACTTCAGGTTGATAACTGCAATGTAATCTTTGCTCAATTTGTAATGTTTTGCAAATCATCTTCAGGACTTCATTGTCAAAATGGGTTCCCCTATCTGACTCCAAAAAGACTGGCATGCCATACCCAGGTATCAATTCTCGCAATAACAGTTTTGCCACTGTGAGACTATAATGTCTTCTGGTTGGGGAGGCTTCCACCTAACTCAGGAAGACACATACTATGACTAGGACGTATTTCAGCCCATTACAAACAGGCATTTTGATAAAAATCCATCTGCATCCTGTTGAAGGGACCTCCTGATCTCCCTATGTGACTCAGTGTAACATGTCCTTTTTCCTGCATGCATTTGTTGACATGTCATGCATCTGTGACACACCTCTTCAGATAAAATCCTGAATCTGGGAGTGAACCAACTTTGGCAAAATAATCTAGTCAAGTCAAGTCAAAATTTATTGTTTCAGTTAATTAAAACCATAACAATACAATTACTAAAACAAAGAACTGCAATAAGAGATTTGTTTCCTAAACGTCATAAAATCTTTTGTTTAACAATTATTACATATATAAAAATATCATCGTTCAGTCGATTTAATTATTAAAAAATGCAGACGTTTTCAGAGTACGTAGTTTACAAATAGTGAATATGGAGAAGTGTTTAACACGTTGTCCGCTATATAAAATTGAGAAATGTTCCTCCCAGTGTTCTTGTATTGTTCTCCCTTGTGTTCAGAAACACGATCTGCCACTGACCAGCCCATCTTATTTGATGTTAGGGAGCAACTCACAAGATTTTTATTTTTTTAATACTTGTGCAAGAGCGGAGAGGAACTTTATTAGTTGGCAGTTCAATGAAGTGTCTGTTGGATCCAAGACCGCTATAATTGCCGATCTGCAAGTCCTTATGCCTCTAACGTTCATGGCGTGTTTTAATAAAGTGGCTCGTGCTTGTGATAATTTAGGACAGATGCAGACTAGGTGGACAAGGTCCTCTTTGCTGCTCCCACATAGTCTACATTCTTTCGACCCTTCGTGGACCCAAGTTGGCTGGTCCGCAATGGACGGCAGTTTACCTAGACGCAAGGCCATTAGTTGTAGCTTTCTGTAGGCCGAGAACGTGATGTTTAAATATGGTGCTGGGATGAGTGTCTTGTAGTTGGCCATTACCATTCAAGCGTGTTTTCTCGTACTAAAAGTGTTTTTGTCAACTAGCAGCGAGTGAAGCTTTGCTGATTTATTTATAGTTTGCTTGAAGGCAGAGTAGGGCAAGTTGGTTTCCCAAAGTTCACCTGAGCTGGTTTCTAGTAATGCCTTTTTTAGATATTGATTGTATGGGGACTTTGCATCTTTCTCTAATTCGTCCTACAGAGCCTTATTCAATTCCGAGTCTACAATGTTTTGTTTCAGGCTATACCATTGCTTGATGGTTGCATTCATTCTCCCCAGCGTTTCGTTGGTTACCCCAAATTCTAGTCTAATCTGTACTGGGGATGCTGCCTGATGAATTTGAAAGACTCTTTTGTAGATTGTAACTTGAGCTTTGTTTAGCAGGTCGGTGTCTTTCCCGTGTAGAGCTATACTGCCATATGATAGTGTTGGTAACATTTTGGCCTTTATTACTGCTAGAAGGGGTTTAAAGGATGGCCCCTTAAGGTTTTTAGGTCTCGCGCCTAGCGTTGCACTGCGCGGCAGTGCTCGCGCAGCGCGAGACATTTAGTAGGTGAAAAACGGGGATTCAGCACTGACCTAGGAATCGCACACGCTCGTGCGTGTGCGATTCCTTTTGTGCTACCCCATTGGCCTTTTCGTGCGTCTTTGTATAAAAGACTGCACGCAATTGGCCAAAGGCGGGCGCATTGCTCCGCCCATGGCCTATTGGTGTCTATTACGCGCACCGCTGCCATGTGGTTTCAATTATCGTGCCCAGACACGGGCGCGATAATTGAAACCACATGTCTCGCTGTGGCGCGCGCGAGCGCACCACTCGCGAGCTTGTTCTTTTTTGGATCCATTTCACAGGGAAGCAACTAAATGAAAGAACCGCTGACGTCTTGTGTGCTTCTTGTCCGTCACATGCACATTGTGTCCGATCCGCCTGTCTTGTTGCGATGCCTGCTTGCACCCGAGCAAGAAGTGAGTGATGTGAAGGAACAGGGAGTGTTGGACATGCAGGACGCGGGTGTGATATAAGGTGCTGCCGACCCTGCATGCACCAGATTGGCCGAGGACTGCACAGAGGCCATGAGGGCCTTCCAGGTAGAGTGGTCTGAGCAGGGCAGCTCTCGGGGCGTGTTAGCACGGTGCCTTGAAGCCCGCGGGGCGGAGGGCGCCAAGGGCCACCACAGCGGTGCAGGTTGTTTTTAATGCGTCTGATGCTGGGGAGCACATGACCTGCGATCAGAGAGGCCAATGTGTCCTCTGGTCCGATTGCGAGCGCAGTGAATGAAGCCTGTGTTGGCCCGGCCGGCTTGGCAGCAGCCTCGCTCCCTCCCTCCGTCCCTCGCGGGCGGATGAGGCGATCAGTCTGAAGGCAAGCCTGGCAGCGGCTGCTGGCACGGTGGGCGAGCGCAGGGCCTCTTGAGCCATGCCGGGATGTGGCTGTGGTGCTGCGGCGGGGGCTGCTTCTGGGAGGGGGGTCTTCGGCGATGCCGTGAAGGTGAGGGGCCTCGGGAGGTGGGGGGCCCTGGGGACCCCGGGAGGTGGTGGGGCCATGAGAGGCCCTAGCGCACGGGCTCGGAGCAGGATGCTGTGTCACTGTACACCGATGCGGCAGCTGCATTTCTGAGGGAGGCTGGCGTGCACGGGGACAGCCTGTCCATGTCACTGTTTATTCTGTTTAGCATTAGTAACGGAGCCCGTGCTGTGCTTTGCATTTTGGATCGGAGTGGCTTACACGGTCTGGCCTGGTATGCAAAGTGTACACCGCACACAAGCAGTGTGATTTGTGCCTATTGCTACAGCTGGTTCGTTCTCGGCGGTCTGTTAGAGCAGTTACAGAGCTGGGTTTGAGATAGGGTGACCAACCGTCCGTAAATTTCACGGACCGTCCGTCATTTCATTGTCAAGTCCGTTGTCCGTCATAATTCTTTTCACAGACGCCTTTTGTCCGTAATTCTGGGGTTTCCAGGAATCTGCGATGCCCCCTGTGAGAAGTTGCACTGTTGGGGGCCAGCTCGCATTTCTATGAAGTGAAGAGGCTTCAACGGCCCCTCCCAACCCTCGCAGACTGTCAATTAGCCCCATTGTCATTCTGCCTGTGGCCGATTCTCTCAGACAGAATGACAATGGGCCATGCTGCAGTTGCAGCATGTGGTGTGTCGGTGCCTGCATTCTGCTTTTGAAAACAACACCTTGCAACTATGTTGGAATCCATAAGCTGTCTGAGACACGCATATCAGAAGTGTTCTTGCTAACATACTTGACAGTAAAATTGTAAAATTCTGTCCAGTGTTCAGAAGGATGAATAAAGAACAAACTAAGTTCAACTTAAGTGCAGCTGAAACGAGAGCCATGCTATGGGGTTCTCGGTGCACTGCATTTTGAAATAGACGACAGGGCTAATGGCAAAGACTTCTGTGTTCTTTGCCAGCCTGCATTTATTATGCCACTATAAACATGTCAATTTAACTCTGGTGTCTATTTTCTTACTTATATACTATTGCGCAACCTCCTCTGATGTTTCTGTAAAACGTACCTTTTGTCCTAAATTTTGACCTTCTGCCCTGAATTTTTGTCCTGAATTTTGACACTTTGTCCTGAATTTTTACACTTACCATCCTGAATTGGCACCCATGCCAGTTGGTCACCCTAGTTTGAGAGGTTCCAGTATGAATCCTGGATGAGTCCTAAGTCCCTGGTCCGCATCTTAGACGCCTTCTCTGCTGCAAGTTCAACGCTATAGGACAGATGTGATTGGTTTCTGGAAGGCTAGGGAGCTGGCGTGTAGCAATGCAGGCTACTCATCTTCCATTGTCCATGCGCACCAGGGCATGAGCAAGGCGTGCACCTTAGGGATAAAACCAGTCAGTGAGTGAGTTGTGCGGGTGAGTTCATGGGTAACACGAATGCCTCTGTCATAGAGTGCATGTTAAATGAAGTATATGTTGAATTTATACTGACAGTTTGTTTGAGATGCTTTGCTGCAATTCACAGCCCATACGAGAGTTAGTTTACTATGTGCTTGTTTTTCATCTGTCGGACGTTTCCCATGCCTGGAAGGATAAGCTACCCTAACCACGCCACCCCACCCCACCTGGGCCCTCTAAAACGAATTGAGCAGTGTTTTTGTTGTACATATTTATTTTCTGTGCCATTCTATTGCCTGTCCTTTTCTGTGCTATTTTTCACTCTGAGCCATTTTTGAATGAACCTCCATCAATGGTTTTCAAAGATCTGAATCCCATGCGGTCTGTGAAAAGAGGGTAACGTTATGTTGAATACTAGGAACGTCAAAGCATTTACACTTATTTGCGGCTAGTTGCAGCTGTCTCTAAGCTACCACCAGGAGAGCTGCCCAGACACCACGTGCAAGGAGTACTGCTGCCCGGCGCCCCGTATGGGGGTGGCTCTGCCCAGGCACCATCTGCGAGTGCGTGCGTCTGGAGGTGAGAGGGATTACTGCCCCGGGGACAGTTTGTCAAGTGTGCTGCCCTTCCAGTGCACGAGAAAAGCAGTGGGACCGAGCAGCCGCGGTCAGTACGTTGCATCGGGTGCAACCTGCTTTTAGTTAGTAGACTAAGATTGTACCAGTCACGTGACCGCTAACAACATAGTACAGTACACCGTGTAATAACGAAACTAAATCGTGCACATATCCACCTTTCATTCTAATTTGTCACTAAATTAATAGTTGGAAATTGCTGTAGCTCGGCCACGATATTGCCCCAGTACTCCCAGAGTGAATCCTTCGTGCCTGCTTGTTGGAAGACTTCGTCCAATCCGAAGGCGTCCACTGTTAGTAAGGGGCACTCTTGTCCCCTGCGCACTGTCATCCCGCTCCCTGCATCCACCATGCACCCCTGTGAGGCCGCTGCTGACAGTGTTCTGAGCCTCCCAGTCCGCACATGCAGGAATGTGACTGCCTGCAGCTCACCCGGCGTGTTCCTTCGTCTCTATTAATCACCACAGGTTAAACACGAGGCACGAGTTGGAGACATGCACGGCTGCCGCTGGGTAGAAGTGCGCACGCGCCAGCTAAACAGGGACGGAGAACAAGCACGCGCCGTCCAGAACTCCGGCCATGTCCGCTGCAAGCGTAAATGTGTGTGTGGAGCAGGCAGTTCTATGGACGACGTGCTTGATCTAAAGTCCAGGGCTGCACAGGACCCATGGTGTGCGCGCAAAAGGTCTAAAACTTTGTGCCATGTTCCCTTCCCAGAAGCCTATGTGCCATCCTCACGCCCACTGGTATGTATGTGCCTTGCTTCGTTCCCTCACTCACAGATAGGCACAGGGCAGAAGTCCTAAGAACAAGCATTTGCAATGCAATAGGTCTCGCATTTACGCGAGTTTGAGCTATTGACATTGCAAATAACAATGCCTTTTAGTTTTGTTTTCGTTTTAAAAACATAAATAAAAGGCATTGTCCTTTACAATGCCAATAGCTAAAACTTGTTATAATATGCCGCCCCTTCTGCATTTTTATATATCCATACACATGCCCTTTCACATTTTTTTTTTGTTGCCCATATCATTTTCACCGCATTGCCACACAATAGCGCTTTACCAAAACACACGCTCTGCTCACTTGTTCCCTCCTTCCCTCCCTTTCTTTAAGACCCATTCTACTTTAATTCCATGCCGCTGCTATTTACTTTTTGCCTTGCGCGCTCCTACCTCCCTGTCTCCATCAGGCCCCTCTTGTGATTTTTTTATTGTACACCCTCCCATTTCCCTCTTGCATACGCCTATGTTTCCCTTTTTATTATACGATAACGCCTTACTATCTTACACACTCATACACGTCCCCTTTGACACTTTTTTATTGTTACCCATATAGTTATGACCGCATTACCACACACTAGCGCTTTAAATTGTTGTAAAACTATACACCACCCATCTTGTAATATTCCCAAGATATTACTCATTTCAGTTGCAATTATTTCAAAGCATCCTGTTTTTAGGTCGAGCCTCGAGTAGCGCGCAAGCGCTGCATAGAGGCGAAGACTTAATGTAAGCGAGTTTTCAAAGCAGTCCAACAAACGCTCGTGCGTCGTGGCTGGCCTTTTTGAGATGGGTACGCGCGGCAAACATGTGTTTCCAATTATCGTGCCCAGACGCGGGCGCGATAAGTGGAAACACATGTCTGCGCGCGTACTCATCCAAAGGCCAGCCACGACGCACGAGCGTTTGATCAGCTCTGCAGGCTGCCGCGCTCGCTCGCCCCCGCTCCATGTCCCCCGATGCGCCCCGTAGTTTCCGGCTTCGCTCACCTTCTGCGGCTCACCGCTCGCGGCCCCGCTCCCCACATGATTTCCGTCGCTCGCCGCCTCGTTCCCATGTCTCCCCACATGATTTCCGTCGCTCGCCGCCTCGTTCCCATGTCTCCCGGGCCGCATTCCTCCCTGACGTGCTCTGGCGGCAGCCGGCATAGCTCGCGCGCCTCCCCTCTTTGCACGAGTCTGTGAGGCGCCCTCCGGCTTCCCGCGCTTGCAGGTTTATACAGCGCCAACTCGGCATCGGAGCGCTGTGCATGAGCACCATTTGCATCACACAAGGACAGCGACCCCAAAGGTGAGTGCCTCTGAATGAGCGGAAGGATTGGGGAAGAGTGAGTGACAAGTCAAGCAGGTCCTGGCATAACTCGAACGCAGCCCCAGCCCTTCTGCCTTCCCTGCCTTGATCAGTTTGTCATCGTAGAAAAGTGAAAGCTGTTGGCTTGGCCCAGCCTCCAGCAGGGCCCGAGGTTTCCGTTTCAGGAAGTGCCTCATTTTCAGGGTGGATTAAATTGAGTTTGTCTGGGTTTTCAATTTCAGCGAAGACTGAAAGGAATTCATTACATTTCACAGGCCACGGAGACGTTATTATAGATTTGTCAGTCGCAATTCTCTCCTTGCGATGCTTGTTTTACTTACATATGGTGCATAGTAAATTACACCATGTAAACTGTGCCCCTCACCTACTCATTAGTTTTTACCATGAATTATCATTGTTGCCCACCTACAACCAGGTGTCGTGGGACACCCTGCATATTGTTTTATTGCTACCAATATTCAATGTTATTGTTATGTTTTTTTACGAATGGAACATAACCTATGTTGTCTGTTTCTCGTTTCCGTTCTTGACGTCGGGGTGTATTTTGAGATAGGTACCGGTCATTAATATACTTGTGTTGAATATTGTAACTTGTGGGTTATTGCCTAACGTAATGAAATATCGACACTGTTGTAATTTAATTCTAACATTTTCAGTCCTCGTAACACTTTTATGAATGTGGAAAAACGGTCAATTTCGTGCCTCTTTCTCCCTATTTTATTACTTAAAAATAGAACATTGTTTACCTTCTCTGGAGCCTCTTTGCTAAAAGTGACGTTAGGTTTTAGTTCTACGATGCTTCTTAGGAGGACCGAATGTGTATTGCACGCTGCATCTCTGGCTAAAATGCACAAGTCTAAAAGTACAGATTCACTAATAATATATGTGCCTCCTATGTGTCTATTATAGTTCAGTCTAATTCTTCATTATCGCATATGAAAGCACTTCCAGATATGCGTGTTCAGACTACCAGTTATACAAAAATAACACTTTTACATACGTACTTCTCAATGCAGTGAAATAATGTGCTTATTAGTGTCAAAGCTTACACGTTAAAGAACAGTAGATGTTTTTTTCGCACCCAGGATAATGTGCTGCATGACTAAATACTTATAAGGTCCCAAAGGCGAGACCTATTGGCTATGCCAATGCTTGTTGTTGCATACTAGTACTTGTTTTACTTTCACTGTGTGCGGCCTTTCACTCACATTTTTTACAAGTGGACAATTTTTAATAGCACACACCCCTTTGCAGTGTTAGGTAAATACCTAGTGTATTAAAGTATTCTGTTTTAGGGGTCCGCTACTCATGCTCACTAAGGTGCTCTGCAGTCTATCCTACCATAGTGCATACTATAATCCACAAACAACATATGTTGCTCATTATTACCACATTGTAGTGGGTGGCACCTATCTTGTAAACGAAATTTCATCAAATTAAAACTTCGGCACTTTAGTAAAAATTGCATTGCCATGAGCAAATCTATTCTTATGGAAGTGTTTGTAGAACATTTCTGTAAATGTTAGTAAACACCCACAAACTCACACAAGCAACATGTACTTTCTTGTATAATTCCCTTACAATACCAACCTGTTCTTATGTTTTCGATATACAACGTTAATCATTAAAAGTAATACAATGCTAAGAGCTCATAATAATATAAATACAAGACCTATAGCATTTACTCTACACCACTCTACTACACACACTATTCTTCACTTTACACATCTTTACTACACTCTACACCACTGTATATCACTGTATATCACTACACGCCACTCTACTCCACTCCACTTTATAACGCACTACTTTATTTAACTCTATAACACTCCACTCTATAATACCCTATGCCACTACACTCTACTCCACTCAATCCCACTCCACACTACAACCTCCACTCTAAACACTCTAATGCTACACTTTTCTCCACTTTACACATCTTTAATCCACTCTACACCACTATATTTCACTCTAGCTCGCTACAAGCCACTCTACTCCTCTCTATGCCACTCCACGTTATAACACCACTTCACTTTTCCACACGACTTAACTCCTCTCCACGTTAATTAACGCCACCACATTTAACATCACTACACTCTACACCACTCTATCACACTCCACTCTACAACACCCAATACCACTCGAACACTCCACTGTATCACACTCAATTGCACTCCACTTAATGCCACTCTAACACTCTACTCTATGCCACTCAATGCTTCAACACCCTACTCTATAACAGTATACTCTACGACACTCTATACCACTCTCTGCCACTCTACTGCAATACACGCCACTTTACTTAACTCTACGCCACTCCACACTACACTACTTCACTCCACTCCACTCCACTCACTTTACTCCACTTTACTCAACTCTACGCCACTCCACGCTAAACTACTCCACTCCACTACACTCTATAATACTTTACTCTATTCTATACTACACCACTTCACTGTACCCCACTACACTCTATAGGTCTCCATTGCTAAAAAATCGAGCTATTAGTGTTGCATTATTATTTCCTACGCCAAAAACTCAAACTTTTACTAATGCGAGACCTATTGCATTGCAAATGCTTGTTTGATAAGGACCTGAAGGCGAATGATAAGGCGTTTGTTCTCTGAGTCATGTAAGCTTTTTGCTCCCGGTGGTTGTGCCTGTTGTCGATGTAGAACCCCAGATACTTATAGTTAGATACTACTTCTAACTTTTTGCCCTCTAATTGGAATTGCTGTTTAGCTGTCTGACGTCTGCTAATTAGCATTGTTTTGCTTTTTGTAATGTTTATCTCTAGCTTATTGTTAGCTATGAATTCCAGCATTCCTACAAGTGATCTTTGTAAGCCGATCTTGGTTAGGCTCATCAAGACAACATCGTCCGCATATGATAAATGGGTTAGTGGTAAGGTACCTAATTTAGGTGGATGGGATATGATCTTGTTGAGTTTTGGCGCGAGGTCTGCCATGAACAGATTAAAAAGATGGGGGGCCAGGACACAACCTTGTTTGAGCCCTTTGGTGGTTTTAAATTTTCTTGATAGCCTTGTGCCATCTCCCAGTTTTACTCTTATCCATGTATTGGAGTATAAGAGCAATATTCCTCTAAGTATTTTATCAGGGATATTCCATGTGCGCAATTTTCCCCATAGAATGTGACGGTCCACGCTGTCAAAAGCTGCATTTAGGTCGATAAAACAAAGGTGCAGCTGTTGTTTCCTTCAAATATATTTGTCAGCTATCAGCGAGAGCAATAGAATATTTGTTATCGTCCCGCACCCTTTTCTGAAACCTGTTTGGTTAAGTGGGATCCGTTTTGAGCTATCGGACCAGGTAATCAGGTCTTCCAGTAGTAGTGAGGCATAGTACTTCGCATCCACGTCCAAAAGTGCTATCAACCTGTAGTTTGCTGGAGACGTTCTGTCTCCTCCTTTAAAAATCGGAGTAATTACTGATCCTTGCCAACTTGACGGAGTTTGCCATTCTCTCCCCACTTCTTCAAACAGATTTTTCAGTCTTCCGCTCCGGATTTGAAGATTATTGGGGGGATGCCGTTTGGACCTGGGGCCCCGTTTCCACGGCCCTTCAGGAGTGTTCTTTTTACATCTTCGTTATTGAAGCCTGGATTTCCAGATGCAGGTTCTACACCACAAGCTTCTCTCCATTGTGCCTCTTCTGTGTTTTGCAGTTTAGACCGTTGGCAAGTTAGGGCACTATTGGTAGTTTGTAGGACACTCCTGTCGTAGCTCAATTGTTCTTCTCGCTCCTCGAGCGATGCTTGCATCCTAGCCCTCCATTCTAGGTGATTCGATGGTTCGTTGTCTGTGAATCTCCTAGTTAATAGTGTGGCCCAATCAGTTTTTTGTACGCTTGAGGTAATTGTATTCGCAGGGTACTTTAGCCCATTTATTATTCCCCAAAATGCACTTGAGTTGGTGTTTTTCGCCGTGAATAATAATTTGGCCCAAAATTTGTCCTCACTTCTTCTTTTGTGTTCCCATAGTGTCTTTTTATACTTTTTCTTGAGATTCCGTCTTTGGTCCCAGTCTAGGCGTGACGTCACTGTTCTTTTCAGTATCCTTGCATTTTTCCTTATTTCTCGCTTAAGTTTAACCAGTTCAGTTGAAATTGATTTAGAATTTTTCGACTCCCCAGCTTTTTTGGGTTTAACGGACTTAATTGTTGTTAACCGGTCAGTGAAACTTTCCCAGTCTCTTATCTGGTTATGTTCGCTTGTTTCGCTTTCCATTTTGATTCTCTGTACTTTTGCTTGAAGGTCTTCAATGTTGTCTGTTGACCATTTCAGTCGTTTCAAGTTGGTTGAGAGCGTGCTATCTACAATTATCGTGCTATTTTGATGCTTAGGAGGCTTTAAGTTGAAATAGGTATGCTGGTATAAGTGGTCACTTTTAGTCGTAAATTCAATTGAGAACTGCTTGAGAAAGGGCATTAGTGGAAGTGATACTGCTGTGTAGTCAAGCCTAGATAGCGAGGTCCCTCCGAGATGAGTATACATTGGAGGGCAGTCTTCTGGCGTTCTACCATTTAGGAACCTCAAACCCAAGTATTCCAGGGTTGTTACCAATTGCTGTCCTACTGGGTCAGGGTGCTCTGATTTAAGCTGGTATTGAGGTTGTACATTGCAGAACTCGTTGTCTACTGCTAACTTCTCATCCTCTTCTGGAGTATGGATTAAATTTGAATTAAAGTCACCTGTTAAGATGATTTCCCAGAAGGGATTGCTGTTTCTTATATCATTAATTATGGTTATTAGCAGATTTATCTGAGCTTTCTTCTCTTTCGCAGATGGGTTTACGTAGATGTTGGCTAGTAGTACAGGTACCGCTCTGCCTGGAAAAGACAATTTTATTAATTGCACGTTTGGACCATAAGAAGCAATTTGCTCAGATCTGATGTTAATGTCAGTCGCGACATAGACTGCTAACCCCCCTTTTGGGCGACCATACCTGCTGTCTTTTTCTGCTGGTATGCTGAAGTGTGTATACCCGACTAGCGGCAGCTCCTCTAGTGCCCAAGTCTCCTGTAAGGCGATTATGACACATGATGCCCAATATTGAAGGGGCCAGTCGTCTTCTAGCCATTTCCTGGCTCCGGCTATATTCCATGAGATAAGGTGGAAGGTGTCTTGGCAGTTGTTCGTTGTCTGTTTGTATAAGGGTCAATTGTCTTTCCCTTTATTCAGCATACCTGCTAGCCAGTTCCAGTGATCCAAGACGCGTTCAGTACTTGCTCGTTCCCCGGATTTGTCCACGCTACAGCTTACTGTTGGCGGGCTGTACCCCCTTGCGTTCCGGAGGACTGAATGAACCTGTTCCTTTGTCGCCGGGGTATACCCCACGTTTCCCTTCTCTACCGGTGTTTCCATTAGTGGGCCTGGGTACCGTGGTTTGACCGGTCTCAAGAGCCTTATGCCCCATGTGTCACATTGTTGTTTGAAGGTCATAATTAGCGGAATGATCTCCTCCGTTTGCCATATCGTGAGAGTTTGCTCCATGGTCTTATTGTGACCTTCCTTGCGGAATTCCACTGAAAGTAGGTGGGCTGAGTTTAGATGTTTTAGCCCTGGGATGGTTGCAAAAAGTTTGAGTATGTTGCCCCTGTTTAAGATATCATGCAACCCCTGGGATTCGTACTCTGGTGTTAATAGTAGTTGTTGTGGATGTTGTCCGTACTTCCCTTTGCTCATGTTGTTACTGACTTCTTGGTCAGTTCCCGTCAGGGTAGATATTTGTATTCTGGGCTTTTCGCCATTAGGCTTATTGCTCATTTCAAAGTCTTGTAATGTAATTTTTAGTGGCGGCCTACTGGCCTGATTGTTCTCTGTCCCGTTTACGCCAAAGGAGTTACTTTGGGATGTTAGTTCCTTTCCGTTCCTTGAGTGGGTCGCGTGTGGGCCATCCCAAAGGGCGGCTTCCCCCTTGTTATGTATGCTGACTCAAGGGCCTCCGTGTGATAGGACGGTCTTTGAGGCTGAGCTAGGAGGTGGGCTCTTGGCGTTCTTATTTGGGGAGGTCTTGGTGTCCTTGCCTCGCAGGATTATTCCCACATAATCATTGAGGCTTTGTTTGATATTTGGAATTTCCTCTTGGTTTTTCCCTGTTCGTTCCGACTGGCTCCGGTCATTGTTCCCTGGTGCCTCACTTTGTTTCTTGCTTTGTTGTGAGTTTAATGCTTCTTTTCCAAATGACGTACATTTTGTCCCTTCCTTCCGCTTCTCCTGTTTGGCGCAAGGTTTAAGCCCATGCGGCGTGAGTTTTTTGATTTGCCCTTCTTGTTTTTCTTCTTGGTGCTTTTTCCCAGTTATTTGCGGACAGTCATAATGTTCACTTTTTTGATGATTTCCTATGTTGCCTTTAAATGGGCTTAGTTCCTCTTCGCTCTCTATGTGGATACTGCTCTGTAGACTTGGTATTGGTTTTTTCTGAACTACAAGTTCTGCGCTCTTCCTGGTCCTTGCTGCTTTTTCATTTCCATTTTGCACGGGCTCTACTATGCTATTCGCATTAGAGTCTCTTCGTTCCTTGGGAACTTGTTCCTCCCTTCCTGATATAACTAGGGACCGCTTTTTTGGGGGCTCAGTTGATATGTCCATTGAGCCCTCTGACAATCTTGTAGTGTTTAATGTATACTCTGCTTTTCTAGCTGTAGTGAATATAGGGAACACTTTGGTTCCATGCTCCGTGTTGCCTGCTGTTAGTTTGTTCCTTGCTTTCCTTTCACGTTTTTTTTTGTCTTCTTGTTAGCTTGGTTGGAATAAGTAAAACAGGCAAGTCGAACATGGGGCCTGCTTTTTCCATGTTTGTCGTATTTTGGTTTTCCGTGTCCGCCTGTTTAAAGGGGGCTGGTTGTGTTTTGCTTTCAGCTTCTTTGGGCTTGGAACGTGGCAGACTTGATTGTCTGAGTGCTATAATTTGTTCTAAAAGAGTTGGTAGGAGGCTCAGCTTGTCTATAATTGGGCCACAGGCGCAGGGACTTTGTTCTAGTGTGTATTTTGATTGTGCTGTTGTTATTAGTTTATTAAGTTTGTCCAGTTTAGTGTCTATCCCTGCTATATGGAGGGCTATAATGTTCATTAGGTCTATTTGAATGTCCAGTTTGTCCGATTGCCAATTAAGTGCCTTTGCAGATGATTGGAGTGTTTCTATTACGGATATGAGAAGCTCCGGATGAGTTGTAACGGCACTAGGTGCGTTCTCTTGCTGTGATATTTGACTGGTGCCCAAGTGCTGTTCTGGGATTGACAAGCTATTACTGTTTTTCAGGGTTGATGTCATTAATGTTCTGATTTTATCCAGATTTTTATCGTGATTTTCCCACAGGATGGTCAACTCCCCTTCTTTGTGCTTGGGGGGTTTGTTGGCCTCTACTGTCTCAGTTTTGGTTAAGTCTTGTGGTGTCTCCTTATTTGATGTTGGGCTCGATGTGGGGCTTAGGAACTTCAACCATGAATTTTCTAAGTCTTTCAAATCATTAGCTTCAGCTACACTTGTCCTGTGTATCTGGGCTTCGGTTCTCAGTGCCAGTTTAGGAGCAGGTAGCTTTATAGGTATACAGGGGGATGTGGGTTTTAGAGTAATACTTGAAACGGTTTTCAGGGTCGCGTATGGTACTGGTGTATTGGACCTTACGCCTTGCTTCTCTCCTTCCTTACTCCAGCTGCTGTCTTTGACGGGAGGAGTCGTAGCTATTACCTTCAGATTTTTCAGGCCCTCTGCAGGTATCTCCAGCTGGTTTGCTGGTGCTGTTATTTCCCCTCTGCCGACCCCTGCCGAGGTAGTTTCTTTCATCAGGTTATTCTCTTCCATTTCCTTGTATGGCTGATTTTTATTTTTATTTTTACAAGAGTCCTGATTTGGGTCTTGGCCACTTGGGTCCATTTGATCCAGAAAGGGAACTATTAGTCCCAAGGATGCCTGAGCAGTTGGAATGACGTCTGATCCTTTGTTTTGGATCGCCCTTTGAGGAGTTAGAGGGGCAGGCAGACCTGGCAGGGCTCGTGGAGTTGAAAAAAGTGTGGCCCCAGGGTTTTTCAGGAAAAAGAAGGCCTTGTTTACTTCTGCTTTGCCTCTCCCCTCCTGGTTCCTGAATAGGGTTGCGATTGGAGAGATTAGTGAGCTCTGTAAGGTTGTTGCTATTCCTTTTTTTGTCTGGGTTATATTTTGGTTTTTGTTTTTGTCCCCTTGGTTGGCACAAGTAATTTTCTTCGCCTTTTGGGTTTTTTGAGGTTGCGTTGGGGTCCGCCTGACTTTGCCCGATCTCATCCTTCGTGGCTGTGATTACAATTTGGTTTTTCAAGTTCTGAATTAGGCTTAACAGTATTTACTGTCGTACAGTCGTGCTTCTGCGTTCAGCAACCACCTGTTGCAGTCCCAAGTTAATCCCAGCTTGGTCCTGGCTTAGTCCCAGCTTAGTCCCAGCTTTTGCCCCAGCAAAACCTGGGAGAACAGACCAACGACGTTGAGGAGCAGGGCAGAGTGCACGTGCAAGTTATACAATGACAATGACTTGTGACTTGTGTGACTTGTGCTGCGTTGTGCTCTAACCTGTGCGTTGTCCTGAGTGGCTCCTGACCGCGCTTCTCGCTGCGCCTCGTTGTTGCTACAGAGGTTGCCGCCGTCTCCTTGATCTCCTTAGTGCGACAATGCAACCCCACTGCTGTACCACTATAGCACGTCCTCTGCCGACGACCTTTGGCCTCTGCCCTATCTCTGTAGGCACTGCTGAGTCTTAGGTGTGCAACGGTGTACGGTGGTAATAGCCAAGAGCCCCCGGTGGGGCGGTGCGGGGGGAGCCGGAGGCAAGGAGGCAAGGCAAGACGAGTGGGCGCGCGAGGCACGCAAGCGGGTCACTGGCTACACTGGCTGTTTGGCTGCATTCGCCACCGCCCTGTGCACCAAGGAATCTCCCGCTGTGCCTACACCCGCACCCCCCCGCCCTCGCTCTCGCTTCCGCCGCTACGGCCGCTGCACTCACCGCAAGCACAGCAGCTCCGGCCGGATCAGGTGAAGCACTCCAAGCACTCCCGCTCCTGATCCTTGCTCCCGCTCCCGTTCAGGCCGCTCGGGGCTCCGGCCGGATCAGGTGATTCAGCGAGACTCCGTGATGCTCAGTGGGGCTCCTGCTCCCGTTCAGGCTGCTCAGGCCGTAAGGACTAAAGGCTAAAGACTAAAGGAGCGCAGAAGGAGCAGAACGGGGGCTGCCTCGCTGCCTCTGCTCGCTGCTGGTGCTCCACGCTCCGCGCTCGCGCTCGTGCTTCTGTTCATAATCTAGTCATGGCATCCCTTCCTAAGTATGTGCAGACATGCAAATACCATGTCATTGGAAACAACAAACTATCAGATAACACTGGCATCTCATCAGCAGAGATGCAGATGTCATTTGCATTTTTCGCACAACCGGCTCAAATCCAACTCTGCTGTTCTGCCTCTGAAACATTTTCTTGTACTCCCTTCAATTCGTCCCAGGCATCTGTCACTCTCATCAGTATTGCAATAGGAGTATCTTTCACAGACTTACAAGTGAAAGTTCCATTAAATGTGCAGGCTAACAAGGCACAATACTGTGCTATTGAATCTGCATACCTATTTCCCATTGCTATGTAGCCATTCACACTTTGGTGAGCTGCACATTTAACAACTGCAGTTTCAACTGGCAATCGGAGATCATTTAGTAAATCCCTCACCTGCACCCCTATCCTAATTGGGTTAGAAGAAGAGGTCATAAAACCTCTTTGTGACCATAATGGCCCAAAATCATGGACAACGCCAAAGCCATACTGACTATCTGTAAATATGGTGACTCTCATTTGAGCAGTTAAACAACATGTTCTAGTAAGGGCAATAAATTCTGCAACTTGTGCTGAGGTAACCCCTTGAAGCCATGATGCCTCAACAACTTAATTTATTGTACGTACAGCGTAAGCTGCTTTTAGGGTACCTTCAATATTTCTTAGACATGAGCCATCGACAAAAAAACATGATGTGGCTCAATCAGGGGTTCATCTTTTATATCAGGCCTAGGCTTTGTGTATAAATCTGTTATATCTAGGCAATCATGTTCAACTTCATCACAAACATCAACATTTATTGGCATTAACGTTGCAGGATTTAGTATCTGGCATTGCCTAATGATGATATTTTTGGATGATAAAATCATCTGCTCATATTTTATTAACCTGTTATGGGTCATGTGCTGTGTTTTTGTTCTTGTCAACAGAATCTCCAGAGTGAGGGACGATTACAGTTGCAGGATATACCATCACTATGCTTTCATTCTTTTTCAGACTAGCACTCACTGCAGCAACAGCTTTAAGACAGCCGGGCAGACCTGCAGCTCAGGGTCAGGGGTTGTAGAACAATCTGCCACAGGTTTCCGAGCATCTCCATGTTTTTGCATCAGAACTGAGAGAGTGCAGTCTTCCCTCTCACTGCAAAAAAAAACCAAAAACGTTTTACTGTAATCTGGCATTCCTAGTGCTGGGGTACAACAAAGACTCTCTTTCAGCTCTAAGAAGCCTTTAAAACATTTGTTGTCCCATGGAAGCAGATCAGACATATCCCTGTGTATCAGCCTCAGTAAAGGCTAAGCCACCAAGGAAATGTTGGGTATACACTGTCTACATCCTAACTTCCTACTGTGTTTGAGGTGGATACATTTGTAGAATTGCTGCCCCTCTCTCTGGTGACACCTTTCTGGCCCTCTTTTTCAACTACGTGTCCCAGATATTGAACTTCTTTCTGACAGTACTACAGTGTCCCTGGGGACACTTTATGTCCATTCTCAGCCAGGTGATTTAACAAAGCAATTGTATCTTGTTTACTTGGTTCTTGTGTTTCTGATGCCACAAAAAAGTTGTCTATATACTGCACTAATACTGATCTATAGGGCATCTTTAAAGATTCCAGATTTTTTTTCAAGATCTAGCTAAACTTCAATGGACTCTTTGTATACCCTTGTGGGACTCGGCACCGTGGCAAAATTCTCTGCTGAAATACAAACTAATAAAGAAACGGACTGTTTTCACGTAATGGCACTGAGAAAAATGCCAGATGGAGATCAGTGACTGTAAACCATTCTGCAGTACAAGGAATCTGAAACAATATTCTGGCTGGATTCTGTACCATGGGACAACATGGGACAACTATTTCAATAATTTTTCTCGGGTGCTGTACAATCCGATATTTTCCATTGGGTTTCCTTAAACCCATGATGGGAGAGTTGCATGGACTTCCAATTAATACTCTCAGAATTCCTTTCTGTAGCATGTCTTCTATTACAGGTGTTATTCATGCAATTGTTTCTGGGGATAAGTGATACAATGGGGTTCTTGGAAACACCGCATTCTTTTTGACAGTGATCTGAACTGGTTCCACTCCTTTAATCAATCCAATATCTTTTCCTATGAGATCCCATGCTTCCAGATTCACAGTTACTTCTAAGTCAGAAGGCAATTTTTCAATTGTCATTAAAGGGACTAATCCGACAGCTGTCTTTTGCTGGATTATTTGAAATCCTACATCTTCATCATTTGTCTGCAGCTCAACAGCATCCGGTGTACAATAGATTGTGCAATTTAACTTACATAACAAATCTCTTCCTAACAGATTTACAGGACTTGTGTCACAAATTACAAATTGATGCTTAGTCTTCAAAGGTACCTATTTTTACAGAAACCTCTTTTGAAATTAGATTCGTAATCTGTCTATTTGAAACTCCTACAACTTACATCTTCTTTCCCGAGAGGGGTAGGTCTGGGACTTCCATGGTTCTACAAGAAAAGATATTGAGTGGCCGTTTATCTCACCATTTACATATGAACCACTCTGGTCTACCTTCAAGAATGTGCCAAGCACATAGTCTTCCTCCCCTCTAAGGCCCTGACATAGAGAATTGTCTGAGCCTGAGCCATCACTCTTGAAAACAGGAATTTGCTGAAAAGCATTCTGACCTGCATTTTGGGACTGTTGCAACGTATTCTGATTCATATTCTGCAAAGAATTTGGGCTTCCTTTTGGCATCTGATTCACAATAAATTTTAGGTTCCTCATATTTTGTGGGATCATTTGTGTTTGTGGAACCTGTATCATCAGGACTTGTTTCTGCATTGGCACCTGCATCTGTTGTACTTGCATATTTTGCATCTGAACTCCTCTTTGCATGATCATATTTCCATTCGCATTATCAGGATTAAACCTGCATTCCTGCTTCCAATGCCCGACTTTGTGACAGATGTGGCAAGAAGTCATCTTTTTTAATGTTGAAACGTCCATTCCTGACCCGGGATCAATAGGTGCTCCTGTACCTCTACCCTGTGGAACACCAAATCCTCCAGCATTTCCCTGAAAACCCATCTGTCAAACAACACCTTGCATACCTCCAGGATTTCCTGCAAAGAAGTATTCTGAATACCTTTCTGAGCCAATTTCATCTGTGCCAACATAAATGTATCCTTAATCTTTGTCAGCTTCATTTCAAATTCATCACTGCAATACTTTGCATATCGCAGAGTCTCATCAAGCAACTTCTTCTGATAACAGATTAAACTCTGTGTTATGTCCAAAATAATTTCTGATCTTAAACCTAAAACAAACTGTGACACAAAAATCCCCATATCCTTCTCTTCAGAATATTCTCTTCCACTATGCTATTGAAACCTCTGCAACAAACGTTCATAATACTCATGAATTATTTCTTTTGCCTACTGTGCAGTTCAATTAATTTTATAACCAATCTGAATCATTTGGTAGAACTCGGCCTTTTAGCAAGGTGATCACTGCTTCATATTTCTCCATAACTATGGGAGATGGTGCATTTGTGCGTTTATCTCTCGGTGGCTCATTTTGTGATCATTGTACAGCAGTCTTACATTCAGCCCACAAATCACTTGGCACCACGATTTCAAACAGCCCACAATACTTTCAAAATGTTCACATATCATTCAACTTGTGTGTACCACTGTACAGGCTTGTATCTCTATTTTGGACAATTGTTCATAAATGCTGTATGATCACTTCTGCTCCAAAGCACATGTACAAACACTCCCCCAGCTACATCCCTAAGGGGATAAGCTGGAACTCCCTCTTCGTCTGGCTCTTTATTGTCTTTTCCCAATTCTGGCTGCTTCTTTTTCTTTTCCTGTTTCTTTTCCCATTTAGTTTCTAGTTTTTAAGAATCACTCCATTTATTAATACATTTTATTAATTCAATAATGTGCATTCACATTCCTGCAGGACACATATTCATAATCACATCATCATCCAAATGTGCTCTATAGCTCTTCTATTGAGGAGAGCTTTTAGAATTTCCACATCATATTTCTGAGCCAATTCAGTCAATTGTCTCGTGTAGTTGCTGCTCGTCTCGTAATTTCGTTGCAGAAATAAATCAATTATTTTTCTTTATAGTTGTATTTTAACTCCAAACATCCCCATATAATTTCCTCCAGTTCAGTTTTTAATAATGGGATATTTAGTGGCCTCTCTTTCTCAGGTTCTGGATTAGTCATTTGCATTGACCGTCTGTATTTTAACTACCCATAGCTTCTTCAAACCACGGTGGAAAAATACCTTCTTCGAGTAGGTTAGCTTCCTCTAAAGTTATTGGTGTCGTAAAAAAAAATCCTTTCCCCAATCTCTTAGTGCTTGGACCGTCTCAGGTGGTCTCCACACCACAATCTGTGAATTTTGCGAAGTTGGGACAAATCCTGTCACAGATAACCCTCTTGCAGCTCCTTGTGACTCTGGAGTTAAATTAATATTTACTGGAGCAGTTGCAACTGGTCTAGGCACTGTCTGTACAGTTGCTACTAGTGGTGCTTGTATTGGTACAGGCATAACTGGTGGATACACCACAGGTGGTGGAACAATCTGTTTATGAGCAATTTGTGCAACCGGCGGTGGAGCAATCTGCAGCACTTGAAGTGGTCTCTCAAACTGTACCACTTTCGTTTCTACTGGAGCAGTCGCTACTGTGCTGCTTACTGTGGTGCTACTTCCTGAACTATCAGATGCAGTCGCATAGGGTTGAGGTTGAGCAGCCAGCATTTCTTCTAATAAATTACCCCTGAATCACTATCTGTTTAATTTTCTTCTTCTTTTCCCTCTTTATCTTTATCTTTTTCTTTTGTTTCTTTTTCTTTCCCTTTTCCGACATTTCAGTAGAAATTGCTGTACATAGTCTAGTTTCTTCAACTATAGCCTTCCTCCATCTACTTTGTTCCTCATCCCATCTAGCATCTGCATAATTACTCATTGCTCTCTTGGTCCTTTTCTTTTACCTCTCCCTCTCTTTGTCCCTTGCTGCCTTTTCCAACATGCTTAAGGCTTCATATTGCACAGGTCTAGGTGGTAGTTTCCTTTCACATACTTTTTCCCTTAATTTGTCAGTAATTCTTATTTCAAAACTCACATATTTTGGAACCCTCAATTGACCCTTTTTCTCAGTAATGTTACACCATTGATGTCGCCATAAACAGGTATCCAAACCCAACTCGGTTAACATAAAATGTGCAGGCGTACCCTTAGTAGGTGCTTCTTCACCTTTCCATATCAGAACTGTAACATCTCCTCTCACACAATTCGTAAATCCTTTAAAAAATGTCCTGTTTTCATAAAATTTGTAAACAGCCAATTCACATTTTCCTATTATAGTTCTGTTCCGTAAACACAATTTTTCTTCTTCCAATCCTGTTTCGGTTGTTATTTTATTAAAATCATGTCCTCAAATCTCAATGAAGTGTTCAAAAATCACTGCCCTATCACAGAGCGGAACCTTGACATCACAAAACAATCCCAGTGTGAAAGCACACCAACCGACCAATCTCAGCACAGACCACTATGACATGTGATCTCGCTCCCTGCAGCATTCATCTTCCTTTACAATTTCTCTCGTACCTTCACAAATCACATACTTTTAACAAGACAAAACATATATCAGTTCTTGTTTGCTTTCCTTAAAGAACCAATAGAAATTCAACAATTGGAATATTAAGGGTTTTACACCTTCCGACATTTATCATACAAAAAGAATTTTCACATTTGCAAGTGAAATCACAACCAGCACGAAATCACCCTAATCAATGCAGTTTCCCTTGTTTGCGCAATTAGGTTCTGCCAGCATCAATCAATATTAGCAACCACAACAAATTAGTAATATTTCTATCTCAATTGTGTAGGTGATGGTACCTCACACTCTACACAACAAAATCTATGCAAACAAGAATTTATTCAAGAGTCTTCTACAGTTGTCTCAATCTTCTATTATCTTAGGATCTTAGACACACCAAGTCTGAATTCTTCAATCTCTTCACATAAACATAAATCAATAATCATCTGTTTTCATCAATCATCTATTCTCAATCCAATAACACAACAAAAACACAATTACAATGACAATAGACGTCGCATCACCCTATTAATACTCACACCTCCAAAACAGCAACCGCCTTTGAAAACCACACACTGTCAGCGCCTCAAGCTCCGGGCATTGGATTTCAGGATTCAGATATTTTATTCTAAACTTGGGAATTATTTATTTTATTCTTGCTCCGAACAATTAAAACCATTCCTCTGCTACCAGAAAACTAATAGCGTGGTAAAGGGTCCAAATTTGTACTTGTTTGTCAGTGCTAAGGTCCAGTTCCCATGCTAAAACTTTCTTCTTCTGTGATGGACCTTTGAATTGTGTATTAGGAGTCAAGGAGCAATTAAGACATCTCATAAATAACAGTTTAAGTTCGGGCTTTTAAATTGCGTTGTGCACATCTCAACAATATCAAGTTTCTTTTTAGCTAGGAAAACTTGTGTCAGAGTTCTCCTGTGGCCTACATGAATAACAATGATTGCCTACTGCGAGTTAGCACATTTCAAATGCGTGTCAGTTTAACATTAAATTTTACACTTCTTTTTGGCACATTTATCATACTATATTAGTTCATTTTTTGTCCTAATTTTTTAGACTGTATTACCTTCTAGAGTTATTTTTGCAAATATGTACATGGTCTGTCTATATGAAACCGGTTAAATGATTCTGGTTGCTGGAAGCTGGCCCAAATCAGTGATTCTTAAGATATGGTCTGAGAAAGTAACCAGCTTTAAGTCTGCCGCTTGCATCTGACAACTTTCTGACACTAAAAACAGGTAACCCTTGAATGTGGTCTATATCATCGGCTCATAAAGTATATTCTACCTCTCCTGGATATAATTTTTGCCAGACATCGTTTAAATTAAGTGTGTACATTACATCCTGAAAACAAGCTCGAGTTCTAAGTTTACACAAGTTGTCCTGGGATATAATGCAGCAAGTGGTACATACTTATATTTAAGTAGATTTATGAGAAAGCCCAATCTGAGTGTTGTTGTCATGGCTGTGGTGGGGGTTATGCATCGGGAGACACGCAGATACACTCTTCCCTTCCTTTATTACCATTGCATGACTGGGAAGCGTGTTGGTTGCAGACTACATCACCCAGCATCCACTGGGGCATTTCCGGGATACGGTAACGTCGGTCAGCTGATGTGATGAGGGCAGGATATTACCTGACTAGCCCGCTGCTCAGTGCTAGTCGTTCCTGCTTTCTTTGGACTTCTGCGACCTGCCTCATTGCTTCGATTCTTGGATCCCGCTCTTGTTAGCGGTCTGACGGCGCTGCCACACCAGCGTTCTTCCCGGCAGCTTTCCTTGCCGTGATACCTGCCTGGAGGCGTTCTGTCTTCGGCGGCGGCTTTCCTTGCTGCATTACCTGTTTGGAGGCGTTTGTCCTTCAGTGGCGACTTTCCTTGCCGCGATACCAACGTGGAGGCATTTTTACTTCATTGTTTCTTTAGTGGCGGCTTCCCGACCGGAGCCGCCTCCTGTTATGCTCACAATAGCTGCCTGCATTCCACATACCGCTCCTGTGAAGTAATAGGGGCTCCTTCTCATCTGTGGCAGATAAGTAGTGGGAGCGTGTTGTGTGCTGGGCTTCTTAGTTGTTACGTGACATTCTTTTATCCCAGTAACATTTCCCTTGAGCACATTTTGGTTCTCTCTTTATTTTTGGATTTGATTGTTTTCCGGACTTGTTGGCCTTTGAGTTCTGCGCTGCCTGAACTCCTTCTTCTTAGTTGCCCGAGAAGTATTAACAAGTCCTGTCTCCTGCTGGTGGTCTAGTGGATGTTGGGGGGATGTGAGTATTGTCTGACCTTGAATAGTGCTTGCCTTGGAGAGTAGTTTTGCTGTATGTATGCTTTCTTATTTCTCTCTTTTCTTGCATACAGGGACACAACAGGTTGTGATACATGGTAACCTTGGTGGCCTACTCTCCCTGCTAGACGGACCTGATCTGCGCGTCCTTCCGCAGGCAGTTTCTTTTGTTGTTTTTTCTAATTTCCCTTTTCCCCCGACACACTCCCTACGGAGCAGTGAGTACAAGCTGCTGGTCTCTGCGTGATGGTGTGGAAGGGAATTGGGTAACTATCTGCTCTCCATCATCCCCGCTGGAAGTTTTCAGCAGGTCAGTGGTGTTTCTGTCTACAGTGTCCGACAGAACGACTAGCCCACGTTGTTGACCAGCCCGGGTGATGGAACCGAATGAAATGATGGCTTCGGTTCTTGAAAGCCCGACTACCTTACAGATAGAGGTCCAGGCCTTCCGAGCGGAAAACCAGGATCTGCGCAAGGAGTTAGGAACTATGCGTAGGGAAGTAGCGGGGCTAACACGACAGGGCAAGACAGAGAGTAGTAGAGGACCCTACATTAAGGAATGGACATTGCCCCCTCCCATACGTTCGGAGGACGTACTCCCTGATCATGATCCCTCACAGGCTCCTGAAGGGAGCGCGCCAATTTCAGGGTTTGGTCTGCTAACCACACTTCCTCGCACCACAACAGTGGCAATGCTTCTATCAACGTCATCCAACAGCCTCAGTTACCGTTGGCCCCACCTAAACGTTTCAAGGGGATCCCAAGAAGTTTGGCGTTTTTCTGAACCAGTGTCGTCTGCATTTTCTATGTAAGCCAGCTGTATTCCACAACGACTAAGCCAAGACTGCATTTGTGATGTCGTATCTAGAGGGGAATGCTGCAAGTTGGTCCGTTCCGTTGATTGAAAGGGATGCCCCAGTATTATATGATTTTTCAGCGTTTTGTGAGGAAATGCAGAAACTCTTCGATAGGAGGTCTCATCTGCTTACCCTGGATAGGGAACTGATCACCTTGAAGCAAGGCATGCAGGATCTCCTATCCTACATCACATCCTTCAACAGGCTAGTGATTGAGACGGACGGGCCACTCGAGAAGAGAACCACCTTGTTTTACCAAGGATTGAGGGGTGAATTGAAGGACGTATTGGCCCAAGTGGTGCACATGCCCCAGTCTTGTGACGAGTTGATCACACTCACCGTGCAGTTGGATCATCGCCTTTTGGAGAGAAAAGGTGACAAAGGGATGACAGAACCCAGGTACTACATACACTGTCCCAAACCAGCGATGGAGGAGGCGTCACGTTCTTTGGATGGAGTGGAGCCCATGCAAATTAACGGCATCCGAGGGCCCTTAACCGTGGAAGAGCGAGACAGACAGCGCAATCAACGGTTGTGTCTATACTGTGGCAAAGGTGGGCATTTCCTTCGTGAATGCAGGGCCCGGTCAAAGGCTGTGGAAAAAGGAGCAGCAACACGAACACAAGCCGTCCTACAGCGTGACTGGAACGAATGGGAAACTGCATAAAACTGAAGAGCCTGAGCAAGACAGAGATCCCTTGTTCGAGCTCAGTACATAACGAGATCCCTTCTGTAGTGGCTAATACAGTGCAGACGTCGGTAGCCCATATAAGTGTGGTAGTCACGTTATGGTTGTATTCTAACCTACACCAAAGAGTCCCTGCTTTGCTTGATTCCGGAGCCACTGGCAACTTTATAGACCAAACATACGCACAGTACTTAGGTATACCTTGTGTTCTGAAAAGCACTCCCGAACCGGTGAAGGCGGTGGATGGTACTGCCTTGACATCAGGTTCTGTGAAGTATTACACGCAACCTATGGTTATGCAGTTCGGGAAGGAGCACTTTGAACTCATCCAGTTAGACCTCATTGATGCCCCTCATTTCCGCCTTATTTTGGGCATGCCATGGCTGACCTTACATGACCCTGATGTGCGGTGGTCTGCCCGATCAGTCACCATGGCTTCCGCTTTTTGCCGCGAACATTGCCGGAGCAAAGAGGCGTGTCAACCATCGGGGCTTATTACACAATCAAGTCATCTTGCTGCCAGAAGTGGGATACCTTTGGTTTGTTCCGCTGTGTCTGTGCCGTTGGAATACGAACAGTTCCAAGGGGTCTTCAACCAACAACAAGCAAGTCAGCTGCCTCCTCATCGATTGTATGATTGCAGGATAGACTTGACTCCAGGAGCCACCATCCCGTGCAGCCGCGTGTATGCACTCACGGAGCCCGAAACTCAACATTTGAAGGAGTATTTAGAGGCAAATCTAAAATCTGGGTTCATACGTCCGTCTTCTTCACCTGCTTCATCGCCTCTTTTCTTCATCCCCAAAAAGGAGGGGGATCTCCGAACCTGTATTGATTACAGCACTATCAATCGGGTTAAAGTAAAAAAACGTTCTCCGCTGCCCCTCATTCCCGTACTATTGGATCAATTGAAGGGAGCGCGTATCTTTACCCAGTTAGATCTCCGAGGCGCCTACCGCCTGATCAGAGTATGACAAGGGGATGAATGGAAGATGGCCTTCAGGACCAAATTCGGCCTCTACGAGTACCAGGTCATGCCCTTTGGGCTTTGTAATGCCCCCGCCACCTTCCAATTCTTCATGGACAAAGTTTTACGTGGATACCTCGATGTCTTTTGTATGGTCTATACTGATGATATATTGATCTGCTCCACCCACTTGAAGGAACACAGAAGACATGTGAAAGCCGTACTAGAACGGTTGCAGGAAAACGCACTCTATGCGAAGCTGGAGAAATGCCTATTTCATGTGCCCGAAATCGAGTTCCTGGGTTATGTCATCAATGAAGAAGGACTGCAAATGGATAACAAGAAAGTACAGGCTATCACGGAATGGAAATCGCTATTGACAGTGAAAGGGGTGCAGAGCTTCTTAGGTTTCGCGAATTTCTACAGACGATTTATCAAGGAATTTTCACACCTAGTGCAACCTATCACTCGGCTCCTGCGGAAGAAAGAGCGTTTCGTCTGGGGAGTAGAAGCAGAAGCTGCTTTTCAAGAACTAAAATCCAGATTCACACAGGCTCCCATCCTAGGATATCCGGATGCTACGTGTCATTCATCCTGGAAACCGATGCATCTCAATCTGCCTTAGGGGATGTTCTATCTCAACGACATCCTGACACTGGACAAGTCCACCGCGTTGCCTACTATTCCAAAAAGTTAACACCTACCGAATGTAACTATAGCATTTCCAATAAAGAACTGTTGGCAATAAAAAGAGCCTGTGAGGAGTGGAGGCACTATCTGCTAGGAGCCAGCCACACTATAGAAATATATACAGATCATCGGAACCTGCTGTTCCTTAAAACAGCCCGGGCCCTCACACCAAGACAATTAAGGTGGACTCTTTTTTTCCTGATTTTAACTTTGTTATAAAATACCAGCCAGGCCCACAGAATGGCAAGGCGGACGACCTCTCTAGGGCTCACCACCCCCTTGAAAAGGATGGCACTGAACCACCCATAATCCTGCAACACGCAGCGTTCCCCAGTTCAGAACAAGGAGTGGTTACCTCTGCCGCCTTCCTGGAAGACGTTAACACACAAGTAGGCCTCTTGAATCAGCTGGAGTGGATACAGGCCAAACCTACCCTCCGAACTAAAAAGAATGACTTGTTGTATCATACCCCAGCACTTTTCTTGCCCACGGAAGCCTTGCAAACCCTAGCATTATCCTGGATGCACGTCTCCACTATCGGGGGTCATTTAGGTTCCCAAAACACCATCGCGTTGACCGCACATCATTTCTGGTGGCCAACCCTACACCAAGATGTAAGACTGTATGTGAAAGGTTGTGCTGTTTGTGCTCAGGGAAAAACCAGCCACAGTAAACCCGTGGGGCAGCTTCGGTCTATTCCTGTTCCTCCATCGCCCTGGCACACGGTCTCTATGGACTTTATCGTTGAAATGCCCCCCAGCGATGGCCACACTGTGATCCTAGTAGTCGTGGATCATTTGACGAAGATGGGTCACTTCATTCACCTGAAGAAACTACCCACATCTTCTGAACTGGCTTTTGTTTTCCTACAGAATGTAGTAAGGCTTCATGGAGTCCCCGCAGTACTGATTACCGACCGAGGAACCCAATTCACTTCACGATTTTGGAAGGCTTTGTGCACCGCACTGAAGATAGACGCCTGGCTTTCTACTAGCTATCATCCTCAAACTGACGGCAAAACCGAACGGTTAAATCAGACCTTAGAACAATACCTCCGGTGTTTTTCGCTTCAGTATGAGGATGAACCGGGGTCTATACTTTGGATGGCAGAGTTTGCCTACAACAATGCCGAGCATTCTTCGTTGGGCTATTCCCCGTTTTTCTGCCAGAACGGTTGTCATCCTAACATATTACCCTTCGAATAGCCCTACTCTTCGAGAATTCCCTTGGTGCGAGAACATCATGCCCATCTGCGGGCAGTGCTGCAAGAAGCCAAGACGCAACTGTCCAAAACTCAGGTGGAAGATAAGCGCTATGCTGACCGACGGCGAACAAAGGAGCCCGAATACCGAGTGGGGGATAAGGTGTGGTTGGCGACCAAAAATCTACATCTGAAGGGGGTTGATAAACTGAAACCGAGATACGTAGGCCCCTACGCTATTACCAAAGTGATTAACCCAGTAGCTGTGAGGTTGAGTTTGCCATCTATGTGCTGGATACATCCCGTCTTCGCCCTTGTCTGCCTCAGACCAGACTACCCGATAGACCTCTCCCAGTGGAGATAGACGGGGATGATGAGTACGAGGTGCGGCGTATTTTGGATTCCAAGATAGTGAGGGGGCGTGTCCTTTATCTGGATGATTGGGTGGTTACGGCCCGGAGGAGCGCTCCTGGGAACCTGTTCGGAACCTCCATTGTCTGCTCCTGCTTAGACGTTTCCATGAACTGTTCCCTTCCAAGCCTGGCAGACCACCGGGATGGCGGTCTTTGTGGGGGGTACTGTCATGGCTGTGGTGGGGGTTATGCATTAGGCGACACGCAGACACACTCTTCCCTTCCTTTATTACCATTGCATGACTGGGAAGCGTGTGGGTTGCACACTACATCACCCAGCATCCACTGGGGCATTTCCGGGATACGGTAACGACGGTCAGCTGATGTGATGAGGGCAGGATATTATCTGACTAGCCCGCTGCTCAGTGCTAGTCGTTCCTGCTTTCTTTGGACTTCTGCGACCTGCCTCATTGCTTCGATTCTTGGATCCCGCTCTTGTTAGCGGTCTGACGGCACTGCCACGCCAGCGTTCTTCCCAGCGGCTTTCCTTGCCGCGATACCTGCCTGGAGGCGTTCTGTCTTCGGCGGCGGCTTTCCTTGCCGCATTACCTGTTTGGAGGCGTTTGTCCTTCAGTGGCAGCTTTCCTTGCCGCGATACCTGCCTGGAGGCATTTTTACTTCATTGTTTCTTTAGTGGCGGCTTCCCGACCGGAGCCGGGTTCCGCCTCCTGCTATGCTGACAATAGCCGCCTGCATTCCATATACCGCTCCTGTGAAGTAATAGGGGCTCCTTCTCAGATAAGTAGTGGGAGCGTGTTGTGTGCTGGGCTTCTTAGTTGTTACGTGACATTCTTTTATCCCAGTAACATTTCCCTTGAGCACATTTTGGTTCTCTCTTTATTTTTGGATTGGATTGTTTTCTGGACTTGTTGGCCTTTGAGTTCTGCGCTGCCTGAACTCCTCCTTCTTAGTTGCCCGAGAAGTATTAACAAGTCCTGTCTCCTGCTGGTGGTCTAGTGGATGTTGGGGGGATGTGAGTATTGTCTGACCTTGAATAGTGCTTGCCTTGGAGAGTAGTTTTGCTGTATGTATGCTTTCTTATTTCTCTCTTTTCTTGCATACAGGGACACAACAGGTTGTGATACATGGTAACCTTGGTGGCCTACTCTCCCTGCTAGATGGACCTGATCTGCGCGTCCTTCCGCCGGCAGTTTCTTTTGTTGTTTTTTCTAATTTCCCTTTTCCCCGACACACTCCCTACGGAGCAGTGAGTGCAAGCTGCTGGTCTCTGCGTGATGGTGTGGAAGGGAATTGGGTAACTATCTGCTCTCCATCATCCCCGCTGGAAGTTTTCAGCAGGTCAGTGGTGTTTCTGTCTACAGTGTCCGACAGAACGACTAGCCCACGTTGTTGACCAGCCCTGGTGATGGAACCGAATGAAATGATGGCTTCGGTTCTTGAAAGCCCGACTACCTTACAGATAGAGGTCCAGGCCTTCCGAGCGGAAAACCAGGATTTGCGCAAGGAGTTAGGAACTATGCGTAGGGAAGTAGCGGGGCTAACACGACAGGGCAAGACAGAGAGTAGTAGAGGACCCTACATTAATGAATGGACTTTGCCCCCTCCCATACGTTCGGAGGACGTACTCCCTGATCATGATCCTTCACAGGCTCCTGAAGGGAGCGCTCCTATTTCAGGGTTTTGGTCTGCTAACCACACTTCCTCGCACCACAACAGTGGCAATGCTTCTATCAACGTCATCCAACAGCCTCAGTTACCGTTGGCCCCACCTGAACGTTTCCATGGGGATCCCAAGAAGTTTGGCGTTTTTCTGAACCAGTGTCGTCTGCATTTTCTATGTAAGCCAGCTGTATTCCACAACGACCAAGCCAAGACTGCATTTGTGATGTCGTATCTAGAGGGGAATGCTGCAAGTTTGTCCGTTCCGTTGATTGAAAGGGATGCCCCAGTATTATATGATTTTTCAGCGTTTTGTGAGGAAATGCAGAAACTCTTCGATAGGAGGTCTCATCTGCTTACCCTGGATAGGGAACTGATCACCTTGAAGCAAGGCATGCAGGATCTCCTATCCTACATCACATCCTTCAACAGGCTAGTGATTGAGACGGACGGGCCACTCGAGAAGAGAACCACCTTGTTTTACCAAGGATTGAGGGGTGAATTGAAGGACGTATTGGCCCAAGTGGTGCACATGCCCCAGTCTTGTGACGAGTTGATCACACTCACCGTGCAGTTGGATCATCGCCTTTTGGAGAGAAAAGGTGACAAAGGGATGACAGAACCCAGGTACTACATACACTGTCCCAAACCAGCGATGGAGGAGGCGTCACGTTCTTTGGATGGAGTGGAGCCCATGCAAATTAACGGCATCCGAGGGCCCTTAACCGTGGAAGAGCGAGACAGACAGCGCAAACAACGGTTGTGTCTGTACTGTGGCAAAGGTGGGCATTTCCTTCGTGAATGCAGGGCCCGGTCAAAGGCTGTGGAAAAAGGAGCAGCAACACGAACACAAGCCGTCCTACAGCGTGACTGGAACGAATGGGAAACTGCGTAAATCTGAAGAGCCCGAGCAAGACAGAGATCCCTTGTTTGAGCTCAGTACATAACGAGATCCCTTCTGTAGTGGCTAATACAGTGCAGACGTCGGTAGCCCATATAAATGTGGTGGTCACGTTATGGTTGGATTCTAACCTACACCAAAGAGTCCCTGCTTTGCTTGAATCCGGAGCCACTGGCAACTTTATAGACCAAACATACGCACAGTACTTAGGTATACCTTGTGTTCTGAAAAGCACTCCCGAACCGGTGAAGGTGGTGGATGGTACTGCCTTGACATCAGGTTCTCTGAAGTATTACACGCAACCTATGGTTATGCAGTTCGGGAAGGAGCACTTTGAACTCATCCAGTTTGACCTCATCGATGCCCCTCATTTCCGCCTTATTTTGGGCATGCCATGGCTGACCTTATATGACCCTGATGTGCGGTGGTCTGTCCGATCAGTCACCATGGCTTCCGCTTTTTGCCGCGAACATTGCCGGAGCAAAGAGGCGTGTCAACCATCGGGGCTTATTACACAATCAAGTCATCTTGCTGCCAGAAGTGGGATACCTTTGGTTTGTTCCGCTGTGTCTGTGCCGTTGGAATACGAACAGTTCCAAGGGGTCTTCAACCAACAACAAGCAAGTCAGCTGCCTCCTCATCGATTGTATGATTGCAGGATAGACTTGACTCCAGGAGCCACCATCCCGTGCAGCCGCGTGTATGCACTCACGGAGCCCGAAACTCAACATTTGGAGAAGTATTTAGAGGCAAATCTCAAATCTGGGTTCATACGTCCGTCTTCTTCACCTGCCTCATCGCCTCTTTTCTTCATCCCCAAAAAGGAGGGGGATCTCCGAACCTGTATTGATTACAGCACTATCAATCGGGTTAAAGTAAAAAAACGTTCTCCGCTGCCCCTCATTCCCGTACTATTGGATCAATTGAAGGGAGCGCATATCTTTACCAAGTTAGATCTCTGAGGCGCCTACCGCCTGGTCAGAGTATGACAAGGGGATGAATGGAAGATGGCCTTCAGGACCAAATTCGGCCTCGACGAGTACCAGGTCATGCCCTTTGGGCTTTGTAATGCCCCCACCACCTTCCAATTCTTCATGGACAAAGTTTTACGTGGATACCTCAATGTCTTTTGTATGGTCTATACTGATGATATATTGATCTGCTCCACCCACTTGAAGGAACACAGAAGACATGTGAAAGCCGTACTAGAACGGTTGCAGGAAAACGCACTCTATGCGAAGCTGGAGAAATGCCTGTTTCATGTGCCCGAAATCGAGTTCCTGGGTTATGTCATCAATGAAGAAGGACTGCAAATGGATAACAAGAAAGTACAGGCTATCACGGAATGGAAATCGCCATTGACAGTGAAAGGGGTGCAGAGCTTCTTCGGTTTCGCGAATTTCTACAGACGATTTATCAAGGAATTTTCACACCTAGTGCAACCTATCACTCGGCTCCTGCGGAAGAAAGAGCGTTTCGTCTGGGGAGTAGAAGCAGAAGCTGCTTTTCAAGAACTAAAATCCAGATTCACACAGGCTCCCATCCTAGGATATCCGGATGTTACGTTGTCATTCATCCTGGAAACCGATGCATCTCAATCTGCCTTTGGGGGTGTTCTATCTCAACGACATCCTGACACTTGGCAAGTCCACTGCGTTGCCTACTATTCCAAAAAGTTAACACCTACTGAATGTAACTATAGCATTTCCAATAAAGAACTGTTGGCGATAAAAAGAGCCTGTGAGGAGTGGAGGCACTATCTGCTAGGAGCCAGCCACACTATAGAAATATATACAGATCATCGGAACCTGCTGTTCCTTAAAACAGCCCGGGCCCTCACACCAAGACAATTAAGGTGGACTCTTTTTTTCCTGATTTTGACTTTGTTATAAAATACCAGCCAGGCCCACAGAATGGCAAGGCGGACGCCCTCTCTAAAGCTCACCACCCCCTTGAAAAGGATGGCACTGAACCACCCGTAATCCTGCAACACGCAGCGTTCCCCAGTTCAGAACAAGGAGTGGTTACCTCTGCCGCCTTCCTGGAAGACGTTAAGACACAAGTAGGCCTCTTGAATCAGCTGGAGTGGATACAGGCCGAACCTACCCTCCGAACTAAAAAGGATGACTTGTTGTATCATACCCCAGCACTTTTCTTGCCCACGGAAGCTTTGCAAACCCTAGCATTATCCTAGATGCACGACTCCACTATCGGGGGTCATTTAGGTTCCCAAAAAACCATCGCGTTGACCGCACATCATTTCTGGTGGCGGACCCTACGCCAAGATGTAAGACTGTATGTGAAAGTTTGTGCTGTTTGTGCTGTTTGTGCTCAGGGAAAAACCATCCACAGTAAACCCGTGGGGCAGCTTCGGTCTATTCCTGTTCCTCCATTGCCCTGGCACACGGTCTCTATGGACTTTATCGTTGAAATGCCCCCCAGCGATGGCCACACTGTGATCCTAGTAGTCGTGGATCATTTGACGAAGATGGGTCATTTCATTCACCTGAAGAAACTACCCACATCTTCTGAACTGGCTTTTGTTTTCCTACAGAATGTAGTAAGGCTTCATGGAGTCCCCGCAGTACTGATTTCCGACCGAGGAACCCAATTCACATCACGATTTTGGAAGGCTTTGTGCACCGCACTGAAGATAGACGCCCGGCTTTCTACTAGCTATCATCCTCAAACTGACGGGAAAACCGAACGGTTAAATCAGACCTTAGAACAATACCTCCGGTGTTTTTCGCATCAGTATGAGGATGAACGGGGGGTCTTCACTTTGGATGGCAGAGTTTGCCTACAACAATGCCGAGCATTCTTCGTTGGGCTATTCCCCGTTTTTCTGCCAGAACGGTTGTCATCCTAACATATTACCCTTCGAATAGCCCAACGCTTCGAGAATTCCCTTGGTGCGAGAACATCAATGCCATCTGTGGGCGGTGCTGCAAGAAGCCAAGACGCAACTGTCCAAAACTCAGGTGGAAGATAAGCGCTATGCTGACCGACGGCGAACAAAGGAGCCCGAATACCGAGTGGGGGATAAGGTGTGGTTGGCGACCAAAAATCTACATCTGAAGGGGGTTGATAAACTGAAACCGAGATACGTAGGCCCCTACGCTATTACCAAAGTGATTAACCCAGTAGCTGTGAGGTTGAGTTTGCCATCTATGTGCTGGATACATCCCGTCTTCGCCCTTGTCTGCCTCAGACCAGACTACCCGATAGACCTCTCCCAGTGGAGATAGACGGGGATGATGAGTACGAGGTGCGGCGTATTTTGGATTCCAATATAGTGAGGAGGCGTGTCCTTTATCTGGTTGATTGGGTAAGTTACGGCCCGGAGGAGCGCTCCTGGGAACCTGTTCGGAACCTCCATTGTCCGCTCCTGCTTAGATGTTTCCATGAACTCTTCCCTTCCAAGCCTGGCAGACCACCGGGATGGCGGTCTTTGTAGGGGGTACTGTCATGGCTGTGGTGGGGGTTATGCATTAGGAGACACGCAGACACACTCTTCCCTTCCTTTATTACCATTGCATGACTGGGAAGCGTGTTGGTTGCACACTACATCACCCAGCATCCACTGGGGCATTTCCGGCATACGGTAACGACGGTCAGCTGATGTGATGAGGGCAGGATATTATCTGACTAGCCCGCTGCTCAGTGCTAGTCGTAACTGCTTTCTTTGGACTTCTGCGACCTGCCTCATTGCTTCGATTCTTGGATCCCGCTCTTGTTAGCGGTCTGACGGCACTGCCACGCCAGCGTTCTTCCCAGCGGCTTTCCTTGCCACGATACCTGCCTGGAGGCGTTCTGTCTTCGGCGGCGGCTTTCTTTGCCGCATTACCTGTTTGGAGGCGTTTGTCCTTCAGTGGCGGCTTTCCTTGCCGCGATACCTGCCTGGAGGCATTTTTAGTTCATTGTTTCTTTAGTGGCGGCTTCCCGACCGGAGCCGGGTTCCGCCTCTTGCTATGCTGACAATAGCCGCCTGCATTCCACGTACCGCTCCTGTGAAGTAATAGGGGCTCCTTCTCATCTGTGGCAGATAAGTAGTGGAAGCGTGTTGTGTGCTGCGCTTCTTAGTTGTTAGGTGACATTCTTTTATCCCAGTAACATTTCCTTTGAGCGCATTTTGGTTCTCTCTTTATTTTTGGATTTGATTGTTTTCCGGACTTGTTGGCCTTTGAGTTCTGCGCTGCCTGAACTCCTCTTTCTTAGTTGCCCGAGAAGTATTAACAAGTCCTGTCTCCTGCTGGTGGTCTAGTGGATGTTGGGGGGATGTGAGTATTGTCTGACCTTGAATAGTACTTGCTTTGGAGAGTAGTCTTGCTGTATGTATGCTTTCTTATTTCTCTCTTTTCTTGCATACACGGACACAACAGGTTGTGATACATGGTAACCTTGGTGGCCTACTCTCCCCGCTAGACGGACCTGATCTGCGCGTCCTTCCGCCAGCAGTTTCTTTTGTTGTTTTTTCCAATTTCCCTTTTCCCCCAACACACTCCCTACGGAGCAGTGAGTACAAGCTGCTGTTCTCTGGGTGATGGTGTGGAAGGGAATTGGGTAACTATCTGCTATCAATCATCCCCGCTGGACGTTTTCAGCAGGTCAGTGGTGTTTCTGTCTACAGTGTCCGACAGTTGTCATCCCTGGCCAGTCAGACATCAAAAGCTACACCATAGACCATGCACCTAGAAGCATAAACAAAGAACAACATTATCACGGCAACATGTCTGGAGGCATCATGTTTCGAAAAAATATTGAGTTAAAAATATTCGGTGACAGAAATATCGCGATGCACAAATATTGTTGACAAGAATATCGTTTTCTGAGCTGGTAGTATCATTTTAAATAATATTGAAGTTTTTAATATTGTTTTCAGTATTATAGTGATTAAAAATATCATTTTTCAAATTATTTTATTGTGTTTTTAGTTGATATATTAATTTTATGTGTTATTGTTTACATAAATGTTATTGTATTTTAAAATGTAGCTTGTAATTTCACGATTTAGAATTTTTATTTAATTTTTAACAGTGATTTATAGTGTTGTGGGGGTTGTTTGTAGGGGGATAGGATGGGAAGTTAATTAGGAAATAATTAATTATGAATAGGGCTCCCGGTTTTATGGAATTTATATTTTTGTCATTTCCGTCTGTATTTATCCATATTTATTTTTGCTAATTTTACCTGTATTTATGCATATTTATTTTAGGTTTTGTGAAAAAATGAAGCTGAATTGTGTATATTTCTGCATTTATTTAACCAGTTAATGTACATTTGTGCCTGAACGCCTGACCGGTTCAAAGATATATACACACTCAGGTGATAAACTACGCACTTATAAGAAAACTTGCACATTTTAGTATCAAGGTTGTGCAAATCTACTGCTGTTTAAGGCTCTTTACTAAAGTTCCTTTATTTGTTTAATCCCTTGCCTGTCAATCCGCACAGCTTTTGGCCTGGTTGACAGCATTCAGAATCATTAAAAAACAACCCAATTTCCATTTTTATCCACATTTAAAAATAAATACAGACAGGAAAATCAATGGTTTTCTGTCTGTATTTATCTGTAAAAATCTGTAAAAACGGAAAACAGTGAGCCTTAATTATGAATTATTTGTCACATTTTATTGAATTTTATGATTGACATACATTTATTATTCAACTTATGTAATACTGATTTATTTTCATTGTTGCTATATGCGGGCAGTTAGGTTTGTAGTGGTATAGGGAGGGAAGTAAGTTGACTAATCATTTATAAATGTATTAACAATTTAATTGTTAATTATTTAATTGGTTTTTGATTTTGTAATTTATGGAATACTTACTTATTTCACTTATATTTTAGTTACAGGCTGCTAGGTTTGTAGGGGGTCTGAAGTGGAAAGTTAACTAAGTAATAATTAACAATTTATTAAAAATTGTCAATTATTTAATTGATTTTTAATTATGTAAAATAGGGAATACTGATTTATTTTACTTATATTTTAGTTGTGGGGATGCTAGGTTTGTAGGTGTATAGGGTGGGAAGATAATTAAGTAATAATTAGCTATTAGTTATTATTGTAAATTAATTATTTAATTGAATTGAACTATGGAAATTATGGAATACTTATTTATTTTAATTATGTTTTATTTGCAGGATCCTAAGGTTGTGGGGATCTAGTGTGGGAAGATAAGTAACAGTGTATTAATAATTAATTATTGTTAATTATTAAATTGATGTTATATATGTAAGTTATGGAATACTTATTTTTTTTGTTGAATTTTAGGTGTGGGCTGTTAGGTTTGTAGGAGTATAGGGTGGGAAGTTAATTAATAATTGAACAACAATTATTTTTTAAGTGATAATTATTTTACTGAATAGTAATTATGTAAATTGATTGTTTTTATTTTTGTATTACATATATATTTCCATGTTAATTAATAATTAATATATTAGGAGTTTAATATTTTTCTACATGCATTGGGTGACTCAAATGTAATGTGGATGAAGTGAAGTACTTTCCATACTCTTGCTTAGACTGCATTAGGAATTGTAAAATGAACATCTTCGCAGTTCAACACTTTCCCTACTGTTGCGCTGTTTGGAGTGGGAATAGTAAATTTCACCCCTCCGAAATCCAAATCTTTCCATACTGTTGCACAGATTGAAGTGGGAATAATACATTTTACCCTTCCATAGTCCAACACTTTCCCTACTGTTGCTCTCTTTGGAGTGGGAATAGAAAATTTAACTTCTTTGAAGTTCAACGCTTTCCCTACTGTTGCTGCTTATACTGGAGTGCAAACAGTAAATTTTGCCCCTCCAAAGTCCAACTTTTTCCCTATTGTTGCACTGACTGGAGTAGGAATAGTAAATCTAACCCTCTGAAGTTCCACACTTTCCCTACTGTTGCATAAACTAGAGTGGAAATAGTGTATTTAATATTCTTAGACTTCAATAGTTTTCATAATATTGGTTAAGTAGGTTTTATAGCATTTTTTTATATTTTAAATTGTTTGTTTTTAAATGTATTTGAATATTTATAGTATTTTTAGTAAATATGTGTTTTAAGGTTTTAAATGTTTTATATTTCATTTATTGTCTGCATTATTATATTTTTTCTTATTGAATTGCTTATATTTTTATGGTTTTATTGTGTATGTATCTTCATTTGTAATTTAAATTTGTAAAGCGCATAAAACCAGAAAGGCATCAAAGTGCTATAACCGGCAAGAGAAAATGGGGGAGACAAACAGAGGCAATTATGGTTGCCAGAAAAGCCAAGTTTTCACGTGTTTTTGAAACGCAGAGTAAGAGGTAATGCTAACAATATGTGCAGTGAGAATGTTCCATAGCCTGGCAGCCACCACAGAAAAGGCACGCTCACCTCATCTCACCTTCCTCAAACAGGAAACAATCACTTTCCTCTGACCAGCCGATCTCAAAGGTCTGGTTGGAAGATACCAGTTGAAGACAGTTCTTAAATATTAAGAGCCCTGCTGGTTGAAGGCCTTATAAACCAGGTACAGAGCTTTAAAATCAGCCGTTTCCTCACTGGGAGCCAGTGCAGTGTCTGCAAACCCTCCCTCACCGAGCGATATTTAGGAACGCGCAAAACCAGCTGCGCCGCCGCATTTTTAATGACCTGACGTTTATTAAGCGAATATTGGTTGCCGTTGAAATACAGAGTGTTACAGTAGTCAAGGCGGGATGTTATAAGCGCAAGACCACTGACCAGCCGTGGCCCATGCAGGTAAAAGCGGTGGGGCACGAAATTCCCCCCACCTGGCCCCACCACTCTTACCTGCATGGGCCGTGGCTGCCACTGACACTCAACTCCTTAGGAAGGATGGGAAAGATCTTCTTCAAGCTCTTTATGATACAGAAAGAAGAACTCACTGTCCTGTTGACCTTAGAGTCAAATATCAGGGTGTTATCATAGATCATCCCCAGATTTTTAGCAGGTAGCAGATTGCATGTCACTGGCGTCCAACAGTCAGTCTAAACAGAGTTCTCCACCTCGAAGACCACAATCTCCGTATTCTCAGCGTTCATCTTGAGCCAATTCTCTCGCATCTAGGTGCTGACTTCAACAATACAAGACCTGAACTTGTCCACTACTCATGTCCATTCACCGGATATAGAGACGATGATTTGGGTATTGTCCAAGTAGGACAATACCTGAAAACCAAAAGAGCATACAAGTTCTGCCAATGGGGCCAACATAAAGATTAAGGGGTCGATTCCGATTCGGGCCGGAAATTTCTCCGACCGAGCCGGACCCGGAGAGATTTCCGACCGAATCGGACCCGTGCAGTCCGACCGAACGAGTACGATGCGGCCGTATGTTATCGGACACGAGTCGGTCGGACTCCCATTGAACTCAATGGGAGCCGGTCGTACAACGCGTACGCGGGCTCCCATTGCCTCAATGGGTGCGAGGCGGACAAGGGCGCCCCCTACAGCGAGTACGCCGCGAGCGCTCCGCGGCGTACACGCACAGGTAGGGGGACCCTTAGGTCCCCTCTGTGTGCGCCTCGCGCGGCTACGCGCACAGGGGGTCCGACACGGACTCCCAAAGTACGGCTCCGACAGCTCTTACGAGCCGGAGTGCGCGGCTCGGTCGGACTGCTCGCGGCGCGCATCGTACTTACCCGGCCGGAAACGTCTCCATTGCGCGGTGCGGACCGGGTCCGACCGAGTCGGTCGGAGCGGTTCGAGTCCGAGCGAGTCGGTCGGAGTTGTCGGGACGCCCGGACGAGTCGGTCGGCGAACTCGCATCGTACTCGCTCGGCCGGACTCAGCGTACGGTTCGGTCGGGAAACAGGCTTTCGCATGGCTTTTTCCCGACCGAATGGTATTGGGTGCGCTCCGACCGAGATCGGAATCGGCCCCTAAATAAGGTGGGACTGAGGGAGTACCCATGCAGGACACCACAGGGAAGCTGAAAGGTTTAGCCCTGAAGTCCCCGCAGCTCACTGTTTTGGTCCTATTCCTATTGTGTGTAATGCATGTTTAAATATATAAAATATATAATGGAAAATACTTATTTTTATTAATTATATATGTGTTTGTGTTTATATAAATATTATATATTTAAGTATACCATTATATATAGTATTAAATATCAGTGAAATGTATTTAATATACAATTATACTGTAGATATGTATTAAAATATTTAACATTTGCTTCTTTAAACTTTATTTACATTAAACAAATCGATATTTTTGTATATTTTTGGAAGATATTAGTTTCAACTATATTTTTTCCCCAATATTTTGGTGCTTACCATTATAAGTATAGGACACGATATTGTGGTAAACGATACTTTTGACACAATATTTTTGGCAACAATATTTTTTACAATGATATTGTGTCAGTGATCATGATGCATAGAGAGTTCCACCCACGCCTTGGAGTCACAACTTTATTCTGTCGCCTTCCCTCTCTATCCTGATTAGTGACTGCTAAGTTAAAGTCACCATCCATACTAAGTGGGTTAGCACATTGAGCTAGGGCTAGAGTGACGTTATGCGGCAGTTCAGGATGATTCGTAATGGGTGCAGATATAGTGGCAACACTTACATTTGAGCCAATCATGTCAAAGAGAGCTCTTGGGACTCTATGTCTTGATACTTATTTGGAAACTGGTAGTAACAATTTATTATCATGACCGCCACCCCCCCCCCCCCAGAAGTGGAGCCAAAACCTGCAAAGTTCATCGTGGGGTAGTTCAAACGTTTTGCTGCAGCGATGGTCTGGAGACTCCTGGAAGATACAGACTAGTACTGCCTCGTTTTCTATAAATTACTGCACTACGCACATTCAATAACTACTATTCACATTAGTTGATAATACCTGGATTCAGCTTACAAATAAGAATAACAATTGTGAGTGCTCTGCTTCACAGTTCTCAACTGTTCCCTTTCTCTGACTTGTTCTCTAGAATAGTTTTGCTTTTCAAAAACCCCAGTCCCTTGCCTCATACACCATTTGCAGCAGAAAAATTGAGCTGTCCCACCCTCAGAAGTATGTGTTAGATGGTGCTGCATCTAGTTGGGCATGGTAGTTTCAGATTCCTGTGAATCCCGCCTATTCCAGTTCAGTGCTGATAACATAAATACACTTCAGTTAATTACCCGTTATTTATTCCTTACCTTGCCCTGGTTCAGTACAAATTCTTTGAGCGCCATGAGGACAATTTTCAGATTTGAAAGTAATATTGGCAGTGATTAAAGCTTTGCATTTGATGCTTTCGGTTCCTTTTGCCTGCGAGCGATGTAGGTTGCCAATTCCTGAAACACTGAAGAGGAATAGCTTACAAGGGCATTAGTACTATGGTGTTTATTAGAGGCTTTTACCAAAATCCTTCCTTTGACATTGAAATCTTGGAAGACTACCAATGTTCCAAGGGGCAGAGGAGATCTGAGCACCACACCCTCTGTGGCCAGTTCAGAGCTATTAGACTCAATTACAACGTCCAAAATCATCCTCAGAATTAGAGAAATCAGGGGGATAGGAAGAAATATGTACTGGAGGCTGATGTTCCACGTCAAGTTGAATGCATCTCCTAGGGCTACCTGCACTTGGAACTGCAGGGAGCAGAACAGCGAGCAGTAAGTCTTCTCATGAGTTGCAAAGAGATCCACTGGAGGATTGCCACAAAGACTAAATGACTATTAGAGATGCCACTCATGGTCAGCAAGATATCACCAACTGGGAACCCACAAGATGGTTTACGATCAGCCAGGCGTGAAGAGCTTGAGACAATTGTGATGGGTCAACACCTGGTACTGGAAACTCCTGGAACGGACCAGGAGGCTGACCAAATACTGCCCCATTCATCAAGTGTAGAAGACCTTTGGTGCTTTGCCACTAGGTTCATGTACAAATCACTGCTGTTTGAAATTTGACGGAATGGTACAGATATTTTCTCTTCTCCTTGACAAAGCAATGGCGTGGCTGAAGTGTAAAGTAAGATGCAAAGTGGCATCACATCAGTCTCAGGCTTTGATAGAATTCAAGGTACCTCACAGACTAAATGGAGTCAATTCCCAAAATGAACTTTCAGCAGATAAGCAGTGGATTTACTAACGGAAATAATTATTTGGAGGAAGCAGACGTGCTGAGCTGTTAAAGACTGTTCCAACTTCACTAGTGGCCCTTTATGGTTTAAATTGACCAGTGGCCATTTGTGGTTTATGAGCAAGGGTAAAAAGAAAATTGAAGTTTTGCTGTTTCTTCTCAGAATTGTAAAGTGCTACCTAACTAAATTGATGGCATCTCTCAAGCTTTATTTCCTTTGAGAGCTAGTGCAACTTTCCTGTCGTTTTTTAGGTCGAAGCCTACCAGACAGTGCAGCTGTCTGGTTTGCTAAAGACTTCTTAGGGACATTCAGAAAGCTGACCGAGGAATGCATTCCGTCCGTTGCTTACCATTCGCTTTGTGGTTTGTATCTCACATTTTCTGGCTTTCTATTTGCTGGCTTTATTTGCTTTAGGTTGTCCAGATTGAGTTTGTCCCTCCCATTGCCCAAACCTTGTTTACTGTATTCTTCCACAAACTCGCTTTCTGTAAACAGGCCTTTAAATCTTGTTCTTATCTCGTCACATTTGCTGTGTATTCAAAGACAGAGGTCAAATGTCAAGCTCATTCAAGTCCGCCCGCCATCGTAGCGGTGTTTGGGACCGTCCGCCATGCATGCGGTGGTCCCGCATACCCGATTAGGATGGGACCGCCACCGCTGCGGTCAGATTCCGCACCGTTAACATTGCGGCAGTGGCTGCTGACAGCAGCACCGCTGCGATGTCGAAAAGAGCATGTTGTGCATTTCACTGCACTACATGGCAGGCACTAGACTGTGCCTGCCACATGGTGCAGTGAAATGCAGGGGGGTACCATGGGTACCCCCCCAGTGCACCCACGCCTCCCCCCCAGCACAAGGGGGGCCCGCAACGGGCCCCCGAAAACAATCCCTGCTAGCCTTTCAATGGCGGTTCAACCGCCACGGAAAGGCGGGCTTCCTCCAGCATCATAATTCTGCGGACTGAGCCTGCTAGGCTCCGCCACCATTGTAAGCATGCTGACGGCTCCGCCAGGCAATCGTAACGATTGCCTGTGGCAATTCCGTGGTGGACGGGCTTTGCCCCCGCCGCGGTCTGGATCCCACCGCCATCGTAATCTGGCGGTCGGAGAATCGCGGTCCACAGGGCCGGCGGACCTCACCGCCAGCCCGGCGGTGGCGATCCTTCCGCCATCGTAATCAGCCCCTTGGTGTTTAGTTTTCTCTCTCTGACTTCAAAGTGAGAGAATTTGTGTGACAATCCTGCTGAATATCCATGTAAGAAGAGAGGGTGTAGGATGTTTTTTTCTAGCACACAACAAAAAAAAATAACTGTGCTGATGATCTAGAATATATCATATTTAGTACAAATGAAGCACATTTTTTTGTAATTATTAACTGTGGAGAAAACAAAAATTTGAATACTATCAAAACACATCAATACACTAGGTGATGACATTTGCACACATTATCGTTTGTGTGCAGAAAAAACACATTTAGGTGCAAATGTAATGGTCACTTCAATTGAAAATTTGTTATCTGTAATGGCAGTGTGCTACCACACGATGCATACTCCACACTACGCCACTCCACTCAATGCTCTTTCACTCTATGCCATGTCACTCCACTCTACGACATGCCACTCTACTCTACACCTCTCCACTCTAAGACACTCTACGACATGCCACGCCACTCTACACCACTCCACTCTATGCCACTTACTCCACAACACAACACTCCACTCTATGCCCTTTTACACCACATCACTTACCCTACTCCAATCTACCCCACCCCACTCTGCTACAATCTACCCCAATCTACTCCACTGCAAGCTACCCCACTTCACTGTACCCAATCTACCCCACTTCACTTCAATCTACCCCACTTCACTCCAACCTACCCAACTCCACCCCAATCTACCCAACCCTACTCTGCTACGATATACCCTAATCTACTCCACTCCAATCAACCTCAGTTCACTCCACCCAATCTACCCCACTCCAATCTATCCTATTCCACTCCAACCTACCCCACTTCAATCTATCCCACCCAATGTACCGCCCCACTCCACCTCACCCCTATCTACCACACTCCAACCCACCCCAATCCATTCTACTATGATCCAATCTACCCCACTACACTACAATATACCTCCCTCCACTCAATCTAACCCAATCAACCCCAACCCACTCCAATTGACCCCACTCCACCCCAATCGACCACACTCCACTCAAATCTACCCACCTCTGCTCCAATCTACCTGTGTATCCCACTCAACTCCAATCCACTACAATGAACCCCAATTCCACTCTCTCCACTCCAGTCTACCCGACTCCACTCTAATCTACTGCACTCTAATTTACCCCACTCCATTCCAATTTACCCCACTCCACTCCAAATTCCACAGCAATCTATCCAATTCCTTTCCACTCTAATCTACCCCAGTCCGCTCCAACCTACCCCACTCCACCACAATCTACCCCACTCCACCACAATCTACCACACTTCACTCCATTCTACTCCACTTCAATATACCACAATCTACCCCTCCACTCCAATCTACTGCACTCCTCTGCATTCTACCCAAATCTACACCACTCAACTTTACTCCAATCTACCACACTTCACTCAAATCTACCTCACTCCACCCCCAATCTACCCTACTCCAATCTGCCCCTCCCCTATCTACTTCACTCCAATCTACTCCACTCCATACCAATCTACCTCAACATAAACCACTCCACCCACTGCAATCTACTGCACCCCACTCTACCCCACTCCAATCCAACCCATTGCAATCTACCCCACTCCACTCCATTCCAATCTACCCTACTTTAATCCACCCCACTCCACTCCAATCTACCCCACTCCACTCTGCCCTAATCCAGCTCACTCCACTCCAATCTACACTCCACTCCAGTCTATCCAACTCTTCTTCACCCCACTCCACTCCAGTATACCCCACTCCGCTTCACTCCAGTCTACCTCATGCCACCCACATCTACCCCACTCCAGTCCAATCTAACCCACTCGACCCCAATCCATTCCACTCAATCCCACTCCAGTCTAACCTACCCCACTCCACCACAAACTACCCTACTCCAATCTACCCCATCCAAACCACCCCACTCCAACCTACCCACAAGCTACCCCACTCCTATTTACTCCACTTCAGTCTAGCCCATCCACATCTACCCTACACCACTCTATCCACCTTCACTCCAATCTACTCCACTCTAATCTACCCCACTCCCAATCTACCCTGCTCCAAGATAACCCAGTCCTATCTATCTCACTCCAATCGACCCCACTCCACACCACTTCACTCCAATCTACCCTACCATAATCTACCCAATCTATCCCACGTCAATCTACCCCACTCCACTTCAATCTACCCCACTTCACTCCAATTTACCCCACTCAACTTCAAGGTAGCCACTCCAATTTACCCCAATCCATTCTAATCTAACCCAATCAACTGAACTCCACTCTTCCTCAATTTACCCTACTCCGCTCCAATCTACCCCAATATATCCTATTCCACTCTTCCCAGAACTATCCTATTCCGATCTCCTCCACTCCAGTCTATGCCATTTTACTCCAATCTACCCCATTCCACACCAATCTACCCCTTCTACACCAGTCTACCCCAATTCAATCTACCTCACTCCACTCTATCTCACTTCACTCTAATCTACCCCAACCACTGCACTCACTCTACTCTTCCCCAATCTACCCCGGTCTGCTTCAATCTACCCCAATATATCCCACTCCACTCTACCATGCTCTATCCCACTCAACCCCAATATACTACACTTCACCCCAATCTATGCCATTCAATCTACCCCATTCCAATCTACTCCACTGCACCCTACCCAACTCCACCCCATTCCAATCTATTCCACCCCATCCCAATCTATCCCACACCTCAATCTACCCCAACTCCCAAATACCCCAATCGACCCCCTCTCCATTTCATTCTACCCTACGATAATCCACCCAATCTACTCGACTCCAATCTACCCCACTTGACTCCAATCTACCCGATGCCATTCCAGTCTACCCCAATCTACTCCAATCTACCCCACTCCACTCCAATGTACCCCAATATATCCCAATCAACTCTACCCCAATCTACACTCCTATCTACCCCAAAGTAATCTACCCCAATCTCCTCCACTACAATCTACCCTAATCTACCCCACTCCAATCTATTACACTAATCTACCCAACTCCCCACTCCAATCTACCCACCTCTAATCTACCCCAATCCATACTACTCTATTCTACCCCACTCCACTCTACCCAAATCTACCCCTCTCCACTCCAATCTACCACAATCTACCCTACTCCTAAGTACCCCACTGCTATCTACCCCACTCTAATCTACCCTAATCTACTTCCCTCCAATCTACCCTTACTCCACCCCAATCTACCCCACTCCACTTCAATTCAATCTACCCCACTCCAATCTATCACGCTAATCTACCCAACTCCCCCACTCCAATCTACCCCAGTCCACCCAACTCCATCTACCACACTCCACTATACACCAATGTAACCCACTCCACTCTACCTCAATCTACCCCATTCCACTCCAATCTCCCCCACTCCTCCCCGATCTACTCCACTTCACCCCAATCTACCCCAATCCAATCTACCCCATTCCTCCACTCCAATCTACCCCACTCCAGTCTACCCCAATCTACTTCACTGCAATCTACCGCACTCTACTCTACCCCACTTCACTCCACTCCAATCTACCCCACCTCATCCCAATCTACCCAACACCACTCCAAACTACCCCAATCTACCCGCACTCCATTTTACCCTACTACAATCTATCCAATCTACCCCACTCCTCTAAACCCCACTCCACTCTTCCCCAATCTATCCCACTCCATTCTACCCCAATATATCCCACTCCCCTCCCCAATCTACCCAGATCTACCCGCCACCTATCTACCCCACTGTAATATACCCGAATCTACTCCGCTATAATCTACCCCACTCCACCCAAATCTACCCCAGTCCACCTTAATCTACCCCACTCCAAACTAACCCACTCCAATCTACCTTGCTATTCTACCCAACTCCCCACTCCAATCTACCCCAATCCACTCCACTCCATTCTACCCCACTCCACTCTATGCCAATCTACTGCACTCTACCCCAATCTACCTCACTCCACTCCAATCTACCCCACTCAACTCCAAGCTACCCTATCTACCCCACCTGAATCTGCCTCAATCTACTCCACTGTAATGTACCCCACTCCACCCCAACCCAATCTACCCCACTCCAGTGTACCACACAAATCTACCCAACTCCCGCACTCCAATCTATCCCAACCTACCCCAGTCCACCCCACTCCAAACTACCGCAATCTACCACAATCCACCCCACTCCATCCTACCCCACTCTACCCTCTCCATTCTATGCCAATTTACCCACTTCACTCTACCCCAATCTACCCCACTCCAATGTACCCCAATATATCCCACTCCCCTCTACCCCAATCTACCCAGATCTACCGCCACCTATCTACCCCACTGTAATATACCCGAATCTACTCCACTATAATCTACCCCACTCCACCCAAATCCACCCCACTCCACCTTAATCTACCCACTCCAAACTAACCCACTCCAATCTACCATGCTAATCTACCCAACTCCCCACTCCAATCTACCCCAATCCACTCCACTCCATTCTACCCCACTCCACTCTATGCCAATCTACTGCACACTACCCCAATCTACCTCACTCCACTCCAATCTACCCCACTCAACTCCAAGCTACCCTATCTTCCCCACCTGAATCTGCCTCAATCTACTCCACTGTAATGTACCCCACTCCACCCCAACCCAATCTACCCCACTCCAGTGTACCACACAAATCTACCCAACTCCTGCACTCCAATCTATCCCAACCTACCCCAGTCCACCCCACTCCAATCTACCGCAATCTACCCCAATCCACCCCACTCCATCCTACCCCACTCTACCCACTCCATTCTATGCCAATTTACCCACTCCACTCTACCCCAATCTACCCCACTCCAATGTACCCCCCTCCAATCTACTCCACCCCAATCTACCCCACTCCCCCATTCCAATCTACCCTACTCCAGTCTACTCAATCTACTCCACTCCAATCCAATCTATCCCACTCCATCCCAGTCTATCCCAATCTACCCCACTCCAATCTACCTCACTCCATCCCAATCTACCCCACACTGCTCCAATCGACCCCACTCCCTCAATCTACCTGAACCCACTCCACCCCAACCAACCCCACTCCAAACTATCCCAATTTACCCCCACTCGATTCCATTCTACCCTACTATAGTCCACCCAATCTACCTCGCTCCTGTCTTCCCACTCTACTCCAATCTACCCCAATCCACTCTTCTCCAAGCTACCCCACTCCAATCTACCTCAATCTACCCCTAGCTACCCTATTCATATCTAGCCTCACTCCAATCTACCCCACTGTAATCCACCCCAATCTATTCCACTTCAATCTACCCTACTCCACCATAACCTACCCCACTCCATCCCAATCTACCCCAATTCAATTTACCCCACTTCAATCTACATGCTAATCTACCCAACTGCCCCACTCTACCCTACACCACTCTACCCTCACTCCACTCTATGCCATTCTACCCCTCTCCACTCTACCCCAATCTACCCCATTCCACTCTACCCCCAATCTACTCCAATCTACCCCACCCCATTAACTTTTAGCCATGCTGAACAATAGCCACACTGGGGTATATAATGGCTAAAACACATTGTCAAAGCCAATAGCTTTCGCATAGGCGAGACCTATTGGCTTTGACGATCATTGTTAATATTAAAAAGTCAATGTCACAGACAAGTGGGGCAATGCAAAAACATTTTATTTTCAGAAAAAACATACACAGAAGCCACAGTTGTATTTGCGAGACATTCAAATTCAGAATACATTTTCTCAGTAGACTTGGGTCAAAGAAGAGCATTCTTGGGCTTCCCTACTCTTGCATTATACATAAGCTGTTCTGAAACATGCAGCAGGAAACATTAATTTATAAAAAGTTATTTTATTTTATAGAGATGTGTCCTTTCCTTTTAATTTACAAAGAAAGACCATCTCCCAGAGGTTCTACAAGTGATTCTTACAGTAGATCAAGTACACATTTCATATTTATTACAACACGAAAAAAATCAGTGAATTAATGAAGGTCGTTAACCCTGCTTTCATGTTCCTCAGAAAAGGAGGTTGGATAAATGCATGTCCTTGAGGCATGGCATACCCTTCAAGGAGATCCGCTGTATCCCTTGGATTTGTGACACCTTATTCCCAGATAATGGCAGGTGGATGGACGTCTATGTGGGAAAGCATTTTCTGAGAAGTCAGGGTGATGCGTATAGGTCAGTGTACCCGCAGGCGTCAGATGGATGCCTCTGCCTTTTATACAACATACCCTCAGAGAAGGTGGTGGGATGGATGTCTCTGGGACAGCATACCGACAAAGAGGGTCAGATAAATGCATCTTACTTAAGGTAGTAGAAGCCTCAGAAGGGAGGGCCTCATGGGTGCCTGTCATTCTTAGAGGGACCATCCTTGGAGGAAGACGTCATTTCAATGATCTTCACTGTGGGAGACCATATGAAAAGGTAGGATAGCACGCTCACATAACGGCTCAGGTTGGAGGCGTGTTGTCCATGACTGGAGTACATTCAATGGAAATCAGGGGGAATGTCTTATCTAGCATAACAGAATACCCTGGTGAGAAGGACTGGATCAAAGTCTAAATATGCTCTTCCAACATGCCAAAACAGTGAGATTAGAATGTTAATTATGGCTAATGCGGGAGACAACTGTATACCTAAACTTGCATGTAAGCAATCCTGCTCTTTTATATATTTGGGGGCCAAGCACTTCCATTTTAAAGATCAGGGAGTACAACTTTTGCATACACTGTTAATTCCGTCAAGAATTAGAAGGACATTTTAGACTGGAGGCCCATGTCTAATACTTTAGTTGTACATGTCCTTTCACCGGAGTTAGGATGCAAGAAAACTTTACACTTACGGAATTACGTTTTAAGCAGGACAAGTTCATAATCCACCTCACGGTCATCAATTTAATTGCTTGGCAGCCTCAAAGGACAGGCTGTCCGTTACGTGTTGTGCTAAGTGGAATGCTAGTGTTCCATGAGCTGCATTCTGCTCAAGCTGCAATGTCAGGGATGGGAGGCATTGCCAAGAGTTTTGTGCTGCACACAGATATATGAGGAGAAATCATAAAAAAGGAATCTGCAGATCTGAAATACTTCCTGAAATGCTTCCTGGAATGCTTTGTCAGAAGATGACGCTAAGGGTTGGCATCTGCTGGCCACTAGGACTGACAAAACGGTCTCTCATCAAGTTCAGGCAGATATCATTCTACATACACAGCTAGAAGAAGAAACTTTGGATGGAGGAAGATGGCCCTATACTCAAGGACTACCCATCCAATAACAGGTAGTTCTGGAGGAGGGGCAAAGCTAAATCATTTAGTATACTGGATTTGAAAGATCAATTACGAACAGCCGCTGTAAATGCAGGTAACAGCGGTGGGGCCGGGTAAGGGGGGATTTCGAGAGACGATGCCAAGGGAAAATTAAATAAATAATTAATTTTCCCTCGCCATCGTCCCTCGAAATCCCCCCTTACCCTGCCCCACCGCTGTTACCTGCACGGACCGCGGCTGATTACGAATCTATTTAAAAAATGTTTTTTTAAAAGTTGTTCTTGGACAAAAAGGCGGGACAAGCCCTGCATTCCTTAAAATTACTTCTTCAATTCTCAAAAGAGGTGACAAATCAGTCACTTCTTAATCATATGCTAAGGAGGAGGGACTATCAAGGTTCCTGTCTGTCACCTGTATTCCAGAATATGCCTCTACATATGGTAACTACGACCATGCCAGAGAATAATAAATGCACCAAAAGAGACAACAGGTCCACAGTGGGACGGACATACCACAAATGCACAGAGCAGGCTTAAGTGGGCCTAGTGTGGACCTGTATATCAACGTAGCTGTCTGTCATAGGATTGGTGGGAAGTGGGGTGAGAGAGGTGCTTAGAGGCAATGCTGTCGGTCATCCTGGGGTTCCTCAGCAGCAAAAAGCTAATTGGCAGGTTTGGAAAAGTCACGCAAAAGTACTAGAGGACTTCAGCAACAGGAGGTGGGGCAGCTGCAATCCTTGATTTTTCCTGTCGTTGCTTCTGCTTTTCTTGGGACTTCTCCATTCCGAGCATGCAGCGGGCCAGTCCTGTCATAGCTGGTCATCCCGGATGAAGCGGTTACCCTCAGACTGCTTTCCATAATACACGTAGCGGCACTTGCCCAACACCCCTGAAATGGAAAGAAAGACAGCGTCAGCAATGCCGTGCTCAGGAGGCGTGGTACTGCGCATGTTACACGTAAACCGGAAAACAAACCCTGTGTTTTAATCCTCTGTACTTTTCAACAAAATCTGTACTTGAATGATAAATCCATAACAGCAAAACTCAAAGAATAGAAGAAAGACGCCGAGGAATAAAACAACGTCAGAAACAAAGTTGAAGGAAAACACAAGGCCTCTATGAAGTTAAACATTGATTTAATTGCTAGAATATGAGCCATTGCAAAGAGGGAAAAAATTAAACACCCATGCCCTGGAAGAAAATTGCAATTGTATCAGTGTTGTTGCTTCTTTATTTTCAGGAACAAATTCCTGTTTTACGGGGCTGTTCTTGAAAATAAAAGAAATGTAGACTGGCTTACTATGACATGAATGCCCAGCATTTTCACCAAAAGGGCTACTGTGGTGCCGGTGGGAGCAATTCAGACAAAAATAACCCCCCTCCCCCCCCCCACGCCAGCAGGAGTCTCTTCATATGGCAGGAGGCTTGCACCAGAGCTGGGGCCAGTGTCTAAATGACCCAAAACCCTGATTGCGATTGGAAGAACCACATCTCTGAAGGACCAAAATCCACATTGCAACTTTCTACTTTTAATAAATTATTCCTTGAAATGAACCACTGTCTAGTCCTAACAGTTAAGGGCATACATAAGTTATTCGATGTACTGATGTGAGAGACCCACTACCGACTCCATCCATGTTGATTATTCCTGTTGTAGCTAATTTCCGGCTCACCCATTCCACCACAACTCCTGGACAAGAGCATCATTCATCTACCCCACTGGTCTTCAAGCTTTATATCACCCCCGCCCACCCAACGTTGCAAAATAATTCAGCTGCCCCAAAAATGACAAAATTTTTCTTACATTTCTGCTATTATTTTTTTTGTAATTCTACAAGCTAAGTAATTTTAATGGGTTTGAGGGCTCACCCTTTAACAAATATAAACAATTAAGAGGCAGTAGTGCTTTTCAATTTATCACAATAAATATATGCAGTTTAAAACATAGCAAGCCAACCCAATATTTTAAATGACGTAACAAGGAAGAAAGTCATTTTACAAAAACAGTCCAAACGTTTTGTTTTACTCTTTTTCCTACAATAAATCCCATACGTAAAATGAATAAGCATTGTAAGCAAAGGAGCAAGTATGTGCATCAAACTTTAAAGACATCTAAGAACTTCTGATAAAAATTAATGTTCATTCCTGACTTTTACTTTTTCACTCTAACATACATAGCTGGTAATTAGCCCTGTGCCATTAATGTAAATATTCTAGGGCTACTTCAAACCTCGAACCCTCAAACTGAGAAGGGACTAGATAATAACTATAGTGACACTATGATTTAAAGATGTGTAAAAAAGGTTTTATTCATAATTTATCTTAATCTCAATAATAGATAACTGTAAAAACACATATACATAAAAAATAGTTTTTCATACAGAGACTAACAAATAAACAACATTCTGACCACATTCAGTCACATTCAGACATATACTACATACATATAATCAAGATGATATACATGATTATTTTATCCCACATGATTGGATATCTGTAGACTATGACGAACAAACAACACCAACACTTAATTGAGAAGTTAGCATTTTTGGGGTGGTTTTCACAGATGACTCTACGCGCGTTTCGACAGAAACACTGTCTTCATCAGGAGTTCCACCTCAGAATGTTATGCTCTGTAAAAGATAACATGTGTATTTCACATACATATGTAACATGATTGTTTAACCATAATTTTAAATGTCACTATAGTTAGTAATTATGATGATTACATGTAATAATAAAGACCCATAATTTAGGCTGAGGGTATGTTATTTAATAGTCGTTGTTTTCGACTGAAATATTAAAAATGAGCCTGACCAAAAATGAACACAAATATAAACATATATTCTCCCAAATAACATATGACACTACAAACAGACAATACAAAACTTTAACCAATTTTCTATATTCTTTGTATGGATACCATATCTAAACTGCCGGAGTTCCCTTATTGAAAAAAGATATAAGTGATATCTTTAAAAGGTGAATAGATTGAGAAACAAAACATATGAGTATTTATGAATGCTTATTATTCAGGATGAATGTAAAATATAAAAATGTCGTTTATACCCTAAACAAATAATGAAAAATATGTATTACCAAAACTGTCCAGCATCTGTATGTAGATTGATGGTACAAAGATGATATATCTTCAAAAGTATGTTCCTATCGATCAGGATACACCTATATAATTCAACAGCAATGTACCAAAACAAAAAAATCAAAAAATTGGACGATCTTTCCATTGCTAACTAGCTGCATCCTTAAATATAAGAAAATGTTCTAACCAGCCACTACGAAAGCTGGTATTACCTTATATTGGTGATGGCCTGTCTCGAAAGCGAACAAATTTGATATGTTACCCAACTCCTTCAGGAACTAGGCCCTGAAACAGATAAACAGACCCCAAGCAAACATACATGAAAAGGTGCACAAACAAAATTCAAAATGAAAATGTCTAAATTGAGTAGTTTTCTATAATTGTCAACTGGGACAAATAATACCTGCTTGATAAAATATGTCCAACAAGAGAGGCGAGCTGCTAGTCCCTCAAATGATTAAGAATGGATGCTGAAAAAAACAACAAACAAAAACAGAATGTCTATATTTTCTGTAAATATGAACGTCCCTAAAATAATGTATTCTGATACAGATGTAACAATGCCGACCGACTGATAACTGCAGGACCTACTTCAAATAATAAATGTCTACTATAATTTTATACTTAAGTTGCTAATGTGAACAGTTCGAAAAAGACAGACTACTCTAATCAGAATGAAGCTCTGTCGATTAAACTCTAATCAGGATAGGAGACATCCATGTTAGGACCGAAACATATAATAGAATAGGCGGAGCAAAACCCGGCCAAAAACAAAATATATATACAAGGACCGCACCTATACATAATGATGTTGTCAAAAAGTCAGTCCATTAACAATATCGAAATGATGGAAAAGGCGGAGCAATGCCCAGCCAATACCTGGCAAAGAAGAAAATGTAAGGTGGTTACAGATAACAAAAGACCTGTTTAGTGGTTTTGTCAGCACAGAAGCCAAGCCATTGATATTATCAAGACGATAGAAAAGGCGGAGCTATGCCCGGCCACAACTCAGCAAAGTGTGCAATGTGAGATAATTATAGATATTAGAAAGTCTATCATTATAGCATTATCGACAAAATGGAAAGAGGCGGAGCACTGCCCGGCCACAATGAAATAAAAACACAAGATACGAGAGCAAAGATGAAAACAGATGCATCCCAATATCTACGTGTGTTGATAATACTAAAAACGGACAACCAACTCCCAGGCTTTATCAGATAATATACGTATTCTCACAATGTGCTTACCGATGTTAGCCGTATGCAGCGCTGGGCAGCTCTATTTACTGTTTACCAGCCTGCCGCGGCAGCTGAAAACGCCGAAACTTCAATGGCGCGAAACCGACGGTGCGTTCTAAATACCATCAAGGAACAGTCTTGTGACCTGGTCACATGATAGAATAGGGCTGGGCTAGCACCAGTCAACAATGAAAGATGAAGAAATACTGGTTGTAAAAGTACCGAGTCTACATGAAAAAGGTATTGAGATAAAAATGTCATTATGTATACCTAGATGTTCCAAATTCCTAATATATATTTTCTGCTCTTCAGCAATGTACAGTCAAATGTAGAAATATTGCACTTCAAGTTAGCTGTGCATGTGCGCACAGCAAAATATACTTAATAATAAGTGCAACAGACGACAAATGCGAGTACCCTTCAAAGGAGATCCCTTAAAGGAGATATTTAAAATGTATAATAGCCTGTACCAAAATCCAATATATTTAGAGGTACATAAAAGTATCACTACCCAGAAGAAGTGCATTTGTCAAGGAGACACCAACAACAAAATATGTGAGATAATTAGCTGAACTAGTCATTATGGCGAATCGCCTGGTCCCATGGGATGTCAAAATTTAACCCATTAATGTGGGAACTCAAAGAATAAATCCAGAATACCTCTCTGCGCTTTCTTATTGATTCTGCTTGTAGACTGTTTTTAATTTCAATTTTTTCCAAAATTAACCATCTTATTTGAGTTTCACGATGGTTCATTTCCACATAATGTTTGACTATCGGAGCCGTGAGTTTTTTAGTTTTAATGGCCGATCGATGTTCTGTCAAACGGACCGAAAATTGACGTGACGTCTCGCCAACATATCCCTTATCACAAGGGCAGAGTAACAGATATACGACATTATCCGTTTTACAATTAGTAAAGGTTCTAAGTTTAATTTCCTTTTTTTGATAAAGAAACTTATCTGTGACTATCGCCCCATCACATGCTTTGCAATGAAAACATTTGTGATTGCCATTGATAGAGTGGCTACCATCCAAGGTTTTTTGTATAAATGGTGGTTTGGCTTGCAATCTAGAATGAACCACCAAGTCTTTTAAGTTCTTATTTCGCTTATGGGCAAACATAGGGCGTTGAAATATCCTCTCTGGATCTGAATTAACATTAAGAATATGCCATTGGGCATTAATAGTTTGTCGAATCTTCTCATTTAAAGGTGAGTGTCTAGTGACACATACCAATTTCGGTGGATCTTTTCTTGTGTTGGTTTGAAGTAAATGATCTCGATCATAAAACCTAGCCCTTTTATATGCCTCTCTGACAAGTCTCCTTGGGTAACCTCGGTCTATGAACTTTTGTTTCATTATTGTTGCCCTCGTGTCAAAGTCATGTACACTCGTGCAATTACGTCGAACACGTAAAAATTGCCCCATAGGGATGCTTTCTCGTTGACATTTTGGATGATAGCTAGAAAAATGCAATAACGGGTTTCTTGCTGTTGGTTTAGTGTAGAGGTCTACTTGGAGAACTGAGTCTACCTCTTTAATTTCAATGTCTAGAAATTCAATTTTACCATCTCCAATATTAGCTGTAAATTTTAGATTTATGTCACACAGGTTTATCCATTCCAAAAATTCTTGAAGTTTTTCAGACTCGTCCTTCCAAATGAACAGTACATCATCAATAAAGCGGGACCAATGATGTACCGACTCAAAAACGGAGCCATCTCATTATCTACAAATTGGTGCTCAAAAAAGCCATATAGATGTTGGCTATAGTGGGGGCACAAGATGCCCCCATACTCACGCCCTTAATCTGTTTATAAAGGTCCCCATTGAACTCAAACGTATTTTCATCAAGAACGATGGTAAGGAGATCAATAATGAACGGTACATCACAATCCACTGAAAAGGTTAATATAAACCATTCCACAGCTGTGATGGCTTCAAGCTGGGGGATGTTGCTATATAGGGACTCAATGTCCAAAGTTACCATTGTGTCTGTTTGTCTGTTGAAGGGTAAACCTTCTATTTTGAATATCATGTCTTTAGTGTCTCTAACATGAGATGAAATTCTTGAGACATATGGTCGTAACACTTGATCGATATACTTGGATATATGTTCCGTTACTGATCCTATAGTGGTGACTATTGGTCTATAGGGGGTTATTACAATCTTTATGAATCTTTGGAACCCCGTAGACACTAGCCATACGGGGTGTCAACACATTCATATAGTCGCTTTCCTGCTGACATATTATGCCCTGTTCTACAGCATTGTGTGTAAGAGTGCAAATTTTACGTTGGACTCTAGATGTTGGGTCTGTGGTAATTTTTCGATAATGTAAAGGATTGTTTAATAATGTGTTCATATTTGAGATATATACATCAGTATCCATTACAACAATCCCTCCCCTTTGTCACAGTTCTTGACTGTGATATTTTTTGAGTTCTTAAAGTACTCAAGGCATCCAGTTCTTCTCTAGACAGATTGGGGGTAGACTTGGGAACATATTTAACGATGTTCTCGAGTTTAGCAATGACAACCGATTCAAAGATACCTACTTCTGGTCCAACCTGATCTAGGGTTGGAGTGAATACAGAGATCGGCCGTAGACCTGATTGGTTCTCTTCATATGTAGTAAGGCTAGGTCTATTTTCAAAAACCTTTTTAATCGTATTTTTCGAAAAAAGAATGTATATCTTGAAACATCTCAAAAATGTTGGCTCCTGTACATGGAACAAATGATAAGCCCTTAGATAAGACTTTAACCTCTGGATCTGTGAGTCTTCTATTGGATAGATTAAATATAGGTATTGTGTCTATGTTCGCCAGTACTGAGCATTCCTGGTCACTAGGTACTGTGCATTGTTGTGAGGGTATTCGTGATGATTGTAATTCGAATTGAACCTCGACTGATACCTCGGTTTCCATGGGCCTCTCCGTGGTCCTCGTCTGCCTAAAAAGGCAACTGACCTCTTTGATAGTTTGAAGGATGACTGCCTCTATCTGATCCATAGTTTGATTGATGTGGGCTAGACTCATTATCTGTATCAGACGAATCTGAAAATGTGGTAACCTTATGTCTTAATGGTGCTGATCCATATATGTCTGATTCTTGATATCGTGTATCTGTAAAGAAATGCTCATTCAAATATGGGTAAGTTTTCTCCATTGAGTAAAACCTTATATCCTTCTTTAGTTTTTCCGTTTTGCGTTTTAGCAAATATTCACTATATGAATCAACCTCTAGATTGAGGTCCTCAAGTTTTTTCTTAGCATCCTCTACTGCATTACATTTTTTGATTTTATCTTCTAGTGACATCATTTCTTCTATCAAAAGTTGAATCATTTCCTTGGCAGTGGCAACTATAAGCATCATTAGATCTCGTGAACATCTGTTTGCTATTAATGACCATTTATTCAGGAACTCCTTGATGTGTACAAAGAGCCCCGGTATATTACGGACTTTCAGGCCTTGAGGTATTACACCTGCCTTAAGATATTCCAATATGAAATGCCCATGCATTTCTATCCTTTTAATTTTCTTTTTCAGATCTAATAACTTATGTATATCCTCATTGTTGGCTGTACTGCCTAATGATTTAGATGGTTGCCCAGGAACTGATTGATCCCCTACCAAAAGAGCAAATTGTTCATCTGAAAATCCAAAGGTTTTCAGATTTTCCATTTTGAATGTGTGAGGGAGAAGGTCTACAGACCTTACGTATTGTGACAATATGGGAAAATATGCTAACTTGCAATAATTCTTTACTCTATGAAAGAAATTGCTAACTAGCAGTAATTCTTTGCTATTTAAGAGTGTGTATAAAGGAAACAGAAACTTATAAAGACAATGTTTCTAAAGAATGAAAAAAGATAAGACACACCACAACAAAAACAATACAATACTACATGTATAGATCGAATCAGGCTCATAAAGATATGGAATACCCACAGAAAAAGTTTAAAAATGTGGACAGACAACACCCCGCACAGACAGGCTGTGGGTAAATAATTGCAAAAAGAGGGGGCCCCCTGACACTAGTGAGAAGTACACCTAGACAGGGAAAGGACATTAATGTAAATATTCTAGGGCTACTTCAAACCTCGAACCCTCAAACTGAGAAGGGACTAGATAATAACTATAGTGACACTATGATTTAAAGATGTGTAAAAAAGGTTTTATTCATAATTTATCTTAATCTCAATAATAGATAACTGTAAAAACACATATACATAAAAAATAGTTTTTCATACAGAGACTAACAAATAAACAACATTCTGACCACATTCAGTCACATTCAGACATATACTACATACATATAATCAAGATGATATACATGATTATTTTATCCCACATGATTGGACATCTGTAGACTATGACGAACAAACAACACCAACACTTAATTGAGAAGTTAGCATTTTTGGGGTGGTTTTCACAGATGACTCTACGCGCGTTTCGACAGAAACACTGTCTTCATCAGGAGTTCCACCTCAGAATGTTATGCTCTGTAAAAGATAACATGTGTATTTCACATACATATGTAACATGATTGTTTAACCATAATTTTAAATGTCACTATAGTTAGTAATTATGATGATTACATGTAATAATAAAGACCCATAATTTAGGCTGAGGGTATGTTATTTAATAGTCGTTGTTTTCGACTGAAATATTAAAAATGAGCCTGACCAAAAAATGAACACAAATATAAACATATATTCTCCCAAATAACATATGACACTACAAACAGACAATACAAAACTTTAACCAATTTTCTATATTCTTTGTATGGATACCATATCTAAACTGCCGGGGTTCCCTTATTGAAAAAAGATATAAGTGATATCTTTAAAAGGTGAATAGATTGAGAAACAAAACATATGAGTATTTATGAATGCTTATTATTCAGGATGAATGTAAAATATAAAAATGTCGTTTATACCCTAAACAAATAATGAAAAAATATGTATTACCAAAACTGTCCAGCATCTGTATGTAGATTGATGGTACAAAGATGATATATCTTCAAAAGTATGTTCCTATCGATCAGGATACACCTATATAATTCAACAGCAATGTACCAAAACAAAAAAATCAAAAAATTGGACGATCTTTCCATTGCTAACTAGCTGCATCCTTAAATATAAGAAAATGTTCTAACCAGCCACTACGAAAGCTGGTATTACCTTATATTGGTGATGGCCTGTCTCGAAAGCGAACAAATTTGATATGTTACCCAACTCCTTCAGGAACTAGGCCCTGAAACAGATAAACAGACCCCAAGCAAACATACATGAAAAGGTGCACAAACAAAATTCAAAATGAAAATGTCTAAATTGAGTAGTTTTCTATAATTGTCAACTGGGACAAATAATACCTGCTTGATAAAATATGTCCAACAAGAGAGGCGAGCTGCTAGTCCCTCAAATGATTAAGAATGGATGCTGAAAAAAACAACAAACAAAAACAGAATGTCTATATTTTCTGTAAATATGAACGTCCCTAAAATAATGTATTCTGATACAGATGTAACAATGCCGACCGACTGATAACTGCAGGACCTATTTCAAATAATAAATGTCTACTATAATTTTATACTTAAGTTGCTAATGTGAACAGTTCGAAAAAAGACAGACTACTCTAATCAGAATGAAGCTCTGTCGATTAAACTCTAATCAGGATAGGAGACATCCATGTTAGGACCGAAACATATAATAGAATAGGCGGAGCAAAACCCGGCCAAAAACAAAATATATATACAAGGACCGCACCTATACATAATGATGTTGTCAAAAAGTCAGTCCATTAACAATATCGAAATGATGGAAAAGGCGGAGCAATGCCCAGCCAATACCTGGCAAAGAAGAAAATGTAAGGTGGTTACAGATAACAAAAGACCTGTTTAGTGGTTTTGTCAGCACAGAAGCCAAGCCATTGATATTATCAAGACGATAGAAAAGGCGGAGCTATGCCCGGCCACAACTCAGCAAAGTGTGCAATGTGAGATAATTATAGATATTAGAAAGTCTATCATTATAGCATTATCGACAAAATGGAAAGAGGCGGAGCACTGCCCGGCCACAATGAAATAAAAACACAAGATACGAGAGCAAAGATGAAAACAGATGCATCCCAATATCTACGTGTGTTGATAATACTAAAAACGGACAACCAACTCCCAGGCTTTATCAGATAATATACGTATTCTCACAATGTGCTTACCGATGTTAGCCGTATGCAGCGCTGGGCAGCTCTATTTACTGTTTACCAGCCTGCCGCGGCAGCTGAAAAACGCCGAAACTTCAATGGCGCGAAACCGACGGTGCGTTCTAAATACCATCAAGGAACAGTCTTGTGACCTGGTCACATGATAGAATAGGGCTGGGCTAGCACCAGTCAACAATGAAAGATGAAGAAATACTGGTTGTAAAAGTACCGAGTCTACATGAAAAAGGTATTGAGATAAAAATGTCATTATGTATACCTAGATGTTCCAAATTCCTAATATATATTTTCTGCTCTTCAGCAATGTACAGTCAAATGTAGAAATATTGCACTTCAAGTTAGCTGTGCATGTGCGCACAGCAAAATATACTTAATAATAAGTGCAACAGACGACAAATGCGAGTACCCTTCAAAGGAGATCCCTTAAAGGAGATATTTAAAATGTATAATAGCCTGTACCAAAATCCAATATATTTAGAGGTACATAAAAATATCACTACCCAGAAGAAGTGCATTTGTCAAGGAGACACCAACAACAAAATATGTGCGATAGTTAGCTGAACTAGTCATTATGGCGAATCGCCTGGTCCCATGGGATGTCAAAATTTAACCCATTAATGTGGGAACTCAAACCAATGCTGGCTTTTTAGTCAAAAGCGCCTTCCATCCTGGGAGTTCAGTGACAACATAACGTTTTGAACGTACAAAACCACTGAAATGGAAACTCACTTAAACCGTGGGTATGTGTGCAGTAACGCGAGGGCTTTAAGCAGATACAACAACTAAATCACAAATCATTAAAGAACACATCAGCACAAGTAAAGGCACATATGGGGATTTGCATTCTCGTCGAATATAAACAACCATTACAGTGTGTATGCTGCCCAAGATACATAAAGACAGCCAAATTCCACCAGGGCGTCCTATTGTGTCTTCAATGGGAAGTACTTATGAGAACACATCAACATATATTGATTAGTTCTTGCGCCCATTTGTACAGGCGCTTCCATCTTATGTACAAGACACTAGAGACTTTCTGAAAATAATTGAAAAAGTAAGTTGGGCAGATGACATGTTACTTATGACACTTGATGTCAATAGTTTATACACATGCATACCTCACAACTTAGAATTGGAGGCTAATCGTCATTTTTTGAAACAACGGGATTTATCCTATTTTAAACATACAGAAATGCTGTTAAATATGATGCATACATGCCTATCCAATAACTACTTCTTGTTCGATCATGTCATCTATTGCCAGACCCAGGGGTCGGCGATGGGTACCTGCTTCGCCCCCAGCTATGCCGGTCTGTACCTTGGCTGGTGGGAGGAGCAGGTGGCTAGTAACATCATGGCCTTTACCCACAACGTCGTCCTCTGGGCAAGGTATATAGATGATGTGTTTTGCATCTGGAGGGGGACAGAAGAAGAAGCAGCTCAGTTTGTAGTTGCATTGAATAACAATCAATGCAATTTAAAATTTACCAGTACAGTGCACAGGGAAAAGATTGAATTCCTGGATGTGGAAGTCAAGGTACAGAGTGATAAATTGGAGAGCAGACTGTTTCGAAAAGTAACTGCTGGAAACAGTTTGCTACACGCTAAGAGCTGTCATCCAAAAAACTGGATTAACAGTATACCATACGGTGAGCTCTTGAGAGCTAAAAGAAACTGCAGCTCTGATCAGACCTTCCAGTCTGAGATGCTAAATATGAAGAGTAGATTTTTGGAAAGAGGTTATTCGATGAAAGTCATCAACCAAGCATGTACTAAAATAATGACCATTGATAGAGCAGAAACACTCAAACCAAAAATAGTGGATGCAAGTGTGCAGGAACCCTTAAGATTTATAACTTCGTACAATAATCAATCTTGGGAGGTCAGGAAATGTCTGAGAAAATACTGGCATGTTTTAAACACTGATGCAACTTTAAAAACATGTAGGTGGGCAACCTAAAATAACTTTTAGAAAATGCACGGCCTTGAATGATATACTTTGCAGTACTATATTGCAAGGAGATAAAGATCCCAGTCCGATACAGGGCTTTTTCACATGCAATTCATGCAAGGCCTGTAAAAACAGTATTAAGCGCAAAGACATCCAGTTGTCCAAAGAGCAAAAACCCTTTATTATTACTAAACATCTCACATGTAGATCGAATCATTGTGTGTATGCACTAAGTTGCCCTTGTTCACTGATATACATAGGGAGCACTATCCATCAAGTCAAGAAACGCATTTTGGAGCATATGAGGGCAATTGCCAATGAGGACAGGCAATATCCAGTGGCCAGGCATTTTAAAGAGTTCCATAACAAAAACACAAGTCTGTTAAGCTTCTGTGCCCTAGATAGAATTCCTAAATCTGAGAGAGGAGGTAACAGAGTAAGGGAACTAAGGCGTCTGGAGTCCAAAATGATCATAAAAATGGTACAGTGCACCCTATGGGATTGAATAAGGATGAAGAGATGTTTGTTCATTTGGGTTAACAAGCTTATCAATTCATTGATTTGATCAGTTCTGTTCCGTTGTTTATATATAGTTACTACTACATCGTAAGCCATGTTTGTGTTTTTAACTCACAATACCAAATATTGATTGCACTGTTTTTAATTCTTTGTAGGAGACGGAAATATCAGCATGTCATGTTGAAGAAATGCAAAAGAGCTTCTGATACCACTTTTAAGTGTAGACTTCAACTGAATACATGTTTGCTGGACATTGTGTGATGTGCTATAGCGCCCACTAGGGCAGTACGGTGCCGGTATACAAACAAACAGAAGAATTACTTGTCTGTCAAGGCCCACTGGGGCAGAATTGTGTGATTTTAGCTTGGCGGAATTTATCTGAAAAGGAGCAAGTCCTTTCGTATTGGCCCACTGAGGCTGAATTGTTTGTTTATTTAATTAATGGATTTCAGCACATATCCGGCATTTTTTGCTATGTGATTTGACATTTTCCACACAAGATTATTTCATGCATTAATTTTCAGTTATCAGATAATTTGTGGTGTGTTGTATTAATCTTGCATTGAAAGTAACCATTTCAAAATGGATGCCACTTCTCAGCTATCCATGAGGCATTGTGATATGTAGTCCTACATCTATTTTTGTTGAAAGTGCACTATATGTTTTCGAATGTTACAAACAGTCCTTGACCCGTGACCAAGGTCCGGCTGCACCGAAACGCGTCGGGCGTTTGCTTGCCACATGTTTAAATAAATCACGCTTTATGGATTTGGGCTCGAGTTTGCTTTATGTTTATCGACAAAAGTACTTTGGAGAAATATATATATATATATATATATATATATATATATATATATATATATATAATTTCACTTTCCCAATCCTTCATCTGCAAAGTTTCCAGCATTTCCACAGTTTCTCTCCATCTTCTTCCTCTTTCCATCTTGTCTCTCGATAGGAAGAAAGGGCTGTACCTTTGTCAGTCTTGTCACTAATGAAATGAACCCCTATCCTGCAAACTTTGTGCAAGTAGCCCTCGGTGGAATCTGCACCACTATACCCATTTCTTTTACCACCAGAAACCAAAGCTTTAGGTTGGTTTACAGAAGAAACCCTTTTTTGGCACCTAGGTGAAAGCATGTTTCCTTTGCCTAGGAAGGAAACTGCTGTCAACGCTCACTCTGTATTTCTGGGTTACCAGTTCTCCTAATATCTTCACCTCCACAGCCTAGACTGGGATCTGAGGGATGGACACTGCCACCTCCTGCAAGTTGTGCTGAAAGGAGCACCAAAACCAGTCTAATCCCTTTGTCAGGTCTTTGAAGCACTTACAAGCAACTTTGCCTCAGCATCAGGAGTCATGAATACTTTGCCTTCTGTGTCTGGTCAGGGGACATCCACCCTAAGCAAGCTGTGTTCTTCTTATGCCATTCTATCAAATGGGGGAAGTCAGAGAGGTGTAGGTGGAGAATATTTTCTGCTTCAAACATGTTGTCTTCCCTGCCGTTAACCTCATTCTTTTCCTTTTCTGATGGGGTTCATAGTCGGACTGATGTACAGTCCAGCATATGGACCTTCTTATGCCCGACGGAATTATCCAAACATGATTCTGTGCCCAAGTCTGAGTCACTGCAGCGGTCATTCTCTTCAGTGTTGGTTTCATTACTGTTGCCCTTCGATGTGACATTGGATTGTTCACTATTGCCATTTTTAAGAAGCTCCCGCCAAGATAGTCATGCTCATGAAGCAAACCCTTGCATCACAAAAGCTTCTCTAAGCTTACCAAAAGGTTCAGTTGGGGACATTCTGCCTCTGCGGTTTTATATTTTCATGCCTTTGGGTTATGTATTGTGTTCATCATGTAGGATTACTGTCGAGTACCTGCTACAGATTTTGAAGTGTCGACTGCCTTCCGTGGATTCACAAGTTCCACTTTCATGCAGCCACTCAAGGGATCCTTGTAGAGGTAGTAGACTTAGTTCTTGATTATTAATACCTCGGTAATTAAATTCCTGTGCGCAAACATCTATTTGCGCGTTGGTTGCAATTACTAATGGGTCAAAGTTTACTGCACCGGTTAATTACCAGGTGCAAACATTAATGAGCCAGTCTGCCCAATGATATTACTCTGAGCTTTGTAGTTTCAGAGTACTTGCTTTCACCTGGGGCATCCACCATCCATATTTTGGTGACTGTGGGGGGAGCCCCAGGGCCCCTGCCTCCCCATCCAGCTCCCTGCAGGCTGCGGGAGCTGACATTGATCCCACCCAGAGGGAGTAGCTGTTTTTGCACGCTCCCTCTGGGCGGGAGCAATATCTGAAGTTTGCTACCAGCCGGCGGGGGCATTTTTAAGGGTCCCCTGGGCATAATTAGGCTCTGGGAGGGGGGCTGCACGCTCCCCTCCCTTCTTTTCTCTACTGCTGCCCAGGGGGATGGGGTCACAGGGTCTTTTTAAGGCTTGGAGAGGGGTGTTGGCGCAGCCACCTCACCTTTTATTATACATTTCGGCCCCAGGAAAAGGGATTCCCGGGTCCGAATTTGGCTCCGGAGGTGGGGTGGTCTGTGCGCCCCCTCCATTTTTTGACTACCTTGGCCCCGGGGATGGGGTCCCCGGGCCCTTTTTTGGCTCAGGTAGGGTGGCCATGCAGTTCTTGCCTCCCCTTTTATTATACATTTCGGTCCCAGGGGATGGGGTCCCCGGGGCCTAATTAGGCTCTGGAGGAGGGGGACGCTCGCTCCCCTCCCTTCATTTTTTACTGCGGCCCGGAGGGATGCGGTCCCTGGGGCCTCTCAGAGGCTTAGGGAGGTGGACCACATGCCCCCCCTCCCAAAATAAAAACCTACCATTGCCCCACAGGGTCCTGCCGTACACCAGGGGGTTGCAAAAGAAGCGTAGGAGTTTGCTCTTTTTAAAAAAAATTGCTGAGGATTTGCAGATCCTCCACGAATTTGTGGCAAAATTAATGTAAAAAAAAACCCAGGCCGACCACCAGGCCTAGGTGGTCAGGATATTCTTACTCTGCCGCTCCCCCCCCATGTCTTTTTTTACTTTTGGCTGCCACCACATCGATGTTGATGTAGTGACAGCCAATCAGATCTCAGCTTGAGATCTCTTTGGTTCGCGGAGTCTCCACTGCTTGAAATATACAAAGTTTTTGAGCATTAATTGCTCAAAAACTCCTGTGCAGATGTACACCTTATCACAAAAAGCACTCTTTCTGGACAAAGATCTAGCTTTCTGCCAATATTTGGTGTAAATCCGTTCAGTGGTTTGGACTGTAGCTGTGTCTAAAGTTCATATGGAAAAATGAATGTTGGAAACGCGTTTTGGGACATCCCTTTTTCTTGGCCCCCGCTTGAAGGATCCCACCCGAACCTTTCCATATGCAAACTAGCCAAAAAGTAGCACTTTTTTAATATTTCGTAGAGATTCATTAAACAGCGCGAAAGTAATTAGCAACAAAAAAAGGCATTTCCTATGGAAACACGATACTAACTATAACTACCCAGAGCCGCTGGGTCATAGATATATGCTCATATTAAGAAGGGGACATAGCAGCTCAAATTAGTTAACACACTTTTTTTATGTTATCAGTTTGTTAATTACCCGTATCTGTACAGTTGCCTGCACTTAAAGAAGATAATCACTCTCTTTGAGAGATCATTGCTTTGTTAAACAGACGGGCACACAATTTCACTCTACCAATTCACCACTAATCCTTGTTGGGTTCCGGAGTAGAGTGCTACTCGCCAAAAAAGCACTTCGACCCCTCATCAGGGGGTAGTAAGCACTATATAATTACAATTACAATAGAAACCCCATTAAGTAGACTTCAGCTTCCAAGCGTTGGCCCTGCAGTCACCGAAAAGGCACCCATGTGCCTAATGTAAGGGATGCCACCAACTCGGTCCCGCTCACTGGGGTTCAAGTTCTGAGATGGTAGCTGATTACGGAGATGCTATGGGGGGAGCACAGGAGACTGCAGCTAGGTGTCAGCACTTGGTAAATGAGACAAGAGGCTGTAATATTTAGGCTGTCAACAGTCCCTCAACAGGGAAACAGATACAGCATTCATTCGCGGATTTAAATAGACATCGAGTTCACAAACGGCAAAAGGGCAGACTTCAAACAAAAGAGGGGTGTTGTAGCGCTCTGCAAGCAAACCAAGGCACAAAGCTTGCAATGTATGTGAGTGGACATTGTCAGGGCTGCAGACAGGCCTGGAATTGTGTGCGCTGACAGAAAGCAGAGATGCCGACAGAGACACCGGCGCTGTATCATGGCCAGCAGAGTCCAACTCTGTACTCTGCCCTAACGAGAGTTGACACTGTTTCCTCGCTCTGCCCGTCCCCTCTGCCCCCGTTTCCCGCGGTTTTCTCCCCAGACATTCATTACAGGACCTTGCCGTGGCGGACTGCAAGCTCCTGGCAGGGTGCTCCTTCCTGTCGGGGACGTCGGGCCTCAGAGGCCTTGGGGTAACTCCAGTCAAGGCGCATTGAGAGTTTGCAGCAGAGAGGCTCTCGGTACAACTCGTCTCTCCAGCGATGCAGGGCTGATCTGAACGCCGACGTGTGAGGGGCTGTCACCTCCAATCAGCTGCTGGACTTGAGGGGGCCCGGACCCCGGAATTGTTCAGCAAAGATGTCAGACCCCCCCTGGCGGCAAAGAGGGGAAGGCAGCTGCTGTCACCGCTCGCTAGGAGGGGGTACCATGTGCGCCGGTGACAGCTGGGGTCCTCTGAAATTCTTAAATTTAGTCTGTGTTGTCAAGGGAATACCGGCAATTTCAGCAGGGACAAAGATCCGGCCGAATCGAGACAAGATTACATTTGCATTCTGTTTGGACTGTCTTCTTAAGTCACACCCTTTAAAAGTTAAACTTTTCCCAGGTGATGCACAGCTGCAAGGCAGGCACTGAAGAACAGTAATAGTTGGACAGTCTGTCCTGATATGGCTGCTCTTCCTTTCGATACAGTCAGGGAAGTGCATGGCAGGGGAGATGTGATGACTACACCACATTTCTCCCCATATTACAATGACTGCTCATCCTCCCTCTGGCCATTTATTTTGGGTGACTTCCTATCCTTACAAAGCATGTGCAGGCTGAACAAAAGTAAACTGTGGGATCACGTAATGAGTTTACTCCACACCTCCTCCACTTTTTCCTATTGGGATCCAACGGGATGAAAGGAGGAGCTCTTTCAACCAAGGGCCTTATTGACCAACCAAGAGAGGGATCTCTCAATTGCTTCATTATCAGCCCTGGAGCAATTTGTGTGATGTGCTCTGTTCCTGGATCTACAAAGGCTGGAGAATTTCTGGGTCATCTTGCTGCCCCATTCTTATGCACTTCCTAGACGCAGGACGGCCATGATCACTTTATCCACAGGTCCCTCCTCACCACAAGGATGATACTTCCTCAGTACAGACAAACTGTATATAATCAGTCTGTGAATGAAGGCAATCAAGTAGCACGCATCATTTTTCCTCAGCTGCCATCAACCTGGAGGTATTTGGCTTCTGATCTACTGCAGTCACACTAAGCTGTTTCTAGGGGGCAAGTAAAGGCCTTACCAACCCAAGAGTGTAATCCAAGGGAGGCTTTCGGGCCTTTAGAAGAAACAACACACTAAGCCTGAATCAATGCCAGAGATTTATGTACAGAGGGGGCTTGGGTTGAGTCTGTTGGCCTGTGGAAGGGGAGAAAATAAGTGATTGAGGTTTAGCAGTACAATGTAGTTTTCTAGGAAGTGGCCAGTGGTTGAGTCCACACGCCTGGGCCTCAAGATGAGAGCTGCAGGCAACGTGAATATCAGACAGTAATATATGGCAGAAATTTAGGGCTTAAGTGTACGAACCCAGATAGAAGTTGCTTCAAAGCCCTACCAATACTAGAATGGATCCATGGACCCTAGCTGTGGCCCATGACTGTGGAGATCAAGGGGCAATGCAAATCCTTCTGAACTACAGGTCATCATGAAGGGAAGTGGATGGGACGAACCCTGTTTTAGAGACGAGGAAGACAGGAAGTGTGTACCCATACAGGACAGTAAATGATGGAAAAAATATGGGGCTATTTATTGTGCTACGGGCCTTGGCTATGTGAGACTAAAATGTTTAGTAGTAAAAATACTATTACAGAGCTCTTCCATAATTAAAATATAGTATTGAAGCGGGTCTTGGTGAAGTGTGGAGCTGGCTGGGGTACAGTGGCGAAACAGTAATGTATGGCACTATCCGAGGGTCAGGGGAGCATTTCATGCTTATCGATATGAAAGAGAAACGTATGAAAGCGGTATTGGTCCATGGTGGACACTGTAGGTCGCTATAGGTCCTACATGAGTATAATATACTCAAACTGACAAAGCTGAAGGAAGAGGATGAAACACATATGGGGTCATGTTGGCCATACCAATGGGAGGGACTAAAGTATGGAAATGACGAGGGACTGAGTCCACAGGCCTTAGGGATTGAGTACTGCCGGCATTCTTATGAAATAGTAACAACTGATGGTAGAAGGTACAGGACAAGAATACTGCAGATCCTACCAACATGCAACAGAGATGACTGGAAGCAAAATAGGGTTGACTCTATTGGCCTGGGGGCGGGGTTGTATCACAGGCCATATTGATTTAAGGCAGCAATGCATGGCAGTGACCTGCTTTGGACAAAGAATGCTGCAGGACTAAACCAGGGTCAGTGCAATAATTTTTTCCACGGTTCATGAAATGATATTTTGCTGAGTACTCCTAGCAACGGTGTTGCTTTTGACGCGTCAACTGGAAATGCACCACCCAACTACTCCACCTATGCTATCCGTGCCCTAGACCTTGGCATATAGCAGATGCTGAGCCCACAAAAGGAGCCACTGATGGGTGGAAATGGCTTGGACCGTACCATGTTCATACAGTAATATGTGGAGGGAGTGTTGAATATGCAATAGCAGCTCTACCATTGGAGGTCCACTGGCCTAGGTGGCTTGGGTACTGCAGGCTCTGTTAATAGGAGGCAGCAATGCATGGCGGCGGCACAGCAACTGCTAGACTCCAAGGGAGCCCCACCAGCCTCATCAATACAAGGCGATAATGTGCACGACTCTTGTTTTATGCCGCTCCGCTCTGCGGCTCACTTTGAATGCGCCACGAGTCAAATCGAAGGCAAGCATCAACAACAGGATAAGCATGAAACGCCGACGCAAAAAAGACAACACAGGACAAATAAATTGGCGTTTTTAATTAAAATATTTGGCATGAATCATAATAACCCAGGGTCTCTGCCAATGTTTCAACCCATTGTGAATGCAGGCTCTCGCGCCAGGGCTCGTGAAAGATAGCGGCAAGCCGGTCCCTGGGGGCTCACCGTCCCTCCACGAGGCTCTTCATTTTTCCTAAGTGGCTGCTTCGACCATCGCCGTTGTCGTTAAAACCATCATTACACAATAATTTTATTGGCGCAATCCTTTTTAAACAAGTCTTTTATCTTGTGAATGTTTTCCCTTTGGAATGTATGTTCTAATTAGTATCTATTGCAAAAAAAAAAAAAAGGCCTGCGCGCCATCACTCGCTCTCCTTGGCTCTGGGCAAGTCGACCTGCACAGATGTGGCTGGGAGTGGGGCAGGCAGGAGGCCTGTGCAGATGTGTCTGGGTGTGGGTGATGGGGTGACCTGTGCAGATGTCTGTCTGGGGGTAGGCAGAGGACAGATGGCCCAGCTGCTTAACAGCATCGAAGGAAAAAAACAGCCAAAAGGTTTGAAATGTCAGAAAACATGTTTTCTACCTCTGAGATGTGGTGTCTGCAGAGAGAAGACAGAGAGAGGCATGCCTACACTAACCGCACACTGAACACACTACACACATCTACTGTCACTGCACTGTTCAAAGTGAACTACAGTACAGAGGCAATGGACAACACTGAGCGACGCTGTAGATACACTTCTGCAACAGTGAACTAACTATCCAGACTACAGTGAGCCACAACGTATGCTATAGGTACTCAGTGATACACCGAACTACACATCTGGCACTGAACCGCACAGCAGATACACAGGGCAACATTGAACAATGCTGCAACATCATTAGGTTAACACTGAACATATGCTACGTTACTCCTCAAATATTCCTCAAATATTCTTAACAAGAAACTTGGGGTCATACTTTTTGAGGTAGCAAACGGCCCCCTTCGCAGAATTGGGTTGTTAGCGACCACAAAAAAGCATTTTTTAATGTACAAAACTACAAAAGGCAAATTGCGATTTGGTACAATTTGGGTTTGAGATAAGGTATTTGGAAGGGTCATTTTTAGGGTGACCCTTCCAAATACCAATTCCCAGTGGTATGTATTAATGTTTTGTGACTGAATTACAGTTGCTAAATGTTCATCTTTTCTTTTACTGACACCTTGACGGAGGTGGTAACCATTTGCAAATAGACAGGAGTCCCCATGGGACCCCTTCCCCTTTGAGAATGTAAAAAATAGTATTTTTTAAGAGAAGACAGTAGTCTCACGGACCACTGTGTATTCTTAAAAATGAAACTTAAAAGTTTAATTTGTTTTTTTAAATGCATCCCGATTTCCTTTAAGGAAACTGGCCTGCATTTAAAATAAAAAAGTTTGTTTTATTAAAAAGCAATAAAAGACATGGGGGCACATGCATCAAAGGTTTTTGCGATCGCAAACGGTGCGATTCGCAAAAATCGGCCGTTTGCGACCGCAAATTGGCCTTTGGAGATGCATGAAAGTGTTTCCTATGCGCTATTTAAGAATTCGCAATTATTTGCGAATTCCTAAATTATGATTGCATTTAAGGAATCGCAATTTGCGATTCCTTAAATGCAATGCTAGAAGCACTTTAAAATAGCGATTTCGCTATTTGGGACCGTAAATTACAGACAAATCAAACTTGTCTGTAATTTGCAAAACTTTGAAAAATGCACTAAAATGCATTTTTAAAGTTTTAGATTACACACACACATGCCCTTGGGGCATGTGTGTGCACAACATGGGTGCACATCACAATTTCAGGGGTGCAACAGGGTGTCATTTTGACACCCTTGCACCCTTGAAATGCATGAGTACAATTTGCAGTACCTACTGGTACTCGCAAATTGCGCATGCAATCTCAATTCATTCCTATGGGCCTGTAGGCCCATAGGAATGAATGGGACTGTATTCCTTAATTGCGAGTCGCAATTTGCGAGTCGCAATTAAGGAATGTTTAGGAATCGCTATTTTTATAGCGATTCCTACATGCATAGGCTTTTGCGATTCCTTAATTGCGATTCCTTAATAATCGCAATTAAGGAATCGCAAAAGCCTACCTTGATGCATGTGCCCCATGGTGTCTGCTGACCCCAGCAGGCTACCATCCCTGTGATGTCTATAATTTATAGTGGTTCGCAAACTGCGACCTTCCTCATTAATATTCATAAAGGAGGTGGATTGGCGACCCACTAGGAATCGCTAATTAAAAGTAGAAAAGTTATATACATTGGGAAATCAATTTCCTAATTGTGATTTGCAGAAAATTGCAATTTGGAAATCGCTATCCCCAAATTTTGCACATCTGGCCCTTGGCTCCAGATACAAAGAACATCCTGATAAAAACAGGAGTAAACAAGGATTGCATTGCATATCTACAGGGTAACATTAAACTACAGACACTTTAGGCAATACTGGACTACACTGCTTTTACACTGGGCAAGGAAACACCGAACTTGAACACAGATGCATTGGGTAACAGTGCAATCACACTAGATAAAACAGTAGGCGCAATTAAGAAGAGTGGTTGGACTGCAGATACAATGGCACACTGCAGGTGCAGCGGATAACATTGAGATACACTGCAGATACACTTGGCAGCAATGATCTACAATGCAGACATCTTGTATATAGGGAAACCTGACTGCACCACAGGCCAGTGCTTAATTTGTGGGAAGAAAAGTGCCGGGCCCTTCTCAGGAGGCTACTGCAGCTTACACCTCCCATTGCCCCTTGTAGCACAGCCAATGACAGTACCAACACAACTGCTAACTGTCGCCCTCCTCCATGTGTGACAGTTCAGCCTACTCAAGGCCCCCAAAGCTATAGGAATGACTTAGGCGGCAGGCATCAGTCATTTTTAAGATATATTGAATTAACAAACAACTTTTGTTGTCATCGTCCCTAAATTAGTTATGATAATCTGCCACATAGTGGCATTGTTTAAGTGCCGGTGTTGACAATTAAGTGCTGGTGCAGAGCACGGGAAGCCACAGGCTCAAATTAAGCACTGCCACAGGCACGCCAAGTAGAAATAAACTGCACTGGCCAAAACAGAACTGTCCTGCTGGTATGTGTACAATTCGTAAAACTGAAGCCACCACCCTTAACTGGGCACTGAACTATACTGCAAATGCATTGGAGCACAGGAAATATTGTTACTCGTAGATACAAATGGCAGCACTGAACGTCACTACAGATGCACTGGATGACACTGCAGAAACACTAGTTAACAATGCAGATAGACATAACCACAACATGGAACCAGACTACACATACAGTGGACATCAGAGTGGATGCACAAAGCAGGTCCAATAGGTGGCACCAGCCTACACTGCAATTATGCTCAACAGTAAAGTCCACCAGACAACATTGAACTACGCAAAGAAACTCTGTACGAGTCTAAAATACACGGCGAATGAGCCGGGATATGCAGAAGTACACTAAAAATACAATAGTACACCCCTCACCTGGTGCATGGCAATACGGACACTCTCCGTCAACCTGTAAACATGCGAGATACCAATGATAAACTTTATTTAACATGACCAGCCTGCTCGCCAACCTTCCTCAACTCATACAAATTTGGCCACCTACCACGATTTCAAAAGCTTTATAGTCCGAAAACGTCTAACCTCGCCCTTCCTGAATGCCCAGCAGCTTGAAACCTATTCTCTTGGCCACACGGAACTACACGGGACAAGAATAAACTGCATTGCAATATAATAGTAATAATACTCATCGCTGCAGATAATTATGATAATTGCAGATTATTTAATAAAATATAATATGTACATGTCGAGATACAATTCAGAGGCTTCCTTCAAATATTATATTTTCTTGAAATGTATCCTAGATATCAGAACACATCCATGTAAGAGAGATGAGCCAGGGGCTGAGCAGCGAACATTATATACACCCTTAGCAACGGTCCCAATAAGTTGCGCGCACAGTGGCGGGTTGCTTTTCTTCCCAAAGTGCAGAACAAAGAAGCCCATACTGTCTCATTAAGAAATCCTCACATGAGACTGACCACCTTAGGGAAAGAAATTAATTCCTCTTCCAATATAACTCTATGTTATGTTATGTTACGTTATAGAAACTTGTATAGCGCGCGTATAACTGTGGATGTCTTGGCGCTTTCAGGAACATGAACGGTAAAGTGGAAAGCAAAGCTGAGGGACCGAGAAAAAAAAAACATATTTGTAAAGTGCGAACATATCACCCCTTAAGGTTTCAAGGCGCTGGGGCCGTTCGGGAGATTAAGTGAGCTATTGCCCAAAGTCACATGGTGCTGAGCTGAGCTGCCACTGGCGCTGGGGATCAAACCGTGAGCCCTGCACTTCGAAGTCAGCTGCTCTGGCTGCTGCGCCACACCTCTCCCCACATAGTAGAAGTCACTTAACCTCAGACTGTTGAACAAATTGAAGACACTCAGACACACTGACTCTCTTCTGTCCATGAAAGTGTGAGTGCTATGAGAATTACCTTTAGTCGTCGTTATGCGCCTTTCTAAGACTTCTGGAAAGGAAGCCTCTAGCTAAGAAGGGAATGCCCAGGGCTCGAGTCGGGGTACCACGCGGGTGGATGGCGTCCCCCCACTTATTTTACCGGGAGCTCGATAACTGGAGCAAATGGAGCCACACATTCACTCTTTGGCCTCTCTGGGGCGAGATCGGAGCTCATTCAGAACGATGCTCTCGCGCTGGCTTCTCTGATGCAATCGCATCTAAGGGGTGAGCGAGGGGAGGCAATGAGTCTGATGGTGCAAGCCACCTTTCGTGACGTCACTTCCTGTCGTGACGTCAGCGTCCCCCACTTCTTTTTTTAGGACTTGTGCCCTGGGAATGCCCCTCTCTTATACACAAAGCCAGAGACCGAGCCAGACCAGACTTCACACCCTGCAAACCAAGCAAAAACATGGGGATAGCTTCTTACCCAAAATATGTACAATAAGTACACTACCTGTCTTAAACTTTTCTGCCTCAAATTGTGCTTAGGAGCAGTCACCCACATGGCCGCTGCACATTTGAAGCACCTGTTGGAGACTCTCTTACAACACTTACACTCTTTTCCACCTGGGCCACAATGTAATCCCTCACTCTACCAAACAGGCCTAAAAATGGAATTGCCTCTTATTTGACCACTCAGTCGCACTCCCGAGTTCCATCAGGAGCAAGGTTGGACTGGCCGTAGCAGGCACCGGGCATTTTCCCAGTGGGCCGGACGGATCGGTGGCGGCCAGTTTTGGATCGGTGGGGGCCGGTTTTGAAGCAGCCCTGCAATATCGGCCCCCTGTAACAAAAGCAGCAGTAGTGTTTCCAACCAGACCCCCCCATGCTTTCTCAGTTCGGCCCTGATCAAAAGTAGGAAGCGCTTTACAAATGTTTACAAATCATAGGAAAGATGCAGAGGCACAGGCTCTGCTTGCTCCCTCACAACAGGGCCCTTCAATCTCCTGCATCTAACATACATGACGACAGACAAAACCACATTCCATGTCTTCCTTGCAACCTCATTGTCGAGTGATAATAATGAAATAACTCCAATGTTTGGGAAAGTTAAAATCTGATCCTATGATGTATATATCAATTCTGGATTCCACTTTCCCTGAATACTGCTTGCTGAGATGGAGAAAAAAAGGAGAGATAGTCCAGGGTGAAATAGGCAATCGGAGGTGGGGGGTGCGTTACTTCCCCACATCTCATGCACACAAGATGGCAAAACTCCACCATACCTGCTGACAGCTTCAACAGCTTGACAGAAAAGAGACCTACAATGACTGTTATTCTGACTCACACGGCTCTCACTGTAATTTTGAGCATACAAAATGGTAAGAAAATCCAAAATAAGCTGTACCACGCGTCAAACCAAATTCCTGAGGTAAACGATGAAAAACCACAGGGAAATAACATAAAGCACAATCCCCTCACCTCGGTTAAACTGTGTGTCTTTGGCCTGCATCCGTACACCCCTCATCCTCAAGGAAGAAAATATGTGAAAATGCGAATGTGAAGGCAAGCGAATGACTGCCGCAAATAAACGTCAACCACCTTTTCTGCCAACTACAATCCTCAATGACTAAATTGACCACCACCTTGGTTGTATTGTAGAATAACAAATCATGATGGCACTGGAAATAGTTTACTTCGGTGTTCCCCCAACTTAAGGTTCGGGACTCCACTGGTTTAGACTGAAGCTTATGAGGCAGTCACGTGGTGAGGCTAGTTCAAGCAATCGCAATGTTAAAGTTGCTTATTAAGCGCAATTAATACCCCGAGTAGGATCTCTCGGAGCTATTGCAGCTCTACAGGTCCTGGGGCAGGAATATTAAAATAAATAGATGAATTTAGTAGAGAATAAAAAGACATGTTTTGAGAGATTTTTTTGATCCGTTTAAAATTAGTGCATGCACATAGATGTAGCGGAAGCTGATTCCAGTGCTGGACCCAAATATGAAAATGAACGGCCCACATACCTGGTAGCGTGAATCCGTCGACGATGTAACAGAAGTTTCCAGCTGGATCTAAGACTCTGAGTAGGGGCATACAGCTGCAGTTTGCCCTGCAGATAGAGAGGCCCACTTCCATGCAGGGATGTATGTACCAGACAAAGAAGTTTAAACAAGGAGCACTTTTTTATAGGCAGCCAACGAAGTGTTCTGAGAATGGGTTCTGCGGGAGATCGAGGTGGGAGATGACAAATTAAATGTGCTGCAGTATTTTGAACCACCTGGAGTTTGGAAAACAGGCCTTCTTTCATGGCGATCATTAGTGCATTGCAAACACAAGGAGATGATGGACGGAGCGCTGAAACTTTTCAGACACTCACCCCCAGTCACAGATCTGGGTTGAATCCATCATCATTCTTTAGCTCACTTTGCCACCTCAGTTCAGACCCAGCTATATGCAAATCAGTCTTGACCCTGTGCCTCATGGGAACAGTCCAGCCCGAACTGCCAAGCCAGGTCTTCCCTGAACCGGAAACAAGCATCCTGGGACCGGTTTCTGGGTAACACCCTTCATCAGCCAGGCTAGCTTGAATCCAGTGGCAAAGTGAGCAAGGGACCCACGTCTGGGCATACCCTGCCAACTTAGGGCGAACAAAGCAAACACAAGGAGATGATGGACGGAGCGCTGAAACTTTTCAGACACTCACCCCCAGTCACAGATCTGGGTTGAATCCATCATCATTCTTTAGCTCACTTTGCCACCTCAGTTCAGACCCAGCTATATGCAAATCAGTCTTGACCCTGTGCCTCATGGGAACAGTCCAGCCCGAACTGCCAAGCCAGGTCTTCCCTGAACCGGAAACAAGCATCCTGGGACCGGTTTCTGGGTAACACCCTTCATCAGCCAGGCTAGCTTGAATCCAGTGGCAAAGTGAGCAAGGGACCCACGTCTGGGCATACCAACACTCCGTCCATCATCCTCTTTGATCATTAGTGCATTGCCATAGTCCAGGCAGCTGACTATGAGAGCCTGGATTAGGGATTTTCTTGACCAAAGAGGTAGCCACTGCAATGCTTTCCTAAGGAGGTGCATAATTCCAAAGCAGGAACAGGATTTGGCTTTCAGATATTCCCTCATGGAGAGGCTTTCATCTACCATGATGCCCAGGTTTCTCACTACCGCCTTCGGGGTGGGAGCTGGACCCAAACCCTGGGAGCACAAATCCTCAGAGCATACAGAATGGGCCCCAAAGAGTACAATCTCTGTTTTACCCGTATATAGTTGAAGACAGTTGAGCTGCATCCAAGAGGTGATCTTTTCCATTCAGTCACAGAATCTTTCTTTAGTAGAGTCTGGGTTAGGCCCCATTATGATGACAAGTTGAGTGTCACCTGCATATGAGATGACATTGAAACCAAAGGATTTTATCACTTGTGCTAGTGGGGCCACATGGATAATAAAAAAGGTGGGGCTCAAAGAAGATCCCTGTGGCACCCCCCTGTCCAAGGCTATGGTTCGAGAGCAGAAGGACTCTAACTACACCATATGGGTGTGCTCACTCAGAAAGTTCTTCAACCAACCCAAGGCTTTCCCACCGACACCTATCTCCCCCAGTCTTTGGATTAAGACTGAGTGTGACATGGTGTCGAATGCTGCAGAGAGATCTAATAATACTAGCATTGCTAAGTGCCCGTCATCCAAAGAAAGTCTTATATTATCTAAGGCTTCCACCAGTGCCGTTTCCGTGCAGAAAAAAGCTCGAAAACCCAAGCCAATCACAGAGGTGTTTCAGGGTCTGCAGAGGAATGCGTTGGGAAGTACGCAAACAATCAGATGCTGACATACCCATGAGGAGACATTCAGGATATCCAGAGATCCGACATCTAGAGAGGAACAGTGTGTGTTTTGAAGGCTCCCATGACGCCTGACAGCCAGAAGGCCTGATCCCAAATGTTGATGAACTGCAGACTAAGAAACACTGCTGGTAATCAGAGCCCTGGCTTTAGACTGCACACTGAGTCACTTTGTTTATCAGTTTTTCTAGGAGGCACCTCAATCATCGCTTCCACCTAAGACCACCATGCAGGCAGTGTGTATAATCCTGCCTGTGGCGTTACTGCACACTGTATTTTAACCACAAATTGTTCTCCACTGAGCCATGCTTGGTATGGCCCCACCTGACAGGCAAGCTCTTGTTGCACAGTAAAGGTAAGACAATCTAGACACACTCAACTCTGGTGATAGTTCTTTCAATCGTTTAGCGCTGAATCAGTTTTAGGACCCTTCCAGTATAATACTCTGCCAAGGTCTCTCAGGAACACTAAACATCCCACTTTGTTGCAGAAGACCATTAAGGCATGCCAACATTTGTGCAAGATCTACGGCCCATTTCACCAAACAATGCTGGCACGGAACACAGGTGGCAGAATGGACGAACCATAGCTTTTTGGTGAAAGAGAGTGTAAGCAAATTTTTGTTTGTGATTTGAATAGCACACTCTACAAACTGAATTGACTCAGAGCACTGAGCACACGACCCCTCCTGGGACCTAAAAATTACATTGAAGTAGGACTCCACACTGTTTGTTTTAGTGTTGAGGGTACATTGATTTTCTTTTCCTGTTGTCTGCTGGTCCTTCCAAGAAGTAGGTTGTGGGAGACATGACTGGAGGTTTAAAGGGTCAGGTGGTCTAGAGGGGCAATTTACATGATATTATTGAGAGAGACATGTGTCATCTGGGCTTTTCTACAGCTGATAAATGATGTGCTGCATAGGGGATTTAGGAGTAGGGGGGAGATTGTTACAGAGTGATGGGGCTGGATAGAGAATCTTCTGTCACTTCACTGAGATGCAGTGTTTTCCGCAACTCAGGGGTCTGGAAGGTCCCTACCACTTGGTTTCTATTCTGGAAGATCGAGAACCACTGCCATTTAGACATATGTAGGCCAAGCAGAGGCTCCTGAACCACATTAGTGCCGAATTGGTGACCAGTTGAATTGCTAAAGGAATTCTGGCCTATTATGAGGCAGCTCCCAGTCATATTTTTAAATAAAAGGCTTGTTTTAGGAGGGTGAGACCAGCTTTTATCTTTTTACAACTCCTCTCTAATGAGACCGTTTTGTATACGCTTAACTTTTTAAGGGCTGCCGTTAGGCTTAGGTCAAACTGTGACTAATCTTGTCATTAGGATTAACAATTTTTAATCTGTAATTAAATTACCCGGGATGTATTGTACCGCGATTTTGTATTTATGTGAAGTTTTATTGATGTTTGTATGACTTTTATGGTTTTATTTGTAAAACCGAATAAAGTTTTGATGATGATGATGATGGAAAAGCCCAACCTTTAAAGCTCGAGAATACAATGGTCATGTGCCAGCACCAAAACAGGTGCAATAAAGCAGAGAGGCACATTAGCAAGATGTTAGGGGCAAGAAGCAGAGCCAGTGCAGAGAACCCAGAAACCCAGGCAACATGGCCAGAAGCATACAACGGTACCAGAGCATAGGAACAAGGGAAGCAGGGAGGAACAGGAAGACATCTCTAGAATGAGAGATGGCTGGCTCTCTTAGTGGAACAGAACACACTTGCATCAGCCACCAGAGTGTGAGGTGCAATGGTGTCATAAGGAGAACCGGGACCCAACGAATCTTTAAGAAATGACCAGTGAGTTGAATTACCTGGTGGCTGTGGAGCGAGGCAAAGTGGGGCATCCTAACATACAGTGGAAAAGTTACAATTAATTTTAGGCAACACTGTTTTGGCAGCTCTAATTGCAGGCAAACTATTTTACATAACAAAAGAAGTGTAGAGGTATTGACAAAGATCTGATGAGGAGTGTGGCTGCAATTTGGGCATTCTGAAATTTCGGATTTATCTAATTTTGGGGTCCAATACTTTTGGATGTCCCACAGGACTTGGCTGAAGCTCTTCGATTATACCATAAGATGAAGATATCGACACACCATCTCGTTTAAAGATGAAGCTAAGAAATAATAGCATACTGATGTTCAACTGTTGATGGCCTCCACTTTGAAGATGTAAAGTATGAAAACTGGTGTTACATTAACTTATGCTGTTTTTCTGATAAATAAGCAAATTAATTTAAGCATACTGTAATAACAAGATGGTAAATGTAATTCCCAGTGTACGGGGCAACCACTCTTTCCTTTAATGCTCTCTAGCACTGGGATAAGGGAATCCCAGTAGGTTAACACAACCACAATTCTCCCTTGTGGTTGTATTGTGTGATATAGTACGTGTTTATGGTATAGCACTGGGAAGCCCCGTCACAGTGGCAGCTATGCGCTCTACAAGTCTTTTTAACATAACATAACATAACATAACATAACATTATACTTGATATAGCTGAGCTTAGCTGAGCAACAATGGGACAGGCCCCTTACTCAAACCCCCTTCTCAAGTTCTAAAAATATGCAACATGCTAATGCCTAGTAGCAGGGGGGGGAAAGAAAAATGTTCGTTATGACCAGGACGATCAGGGTAAACTTAATTGGCTTGAACATTTGCAGAAAACTAATTTACACCGAAAGATGCTCCTGTGAACTGAAAAAGTCTGACAAAGTATACTAAATATAATTTTGCTGCACGAGCTACAAAGATGCATAGAAGAAACACGACTGGAGGACTATGAACCATAGCAACATTCTTTTAACCTACAGAGATATCTTGCTACTTGCTAAGTGACTGGTTAACTCAGAAGCAGAAAATGTGTCAATATTCATGAGATAAGTGTTTTTTGATGAACAGTGTATGAGGGCAGAGATTACACACACAGATGCTCTGTTTAAAGTGACAAACTGTAGACTAGAGTTGTCACACCTGCAATTTGGTAAATCAACAGTAGCTCTGCAAAGGTTTTGCTCAGCTGCACAAAGTGCAGATATGATGTGACAAAATAAAAGAAAAACAATCTGATTGATGTCTTAAAATAAAACACTCTTCTAGGGTATATTGACTGTAGTTAGGCTGTAGAACATGTTTCTCAAGTACTACATTAATTAACACTTTAATTGTGTAATCTTTGATAGGAATTTCAATCAGATCTAAATTAATTGCATTTAAGTATTCCCTAAGAATACACAGCCATAGGAATGGCCAAAATTATATTACCGTACACGCATAAGAGCTGGCTATGCAAGAGTGTCCGCACATTTAAAGCTTGTACACACGTCTCCGGGAATTCAATGCGAAAATCGAGCAATGCAGTAAGATTTGGTGCTCCCTTTGTATGGGCACCCTGCCACCTGGGGTGCAAAAGCCAGAACAGGAGATGCCCCATTTGATGTATAATTGTCCAAGAACAATACCGAAGCACTCAGAGAAGTCCACAGAAATATGTCTTTTCAGTGAAGTGATGATGCGAAGTTGTGATTGAATTCTGTGTGGTTTATTTCTTACACAATGTTGTACATTCTTTATGTAAATTCTTGATATCCAAATGCAGAAAGGCAACTGCCGTGTTTTGTCAAAAATACTTTCTCAAGGCTGAAATAAGAGGTAAAATGAAATAAATGAAGATTGAGCGTGCCGCAGTATGGTGCCTCACTGTAGAAATTGGGATAAAAAACACCTGTGCGCCTGTAGGCTTATCAAGGCCCGTTACAGAGATTTCTTTACACAAACCTGTGCAACCTACGTTATTTAAGAGGCTTGCTGGAGCCTTACGGCTTCCTCACTGATCGCATCACAAGTGGTTTTTATTTAACTCTGAATTTAGACAAAGTGAAAATTCATAAAGTTTATAATTTAAAGATGGAATACTAACTTTCATTATCAGTTTTTTCTGGATTTAATGTTCCCAGAGACACTGTTACTTTCTCGGTCTTTAGCAGGGAACTGCTACCAAGACTACACGCTGAGACCGAAACCTGTAATTCATTTCCTTACTGTTAGAAATTGGGTTACTGGTTGACTGGGGTGTGATTCCTGGTCAAGCAGCAACCACAGTTCTAGTCATGGTAAGGCTCAAGCAAACCCCCAATTAACCAGTGCTCACCATCTGGTAGCTTGGCACAGAGCAGTCAGGCTTAACTTGAATGCAATGTGTGAAGTATTTTTGCTACATTTTTAAAACAGTAAAACTGTGAAAACACCACACAAAAAGACCCCACACCAGGTTTAGAAAAATAGAGTGATTTATAATAAATAAAATAACCAAAACGTCAAAATTTCAATCAGTAAAACCGGAAACATTCAATTTTAAAGTTTTAAGTCAAAATGGCCTCAAAAATCACAAAGCACCAACAAGGGATATCTGGTCGCGCCAGACCGGGACAAAGTCACAAGTTCAGGCAGACCGTGATGTAGCACGGGCCGGCTACAGGGACCACTGAACAAAGTACCTTAAATCCTGGTTGCGGAGGGCTGCGTGGATCTGCGTCGACAGTGCGCTGCACAGCTGAAGAGATGCGGCGAGGCTGCGGTGCGAGGTCCTGTTGCGTCGATGTCGAGGATCCTCTCGACGGGGCTTGCGATGTGAAGTCCAGCAGTGGGGATGCGGCGCGCAGCTGGCGATACATTGGTTCCGAGAAGCTGCGAGGCTGAGTTACGGAGTCCGGTGTTGTCGACGAGGCTGTCATCGACTAGAGATGTGAGGGCCTGGGCTGGAGATGCACCGCGTCGTTGGCAAGGCGTCGGTTCTGAGGATTGCGGGGGTGTCGTGGGTCTTTGCAACAGGTTCAATCCATGCAGCAGTGATACATCGGTTCTGCTCGAGGATGCACCAATCAGCTGAGCAGATGCGTCAGTTCTACTCAGGGATGCACCACTCAGCAAAGAAGATGTGTTGGTTCTGTTGGCAAGCACCTTATGCCCACTCCCAAGGCCCAGGACTGGGGTGGCACTTGGCAGGGTAGACTCACAGATAGTGGAGTCCAGGTGCAGGGGCAAGGTTGTTGGAAGCCTGTTATGTCCCTGAGGCTTCAGATCATGAGGCCAGCCAACTAGCCTTGGAGTCACTCTTAGTTCAGTGTTCCAGAGAAGGATACCCAACATCTTTTGAAGTAGTCCTATGCTGCCATAGCCATGGATCGGTTGGTTCTTTGACCCCTGACTACTTGCCACCTCATACATTTGGGGCTAGTGGAACTATGGCACCTCTCTGTGTCTGGCTTTGAACTCCTATAACACATTTCTCCAATTAAGCACACATTTAGGTGTACCCATTCTCATCCACTCTTCCAACTTCAAATTGGAGAGGTCATTACACCACTGTATAACAGGGGAGCTCTGTAGACTTCCAGACCATAGATTAAATGCATTGCAGTTCCACTCATCAATCTGTGCCCTATCTGAATGCAACCTCAAGCCTCTAATTGTACATTTAAGCTCTACCTATGTCATCTTTGATACTGGTGAGCCGCTCAAATGATCCTTAGTATAGTGGTACAGGGAACCTTATGCGTTGACATCAATTAGCCCAATGCCTCAAGCTTCCCTATATTGTCTTGGCTAGTGACAGTCAGCTGCCTTGAAAGCAACCCAGTCCTAAAAATGCTTGAAAGGAGCCACCTTACCTACTGTCTTACCACTACTGCCTCTAGACTTTGCAGGGAGCTGGTGCTGCCATGACTACAGCCCAGTCCCATACTGAGCCACCCAAGTCAGGCTTCCTGGTGTGGTATTCGGCCACCAGTCTTCAGGCAAAGTTATGCGTGTTTGTACAAGTAAATGTCCGCCCTATAAGATTTTTTGTTGTCAGGGATGGCATCTTTGGTGGCAGTACCAACATGGCAAAGCGTCAAAATCCTCAGCAGTAGTACTTCTGTAGCCCACTATCGCTCGCTGGACCAGTTGATCTGGTAGCTGATTTTTCTTAGGGCTGACTACCTCTCCTAATCTTGACATGTCGTTTGAAAGAAAAACAGCTGTGCTTGCCAGTTTCTTCTCTGGTTCCCAACAGGCCGTTCACTCCAACCCAATGTCCTGTGTATCAAGAACATGTAACATACAAAGTCCATTAAGCAAAAAGCACAGTCCTCCCATTCCCAGATGAGGTGACAGTCGGCAATCATCATAAACCTCCTTCATGCACTTGTAATTGTAGTGTGCCTAGCAAACTCTCAGAGTTTGTCGTCATTCAAACACATATTTCTTCTGCCCGGCTGTAATTCATACTTCCCATAATCCTCTTGCAGTCTCAAAGTAATTACATACAGAGATTCTCTGAAAGTGTGCGACTGAGCTTTCCATGCCAGCCTTGACAAGAGATTATCTCTGGGCCCCGCTGCGGATTAGAGTTTAGGATCCTCCTGAAAGTAAGCTATAAAACTATAGGATTACCCTTCCCTTCTTAAAATGATTAAATCAATAGTTCTGTTAGTGGACATTAGGCACATGAGGGGCAGCGAACCAGCTTGAGGTATGCCCCTGGGTGTTTTGGGCAGGACGGAACAGTCCAGAGGACTGTTGGTGGTGTTCGGGCTATGCAGTAGGCAGGGCGGGTATGGGGTATATTTTGCAAGGTTTTAGGCTATCAGCCACCAGTTTATGATAAGGTGACATAGTTGGTAGCAATCAGGCAGGTTTCAAGATTTTTGGCCTGCCTGCCCAACTCTCTTTATTAAGGGTTGGAAGAGTGCATTGTGTGGAGCCAAAATTCATAGATCAGGTGCACAGGAATGGGGACGATGTATAAGGTTCTTGTCACTGATGAGCAGGCAGGGCCGGACTGGCTGTAGCGGGCACCAGTCGTTTTCACGGTGGACCGGAAGGGTGGGGGCCAGTTTTGGACTGGTGGGGGCCATTTTTATTACTGGTGGCTGGTTTTGCAGCAGTGCTCCAATATCATACCCCTGTACAAAAGCAGCAGCAGCAGTCTTTCCACCAGCACACCACAACCCCCCCAGGCCGGTCCCAGTGTAATGCCAGGGCTGGTTTACATTCCCAGTCAGGCCATGTGAGCAAGTGCTGTGTGGGTGGTTTACCAATATATTTTCATGGTTTGAGTTGGCTTTATTGCTGTTGGGGTGGGTGAAGTAGTTTGAAGAGGAGGGTGATAGTAAGTTGACACTTGCAGAAGGCAATTGTGTGGGTACATTTAAGGGTGGGGGATAGGACAAGGGTTAGGTGAATATTGATGTATTATGAGGACGATAGTTTTGTAAGGCGAATTGCCAAGGGTTATAAAATGTTTGTAACTTGTCAGTGGTCTGTGTTGTGCCCTCTCGCCCAACTATATTTTTAGAAATAATGGTGACACAGACAATCTCTTACTAATAATAATCCAGGATTATCTTAAGATCCTCTTATTTAATTGCATTTGGCTAAGGAGCCCTCCCCTGATAGACATTTAATACTTACATGCAGCCTCGGAGCACTGGATAGAATGAAATGATCAATACAAAATGTGGCAAGGGCACCCTGATATTTCTGCTAGACATGGTAGCTAAACTCACAACAAAGCTGAGCCAGTCCTCGATCCTCTTCTGCCACTGATTTGCGAGGACCACAGTCGTCTGCAGGGGGTACAGCAAATCCATGGCACTACACAATAACGTGTGCCGGCAACCTCTGACCACCAATACAAGGCCTAGACTACCAAGCTGTAATAGCGCTGGCACGCACCAAAGTCTCTCAGGCAATAGTTGCAACTGGGCTGTGCCTGCTCCCCCATAGCCCTATTGCTGCTGACCTGCGAAGAGCACGTACAGACAAAAGAGGGTACAAAAACTTAAATGGCTGCACACAAAACAAACAAGCATTTGCAATGCAATAGGTCTTGCATATGCGAGAGTTTAAGCTATTGGCATTGTAAATGACAATGCCTTTTATTTATGTGTTTTCAAAACCAACACATACATTTATTTATTTATTTGATGAGTTTTATATAGCGCTGGCTAGACCCGAAGGTATCAGAGCGCTTTACATAAGGAAACAGCAAGTTGCAAGTTACAAAATTTCACACAAATTACAGAATGATTACATAGTCGAGACAGGAGTTACTAGCGGACATAAAAATCAAGACCCAAGAAGACCAACGAGAGCTGGAAGTCCATTGGGAGGAGACAGCAGCAGAGAAACGACGAGACAAATGTCCGAAGTCCGACTGGGTAGGTGACGGCCATAGCGGTGTGCCGGAGCCAATCTCCCCTATAGCTGTCGATGCAGCTCCACCGGGAATCGGCCATGTGGTTCGGGCTCCACTGGGTTAGAAAAAAGATCAGGAAGTGACCGAAGGTCTTGAGTCGAGAAACGGGCGAGTGGAGATGACGAGGATGGCAGGATAGGAAAGGGTATGTAGCTTGGCAGCCATCCTACAGTCAGGCAAGTTGAGTCTGTAAGTACAAATAATCTGAAGTACCCAAGAAGAAATCCCACCATGAATTGCGGTATCAGTTGTGCGAGAAGGTGCCCTCCATGTCCAGGAAATTAGTGGCGAGACAACCAAATGAATCGGCGTGGTGAAAATCTTGCAAATTTCGTGTTTTCCTTTCTCCCACGAAGGGACGCCGCAGCCATCACGGTCTTATAGGCGCTTTAAGTGAATCCTCATCATCCACTGGTAAGGTGGTGGGTCAGTCACATTTTTAGGTCTTGCCTAGCGACGCAGCGCACTTAAAAGGCATTGTCATTTCTAATGCCAATAGCTCAAACTCTCACAAATGCGAGATCACTTTCATAGTGGCCACACCCCTTTGTTCGCCGTATTCAGGTTACAGCGAGCTGTGTCTAAAGAAAGGGGCGTGGCAACCATTAAAGTGTACTGGTTCTGCGTAGGGTTTTGAATAAGGCAGGAAGAATGGCGCTCAAGCTGATTCGCGGTAGAGTATGGGATACAAGAGAATAGTTGCGGTGCTGCCAGGTCAGGGTAAAAAAAAAAAAAAAAAACCCTGGAAATGTGTGGGTGTGGACCCACACTGAAATTTGAAACCAAGTCCCGGGCACACATTCAAAGTGATGTTCAGAGTAATGCGTTCAGAGTGACAATACACAGTTATGGTACTTCCTGTGAAAAGATTGTGGGGGTCGACACCAGTAGGTTCTTTATGTTGAATTTGTTTATATAGTCCTTGAAATAGGTAAAGTAAGAAAACCAGCCGACACGTGTTTCGTCACCTGGGATTTAACCCGTGACTCTTCAGGGCTGAATGGTGAGGAATGGTAACGTGCGATATCGCTGCACCGGTGATAATTCCAATCCGGTCTTAACACGGGTTTCTTGCGGAAGATATGGTAGAAAAGAGCGCCAGGGTGATTAGATGGGGAGGACGGGTGAGTCACTACCCCCGTATGTTCAGGATCCAATGGCAGTAAGCGGGCGGGTACGTCCGTCTTACACAAAGTCCTGTGGTAACAGGAGAGTCGGTCAAGGATCCGTCTCGCTTTCAGGTTGCGGAAGTGAACTCAACTCTCATAAGAGAGATACCCTTCTAACAAAAAAGGGAACAGGGTTCTAGATCCAACATCAACAGAAACGTTCCCTCCTATGAGAACACTCTTATTTGTACATCACTCTGTTCATCTTATTGTAGGGAAACATTCATACACCTCTCAGCTCACTCTTTATCTATAAACTGAATCCCGATTGATGCAAAAATGTCTACCTTTATTTGTCAAAAATGATAAAAATACAATTCAAAAAAATATATTTTATACCCCAATATAGGAAAATTCCTCTTATATTACAAAATTTGCATAGAACAATGTGCATAAGATATACCATCACAATACATTAAAAACAATATTAAAAACAGTATTAAGAATGATATCCTATTTGGTTGTGTCTGAATGGCACAGATTTCTCAATCCTCATCTATTAAACAAATCCTTGTTCATCAGGGACATAAAGAAAAAAACGTAATAAAATGAATTACTCTCTGGTTTTGATACATCAAATAAAAACACACATTATTTCATAATCAATAATCAATTACACAAATTATCAGCTTATGTATCACACAAGAGTATCAAAATGTCAAATATTCTATCAAACAGAAATGCTGATGCGACGTTTCGGTGGTTTATAGTTGATTGACACCAACTTCTTCAGGACAAAGTGATAAAATCAATCAGATTTGTGTTTAAAGTTGTTGTATATAATGATCACTCTTGATGGAGGTCGATGTGGGTGGTCACTTTTTATAGTCTGGCTGGCAAATCATTAATTAGTCTTGATTTCAAGGCAGTTACTTAAGGTTTCTTTAAGATTCTTCACTGTGGACCAATGTCAATATGTATTTCCTAATCTTCTCGACAACAATAGTCTTTTTAGCGATTTTTATCATTTTTCCATTTTGCTTTCAGTTGGGCTTTATTTCAATCGAGCCTCGTTTTCTTACTTCAGTCACAGATTCGTGAACGGGTCTTTGTACATCTAATTTTTGTTGTTGTTGCACCATTAAAATGAAAGCACGGCATGGGGCGCTTATACAAAAAAAAATAGTTCACAAACAAATTTTCTTTTTGGGTAAAAGCATGGCATGTGGCGTTTTTACCAAATAAAACCATTTGTTCACATACAAATGTTTTTTTGGTAAAACCGCTTTAATGGTGGCCACGCCCCTTTCTTTAGATGCGGCTCACTGTAGCCTGAATACGGCAGCAGCGTCTAAAGAAAGGGGCGCGGCCACTATGTCAGTGAAGGCATGGTATGAGGGCTTTCACTGCAAAAAAAATGTTTTGTAGCGCGGCAGCTAAAGTTAAAGTGGACTGCGCTGGCAAATTAAATAAATAAAGAAGCGCGGCTGCTATACTTAAAGCAGACCGCAATGCTAAAGTAAATAAATAAAGATATGCGGCTGCTATTGTTAAAACGGATCACCATTACTAATTAAAATAAAAACGGGCGGCGAGCTGCTTCTAGGAAAGCACGTAGTGGGTGGAATAGGGGCAAATCATTGAAGAAAATAGTGCTCACAGACTAGATAAAGCAGATCGTGTAACAACACAAGTAAAAAGTCTAGTCCTCATGGGAGGTTACAAATGCAGACAAGGCAGTACCAAGGAGGGACAACTAAGCCTGTTCATGAATGAAAGCAATGATTTAGAAAGGACAGTAACAGGAGACAAATGAAAAGATGGGCAGGAAATGGGCGGAGCTGCAAGTCCATACCTTAATATAGCATGCTTCGCAGAGTAACGCATGTGCTGCCAAGGCTCGACCAAAAAAGGACCAGACACTAAAAAAATGCTTACCAAAGCATCCACCAAGAAACCCAACCCACCTCAGGAACCGCCCATGGATGAGCAGTATTTACCAGCTACCCAACATTCCAGTGTGGACCAGGAAGACTCAGAGGCCCCCATAATGTGATCCTTTACGGAAAACCTCTTATGCACCCTTAAGACAGGATTTTGCCACCCTTAGAAATTAACTTGTAGCAGATATCAAAGACCTCAAAAGTGATATGGCAGAGCTGGGTCAGCGAGTAACCACTCTGGAAGATAATATTGATTTGAAGGAGGAAGAACTGCATAAACACAGCCGTGACCTACTGGAACTCCAGGAGCAGAACCTCAACATCTGTACTCAATTGGAAGACCTTGAAAACACATTGAGGAGATCGAACATCAAAATTAAAGGTGTGCCACTCAACACAGACAATGGCGACCTCGACAGCTACGTCAAGCACCTCTTTCAGCACCTGTCCCTGATCTAGCAGCCTCAGAGCTCATCCTTGATTGTACAAACATGGCAGGCCGGCTACCTCTACCAGCATGCCACAAGATATTCTGACCTGTTCACACTCTTACAGATCCAAAAAAGCCATAACATCTGCGGCACGAAACCTCAATCCCATCATCTTTGAAGGCATTAAAATAGGACTGTATTAGGATCTATCACCTAGCACCCTTCAATGGCGCTGCTACCTCTGGTAGGCAACTAATTTCAAACGTGAGAAAGGAAACCAGTACAGATGGGGGCACCCCTTCAGCTTCACCTTCGTCTGAAACAAAGAGGCATGTATGACACGCACAATGGAAGAAGCTCCATCAATCCTGGGTCTCAGCAGACCGGCTGTGGATGCCGACTTTGCCTTTAATGCGTACATGCCATCTGTGACTGTTGGTTGTCCCTCACAGGCAGGATGCTCTCGGAAGCCCACAGCTTACAAACCCTCTGCTGACGAATGCCGCATAGAACGCTCGGTGGTACTACACCAACTTCAACATGCAAGTGTACCAGTACTGGAAAGCTAAAAACACCCCTGTGGCAGTATCTGGTCACCTCCAACCCATCTTTGGCTAGACGTCCCTCTTCATAAGCAGCTGAGACTACACGTACACTTTGCTTGCAATTATGTCCGAGCTTGTGGAGCCCAGACACATAAGTGGAACTGTGACTTACCATCCAACCCCAAGCCATCGACCCCGCTACAAGGAATGTCAACATCCCTGGGGACACTTGAGTAACCCTGTTCAACTCCCTCCTCTACCCTGACTCCTTACACAACGGACACCCACTGATCATCTACCTAGATGATCCTTAGCAAGCTTAACAAACATGGGGTTACATGGCTTTTTAACATCGAGGCTGACAGATAGATCCTCCCTTCCCACAACCACATGGTTCAGATACTAAGCTTCAATGTAAGAGGCCTAAATGCCCCCACAAAATGCCATGCTGTGCTTTCCCTGCTGAGGGTCTCAGACTGCGACATCTGCCTACGCCAGAAAACCCACCTGATCAGGAAAGATTGCTAATTACTACAGCCCAAGTAGCTTCCCACTCAGTATTTTTCATCAGGATCTAGTAAGCGAGCGGGTGTCGCCATTCTTCTTGCTTCCAAAATCAGTTGTCAGGTTTTGCAGACACAGGTGGAAATCCCGGGCAGCCTCCTCTCCCTGCAGATTTAAAATAAGGGGATGCTCAGTCACCCTGGAAACTCTCTATGCCCCCAGCAAACATCAGGAGCAATTTATACTTGAAGCCCTTGGACGAGTACTCTCCACCACAGACAAAGATGTTCGTATAGGAGACAACTTCAAACTAGTATAACACCCACTCCTCGATAAGTCCACCTAACAAACTGGACAGGCTGGTGCATTTTCCACTAGCGGCCTGCAATGGCTATGAGACATAGGCATGATTGATGCCTGGTGAACACGCAAACCCACACCAGGAACGTACACTTTCTTCTCTGCCTCACATCAATCATACGCAAGTCTAGACTATTTCCTCGTCTTACCCCAAACTAAAGTAATGACCACACTAACTGGTATTGGAACTGCTGGGCTGTCGGATCACTCCCCCATCACGCTAACCTTTACAATGTCCAGACCACCCTCCACTAACTGCCCCTGGAGACTTAATGACAAACTCCTCACATATGCCAACACACAGCAGTAAATTCAAGACACCATTCAGCAGTACCTCCTAACGAACAACAAGGCAGGCACTCCCGTCCCATTGTATTGGAAACGCTGAAAGCAGTGGTCAGGGAAACCACTATTCTCATCTCTTCCTGGCTCAATAAAATGATAAAGATAAAAGCACTGCACTGGAGGGACAAGAACAAGCATTGGAAGAGGCTCACAAACACACAGGTGCCCTTAAAACCTGCAGAGAACTGACCTAAGCCAGAAAACAATTCAAGGCCCTTGACATGAACAGAGCAGAATACACACTTCTGTGCACCAAACAGAGATGTTACATGCAAACTGAGAGCCAAAACTCATTAAAATGAACTGCTGAGATACAAACCCATGATGACACTCCCGCCAATACGGATGACGCTATTTCACTAGCCTTTCAGTACTTCTACACAGCCCTCTACATGGCCGAGGAGACACAATTAGAGCAGGCTCACACATATCTATCTGGAACCTGCATTCCCAATCTGCCCATCATGGATGCACAAAACCTTTGACACATATATCTGAAAGCAGGAGGTCCTCGCTGCTATAGCTAGACTTCAGCAAGGTAAAACTCCAGCCCTTTGACGGGCAAACCCCTTTATTCTACAAGACATTTGGCTCCCAACTTATGCCCATCCTTACTCACCTACACAACTCATTCAGGGATACAGGCTCACTACCTAACATGATGTGGGAAGCAGTCATTACGTTGCTTCCCAAGCCGGTCAAGGACCTGACCCGTTGCTCGTAGTACCACCCCAGCTCCCTCCTTAATGCTGACTTCAAGCTTTTCACTGGAATACAGGTGGCGCATCTCAATCCATACATGCAAGGCCTCATAGACCCGGACCAAACAGGGTTTATCCCCGAAAGAGGCTGAAACGATAATACGAAACCCCTATTCCACTATAGATAAATCTTCAAGGGACCGAGACTCAGCACTCTTAGCATCCATAGATGCATAAAAGGCATTTGACTGGGTCTATTAGGCATTCTAGGCAAACTGGGTCTAAGGTCCTGGTTTCAAACGTGGATATGTAGCAACTACAGCTAGCCCACATGCTGGTCAATGGGACTTTGTTCAAGGTTTTCGCAATTGGCCAAGGAAACAGACAGGGTTGTTCCCTGTCACCACTTCTATTCACTCTGTATGTGGAACCACTGGGCGAGAGAATTTGAATGCACCCACAAATCACTGGCATCAAAATAGGAGGTCAGGATCACAAAATCGCATTATACGCAGACAATGTCATGGTCTCCCTCTCCTACCCACATTCCTCCCTCCTAGCGCTCATGGGGGAGCTTGAGGCTTTCAGTCAAGCCTCGGGCTTCGAAGTCAACATACTAAAATCACGTACCCTGAACCTTACCACACTCCCCGCAGATCAGACACAACTAGAAACGCTGTACCCCTTTCCCTGGGCTGCACACTGGTTACAATACCTGGGGATAAAACTATGCTCCTCCACACCGAAGACAGTAGAGTGAAACTATTCAGATCTCATAGATGCTGAGGGTGCTGAAAAATAAGCCTGTTGATCTGGGGGGCTCACTTAGGTAGGCAGAGTGGCCGCCACTAAAATGATCCTCTTAACCCAAATTCTGTATATTATGGAGACCCTGCATCTGCAGCCGCCTCCACTCTATATCTCCAAACTACAGCATCTTATGGAATGTTTCATATGGAACAGTAAAAAGGCGCACACGGACAAAAAAGAGCCTACCTTCCAATAGCAGCCAGGGCCTTGTGGTACCCGACCTCCTTACCTACTACTAAGCTGCACAGTTAAGATATGTAGTGGAGTGGTATTGATCTCGCACCAAAAAGCACTGGTGTTTCCTGGACCAAACTGTAGCAGGGATCTACATCTGGAAAATACCCTGGCTCCCCAAGAGGCATAGCTCTGTAGGTGTCTATAGCTCCCCTGTGGTGAGAGCGACCGTGGAAGCCTTGGACAAGGTAATCACAACCAAAAGGCTCTCTGCTTACTCCTCTCCCTTTATTTTATTTATTTTTATTTATATGAGTTTTATATAGCGCTGGCTAGACCCGGAGGTATCAGAGCGCTTAAATGAGGATCAAAGTTACAGGTTACAAGTTACATATATTCCAGAGCAAAAAACAAACATAGGTAAAAAAAAAAAAATTTTTTAAAAGAAACAGCAAAATTACTGAAATTCGTCAGGGGAGGGATGGGAGAGAACAGGGAGACGAGGAGAAACTGTGCCCAATGTCCGGCTGGGTAGGTGACGGCCGAGGGGATGAACGAGGGCCGATCTCCTCTATAGCTGAACCGAGCACCTCCACCGGGCATCGGATATAATGCTCGGACTCCCTTCATGCCCATCTTAGGCAATCCTGATTTTCTGATGGCTTACACCAGCACAGAATACATTGCATGGCAGACAGCCAATTGTAAAAGGGTTGGGGACTTATTCGACCACAATGGTCTGGTTCCTTTTATACAACTACAATCGCACTATGCCCTCCCCAATTACGAGCGATGGAAGCACACCACTAGCACACACTAGGCCACCCAATGACACATTAAACCCCAACCTGGGAGGCAACTAACACTTTTCGAGAAATGGCTTGTTACCAGAACAGACTAGAAGCGACTACTGCCCGCCATGTACAACTTGCTAAACACAGCACCCAACGGTGACAAATTCCCAGCACAAAAACTATGGGAAACAGAATTTGAGTGCCTGTTCACCCCTAAAGAGTGCAAATGCATTCTACACAGAAACCGCACCTCTGCCAGAAGTTCAGCCGGCCTAGAAACACTACACAAAAATAACGCTTTACTGGTATCATACCCCAGCCCGAGTGGTGACATGGAAACCAAACGCTTCTGATAAATGCTGGTGCAACTGCAGAGGGACAGGCGCACTGATCCACCTATTATTGGGCTGTCCCAAATTAAAACGATACTTGGACGACATATTAAAAGATTTTGATGAAATCTTTAACACAGAGAGTCCCTGCTTTACCAGCTACATCATGCTAGGTCTTCCCAACACGTTCTCCTACAAGCTGTCTTTTCCCAGGCGCAAAGCATTGACAATGGACCTATGCCCAGCCAAACAAGTCATTACAGCTAAGTGGGGAACGGATGCCACACCAACCCAGACAGACTGGCTACATAAATTGTGGGACTTGATAGGCATGGAAAGGTTAACGGCTTCCTTAGAACATAACCTCCAACACTATGATGGAATGCGGCCCCCATGCATGCGATTCCTAGGACAAGAATACAGAGAACTCACGTGCCCCCCAATATCTTCTAGTGTTGCAGCTCACCACTGAAGACTCCACATCAGCCGAATGCAAGTAAATGCCAGTCTCAGAAGCCACGCTATCCGCTGCGAACTGATACAGCCCACTAGACGTTCACTACATGGTGACACCCCCTTCCTCCCCGAACTGAAGCCCTCCACCCCATAGTCCAGTTTCTTCCTCCCTTATAATTATTTCCCCTCACTCATCACCCTCATTCCACATTCTTACTCCTTCTCACTGGCCTATGGATGTAGGTGGGGGAATGTGTACCCCTGATAAAACCAATAAAAAATATTTGAACCATAAAGGATTCTTTACAGCATCATAGAGACCTAAAAAAAGAAACAAGCACAAATGGGAGAAATGGAAGGACAGTAAGAAACAAAAGGGTAAGAAATAAAATAAAAGCTGAAAATGAAACTGTGCTGATTCATCCGAAAAGAGATTTTGTTGGGAAGATATAGATTAAAAAGAAAAAAAATTAAAGTACTGAGATAAAAACAGGAGTGAAAGCCAGAAACAACAAATCATAGGGCGAGTGACTTGGAAGACTGCTCCGAAGTTACAAGGCTTCAACAAGATGTGAAGTTTACATCGCGAGCCAGGGGGTGACTGTGTGCACGCTCTCAGACGAACCAGCAGCCAGGCTGATGTGTGATGAAGTGCAGCCTTCCGTAAATACACTCCAGGGCTCCCATGTGCTGCGGACGGAACCTGTCATTTCAGACCTAAAGTTGCAGCGCCAGCTTTTTTTCACATGATCAGTTACTCAAAAGTGAGAAGCTTACTTACCCAGCTCGGCGAGAAAATTCTAATGGGCTGATACCTCCTTACGACGAGCCGTACGTAACGTGTCACACAGCAGAGTCGAACAGGCCTCAGACTCCGTGACTTCATCCAGCCCGGACTCGCAATCGCATACCTATAAAGCCATTCTCACATTAAGGAATCATTAAGCTGACACATTAAAAGTTATCTGGCAGCTAATGTTTCCATTATGTGAGTTTTGGCAGCGGAACAATCAACACTCTGTTCTTAAGATGTCATACTAGGTTTAAGAATTCGCAGGAGGGTGTGTGTATCTCCTTGAGTGACATTAGCGTGCTGAGCTTTGATCACTGCGTGAGCATCCGCCATGCCTGGATTATGGGTTATCCGTATTGAGTGACGTCACTGTCTCCGTGACTCTGCATCCAATCTGCACAGTTGTCTGGCACGAGAACGGCCAGTCCAGCAATGTGGGAACGAAGCAGCTATTGTTTCTTATGGCTTCAGACAGCATCCTCCAGCGGAAAAACACTTACCGATCGTGAGAGAAAACCAGGGCCGGACTGGGAACCGATACCGGCCCTGGCAAACTGCTCGGCCGGCCCCCCTAGGGGGCCGATATTGCCAGACCCCGGTAACAAAAACGCCCCCACCCCAGGGGCCCAAAATCAGCTCCCACCCTGGCGGCCCACCGGGAAAACGCCTGGTGCCCGCTACAGCCAATCCGGTCCTGGAGACAACGTCCTCCTCACTCTGATGCAATGACGTAGCAAGGAGTTTTGGGGGCGGTCCGAGTTTTGGGGGCGGCGGCCTCTTACCTGCCATCTTGGTGTGGCACCGCCACCCCCGCATGTCAATGCAGCTGGCCCGGGTCAAACGGAAGAATCTAGCCAGCACCCCCCCCCACCCCTACGCTCGTCAATGTGGCGGCTATCGCAGGGACCGCCACAGGATTAGTGGTGAATTAGCATGGTGAAATATGAAAGTGATTTGAGTGGTGGATATGTTAGTCAGTTATTTGGATTGAGAAGGATAGCGGAGGGATAGAAAGGGGAAAAAGGTTTTGTTATACCTGCTGCACAGCCAGTGTGACTGTGGTGGTGGAATGTTGGTGTGTGAGGTGACTGTGGAATGTTGGTGAGTGAGAGAGTCAGTTGGAGGATGGGCTGAGCAGCAGGAAGGCTGCTCCTGGTGGTGTCGTGTAGTTCCTATAAGACCTATATAGGATCTGCGCGTTTAGACAACATACACTGCGGAACTGGTGTCCAGACTGATTCCAGACACCCCCACCAGGTATGTTGGCCAGTGTACCAGCTAGCTCGCAATGCCACTATAACCTCCTCTTACCAAGGAGAGAATAGTACTTGGCAACTATCGAACATGACAACCCTGTTCCCTCAGGACCGTGGAAACAGTAACTTACTTTTTGCTCAGTCACTCGTGCTCACTTGTTCTCAGAGAGATACACAGAATAAACGGTTGGGACGTTTTCAATAAGTATTTATTGAACAGTCATTATTCTCGCGTAAAATAAGTGCACTTAAATCACCAGTAGACAGTAGCATATATAAATGAGTAGCAGCACTAAGAAAGTAAACAGATGGTAGGTTTCTACCATTTTGCTAAAATCATAAATACAGGCAAGTATGTAGAATACATGGCAATAAAATGCGTACTCCTACGATGCACCCTGACTAGATGTACCTAAGTGTACATAGCATGTGAGTAGGTGTAAAGCCAAGAATCCCTCTAGGATAAAGCCAACCCCATTACCTGATGTTAGCCTTCGCGACCCCGTTCTGGTCTCGAGCTGAACACCCCGCAAGGGATGTCAGACCACTGCGAGCTGGAGTATCTGCATGCAGGAACCTCAGCGTCTCGCGTCAGTGTGTCGGCATGGAAGTCGTGATCTCCTCTTCAATCTCAGTAAGATGTGGTGTTTATATACCCTAAGGTATCCCCAGGGGTTCTACCTTGATGTGCCAGTGTTGGACTTAGGATGACGTCGGGAATGAACTTTATACACTGTTATTATGCAGGAGATGATAGTCCTGCTGTGATTCCAAGAAACTAAGAATCCTCATGCATAATTTATGAGGCCAGTGTCCAGGGATAAACCCTACGTACTTATGTGTAGTATTGTAACTGGGTAAAAGGTCAGTCCTCCAAATCCGTTACGTATGTAGTATAGGAGAGAATGTAGGTGAAGCGTTATGATGATACCTAGACCCCTATCGGGGTACCTATATGAAATATAACACCCACTCCTCATCCGACTGGCCGACATTACCAAATTCTAGCGTACTACCAAGGCGTCTTGAGGTTTGTACGCAACAAATAATAAAAACAATTTTAAGAACAGTTAAAAAGTGTTAAAAAAACCCTTTAAAAAGTGTTTCTACAAAAAGAAATCAGTCAAGTAGTGGCTCTAAAGTGTCCGTATATATAGTCCGAACAACTACAAGCATCTGAAAGCCATGCAGGTCAAAAGATTTCAATTTAGAATTTCGAAAAAGTTAAAAAGCCAAATTTTCCCAGCGTGCGACATGCCAAATGTTTATGTGTCCTTGCTGGTAGACGCAATATTGCTGCTGTCTGCATACGCAGCTGACGATCCCTGTAACACCTCACAAAGAATGTCAATTGAGCACAGATGATCTTCTGTACTGCCTGCAGCAGATGCCGGGGCAGCCTGTGCCACATCCAAGGCCTGAGTGTTGGAGGAGCAGGTGTCCATACCAACAGGAGCAGAAACTACCTGTGGTGGCTCTAAGAATGCTGCCAACAACATGGGAATGCGCTGAGGACACTGCAGAACATGGGCCGTTATCAGGTCCAGTAAAGCATCAACGTCCGGTGGCGCAACCGATGGGAGTGTCAGACAGAGGTCCAACACGCATTCTTCTCTGCAGAACAGGCATCGGAGAACAGGTACCAAGAGGCGCTCTGTTCCCGTAGGCGAGGTGTGCCTAGATGTTGTACCATGCGATCACGGTATTTACGCTCCAGGAGAGCCGTTGCTACTTCCTTGGTTGCTGGGATGTCCATTGCGTCGCAGAAAGGTAACAATCAGGATTCCTGCTATTAGGAACAGGATTAGCGGAAGCCCTCCAAAAATGCTTCCAAAGACGGAGTGTATAAAGTTTGGTTTAACTCCGACGACCGTCTGAAAGGTGCTTAACAGTCCGGAACCTATGGTCTTAAATAGGTGTACAACACCCGTCGTATCGGACATGTTAAAGATATGACTTACCATTTCTGTGAAATGGAAAGGGCAGTTTGTACGTATAAGTGCCTGTATCTCAGCCGAGGACCTTGCGATCTGGAGATCAAAAGTCACCCGGGCGGAGGTTAAGGGCACGGTTTGTTGTAAAAGCATGGCTTTCATTCTGCTCAGAGTATCAAACTGTATAAAGGAAACATTTAGCGAAGGCCATAACGGCGCCTCCCTGACTGTATGTTTTGGTGGAAACAATACTTGCATACAGCAAGTAACCCTGGAGCTCACGGTGACTAGATATGCGATGCCCGGAAGCATCCCACAACAACCTTGATCATTCAGCATCAAATAACTCCCTTTCAAGAGAAGCCTGAATACCGGATTAATCACAGCTGCCGGGGTACCCCTCAAGTGACAGGACAAGTTTGCCACAGACCCATTACAAGCCCCCTGTAGCATAATATCCTGACATATGTGAGATCCACTTAAAGCATTCTCACAGTTAGTTCCGCTTAGAAACACTTCCAGATCCCCACTCCTGCATCGAAATCTGTATGGTAAATCACAGGATTCCCTGATAAATTCCTTACCCATCTTCTCATATCTGCCTGCCTGTTGTTGTTCTAGGCAATATTGAAACTGAAAAGTTGCGACGGGTAATGTTATATGGCCGTGGATTAACCATTCTGTGGACGGTGACTCAGCCACAGTAAAGGGTAAACTGTCCTGTTTCTCAATGCGCAGCATTGTATATTTTGCTCCCCTCTGAGCCGATTTCATCTGTTTTTCTGTTAGATTGTATGCAGAAAACAATGATGTAATGTTGATAAAACGCCAAGGCACATAACCGGCGCGCAATCACTGCAGCGTCTAGCTTAACAAAATAATAGAACGTAACTGCGACTGTCCGTGTTGCAATATGGACAAATCATGTTCTATTGCATCGATAGCAGAAGATACAATGTTGCCCAGTGAATATATCCTGGATGTTAATGTAGTCATGCCATTGTCGACTACGGCTAACGCCTTTTCTAGGTTAACTCTATCTATTTCTCTTAATCTCTCTGCAGCTTCTTGTTGGGAGATTTTACAGATTTCGTTATAGACAGCATACAAAAAGCGCTTCTGACGTAGTTTTCTGGGACCTAATAGAAAATCCCGTAGGTCCACATCCTCTGTGAGTAAGGACAAGTAAGGACTACCCCAGTGTTGTTTCACCTGGGGTAGTGTTGAGGTCTTTAGCCAATCAAGGCACAACTTCCCAACACTGTATGATGTCACTACCCCCGGATGTTCTCGTTGTACATAACGTGGGTCTGGTCTATGGATACTAAACCCTTCGGTGGTACCGCTGAATCTTTCTTGACATCTGTTTGTGTCAGTGGGCCAAACCAACCATCCCTTCCAATTGGGGTCTGATCTGTTGTATTGCAATATGTTATCCAACTTAGCCCCTCTTTCTGATGTAAAATTCCCCTCGGTGTTTAAAGGTGTTGGAATTTGAGGTGTGTTCAAGTCCTTATTCTTGGCTATTCCAAGACAGGAAGTCTGTTGCACAGTGTCATTCTGAATAATCATCTGCTGAGGAATGAGGCATGCTCTAAATAGTGCTTCTGTTCCCTGGACTTGCCAGTCCCTAGAACCCCAGATTGATTTCAAGTCTACAGTGTCCATCCATAAGTCAAAACCCTGTTCAGACAGCTGGGTAATAAAGGAAGCAGAGTAAATCTGTTCTTTGTTTGTTAATATATTTTTCTGTGCAAATATAGGTGCAACCTTATAATAGTACGATGTTGGGCCAGAAGTGTTAAACCCTGAAAAATATGAGAATTTCTGTGCAAATGTTTTTGAACTACCTTTCAGTGGTGTAGGGCAATGTTCCCACTGGTGGTATGTCAAAACATTTCTGGGTTTGCTTGATTTATGCAAGAAATGATGACCATAATGTTGGTAACAATACATTTTGTCAAAATCTGATCTATCCTCTAACATTTCAGTGCTAGAAAATGCGGCAGATTGTTCTAAATCAGACAATAAGTTATTAACAGTTTCAAAATCCCAATCATCAGAAAATGTACTGGAGGTCATGATATCGTTCAATGAAATTTTAAACAAATGTGGAATTTTTAAAAGCTCGATCGGTCCAAATATATCAAAATTTACTTTGTCCCACACTATACCATCCGGTATAGGAACTGCTGAAATGTTCACGAAGGACAAGTCTCTTTGTTCACTATGAGATGAAACATGAGGTTTTAAAATTAAGTTCACTTTTGACGTTGCAGTTCCATTGATGAGCAAGTGGAAAGTGATTACTAATCCTAACCAGAAAAGAAAAAATAAAATACCAGTGATTATCCAAAGTTCTAGCCAAGGTGATATTAAATAAGTTTTTCTAAGAAAGTTAAAAAAGTCTTTGATCCGTTGTTTGCGAGAAATTTGGGCTGGCGTCGTTTCAGGTTCACTTGGATGCAATGAAAAAGTATCGAAGTCGATGAAATAGACAGATGCAGTTCGATCCATCTTTGGTAGCTCAGCAGGTTTTGTTGAATTTGTAGATTGCTCTTGAAGAGGCATGTTGACGTATACATCTTTATTAGCTTGAATTGAAATTTGTCTTTCACTTTGATTTTGAGAGTTTGTGTCAAGGGGAACTAGTTCCATTGCATTGTTATTGATTCCGTTGCTTTGAAAAGGTGACTCTTCAAATGTTATGAGTCTTTCTGTTTGAACTTCCTGTATTGTAGCGAGAGGAGGACGTCGGCTACTCAGGAGCCCACGAGGCCTACTATTTAGTATCGGCCACATAGTGTGGTTTGATCAGATCGATTGAGACTAATCTCTTTTCTTTTACGTCAAGAGGCGGTAGAAGTACAGAGAGGAGTTGGCCTAATGGCTAGGGCGGTCGACCTCAAATCTGGGGAACCGGGTTCAAGTCTCGGCAATGACGCTGAACATCCTGTGATTCTGGGCAAATCACTTAATCTCCCCGTGCCTAACAAAAAAAAATGAATGTGTCCTCATGTAACGCAACTGGTGATATGTAAAGCGCTCTGATACCCGATACCTTCAGGTCAAGTTTGCGCTATATAAAACTCCATATAAAAAATAAAAAAAAGTTCTTGATCCTTTAACTGCCAGGACAGGTACAGGCTTTCGATAGGATGGCCCGAATTCTTTTTTGTCCACAATCCTTTCTCTGACCAGATCCCCAACTTTAGGGATCCAGGCAGGTCTTGCCGTGGTTGACGTGACTTTCCCAGTGGCGGTTTTCTTTGTCTCGACGTTACTTAAGGAGGCTCTGGATTCATTCAGTTCCTGTAAAACAGCCAAACGTTTATTGATGTCAAACAGTTTTTCATCTGTCACTGTGCCTTCACAATCGAGATCAGGTACCCACATTCTTGTCCCAAACAGGACCTCATATGGAGTTGCACCTCCTAGAAAGCTTATTGGCTGGTTATTAAGGGCTCGCTGGACCCCATATAGATGATTGACCCAACTACCACCCGAGCCTAATACCCTAGCTGTTAAACATTGCTTTAAGTCCCGGTTTTTCCTCTCCACAACCGAATTTCCCTCAGGGTGGTACGGAGAGGAGTACCGCAGTGCTACACCCAAACTTCCCATGGCTTCCTTGTAAGCCCTAGAGCTGAACGCGGGGACACGGTCAGAATGTAATGTGCCAACTGCGTATGTCCCTATGAAGACTCGCAAATCTTTTATAACAGTTCGAGCGTCAGCCGAGCGCTGAGGCCATACCCATAAGAATCTTGAACAGGAATCCACTGCAACCATGATATACTTGTAAGCCCCATCAGATTGTAAGGGGCTGCAGTGGTCCAGGTAAATGCACGCGAGCGGTCTGTCTGATATTAACAATGGTGTTTGCGCTGGGCGAGCTACGGTGGACCCTTTTATCTGTTGACAGATATCGCACTTTAAGACGAAGTCTTTGGTCTGCTTTGTTAACCCTGGCCACCATAGCATTGTTTCAGTAAAGAAGCTGTCGCTATAACTCCTGCGTGCGCAGAAGCCAGACCCTCGTGTGCAGCCAAGATTAAACCTAACCTGCGATCCATGTTTGGTATTACTCTATCCCCCACTCCAGGAATCTGAGCAAATGGAACGTTGTTTGCATCTAACTTGTAGGAGTGCTTGAGTGGAAAACCTTTAGGTAGTGCTTTGCTGTTGTTGCGTGAAGCAATCACAGCTACCATTGTGCTACCGTCTACCCTCGTTTTTGAACGGGTGATTGCAGCTACGGACACAGTGCGTACTGCCCCCTTTGCGGCTTCATCGGCCAATGAATTCCCTTCAACATGAACGCCATCAAGTTGATGACTCAGTGTGTGTATCACATGCGCCCTTGGTAGCTCGTTCTTCAACTCTGCTACCTGTTCCCATAGTTTCCTATGTTTAATTGTGCCACCTTTTGAATCTCTGAACCCATTTTGTCCCCAATAGTGGAGGTATTCGTTGTATGACTGGACACAGTAAAAGGAATCACACACCATCAGTGTGGGGAATTTTGGATCCGTATTTATCAGTGCCAGTTGTAGTGCTTTTAATTCTGCTAACTGAGCCGTGCAGTCTCCGAGAGACTGCGTTTTTGTACAGCTTGGATGGAACTTGCCATCCTGCATCCTACCTTTTACAATAGCGCATGCTTCACTGTATTGTTGCTTACTCCCTATGGCCGGTTGAGCAGATCCGTCAGTATAAATAATGTATTCATACCGATCTAGAGGCATTATTTCATTTGGTAGAGGATATTCTTGTTCATATTGCAGGAATGATTGTGTTTTTAGACTAGGTTCATATCTGTATTCTACATCTGTTGCAGTGAGAGAATTAGCCCATTGTATCCAGTTTGGATGTAACGCTTTTGCATTTGGGACGCTTGCCTTTGTGGCAGGCTCTAAGGCCGGTACCGGGGTCACGACAATTATTCGTTTCCCTTGAGCTAGTGCTCTTTCTCTCACTACAGCAGTCTGTACTGCTGTCAGAATTTTTTCTGTAGGAGCAAAACGCATTTCAGCGTTAGTGTACAAATGCGATTTATATGCAATTAGTACTGTTTCACCTTCATTAAAGGTTAAGAAAGTGTACCCAGATTGACCTGCGACTACGCGGATCACCAGGTTGGGTACGTTTACGCGTCTGTAAATGTTTTGATGATATCATATCAGCTTGTAGGGAACGAAGGATATTCGTGTGTTCCTGTGTCCATTGTCTAACTGAAAAGTCAGGTCTTATAAGGTCGTAGAAAGGTTTTACTCTCTCTGCGTAATCCAAAATGTATGTTCTGCCAAAATTAAAAAATCCCAGTATGGACTGTAAATTTTTTAATGATTTTGGAGGTTGTAGCAGTGAGCACTTTTCTAAAAAGTGGGCTGCCAGGCTTTTGCCTTCACTTGAAAGCTCATATCCCAAAAATAGGATATTGAGATGGGCTATCTTTGATTTTTTAAAGTTAAATTTGTAGCCCTCAGAGGCGAAACCCAAAATTATGGTGCTCACCCTGGTCAAGTGTTCCTCTAAGTCATCATCTACATAGGATAATGCTTCTTCATCCAAATTCTGTAGTAACTCTGTTACCCTCCTTGAGAATAACCCCAGGCTATTCTTATACCCTTGGGGGAGTCGACAAAATTGACGCTGGGACCCTAGCGCTGAGAAGGCTGTTAAATATCTGCTTTCCGGCGCTATGTTTTGGCAGAAAAATCCATTTGAGATATCTAACGTATTGTATTTTTTCCGCACAATGTTATTCATTAATGCGGCACTATGTGCATTCTGAACCGCAAATGTCTTTGTACATGAGTTCAGGTGTCCATAGTCTAAAACTAGACGATATGAATTGTCAGGTTTCATTACAGGAAACAAAGGATTTTTCATTGATGAGGTGCATGGTTCAATTACACCTTGGTATTCATGTTGATCCAAGATCTCCCTGACCTGTTTTTTAGCTTCCTGTTTTATGGGATACTGTCTTTGTGGAGTTGGGTTTGTTTTTATTGGAATAACGTGGTGGGGAGACTGCTCATCCCACCCAACATGGTTGCGGTATAACACTGGAGCAAGGGCTACCGCCCACTCCTGCACATATGTATGTCTTAGGTGTGCGGGGACTAGGTCGGAGAAAGCTGGAAAAATTACAGTTTCCCCCTTTGGGCATTCCATAACAATGGTAGGCGGCCAATCTTTTTCCGCTAATAGGATGTCATAGCCCGAAGTCAGGTTCTCCCAAAAGAGACCCTTAACTTGTCTCGGCTTGTCCCCCTCCATTTGGAGTGTTATTTCATGTAACTTGTGTGGGACACTCGCCCTAGTATCAGGTGTTTCCACCGTGATATACTCACTCAACTCCGCTGTCACCATAAATTCCATCAGGTTCCGGCGACCTCTTGTTACCTCTGCCGCGCTGTCTAGCATCGTCAGAGCCCATTCCCCGTTCAGTAGCTGAGTCCTCAGAATTCTGGGCATGTCTAACTTTGAGACCTGTTACCTTCTTTTTTTTAAATTGAGGTTTTGCTTTAGGTTTTTCTTCTTTCTTTGAAGCGTAGTCTGAAGTGCGTTGCTTGTCTCTGGACTTTGTACGCTCTTCTTGTCTTTGTTCTGACCGTCCTTCCCTCTCTGAGTTTTTTGATGAACCCTGAAAGGAACGAGAGGAACGTGTATCAGTGTCCTGATACCTGTCAGGTTTTTTAATGTTATCTCTATTCCTAAGATTATATCTCCTTTCTGGGGGCTCCTGCTGAGGAGACCTTCCCCTGGAGTGAGATCTGTTCTTTTGTTGTTTATTATTGTCCCATTTCTTCTTTAAAGAAACTGGTGTTTGCTTTGCCTGTTCTTTATCTGAACTCCCCATTAGTTGTGGTTTTACAGGTCTAGCTCCCAGACTGTCTCTACCTAATTCTGCATAAGCAGTTTCAATTATTTTAGGTAGTTCTGTCTCCTGTTGTAATGGAGTGAACTCTCTCAGGCGTTGGCGTATTGCCACTGATGCTGCTTCCCCTTTAATATTCGCCAATATTATTGCAGATACCTGGGTAAAGTTATTTAACAACTTCATCCCCAAGTTTAGGGCAGGTTCTGCTCCATACTCGTTCTATATTTGTCTTAATACATCTGGTATTACCACTAAAGAAGGGATACCATGAGTCCTGGTATATATTGCAGCGAACACTGTGCCCCAAGAGGTACAATCCTCTATAGAGGGAGCTATCCCCATTGGCAAGCAAATCGTAAGTATTCTATGCTTTTCCTTAGGACCAGTGTGTGGAAACACCGCCTCCAGTTGTGTAATTTTCTGTGTTATCCAGAAGGGCATTTGTTCACGTTTTGTGGGCATTTTACCCATTACTGCGTGCAATGTCTGTGGTGTAATTTTTGTTGTAGGAGCTTGGACTGGTCCTGGTTGTGTAGCCGGTGTGGGCTGAAGTGTGATTGTTCTCCACACAAACTGTGTCATGTTTCTGTAAAGTCTTATTAATTCTTTATGCTGTACAAGTAAGTCTCCTCCTGGCATTGTGTCAATGTCAGGATGTGGTGTGTAGGTTGCTAAAACTGGCCAAGTTGCTCCGTCTCTTCCGAGCGGACCGAGTCTTACTCTATTTCTTGTATGGGGAGGGCGCCTTTAAACCAGTAGAGGTGTTCTTCATAAGTGAGTGGAATTTCAATGTCCTCATATGGACTATATTCATTTGGTATATCATCTTTTACATAGTAGTGAAATGTTTTAGTTTGTGCATTTGCCTGCGGGAATTTAATCCATGAATAGAATACCTCTGTTCTATATGATTCGTGTGCCTCAATCACGAAAGTCACTTGCCCACCCCTAATTGTAACACCATATGCTACTAGTTTTAGGGTGACGGCATTTCTAACATTATCTGCAATGTATATTGCATCTGCATCGTCCTCTTTGGCTGAGAAGTTTAGTGCATTCCCTTCATCTACGTCTCCCTGTTCAGTCATTATTTTTAGAAAGGAGAGCGTTTCAAGGGAACTGAGATAAGGTGTTATGCACAATTAGGAACACTGTATCCTTCAAGCTTGATTAAATCAACAGCCAATACATAGGAATTTTCCTACTCAGCTGCGGCAGGATTTTGTTTCCTCCGACTCCAGACGTCTCTGGGGAAAATGTGAGTAGGGGTCTCTAAGAATAGCACGACTGAACAACTCAGATTTGACTGTTAAATAAGTGCCAATACCAACGTTGGCGGCGCCATGTCGTGTAGTTCCTATAAGACCTATATAGGATCTGCGAGTTTAGACAACATACACTGCGGGACTGGTGTCCAGACTGATTCCAGACACCCCCACCGGGTATGTTGGCCTGTGTACCAGCTAGCTCGCAATGCGACTATAACCTCCTCTTACCAAGGAGAGAATAGTTCTTGGCAACTATCGAACATGACAACCCTGATCCCTCAGGACCGTGGAAACAGTAACTTACTTTTCGCTCAGTCACTCGTGCTCACTTGTTCTCAGAGAGATACACAGAATAAACGATTGGGATGTTTTCAATAAGTATTTATTGAACAGTCGTTATTCTAGCGTAAAATAAGTGCACTGAAATCACCAGTAGACAGTAGCATATATAAATGAGTAGCAGCACTAAGAAAGTAAACAGATGGTAGGTTTCTACCATTTTGCTAAAATCATAAATACAGGCAAGTATGTAGAATAGATGGCAATAAAATGCGTACTCCTATGATGCACCCTGACTAGATGTACCTAAGTGTACCTAGCATGTGAGTAGGTGTAAAGCCAAGATTCCCTCTAGGATAAAGCCAACCCCATTACCTGATGTTAGCCTGCAGGACCCCATTCTGGTCTCGAGCTGAACACCCAGCAAGGGATGTCAGACCACTGCGAGCTGGAGTATCTGCATGCAGGAACCTCAGCATCTCGGCATGGAAGTCGTGATCTCCGCTTCCATCTCAGCAAGATGTGGTGTTCATATACCCTAAGGTATCCCCAGGGGTTCTACCTTGCTGTGCCAGTGTCGGACTTAGGATCACGTCGGGAATGAACTTTATACATAGTTATTATGCAGGAGATGATAGTCCTGCTGTGATTCCAAGAAACTAAGAATCCTCATGCATAATTTATGAGGCCAGTGTCCAAGGAAAAACCCTACGTACTTATGTGTAGTATTGTAACTGGGTAAAAGGTCAGTCCTCCAAATCCGTTATGTATGTAGTATAGGAGAGAATGTAGGTGAAGGGTTATGATGATACCTAGACCTATATTGGGGTACCTATATGAAATATAACAGTGGGGCTCTTGTTAACATCTTACTGAATAAACTTACTTAACCAATCTACATGGAACTGGACCTGCTTTCTTCCACAACATATTTTGGCGACGATTTTAAAGGAGCTGATGAAGAATATGTAGTATCTTTCTGTTGTGGTTATAATGTTCCCTGTTACCTGGTTCCTAGCTGCTCAGCCCGTGTGAGTGTTCTGTATGGTATGTTGGTGTGGTGGACATGAGTGGAGTGCTTGGGTGCCTGGTGTGAGTGTTGACAGTTGGAAGATGGGCTGAGCAGCAGGCAGGCTGCTCCTGGTGGGGCTGCTACTACTGATGTTATGGACTTAATAAATACTTACAAAGACACTACTCGGCTACGTCTTCTTCATCACCTTTACGCTTGGGACTTCACCACTACAGAATCTATGCGTGCAAGTGGATGGACACCAAACTACAAGTAACTACAGCCTGAAGAATTTACTGGAAGGAAATTTTTAAGGAACCTATAGAAGCACAGTAGAAGGACGGTATGCCCCCAGCCCCACCAGTGTCCTGCTCCACCGGACAGCCTACCGACCGGGGCATACTTCACAGCACTCCTGGTGAGCTGCGCATTGCTTGTGCTTGGCTGTGTTGTTTACTACACAAAGTATCGTGAACGTGCATGGACTTTGCCTTGCCACATCGCTGCTTTCAGTGAGCTATAGTGAGCAGTTCGCGTATTTAATTTTTCCCTGCACCCTTTTATGATTGTTGTTGGCCGGCGTGTGCGCCTGTCAATTAAGGACTTTAATAGTTGCTTTATGTCTGTTACCGTCTCCTTCAAAGTTTAAAGCAAACTATGGGTGCTACAGTCGGGCTGCGTCCACTCTAACGGCAAGGACTGATGATCAAGGAACTACTCATGAGAGATAAATTAGCACCGGCATTGCAACCTTGGGAGCCGATTGTCTGCATCAACCCCGTGTTTGTACTGGTCTCTTGCCGACACCAGTGAGTTACACAGTGACAGTTTGGCAGCAGTGTTGCAGTGTCGTGTCCGTTTGAAGGTGCGCTGTTTGAATCTGCTCGCGTGCCCTCACCTGATCAGCTGGTCCGTGCTGGAAGCTTGGGACTCAGAGTCGAGCAGAGTCTCTTCAGTGACCTCCTCACTCGAGGATCCTGGAATCTTCATTCTTGACGATCCAGTCTTTCACCGCGTCAGTATCTCTGTGCAGTAATGTTTGGCACACGCACGCACGCACCGGGAGCCACCCGGCGCACGCTACGCATGCGTGCCGCCATCTTGGAATTGGTGGCAACCCTCAAACATCGGACCTTCTTAGTACGCCCGGCTGTGCAGACTTCTTCGGAGTCCACTGTCAGAGTGAGCTTGCATAATTTTCCTACACATGTTCATTCTTCAAAGGGGAAATATGAAAGGAAAGGTACTTTTAAGCATTTTTCGGCGGTCTCCGGTCTTCTGTACCCTCCAAGATGTGTTCTTTTTAAACTCACCCTGCAAGAGGAGCCAAGAGGGGGATGTTTCACTTTATTCTAAGTAAAGTTCAAGTCTGCCTTTCGTCACAAGTGTAAAGTTTTTTTTTTTTTTGCCATTTGGTAAGTGCTGTCTCAAATGCCATGGTCTTTATTTTTTTACTGAGGTGACACGCAACTTTATAGAGGTGTTTGTTGAGGCCACAACGTATCGGCCCAATAAGACTGGGTTTATCCCGGTTTTCAACGGTAAAGACTTGGGGGGGGAAATGTGATGTTAAAGAATGTTGTTTATTTCAAAGTGCAGTAAATGTTCAAAACTCTAGAGTGATCTCGGGTGAGAGCTCGCTCACCGGGATGTTCACATGTCATTCCTCAGGGTTGCTTATTTTTCTATTTTCAATGTCGTGCTTCACTCTGCTGTGGTGGTGATTATTTTATGATGTCTTTTTGTCTATGGTCCTATGCTTAACTGTTGTTTTCTCGTTTTACTCTATTTTTACTCTTTGCAAGTTTCCCAGAGGTCATGAGAGTACTCATCGTACGTAGTTAAGTACTTGTTAGTATGCAGCCATGGTGTTTGAGTTGTTTTTTTATGAGTACACCTACCACTATTTATTTTGTGGGACGGTGCAGCAATACCACCCACTGTGGAGTTCGTGGGATGATGCAGCAATATCATCCACTTTTGATGTATGTTTCTGATGATTTGGATTGAAGATGTTGTGTTTTCAGAAGTTCATTCCACCCTTACTTCGGGTAAGGGTGAAGGGCAGTGGAGATGCCGAATTTTGTTAGTGTTGTGTGGCAGTGTTAAGCCACAGCACTTGGGTTTTTAGTGTTTTTACACCCAGCCTATGGGGTTAGGGTGAAGGGCAGAGAGTGAGCCGGGTTTTTGCGGTGTGAATGTTTTCTTACTGGTGATTGCTGTTTCTATTTTATCACTACATTTGGTGTAGAGCTGTGTAGTTCTTTTTTGGTTCGTGTGGACTGCTTTTCCACACTACGGGTTCGGGTGAAGGGCAGTTAGATGTTGCATGGTTCGTGTGGGGTGGCGTTCCTCACATACATGTTTTGGATGGTTGCCTACCGCGTTTTTTTATTGTAGTTTCCACCCTTACTATGGGTTTGGGTGAAGGGCAGAGAGCAAGCCATATTTTTGAGGAGTGAGTGTTTTCATCACTAAGTGATTGCTGTTTCTACCTTACTACGTTATTGGGTGTAGAGTTGTGTAGTTCTTACATGATTGGTGTGGAGCAACTTTCCACACTTACCACCCTAACTACGGGTTTGGGTGTAGGGCAGTGTTGATGCCATATGTTTGGTGTGGAGTGGTGTTCCACACTTACCACCCTTACTACGGGTAAGGGTGGAGGGCTGTGTTGATGCTTTTGATTGGTGTGGAGTAATGTTCCACACTTACTTAGTTTATTGTTGCTGTTGTTTGGTTGGTTCCCTACCGCGCCTTTTGGTCTGTACCCTACGTACTATTTTCTTGTTGGCCTGGCCAGCCAGCATGTCTTTGGTATCTGGGTTTGGTTTGTGGTTCTGTGGTGTGGTAGTGTGCGTGTTTCGTGTGGTTAGAAAGGGAGATGGTGTATGTGAGTGTATTCCCATTACCTTTCACTGTGTTTCCTTTGCTTGTTTCATTTTAATTTGTATTGTGCATGAAATGTTTCCATCTGGTATCTTCATGCATCCGCATTAGTCCTTTGCTACATTGTTTATGCATGCAATTGTTCTAATACCATTCCTTTCCTTCCAATGGTTCAAATGTCATCCTTTTATATTCATTAGTTTTAATGTCATCCTTTCCAGAGTTCCAATGTAATTTGTGTAAAGAAAGGAGATGTGTTATACCTGCTGCTCAGCCAGTGTGACTGTGGTGGTGGAATGTTGGTGTGTGAGGTAACTGTGGAATGTTGGTGAGTGAGAGAGTCAGTTGGAGGATGGGCTGAGCAGCAGGAAGTCTGCTCCTGGTGGGGCTCTTGTTAACATCTTACTGAATAAACTTACTTAACCCATCTACATGGAACTGGACCTGCTTTCTTCCACAACAGGTTTGCATTTATATAGCGCTTGCTACCCCTGATAGGGTGTTGAAGTGCTTTTTCAGCGAGTAGCTTGCTACTCTGGAACCCATAAAGGATTAGTGGTGAATTAGTATAGTGAAATATGAAAGTAATTTGAGTGGTGGATATGTTAGTCAGTTATTTGGATTGAGAAGGCTAGCGGAGGGAATATATATATATATTTATATATATTATCTACTGGCGGTCGCCAGTAGATAGTTATAGTTACAACCTATTATCCATAGGAAATCCGCGACATTCTATTTGAAATAACTCTCTTGCCGGTTGACGTATCTTCGCAAAATTTTCAAACTTTGTGGCCCGCTCCGGTCCGCTCCTACCCTGAAAGTCTCGGGGGATTCGTCAAGCGGGGGCCGAGAAAAAGGGGGTCCCAAAACGCGTTTTCCCCATGCAATTTTCCATAGGAAACTTTAGACACGGCTACAGCCCGAACTGCTGAACGGAATTACACCAAATTTGGCAAAGAGGTAGTTCTTGGTTCAGAAAGAACCCTTTTGTTAAATGGTGTAAATCCGTTCAGTAGTTGCTGAGAAAATCAAAAGTAAAAAGATAGTGATATCTAGGGCCGCGGATCCTCCCGAGCACGAGCTTTATGTTAATTGGCTGTCAACACTCCAAACCAGGAAGTGTTGGCAGCTATTTTGTCCCTCGGTAGAACCGAGGGACAGAAACAAGTGCGCAAAGCGCACAAAGGGGGCAGGGTAGAAACACCCTGACCCCTAGGTCTGCTCAGGGGTCCCACAAGGACCCCCTGGGCAAAAATATTTTTTTTTTTTTTAAATCGGCAGGATGCGCTCAGGGAGCGCGAACCCTGCCGAAAAATCGAAGCGCCGGTCTCCGCGCTCGATAGCTAATTGGCCCCGGGTGGGCCAAGTCCCGGGGCATGCTGGGGGGGTTAATTTTATGTGTGGGGGCCTCTAAGGGCCCCAAGCCCCGGGGACCACCACCCCCGGGGCTTTATGTATAATGGTGCGGGAGGGCTCTGAGCCCTCCCGCAGCCCCGGGGACCGCCACCTCCCGGGGCTTCTTTTTTATTTAAAAAACCTGTGTGGGGGGCTCCAGCCCCCACACGCCCCGGGACCACCACCTCCCGGGGCACTAAGAAAAATTAAAATGGGGGTCCGTTTTGGACCCCCAGAGCCCCGGGGACCACCACCTCCCGGGGCTTTCAAAATGTAGGGAGGGGGCCGCGCGGCCCCCCTCCTGGAGCCCTTGATGGCCCTGGGGACCACCACCCCCAGGGCCGGCTCCTGCAGTGTCCCGGGGTGCCTACCCCCGGGACACTGCTGTTTGCAATGACAGGACGGAGCCTCGCGGCTCCCGTCCTGTCATTGCAAACTTGCTTTGGATATTGGAAGAGAGAGCAGGAAACCTGCTCTCTCTTCCAATATCCAAAGCCGACTGCTTTCCACATGGGGAGCAGCATGTTAGCTGCTCCCCATGTGTAAGCAATGCCGGCTCCCGTAGGACACGGGGAGCCGGCGGGACTGTGGGGGGCTTGGGGACCCCCCACAGTCCCCAACGAGAGGCCAGGCCCCGGGGGATGGGGTCCCCGGGGCCATAAGAGGCCACGGAGGGGGCCACGCAGCCCCCTCCCCAAAGTAACAAAAATTAAAAAAAAAAAAAAATTGCAAGGCCGGCCCCGGGGATGGGGTCCCCGGGGCCTTAAATGGCCTGAGGAGGGGGCCACGCAGCCCCCTCCAAATAAAAAAAAGAGGCCATGCCCCGGGGATGGGGTCCCCGGGGCCAATCCAGGCCCAGGGAAGGGGGACCACGCGGCCCCCTTCCCGTTTTTTTAAATTATTTTAATTTAAGAAGGGGAAAGGCCCTGGGGGATGGGGTCCCCAGGGCCTAAAAATAGGAAAAAGGAAGGGGGCTACACAGCCCCCCTTCAGGGGGAAAAAACCCAAAAAAACAAAAACGATCGGGCCCGTAGGCCCCGCCCCTTCCTTCACCACTCTGCAAACGCGCCCTGGCGCGTTTGCAGAGGGGAACGAATTCCCCTTGAATACTGGGGTCCCTGGGGCCAACTAGCCCACCAGGAACCTCCAGTATGCGCCAGGGGCTGCCTTGCAGAGAGGTGTACAGAGGCCACGCCCTTTTTACACCTCTCTGCAACGCAGCTCTATGGCGCTTTTGGAGGTATATGGTGGGCTAGTTGCACCCCAGGGACACTCAGGATTCAAGGGGAGTTAATCCCCGACTTAAAACGCGCCACGGGCGCGTTTGCACAGTGGTGAAGGGAGGGGCGGGGCTTCAGGTGACATGTGTGCAAACAGGCCCCGTGGCGCGTTTTAAGATGGGGAATTAAATCCTCTTCAATCCTGAGGGTCCCTGGGGCCAACTAGCCCAACAGGTACGTCCAGAAAGCGCCACAGAGCTGCGTTGCAGAGAGGTGTAAAAGGGGTGTGGCCTCTGTAAATGTCTCTGCAACGCAGCCCCTGGCGCATACTGGAGGTTCCTGGTGGGCTAGTTGGCCCGTAGGGACCCTCATGATTCAAGGGGACTTAATCCCCCAACTTAAAACGCGCCACGGGGCGCGTTTGCACAGATGTCACCTCAGGCCCCGCCCCTCCCTTCACCATTGTGCAAATATTCCTCTAAAATCAGCCGAAATACGAATTCTGATTTACTCACCTGTTATCAGGAGAGACCTCAGGGCTGCATCTTTCAGCCCAGTACTGGTCCTGAAAAGTAATTTTAACCGTACTTACCGGTAACTTGAATTTCCTTCATAGGCTAACATTGACTGGTTTCACTTGGAAATTCTTCTAAGTGTGGAGTTTTGGAACTTTAAAATATTCCTCTAAAATCAGCCGAAATACGAATTCCGATTTACTCACCTGTTATCAGGAGAGACCTCAGTGCTGCATCTTTCAGCCCAGTACTGATCCTCAAAAGTAATTTTAACCGTACTTACCAGTAACTTGAATTTCCTTCCATAGGATATCATTGATGCTTTTTGCTGAAAAAGTTTCTGTGTTGATTTTTGAAACATACAAATATTCCTCTAAAATCAGCCGAAATCCGAATTCTGATTTACTCACCTGTTATCAGGAGAGACCTCAGTGCTGCATCTTTCAGCCCAGTACTGGTCCTGAAAAGTAATTTTAACCGTACTTACCAGTAACTTGAATTTCCTTCCATAGGCTAACATTGACTGGTTTCACTTGGAAATTCTTCTAAGTGTGGAGTTTTGGAACTTTAAAATATTCCTCTAAAATCAGCCGAAATACGAATTCCGATTTACTCACCTGTTATCAGGAGAGACCTCAGTGCTGCATCTTTCAGCCCAGTACTGATCCTCAAAAGTAATTTTAACTGTACTTACTGGTAACTTGAATTTCCTTCATAGGCTAACATTGATTGGTTTCACTTGGAAATTCTTCTAAGTGTGGAGTTTTGGAACTTTAAAATATTCCTCTAAAATCAGCCGAAATACGAATTCCGATTTACTCACCTGTTATCAGGAGAGACCTCAGTGCTGCATCTTTCAGCCCAGTACTGGTCCTGAAAAGTAATTTTAACCGTACTTACCGGTAACTTGAATTTCCTTCATAGGCTAACATTGACTGGTTTCACTTGGAAATTCTTCTAAGTGTGGAGTTTTGGAACTTTAAAATATTCCTCTAAAGTCAGCCGAAATACGAATTCCGATTTACTCACCTGTTATCAGGAGAGACCTCAGTGCTGCATCTTTCAGCCCAGTACTGATCCTCAAAAGTAATTTTAACCGTACTTACCGGTAACTTGAATTTCCTTCATAGGCTAACATTGACTGGTTTCACTTGGAAATTCTTCTAAGTGTGGAGTTTTGGAACTTTAAAATATTCCTCTAAAATCAGCCGAAATACGAATTCCGATTTACTCACCTGTTATCAGGAGAGACCTCAGTGCTGCATCTTTCAGCCCAGTACTGATCCTCAAAAGTAATTTTAACCGTACTTACCGGTAACTTGAATTTCCTTCATAGGCTAACATTGACTGGTTTCACTTGGAAATTCTTCTAAGTGTGGAGTTTTGGAACTTTAAAATATTCCTCTAAAATCAGCCGAAATACGAATTCCGATTTACTCACCTGTTATCAGGAGAGACCTCAGTGCTGCATCTTTCAGCCCAGTACTGGTCCTGAAAAGTAATTTTAACCGTACTTACCGGTAACTTGAATTTCCTTCATAGGCTAACATTGACTGGTTTCACTTGGAAATTCTTCTAAGTGTGGAGTTTTGGAACTTTAAAATATTCCTCTAAAATCAGCCGAAATACGAATTCCGATTTACTCACCTGTTATTAGGAAAGACCTCAGTGCTGCATCTTTCAGCCCAGTTCTGATCCTCAAAAGTAATTTTAACCGTACTTACCAGTAACTTGAATTTCCTTCCATAGGATATCATTGCCTGCTTTTTGCTGAAAAAGTTTCTAAGTGTTGATTTTTGAAACATACAAATATTCCTCTAAAATCAGCCGAAATCCGAATTCTGATTTACTCACCTGTTATCAGGAGAGACCTCAGTGATGCATCTTTCAGCCCAGTACTGGTCCTGAAAAGTAATTTTAACCGTACTTACCAGTAACTTGAATTTCCTTCCATAGGCTAACATTGACTGGTTTCACTTGGAAATTCTTCTGTGTGTGGAGTTTTGGAACTTTAAAATATTCCTCTAAAATCAGCCGAAATACGAATTCCGATTTACTCACCTGTTATCAGGAGAGACCTCAGTGCTGCATCTTTCAGCCCAGTACTGATCCTGAAAAGTAATTTTAACCGTACTTACCAGTAACTTGAATTTCCTTCCATAGGAATCCATTGTCTGGTTTTCAGCAGAAAAGTTTCAAAGTGTCAATTTTCACAAACTACAAATATTCCTAAAAAATCGCCTGTATGACTTAAACGCATTCTTTCAACTGTTTACAGGAGATGCACCAGTGCTGGATCCAGGATCCAACACTGAGTAAGAAAAAGTAACGATAACAGTTTTTAACTTCTAAGTGAATTTCCTTCCATAGGATAACATTGGTGATTCTATGAGAAAAGTTTCTAAGTGTGAACTTTTAAAGTACAATAATATTCCTTAAAAATCACGACTGTAACCAAAACGCTTTTACTCAACTGTTTACAGGAGATGTCCCAGGACTGAATCTAGGATCCAGTAATGTGGTTAGAAAAGTAATCCATAAAGTAACTAATTGCATTTAACTAGAAATTCACATTGAGCTGAATGTTGCATTGTGTTTGAAAATGTGTTGCCCATTGCAACAACTGTAACTACTGTACTTAAAAGTCTATTGCCTATGTGCAAAGTAATTAAACTAAAGTAATTCATTCTGAGAAAGTATTTTTTGTAATGTAATGTATAATGTAAATACAATGTAATTTAAAAAATAAAATATGTAAAAAAAAATTGTTTCTAAAAAATTTGGAAATCAGTATGAAAAAAATTTATATAACAATTAATACATTTAAAAATTGTCATTTACAAAACCTTTGAAATTCACTGAAAAAACTGTAGGTTTCAGACATGTTATAGTTACAAATTAGCATTTAAAAAACCTTTGAAATTCACTGAAAAAACCATAGGTTTCAGGGACGTTATAGTTACAAATTAGCATTTAAAAAACCTTTGAAATTCACTGAAAAAACCATAGGTTTTAGGGACAGTTATAGTTAGTTGGACATTGCACTCGTACAAAACCCGTGAAATTCCCCGTTATAGTTAGTCCAGCTAACTATAACTCGCGCCCACGCAATGCACTGCTGATGACGTCACATATTACATCACTCATGACATGGTCAGTGACATCACTGATGACATCACTGATGACATCTCAAATGACATCACTGATGACATCATCCACGTGATAATCTGATGCACCTCCTCAAACCCTAATATAACCTTTGATACACCCACTCTAAATTACAGACTGCCATTCGCAAAACCATAGACACTCCAACACCAATAACTACATACCCACTCACTGATTCTTAGGTCTACGCACACATCCACTCACTCACCCGTACAGTCACTCATACTTACGGTCACTCAGTACAGGACTATCATATGCACTCATACTCCTATATAGACACTCAAACACCGCCACTCATCCATAGAGGTACTCACACACCTAGTCAGTCATGCAAATAATTAAACACACTACCATTTACTCACCTATACAGTTATACACACACCAGCTCACTTACTCATACAAATAGTAGCACATTCTTACGCTCTTATACAATCACTGATACAAGCACACACTCATCCATACAGCCACTATCACAATCACTCACTCTGCTTATAGCTATTTATATACTCCAACACACATATATACTGCCTTTCACATATGTAGTTACTCACACATGTACCACTGGGACATACATTCACTCACTAACACACTCTTACACACACTTACCCACCCATACAGTCTATCACAGTTGCACTCTTGAAACCATCCACCCAGTGAATCACCCACTCACACATCTATGCACAGAGTTGCACACACCCCTCCCACACAAACACTCAGGCACCCATACAGATACTCAGACAAGCATTCAATAACTCATATAGACACTCATGTAGCTATTCACAAACACATGCAGCCACTTACACAGCAACAGACAGACGGATACAGACATTCACCCAGTTTAGTCACTAACCCATGCATTCAGTAAGATACGTTAAATCACTCACTTATAGAGTCAGTCACGCACCTACTAAATCATCCATACAGACACTTACACACCCACTCATTCTTCAATACGTCTTTTCCTATATATATTAAAAATATATAAACTTTACAGAAACACACAGTCACTGGATGATGTCATCAGTGATGTCATCAGTGATGTCATTTGAGATGTCATCAGTGATGTCATCAGTGATGTCACTGACCATGTCATGAGTGATGTAATATGTGACGTCATCAGCAGTGCATTGCGAGGCGCGAGTTATAGTTAGCTGGACTAACTATAACGGGGAATTTCACGGGTTTTGTACGAGTGCAATGTCCAACTAACTATAACTGTCCCTAAAACCTATGGTTTTTTCAGTGAATTTCAAAGGTTTTTTAAATGCTAATTTGTAACTATAACGTCCCTGAAACCTATGGTTTTTTCAGTGAATTTATATATATATATATATATATATATATATATATATATATATATATATATATATATATATATATATATATATATATATATATATATATATACATATCCCCTACTGGCGGTCGCCAGTAGGTAGTTATAGTTAGGACCTAGGTTCCATAGGAAAAGCGTTTTTTGATTTGTCAGTAACTTTGGCGCCGTTTGACGAATCTTCACAAAATTTTCAAAACTAATGGGGCCCTCCGGTCAGCTCCTGTCTTGAAAGTTTTGGGATGATTCGTCAAGCGGGGGCCGAGAAAAAAGGGGGGTCCCAAAACACGTTTTCTCCATGTTCATTTCCATAGGAAATTTAGACAAAGCTACAGCCCGAACTGCTGAACGGAATTACACCAAATTTGGCAAAAGGGTAGGTCTTGGTCCGGAAAGCGACCTTTTTTTTAAATGGTGTAAATCCGTTCAGTAGTTCTTGAGAAATTAAAAAAAGAAAACTTTCGATATCTGAGCACCGAGGAGGAGTCGCGACTCCTCCCGAGCATGAGCTGATTGGCTGCCAACACTCCAAACCAGGAAGTGTTGGCAGCCATCTAAAAAGGTGAAAAACAAGAAAAGGGGGCAGGGTAGAAACACCCTGACCCCCTAGGCCTGCTCAGGGGGTCCCACAAGGACTCCCAGGCCCAAAAAAAGCTTTGCGCTGGGTGCTCGAATCGGCCGACAAAATAGAAAAAAAGAAGCGCGGGCTCCCTCGCTTCGTTGTATTTAAACCCCCGGGTGGGCCAGGTCCCGGGGGCAATGCCAAATTCTGTTGCGGGGGCACACGGGGACCGCCACCTCCCCGGGGCTTCATTTATGATGTGCGGGGGGCACGCGGGCCCCCCGCAGCCCCGGGGACCGCCACCTCCCCGGGGCATAATGAAATAAGGGTGGGGGGGCTTCGCGGGCCCCCAAGCCCCGGGGACCACCACCTCCCCGGGGCTTTCTTAAAATTAGGGTGGGGGGCCTCGCGGGCCCCCACCAAGCCCCGGGGACCACCACCTCCCCGGGGCTATGTAAATGAAGGGAGGGGGTCCGCGCGGCCCCCCTCCTAGAGCCCTTGATGGCCCTGGGGACCGCCACCCTCCAGGGCTGGCTCCTGCAATGTCCCGGGGTGCCCACCCCCGGGACATTGCTGTTTGCTATGGCAGAGCGGGAGCATGGCTCCCGTCCTGTCATAGCAAACTCTGCTTTTGTTTTTGGACGCGAGAGCAGGAAACCTGCTCTCGCATCCAAAAACCAAAGCAGAATTGCTTTTGCACAAGGGGAGCTGCATGTCAGCAGCTCCCCTTGCTCAAAAGCAATGCCGGCTCCCGCAGGAGGCGGGGAGCCGGCGGGACCGTGGGGGCATTGGGGCTCCCCCAACGGTGAGGCCAGGCCCCGGGGGATGGGGTCCCCGGGGCCGGAGGTGGCCCGGGAGGGGGGACACGCGGCCCCCCTCCCCTCTAATTAAAAAAATAATTTAAAAAACGGAAAGCATGGCCCGGGAGATGAGGTCCCCGGGGCCATAATTGGCCTGAGGAGGGGGGCCACGCGGCCCCCCTCCAAATAATTAAATAATTAAATTTTTTTTAAAATCTGGCCATGCCCTGGGGGATGGGGTCCCTGGGGCTGAAAGTGTCCTCGGGAGGAGGGCCACGCAACCCCCTTCCCGATTTTGTTTATTTAATTTTTTTTTATAAAAAGGGGTCAGGCCCTGGGGGATGGGGTCCCTAGGGCCCCAAAAATGTAAAAGAAGGGGGGGCCACACAGCCCCCCTTGTAAAAAAAAATATTTTAAAAAAAGCAGGCATCTCGCCGGAGGCCACGCCCCCTTTCTCCACCACTCTGCAAACGAGCCCCCTGGCGCGTTGTTAGTTGGGGAATTAATTCCCCTTGAATACTGAGGGTCCCTGGGGTCAACTAGCCCACCAGGTACCTCCAGTAAGTGCCACACAGCTGGATTGCAGAGAGGTGGTCCGAGGCCACGCCCCTTTTACACCACTCTGCAAACGCACCTCGGCGCACTGCTGGTGGGGCGATGAGGTCCTCTTGTGTCCTGAGGACCTCAGGACACAAGTGGACTTCATCCCCCGAGCAGCAGCGTGCCAAGAGGCGCGTTTGCAGAGTGGTGTAAAAAGGGGGCGTGGCCTCGGACCACCTCTCTGCAATCCAGCTGTGTGGCGCTTACTGGAGGTACCTGGTGGGCTAGTTGGCCCCCAGGGACCCTCAGTATTCAAGGGGACTTAATCCCCCAACTTAGAACGTGCCAGGGGGCGCGCTTGCAGAGTAGTGGAGAAAGGGGGCGTGGCCTTTGTCCATCTCTCAGCAATCCCACTGTGTGGGGCTTACTGGAGGTAAGAGGTAGGCTATTTGGCCGCTAAAGGACCCCCAGCAGCGAAGGGGACTTCAATCCCCATCCAAGAGCGCGCCAGGGAGCGCGTTTGTAGAGTGGTGGGCGAAAGGTGCGTGGCCTGCTCTGAGAACTTAGCAATCCTGGTGTGCGGGACTTACTGGAGGTAATAGGAGGGGTAGTTGGCCCCCAAGGATGTCCTTGGGGGTCAACCACCCCTCTTGTTACCTCCAGTAAGTCCCACACAGTGGGATTGCTAAAACGTCTTTGGAGGCCATGCCCCCCTTTCTCCACCACTCTGCAAACGCGCCTCCTGGCAGACTACGGGATGGGGGATGAAGTCCAATTTACTCCTGAGGGACTTTGGGGGCCAAGAAGCCCTACTGGTACCTCTTGTAAGCCCTATGCAGCAGAATTCCTGAGCGTTGGTCGGAGGCCCAGCACCCTTTCTCCACCACTCTGCAAACGCTACTACTAGTTAAAGAAGTGTTTGCAATGTAATAGGTTTCACATTTGTGAGAATTAGAGCTATTGGCATTGTAAATGCAAAAGTATTTTACTAATGTTTTTGGAGTGGAGTGGATGTACGTTGTGTGTCGTGGAATTATGTGGTATGTTGTGCAGTGAAATTATGTGGATAGAAAGTATGTGGTATTTAGTGTATAGGAATTATGTAGAGTGGGATTATGTGTTATGGAGAGTAATTATGTGGTATGGTAGTCTGTGTTGTGGAGTGGTAACCTCGGGTTTAGTCTTCCTCGTTTCCATAGAAGCTCAACTATGAACTCAGTGAGACAAAAAAAGATGGAATCACTGAGGAGCACTTGTGGACCTAGTCAGAAGTATGAGCAGGGCCAATGGAATTATGTGACTGTTTGGCTGCACTGACTTTCGCACAATTATACATTTTCTGCATTAGCCACATAATTCATCATCTGCACCCTAATCTGCAGATTTGAACAAGAAAAGCCTTGTTTCTAGCTCAAATGGCTCAAACTTTACCAAAAATGCAGCGACACGTGTTACAGCGTGGTGGAAGGCCGTTTGCAAACCTAGAATGGTCACCTGTTACTTATTGCTAAATGTGGGTGTTAAATTGGTACTAATGGTGTGCAAGCCACTCTTGTTCCCTCTGCGCCTCTCTTGCCTCTTTCTGCATTTCTGTTGCTTCTTTCTGCACGTTTCTTTCTTTTTCTGCACTTCTCTTGACCTCATTCTGCAAATCTCATGTACTTTCTGCACCTCTCTTCCCTCTTTCTGCACGTCTGTTGCCTCTTTCTGCACCTCATTTGCTTCTTTCTGTACCTGTCTTACGTCTTTCTGCACCCTTTTTGCCTCTTTCTGCACCTCTATTCCTTCTTTCTGCACTTCTTTTGTTTCTTTCTGCACCTGTCTTGCTTCTTTCTGCACCCCTCTTGCCTCTCTCTCCACCCCTCTTCCCTCTTTCTGCACTTCTGTTGCTTCTTTCTGCACTTATCTTGCTTCTTTATGCACCTCACTTGCCTCTTTCTGCACCTCTATTGCCTCTTTCTGCAGTTCTCTTGCCTCCTTCTGCACTTCACTTGCCTCTTTCTGTAACTCTCTTGCCTCTTTCTGCACCTCACTTGCTTCTTTCTGCACCCCTTTTGCCTGTTTCTGCACCCCTCTTCCCTCTTTGTGCAACTCTCTTGCCCCTTTCTACACCTCTCTTCCCTCTTTCTGCACCACTCTTGCCTCTTTCTGTACCTCTGTTCCTTCTTTCTTCACCTGTCTTGTCTCTTTCTGCACCCTTCGTGCCCCTTTCAGCACCTCTGTTGCTTCTTTCTGCAGTTCTCGTCCTCTTTCTGCACCCCTCCGGTCTCTTTCTGTACCCCTCTTGCCTCTTTGTGCACCTCTCCTACCCCTTTCTGCACCCCTCTTGGCTCTTTTTCCACCTCTGTTGGTTCTTTCTGCACCTCTTTTGCTTTGTTCTGCACTTCACTTGCCTCTTTCTGTACCCCTCTTGCCTCTTTCTGCACCTCTGTTGGTTCTTTCTGCACTGCTCTGGCTACTTCCTGCACCTCTGTTCCAAATTTCATCATCCCTCTTGCCTTTTTCTGCACCCCTCTTCCCTCTTTCTGTACCTCTCTTGCCTCAGTCTGCCCACCTGTTCCCTCTTTCTGTACCTCTTTTGCCTGTTTCTGCAACTCTCTTGCCTCTTTCTGCAGTTCTCTTGCCTCCTTCTGGACCTCACTTGCCTCTTCTTGCACCTCTGTTGGTTCTTTTGCACTGCTCTTGTTCTTTCTGCACCTCTCTTGCAAATTTCTGCAACCCTCTTGCCTCGTTCAGCACCCCTTTTACCTGTTTCTGCACCTTTCTTGCCTCTGTCTGCACCTCTGTTGCCTCTTTCTGTAGCTCTTTTGCCTGTTTTTGAAACTTTTTGCCTCTTTCTGTAGTTCTCTTGCCTCCTTCTGCACCTCTGTTGCTTCTTTCTGCACTTCTCTTGCCTCTTTCTGCACCCCTGTTGCTTCATTCTGCACTTTCCATGCTTCTTTCTGCACCTGTCTTGCTTCTTTCTGCACCCCTGTTGTCTCTTTCTGCACTTGTATTCCCTCATTCTGTACCTTTCTTGCCTGTTTCTGCATCTCAGTTGCCTCTTTCTGCACTTTTCTTGCTTCTTTCAAACCTCTGTTGCTTCTTTCAACAATTCTCTTGCCTCTTTCTGAAGTTCTCTTACCTGTTTCTGCACCCTCTTGCCTCTTTCTGCACCCGTCTTCCTCTTTGTACAACTCTCTAGCCTCTTTCTACACCTCTCTTCCCTCTTTCTGCACCACTCTTGCCTCTTTTTGTACCTCTGTTGCTTCTTTCTGCACTTCTCTTGCCTCTTTCTGCACCCTTCGTGCCGCTTTCAGCACCTCTGTTGCTTCTTTCTGCACTTCTCTTCCTTCTTTCTGCACTCCTCGTGCCTCCTTCTGCACCTCTGTTGCTTCTTTCTGCACTTCTCTTGGTTCTTTCTGCACTGCTGTTGCCTCTTTCTGTATTCCTCTTGCCTCTTAGAGCACCACTTTTGCTTCTTTCTGCACTTCTCTCTCCTTTTTCTGCACCCTCTTGCCTCTTTGTGCACCTCTGATGCTTCTTTCTGCACTTCTATTGCCTCTTTCTGCACCTGCCTTGCTTCTTTCTGCAGCTGACTTGCCTCTTTCAGCCCTCTGTTGCTTTTTTCTGCAGATCTGTTGCCTCTTTATGCACCTCACTTGCCTGTTTCAGCACCTCTGTTGCTTTTTTCTGCAGATCTCTTGCCTCTTTCTGCACCCCTCTTTTCTCTTTCTGCACCTCTCTTGCCTCTTTCTGCACCCCTGTTCCCTCTTTCTGCACCTCTCTTGACTCTTTCTGTACCTCTGTTGCCTCTTTCTGCACTTCTCTTGCTCTTTCTGCACCCTTTGCGCCTCTTTCAGCACCTCTGTTACTTCTTTCTGCACTTCTCTTCCTTCTTTCTGCACCCCTCGTGCCTCTTTCAGCACCTCTGTTGCTTCTTTCTGCACTCCTCTTCCTTCTTTCTGCACCCCTCGTGACTCCTTCTGCACCTCTGTTGCCTCTTCCAGCACCTCTGTTGGTTCTTTCTGCACTGCTCTTGCTTCTTTCTGCACATCACTTGCCTCTTTCTGCACTTCTCTTGCTTCTTTCTAAACCTCTGTTGCTTCTTTCAGCAATTCTCTTGCCTCTTTCTGCACTTCTCTTGCTTGTTTCTGCACCTCTGTTGCTTCTTTCTGCACCCCTCCTGCCTCTTTCTGCACTTCTCTTGCTTCTTTCTAAACCCCTGTTGCTTCTTTCAGCAATTCTCTTGCCTCTTTCTGCACTTCTCTTGCTTGTTTCTGCACCTCTGTTGCTTCTTTCTGCACCCCTCCTGCATCTTTCTGCACCCCTCTTCCCTATTTGTGCAACTCTCATGCCTCTTTCTATACCTCTCTTCCCTCTTTCTGCACCACTCTTGCCTCTTTCTGTACCTCTGTTGCTTCTTTCTGCACTTCTCTTGCCTCTTTCTGCACCCTTTGTGCCTCTTTCAGCACCTCTGTTGCTTCTTTCTGCACTTATCTTCCTTCTTTCTGCACCCCTCGTGCCTCTTTCAGCACCTCTGTTGCTTTTTTCTGCACTCCTCTTCCTTCTTTCTGCACCCCTCTTGCCTCCTTCTGCACCTCTGTTGCCTCTTTCAGCACCTTTGTTGGTTCTTTCTGCACTGCTCTTGCTTCTTTCTGCACCTCACTTGCCTCTTTCTGCACCTCACTTGCCTCTTTCTGCACTTCTCTTGCTTCTTTCTACACATCTGTTGCTTCTTTCAGCAATTCTCTTGCCTCTTTCTGCACTTCTCTTCCTTCTTTTTGCACCCCTCCTGCCTCTTTCTGTACCTCTCTTGCCTCTTTCTGCACCTCTCCTACCTCTTTCTTTACCCCTCTTGCCTCTTTCTGCACCTCTGTTGGTTCTTTCTGCACTGCTCTTGCTTCTTTCTGCACCTCACTTGCCTCTTTCTGCACTTATCTTGCTTCTTTTTAAACCTTTGTTGCTTCTTTCTGCACTTATCTTCCTTCTTTCTGCACCCCTCGTGCCTCTTTCAGCACCTCTGTTGCTTCTTTCTGCACTCCTCTTCCTTCTTTCTGCACCCCTCTTGCCTCCTTCTGCACCTCTGTTGCCTCTTTCAGCACCTTTGTTGGTTCTTTCTGCACTGCTCTTGCTTCTTTCTGCACCTCACTTGCCTCTTTCTGCACCTCACTTGCCTCTTTCTGCACTTCTCTTGCTTCTTTCTACACATCTGTTGCTTCTTTCAGCAATTCTCTTGCCTCTTTCTGCACTTCTCTTCCTTCTTTTTGCACCCCTCCTGCCTCTTTCTGTACCTCTCTTGCCTCTTTCTGCACCTCTCCTACCTCTTTCTTTACCCCTCTTGCCTCTTTCTGCACCTCTGTTGGTTCTTTCTGCACTGCTCTTGCTTCTTTCTGCACCTCACTTGCCTCTTTCTGCACCTCTATTGCCTCTTTCTGCAGTTCTCTTGCCTCCTTCTGCACTTCACTTGCCTCTTTCTGTAACTCTCTTGCCTCTTTCTGCACCTCACTTGCTTCTTTCTGCACCCCTTTTGCCTGTTTCTGCACCCCTCTTCCCTCTTTGTGCAACTCTCTTGCCCCTTTCTACACCTCTCTTCCCTCTTTCTGCACCACTCTTGCCTCTTTCTGTACCTCTGTTCCTTCTTTCTTCACCTGTCTTGTCTCTTTCTGCACCCTTCGTGCCCCTTTCAGCACCTCTGTTGCTTCTTTCTGCAGTTCTCGTCCTCTTTCTGCACCCCTCCGGTCTCTTTCTGTACCCCTCTTGCCTCTTTGTGCACCTCTCCTACCCCTTTCTGCACCCCTCTTGGCTCTTTTTCCACCTCTGTTGGTTCTTTCTGCACCTCTTTTGCTTTGTTCTGCACTTCACTTGCCTCTTTCTGTACCCCTCTTGCCTCTTTCTGCACCTCTGTTGGTTCTTTCTGCACTGCTCTGGCTACTTCCTGCACCTCTGTTCCAAATTTCATCATCCCTCTTGCCTTTTTCTGCACCCCTCTTCCCTCTTTCTGTACCTCTCTTGCCTCAGTCTGCCCACCTGTTCCCTCTTTCTGTACCTCTTTTGCCTGTTTCTGCAACTCTCTTGCCTCTTTCTGCAGTTCTCTTGCCTCCTTCTGGACCTCACTTGCCTCTTTTTGCACCTCTGTTGGTTCTTTTGCACTGCTCTTGTTCTTTCTGCACCTCTCTTGCAAATTTCTGCAACCCTCTTGCCTCGTTCAGCACCCCTTTTACCTGTTTCTGCACCTTTCTTGCCTCTGTCTGCACCTCTGTTGCCTCTTTCTGTAGCTCTTTTGCCTGTTTTTGAAACTTTTTTGCCTCTTTCTGTAGTTCTCTTGCCTCCTTCTGCACCTCTGTTGCTTCTTTCTGCACTTCTCTTGCCTCTTTCTGCACCCCTGTTGCTTCATTCTGCACTTTCCATGCTTCTTTCTGCACCTGTCTTGCTTCTTTCTGCACCCCTGTTGTCTCTTTCTGCACTTGTATTCCCTCATTCTGTACCTTTCTTGCCTGTTTCTGCATCTCAGTTGCCTCTTTCTGCACTTTTCTTGCTTCTTTCAAACCTCTGTTGCTTCTTTCAACAATTCTCTTGCCTCTTTCTGAAGTTCTCTTACCTGTTTCTGCACCCCTCTTGCCTCTTTCTGCACCCGTCTTCCCTCTTTGTACAACTCTCTAGCCTCTTTCTACACCTCTCTTCCCTCTTTCTGCACCACTCTTGCCTCTTTTTGTACCTCTGTTGCTTCTTTCTGCACTTCTCTTGCCTCTTTCTGCACCCTTCGTGCCGCTTTCAGCACCTCTGTTGCTTCTTTCTGCACTTCTCTTCCTTCTTTCTGCACTCCTCGTGCCTCCTTCTACACCTCTGTTGCTTCTTTCTGCACTTCTCTTGGTTCTTTCTGCACTGCTGTTGCCTCTTTCTGTATTCCTCTTGCCTCTTAGAGCACCACTTTTGCTTCTTTCTGCACTTCTCTCTCCTTTTTCTGCACCCCTCTTGCCTCTTTGTGCACCTCTGATGCTTCTTTCTGCACTTCTATTGCCTCTTTCTGCACCTGCCTTGCTTCTTTCTGCAGCTGACTTGCCTCTTTCAGCCCTCTGTTGCTTTTTTCTGCAGATCTGTTGCCTCTTTATGCACCTCACTTGCCTGTTTCAGCACCTCTGTTGCTTTTTCTGCAGATCTCTTGCCTCTTTCTGCACCCCTCTTTTCTCTTTCTGCACCTCTCTTGCCTCTTTCTGCACCCCTGTTCCCTCTTTCTGCACCTCTCTTGACTCTTTCTGTACCTCTGTTGCCTCTTTCTGCACTTCTCTTGCTCTTTCTGCACCCTTTGCGCCTCTTTCAGCACCTCTGTTACTTCTTTCTGCACTTCTCTTCCTTCTTTCTGCACCCCTCGTGCCTCTTTCAGCACCTCTGTTGCTTCTTTCTGCACTCCTCTTCCTTCTTTCTGCACCCTCGTGACTCCTTCTGCACCTCTGTTGCCTCTTCCAGCACCTCTGTTGGTTCTTTCTGCACTGCTCTTGCTTCTTTCTGCACATCACTTGCCTCTTTCTGCACTTCTCTTGCTTCTTTCTAAACCTCTGTTGCTTCTTTCAGCAATTCTCTTGCCTCTTTCTGCACTTCTCTTGCTTGTTTCTGCACCTCTGTTGCTTCTTTCTGCACCCCTCCTGCCTCTTTCTGCACTTCTCTTGCTTCTTTCTAAACCCCTGTTGCTTCTTTCAGCAATTCTCTTGCCTCTTTCTGCACTTCTCTTGCTTGTTTCTGCACCTCTGTTGCTTCTTTCTGCACCCCTCCTGCCTCTTTCTGCACCCCTCTTCCCTATTTGTGCAACTCTCATGCCTCTTTCTACACCTCTCTTCCCTCTTTCTGCACCACTCTTGCCTCTTTCTGTACCTCTGTTGCTTCTTTCTGCACTTCTCTTGCCTCTTTCTGCACCCTTTGTGCCTCTTTCAGCTCCTCTGTTGCTTCTTTCTGCACTTATCTTCCTTCTTTCTGCACCCCTCGTGCCTCTTTCAGCACCTCTGTTGCTTCTTTCTGCACTCCTCTTCCTTCTTTCTGCACCCCTCTTGCCTCCTTCTGCACCTCTGTTGCCTCTTTCAGCACCTTTGTTGGTTCTTTCTGCACTGCTCTTGCTTCTTTCTGCACCTCACTTGCCTCTTTCTGCACCTCACTTGCCTCTTTCTGCACTTCTCTTGCTTCTTTCTACACATCTGTTGCTTCTTTCAGCAATTCTCTTGCCTCTTTCTGCACTTCTCTTCCTTCTTTTTGCACCCCTCCTGCCTCTTTCTGTACCTCTCTTGCCTCTTTCTGCACCTCTCCTACCTCTTTCTTTACCCCTCTTGCCTCTTTCTGCACCTCTGTTGGTTCTTTCTGCACTGCTCTTGCTTCTTTCTGCACCTCACTTGCCTCTTTCTGCACTTATCTTGCTTCTTTTTAAACCTTTGTTGCTTCTTTCAGCATTTCTCTGGCCTCTTTCTGCACTTCTCTTCCTTCTTTCTGCACCCCTCCTGCCTCTTTCTGTACCTCTCTTGCCTCTTTGTGCACCCCTCCTACCTTTTTCTGCACCCCTCTTGCCTATTTTTGCACCTCTGTTGGTTCTTTCTGCACTGCTCTTACTTCTTTCTGCACCTCATTTGCCTCTTTCTGCACCCCTGTTCCCTGTTTCTGCACCTTTCCTGCCTGTTTATGCACTTCTCTTGTCTCTTTCTGCTCCTCTGAGTTAGAGGTAGTTTTAATCCCCCTGCCCTATTATGTACTAGGGCCTTACAGGTGAGGTCATGCCATTCACAGGGGTACCGCAACCCATAGTGTACCCTAGTGTATGTAGGTGTTTTCACTGTATTCTAAGTGTCTTTCAGCATAGCACTGGCTCCGGGCCTGGTTAGTCAGAGTCAGTTACCACCAGTAGCAGTCAGTAAAAAGTTGGGGGCACAGGATGACTTTGCAACAAGGCCTAATCTGCACCTCTGTTGGTTCTTTCTGCATATCTCTTGCTTCTTCCTGCACTTTTCTTCGTCTTTCTGGACTTCTGTTGCCTCTTTCTGCATTTCTCTTGCTTCTTTCTGTGCCTTTCTTCCGCTTTCTTCACATGTCCTACCTCTGTAGGCATAGTTAGAAATTATCATTTAAAAAAACCTTAGAAATTCACTGAAAAAAACACAGGTTTCAGGGACGTTATAGTTAGAAATTAGCATTTAAAAACCTTTGAAATTCACTGAAAAAACCATAGGTTTCAGGGACGTTATAGTTAGAAATTAGCATTTAAAAAACCTTTGAAATTCACTGAAAAAACCATAGGTTTCAGGGATGTTATAGCTAGAAATTAGCATTTAAAAAACCATAGAAATTCACAGAAAAAACCATAGGTTTCAGGGACGTTATAGTTAATTGGACATTTCACTCGTACAAAACCTGAGAAATTCGGCCGTTATAGTTAGTTGAGCTAACTATAACTCGTGCCCCCACAATGCACTGCTGATGACGTCACATATTACATCATTCATTACATGGTCAGTGACATCACTGATGACATCTCAAATGACATCACTGATGACATCATCCAAGTGATAATCTGATGCACCTCCTCACACCCTAATATAACCTTTGATACACCCACTCTAAAATACAGACTACCATGTTTGAAACCATAGACACACCAATAGCAGTTACTACATACCCACTCACTGATTCCTAGGTCTACACACACGTCCACTCATTCACCCATACAGTCATTCATACATGCAGTCACTTATCAATACAGCACTATCATTTGCACTCATACACCTATACAGACACTCACACAACGCCATTCATCCATAGAGTTACTCACACACCTAGCCAATCATGCAAAGAATCATTCACACTCCCATTTACTCACCTATACAGTTATACACACACCACCTCACTTATTCATACAGATACTAACACATACTTACTCTCTTTTACAATCACTGATACAAGCACACACTCATCCATACAGCCACTCTCACAATCCCTCACTCTCACATATAGTCATTTATATATTCCATCACTCACATATACTGCCTTTCACATATGTAGTTATTCACACATGTACCACTGAGACATCCATTCACTCACCAACACACCCATACACACACTCACCCACCCATACAGCCCCTCACAAACACACTCTTGAACCCATACACCCAGTGAATCACCCACTCACACATCCATGCAGTGAGTCACACACCCCACCCACCCACACAGACATTCAGGCACCCATACAGATACTCAGACAAGCAATTAATAACCCATATAGACACTCATGTAGCTACTCACCAACCCATGCAACCACTTACACACCAACAGACAGACTGATACATATATTCACACCATTTAGTCACTAACCCATGCATTCAGTAAGACACGTTTAATCACTCACTTATACAGTCAGTCACACACCTACTAAATCATCCATTCAGACAGTCATACACCCACTCATTCTTCAATACACCTTGGCCTATATATATATAAAACATATTTAAACTTTACAGAAACACACAGTCACTGGATGATGTCACCAGTGATGTCATTTGAGATGTCATCAGTGATGTCATCAGTGATGTCACTGACCATGTCATGAATGATGTAATATGTGACGTTATCAGCAGTGCATTGCGGGGGCGCGAGTTATAGTTAGCTCAACTAACTATAACGGCCGAATTTCTCAGGTTTTGTATGAGTGAAATGTCCAACTAACTATAACGTCCCTGAAACCTATGGTTTTTTCAGTGAATTTCTATGGTTTTTTAAATGCTAATTTCTAACTATAACGTGAATAAATATATATATATATATATAAAATCTTATAACAACCGTTTTTTTGTGGCATAGATGAACTTCAGACTTTCTAGTGCAGCACGAACGTCATTCCACAGGAACAAATTTTTATGGAACAGATGGCAGAACTGAGGCCGCTGTGGACAAAAATATGATGTGTAAGTATATCCTGGGCACGGGATCTGCAGTACGGGTGATCACGATCATCTGATTTATCCCCATACCAGCTGCCTACATTAATTGGAAAATGCCTAGTGCAAACATCTAAGAAGAATTTCTGTATGAAATGATCTCTCAACATTATTTAGTACCGTTGTTTGTACACAAATACAAAACCTGGACTGAATCATTTACTCAGCACAGGGTGGACTAACCCGCAGGGCAATCTGGCAGTGCCATCAGGGCTGGACTGACTGGTCAGTGTGTGGGCCAGCTTTTTGGCTGTCTTTGGGCCTGTTTTATGGTCTGGTGGGTCGGTTTTTACTTTTGCTATCTCTGCTATTATCATAAACATTGCCTGCAGCAAACACAGATGTATACCATCTACTATGCATTGCAAAACACCTGTACAATGCATCTGTACAAGGTCAAAACTGCCCTGATTTGTAAATGTGGGTCACTTTTATTTTGGTGCCTCTGCCAATGTTTTGTCCCAGTGCGACCCTGACTCAACATGGGTATTTTTAAACCTCTGGTACCACAATTGTTAACACCAAGTTAAAGTGGTTCACTGGCATCGTTCTAGGCTGCCCTGATCTTCTACAACCCTAAAAACACACTTTTTTTACAAATTTTCTCACTAGTTTATTTACACATTTGGTATTCTGAGATTGGGAAAGTTTTTAGGAATCCCTGGGCAATTAATGGGTACTGGCGATGTCAGACTGGTGTCCTGTGGCTTAATCTTAGTTATTTAGCCCAAAACTGTGCATCAAGTACACCCCATAGGCTGTCCTTGCCACTACAAATGGCATTGCTGCCACCAGTGCCAGTCCTCAATAGCCTGGCACACTGACAGTAAGTCATGCTTGGAAAAGATGGACATGGTTTTATCCCCCTGGAGGCCACAGAGCCCTACTGTGGGTCTTAGTCCCTGTCACAGAAATCCAACGCGTACGCATGACAGTCGTGTGAATGTGAGGTGGGGGTCAAAAAAATCTACAACTTGCTATGATGAATCAGTGGCAGGGGTGCACGCTCTCAAGAGCCCTGAAGGGGACCTTTCTCTGCCCCAACAGAGAGTATCTGTGCATATTTACGGTCCAAGTTAAGATAATTACACTGGTGATTTCTGGAGTATTAAAAAGACTTAAAGACTTAAAGTGCAGCAGCGTATAGTGAAAAACATTAATCTAATACTGGAAAATTTAAGGCAAACTCAAAGAAATGCATGGCATGCCATATAGCAATTATTCTATTGTTTTATATAAAAAAGTAAATTTGAAGCAATACATTAGATGATTTGACAACTGTAAAAGGAAGCTATGCTCTTCAAGATGTTCTGTGCCTGCCGACCATCTTGTTCCACAGACCTTCCTGGGGCGTTTTTTCTATCCCAGGAAGACCTCTTCATAAAAAAGCAAAGACCTTCTGTGGAGTGGGTGAGACTTTTGGATAAACTGTGGGAAGATGTAGCAGTGCAGTTTAAAATTGAATTAGTCTCAAAGGTCTGATGAGAGAGGGGCACACCTCCATCAAGAGCGTGGCAAGCGCCCTGATGCTAATTCTTAGAGATGAGACTTCAATAATGTCACATGTTGGGTGAAACTTGCCCTTGCGCCTAGTTGTAGTTATTAATGAGTCTGCTTGTAGGAAGCCGGCTCTTTATATGATATATCAAAAGGAGATATATCATGTAAAGAGTCCAGGGCTTACCTTATGAGAGGACATGGACTTGCTATGGAAATCACAAAGTGCTCTATTAGGGGATAGGGTGGTCGAGCAGCCTTAGCCTTAACACAAAGGACTGCAAGACATCTGAAAATACACACAATGGTCAATATATGAGACACACGACTCAAGAAGGAAATCCACACCAATTTATAAAAATAGCAAGTATCTTTATATATGTTTAGGCATCAGAAAAAAATTGTTCAGGTAAGTACTTTTTTAAAGAGAAATACTTTTCAGTTGAAAAAGTTGACAGTGCAATTTCTGAGTTCTGCAATGTTAACCTATGGAAGGAAAATCATATACCGTTTACTGGTTCTCGTCAGCGACATACGGGACCCTTCTTCAGGAGTTAAGGTGAGTGGTGGGCAAGGCCCAAGGCAGCGCCAGCAGAACACCACCACCAATGGCACGAGGGCGGCCAGCTGCAGGGTGCAAAACAGCATCTGTGCCCAATGTTATCCAATTGAGAACGGTTGCGGTAAATAGAGGCTGCAGGAGGGGACTGAGGGGCCAGTCCGGTGAAACCAAGTGGCTTCAGTTTTTGCGATGTTGTGGTATGTGGGGACACCTTTGGTCCTCTTCTCCTTAGGACAGGGCGTCCAGGTGCAGAGAGTCCTTGGGGTGTCAGGTTTCACTGCCTGGCAATACTTGTGGTTGAGGGGGCCTGCCAACAGAGGCTGCAGGCGATGTCAGGGAATTCATGAGGAGTCACTCCACAGTGGACTCAGTACCTTGAGAGCTTGCGGACAATGCTGACAACGTTGGCCCACTTTAACACAGGCTGGGGGGCCCGGGAGCAGTGGTGCTTGGCAGCGTTGGGTTTTGGTAGGGCTGGAGTCCTCTTGGTCCTTCTTTTACTGTCTGCTGGATGTAGGGGACAGTTCTGCTGTCCCTCGGGAGGTCTTGGTTTCTGGGAGAAGGCTAGCAGGTCTCCCGGTCTTTGGGGACTCAGCAGCTGCAGGACAAGTCGACGTTTGGTGCAATAGGCAAAGTCAGCAGGCAGGTCAGTTGCTGGGTCTTCTGTTCTTGCTGTGCAACTTTCTCATCCATATTCTTTCTTCAGGTTGTCAGGATCTGTTTCTCTGGTGCCGGGGAACCCCTAACTACTGGATTTAGGGGTGTTAAGGAAGTGTAGGGTTGTAGCGAATGGGCTACTGACCCTTGGGGTCACTACGCCCCCTATATGACCACTTCCTGTTGGAAGTGGGCATAACCCTATCCCAGAATTCCTAAATATGCCATCACAATGATTGCTACTTCTGAAAAATCGTGGTATTAGCCTGGGGGTGGCACGCTTACATGACTAGCTAATTTTCCTGCCTGTCCAGGTGCCAAAGGGGCTCGGGACAAAGGGTCAGCTTCCTCTCCTGTGAGGGGGAGCCAGATTCGCATTTCAAAGACTGTTTAAAGCTTGTCGGCCTAGGAAGGCTAATCAGCAGGTCATCCTGTGGGATGGGGTGTTACACCCTCTTCCCGGACAGGCTTTTGTTCTGGGTCTCCTGAGAGCAGAGGCTCTCACACTAGGAGGTCAGAACAGTGTCTCGGGTGGCAGGCTGGCAGAAACCAGTCAGGGAGCACACCAGAGGCTGGTAGGTTTTCAGGGGGTACCTCTAAGGTGCCTTCTGTGTGCATGCATTGGTAAATCTGTCACTGGAATCAGTGTGGGTTTATCAATACAAGATGTTTAATACCAAACATTCCTATCTCCAGTGAAGCCATCATGTAGCTGGGGAACTCATGTCCCGCACATGTTTAAAAATGGCTTCCCTGGTCACTTGTACTGGCAGTAATAGGACTAACCAGCACAGGGGCATTTCTGCTCATGCAGGTATGCCCTCACTTGGAATATTCAGCACCCTGCCTTAGGGCTATCAGGCCTGCTGTAGGGGTGACTTACAAATATTAAATGCAGTGTTAGGGGATATGGCACACAGGGATGTGTGACATGCCGTGTTTTCACTTTTGTCAGCACCAAAACACGCAGCCTGCAATGGCGGCCTTGCATGTGCTTGGTGAGGGGTCCCTCAGGGTGGCACAATTTGTGCTGCTGCCCTTAGGGACCATCTTTAGTACCTCAGGCCCTAGGTACCGGAGGTACCATTTACTAGGGACTTACAGTGGGTGCTAAAGATTTTGCTAATTGGGTGAAACTATTGTACAGTTTTGGGAAAGAGATCTAGCACTGGGGACCTGGTTAGCAGGAACCCAGTGCACTTCCAGGCGAAATCACATCACTTACAGGCAAAAAGTGGGGGTGACCATGTCAGAAAGAGCTACTTTCCTACACTGCTGTATTTCTATGTGAAAATATAGACTGTAAAACATCCTTAGCAATAAAAGACCCTCCAAATAGAAAAAAAGAATCCCTCCAACCAGAGCCTTACATAAATATTACAGTAGAACTATTTAGATCTGTGTTTAATACCCAAATGCAGCCAAATTTACTTCCCACATATTTTAACGCTAGGTTAACATACTGTTTTTATTTCAGTCCTAACATATTTGGAAGCAAGTGATTGGTATTGGGATTAAGTTTAGGTCAACATTTGATTTGCGGTATGTACATAAAGTCAAGCAAAATATTTTTTTGAGGTCTATGTTTTCATACACTACATCTTGAACCTTAAATGACACATAAATAAGATCTCCATAAAATTATTTGATATGAACCCCTCTAGGGCATATAGTCTGGCAAGGTGAGAGATGTCTGTTATTGTCGGACACAAACATGTTTTAAGTGACCTAACTTTTGGAGTCTGACATTATTCTGTGCTTTTGCTATAGGCCATTGAAGTTAAAAGTGGACCCTACACTTTGGACATATCCAAACCCCCAGTTTCTGGAGGTGCCCTCATGCTGGGGGAAAGTACTCCTGATGAAGGGTTGCACAGTGTGTGTGTGGGTGTGTATTGCGTATATTATCGAGGATTTTTTTCATAGCACATTATGTTATGGTATGGGTATTTATATAGAGCTTACTAGTCCTGAAGTGACGCTGAAGTGATTTACGAGCGGACGGGTAGAAAGCTACTCTATGGGATTCCAGTGTTCGTGATATAGGCCAGCTTAGGGTTCAGTCGGTCAAGCTATTTCTATCCTGTGCCATAAACTTTGCAATATTCTTCTCATGTAAACTCTGTGCACATTTTCTGCAAATTCCATAGGCGGATGCTAATTTTCTTGTAACCAGGGATGCTTCACACTGTTAGTAACATTGTTATGCATACAGACATTATATCATATGCGTTCTTTTCATTTTTCGACTTGCTGTGGCACTGAAATTGCTTTGTTGCCTTTTGAATCAGCCTCAGCACATAAAAGCTGCACCTCTCCTGTTTTAAGAGCAAACCAAATGTTAGCTATAGGTATAATGTTCCATGTTGCTTCATACAACATGCTTGATCCAACATTTGAGATGTTTTTTTCAGTGGCAAACTGATCTTTGGATTAAGGGGTTGTTGAACCTCCCTAGGTTAAAGACAGCTGTTGAGAAGACTGAAAAGTGCCAAGACAGCTGCCTTCAAACGCTGATGTCTTGACTGACAGAACTGAGTGCATGGGCTTCTGGACTGATGTATCAAGCCCATGACTAAACGTTCCCTGCCAGCCAACCAAACCTCCAGCACAGAAGTGGATCTGGTGCATCTGTGTACCCTTGCTTTGAGACATGCCACCGCCACATTTGAAAACAAGCATTTGCAATGTAATATGTCTTGCATTTGCGAGAGTTTGAGCTATTGGCATTGTAAATGACAATGCCTTTTATTTATGTGTTTTGAAACCCTGTCAGCGGTGCGTAAGTATGCACTTTGTACTTACAGTCCTTGCTTTCAAGAAGCAAGGCTGGCAGTAAAAGAGGTGCAGTTACTGCCAGTCTTGCTACTAGCAAGCAATGACTATAAGTACAAAGTGCTTGTTTACGAACCGCTTGCAGGTTTTCAAAACACATAAATAAAAGGCATTGTCATTTACAATGCCAATAGCTCAAACTCTCGCAAATGCGAGACCTATTGCATTGCAAATGCTTGTTGAGCACTGAGACGGAGGCGGCAGCAGCCATAGGAAGGCAGGGACCTTGATGCCAGGCAGTGCGTTTCAAAAGCAGGAGGAAGGAGGAGGCAGCGGCAGCCAAAACAGACCTCTGTTTTTGAATGCACAGCAAATGTGTCAAGATAAGAGAAAGATTTACAGCCCTGTTTACAACAGAGCTCTGTAAACCACAAGCATTGGTCTTGACTGCTCCAGTTTAAAGAAAGAAATAGTGCTTACAAGCTCTGAGTAACAACACATGTAACAGGGGCAGTCCTTGAAACTGGGTGGAGCTTTTAAAGCCCATATCCTGAATACAGCATGTCTTGCAGAGACAGCGCAAGCGCTGCCTAGGCCAGACCTAAAAAGTAAAGGTAGTTATGCTCATGTACCTCCCCTGGTGTGTGCTGGGTGTAAAAAACTGCCCCAAAAGCAGCATTTAAATTTCCAAGCTCTACTCACCAGCAATGTATTTTAAGTCTGGTTTAGATGGATTGATTGCACAACTGACCTACTTCTACTGAAACATTTTAAGAGGCCATTTAAAGATCACCGCGCTGTCCTATTTGAAGTGTATTGATAGCTGCCTGTGAGAGGGTTAGGGTTGGAAGTAATACTCAGAAGCAGAGGATGCTTGAGGCAGTGCTTAATTTGTGAAATAATTAGTTCATGGGACCAAAGTTTTTCTCCACAGCCCGCCATCTGTGCTCTTGAGTGCCGAGATTGGCGAATATGATGGCTGCTTAATATCCCGATTCCACCATCTCTTTCGTTCACTACGCAACACATCCTGTCTCTGTATCTCACTTTTGCACACTGGTGTCCCTCGACATTCTGAACAGGTGCAACACGAAACATGTGCAAAACCTTTTAAATTTCTAACATTTTTTAAGTTACCCCACAACCTTATTTTGGTTCTTTTTCACAGCTAAATATTCATATAACGTTTACGTTCCATCTTGAAACCATGAGTGTGTTGCTTTAAGTCCACAGACCTGTTTACTTTTGGCACCCCAGACATCATGAGTAGAGTCCCATCGGTCTTGCTGCATTTCAAAAGCAACTTAGTTTTCACCAATGTAATATGGAAAATAATTGTTCATCTCTTCCAATGGCTATATGCCAAATGATACACAGATCCTTTTCTGAGGGGTTAACAAGGATTAGTTCAGTGAAAATTGTCTATCTCCAAGGTTTGTCCTAGGGCCAATCAACAACAAACCTTGCCTATGATTGTGATCTGTGAAAGTCTATGTGACAAAATACCTGACTACAGGCTTTAATAAAGGGTGATCATAAGCCATTCTTAAAAACTTATTACCTTTAACAAATGCTTTTCACAATAAATAAGTGAGACATACTGCTTATGCCATAACTTCATATATTAAACAGATCAGACAAATGGCATGAGATATTATAGAATATGTTTACCAGTTCCAGTCTTCTATTATCTTGGCATTAGCCTCCACCACTCCCTGCTCGGCACCTGCTTGCCTGTGTATGTAAAATGTGTTACCAACTCCACATCTGCCTCTCTTCGAGCAATCCTGACCAGGGGCCGTATTACAGAACATACCCCAGGGGCGCAACGAGCGTTTGCACCCGCTTTGTGCGCCCCGGGCACATTAGTATCACAGAAGGGGCCGCAGACACTTATGGAGCCCCTTCTGCAATACTGAAAGTGCTGGTGCACATGTAGCGCCAGCGCTTTCTCAAGAGGGCAGTCCCTCATTTGCATGGGGGCGTGGCCACAAGCAAATAAGGGAATCTCTTTGCCTCAGTGCCTGTGCCGTATTATAGATGCAGGTCAGAGGCAAAGAAGCTGTCAGGAGGCGCACTGACAGTGGGCCACCTAAAAGGTGGTGCACTGACACGCCCCCAGATGGCAGCCCTCTGGAGGGAGCAAAGGGTGTCCTATGGACCCCCCAGACATCCCCTTGCAGGTGGGTGCAGTCACTCACTGCACCTGCCTGCAAGGGGATCTCAAATCTCTCTTTAAAGTGCAGGTGTAGCTTTTAAACAGCTGCTCCATATTTCTCTTGAAAGCGCTGCCCCCCAGGAAAGGGCAAGTTCACAGCTGCCCTGAGGGCAGAGTATTCTACATGATAGGGCGCACTTTTCCTGTTTGCACCTGGCGCACCTGCCTAAAGGTGCGCCATGGCGCAAACAGGAAAAGGGCGCCCTATCTATAATAGGGTCCTAGGGAGTACAAAGCACTTTTTACATGGCAGAAGTAGCAGGGCAGAAGTAGCAGAGAAAAAGGTGCAGAGGTCAGGAAGGCCCTCAAAAAAGGGCACTCAGTGAACCCTCATCGGGCAAGTAAAATGCGGGAGGAACGCTTTCTGGAAGGACAGATTCATCAGAGGACAAAAATCTTAATCCTACTCAGTTGTGCATAAATCTCTTCCCACACTTTTCACCTCTTTCCAAAAGGATATCTAAAGTCAGGATATGGCAAATACCTTTTTCTATTGATGTCCAGTTTGACAGTTGACTCCCCAAATTAGTGACCAAATTCTATTTTGAGTAGCCACCTATGACTATCCCATTAACTGCACTGCGGGCAGCAAAACCATTTCCTAACTTCTAAAAAAGGGGCCAGTGGTCATCAGGTATTTGGGTTTGCCCATCCTTCTACGTTTGGGCAAAAGGATGCCCAGAGTGTCCGCCCACAAAGCTGGCATAAGATATTTAGTGTGGTATCTTGATACAGAAAGCCAGATTAAGTGCTGGTTGATAGAGGTAAAGCCTAGAATGAGGTTATTGCAGTATGAACAGACATCCTAATGCAGCTCTGATGAGAAGCGATGGCAGCAGAGCATTTCTTCAATCACTGCTTTATAAAAGGTGCATCTGAACTCCCAAATGACTCACACAGGTACCCTACTTCGCTTCCAACTCAACTCTTCTGACTCCACATTTTCCTCCAGGGAGCAGTGGCGTAGTGGGGAGGGGTGCGCCCTGGGCAGCACGGGTTTTGGGGGGGCGTCTAAGCCCCCCGCTCTTACTTGTGGCCGTGCGGGGTGGCCGTCGCGGGACTTGTTAGCACCCTCCTACCTCCCCCCGCTCTTCATGCGGCCGCCGGGCAGGCGGCAAACGCAGTGGCCGCCACGGGTGGCACAACAGCTAGCTACGCCACTTGCAGGGAGTCATAGCTGCATCCACCCCCTGGCTACCCAACAAAATTTCCTCCTAGTCGCAGTCATAAGTACACAACAGATACTGATAAAAAGAGAATCAACAACTTCTTCGTAAGACTGGAATTCCAAGTCCAGAGGGTAAAGTTTGAGGAAGCAGCAACCTCCAAAACCAAGCAAGTTCACACAAGGAGCATGAACAGGGAAAAGGTCTTTCAAATATACATTTAATTCATTTTGGCAGTGGGAAGTAGTAGTGGTGGAAACCGTACAACTACAGGGAACAGGGCAGAGAGTTACGGTATGAATAAATGTGCTGTTTAGTCAGATTAACCAATGAAAATGACAGATCATGTGGCGAACTTGGCAACAAAAGCGCCATTTACCGACCTGTGCAATGGCAACTCCCTGATTTCCTGCTTACATTCATGTTTTGACAAATAATTCCAGGAGTTGTTGTCTATAGCAATATAGGGGAGTAAGCAGGGCCCCAACATTAAGAAGGGAGGGCTAATTCCCACCTCGGTCAACAGCATCACTGCCTCCCAAGAACTCTGTGACGACCTATCAAACTTATTCCATGGGAAAATCACAAACATCTACAGCAACTTCACACACCAACCAGACCCCCTCAATCTCATCACAAACTTGCCCATCACCAACCAAGACGGCCACCTGTCCGAATGGAAAACTCTCACCAGAGAAGATACATCAATGATCATGCAGACCATCCACTCAGAAGCCCCAACAGACCCATGCCCCCACCACATCTACAACCTTGGAGCATAACCCATCAGCACCGCCTTCACCTACATCATCAACACCTCCATCATATCCACCACATTCTCAGAAGACTGGAAGCCAGCAGACGTTAACGTCCTCCTCAAGAAGCCATTGACCCACAAGAGCCAACAGGGTAACTTCTGTCCTATCTCCCTGCTCATCTACCCAGCCAAAGTGTTGATCATCCTAGACCGAGGAGAAACAGTGGCCCTCATCCTGCTCAACCTCTCCGCGGCATTCAATATAGTCTCCCACAACCCATTCATCAGAAGACTCCACGAGCTCGGCACCCATGGACCTGCACTCAAGTGGATCTACTCCTTCCTCACAGTAAGAACCCAAAAAGCCAGACTGCCATCCTACACTTCAGAGACCAAGAACCTTATCTGCAGATGTCACCCAGGGAACATCTCCCAGCCCTAACCTGTTCAATGTCTACATGACTCCACTCACCAACATCATCTGACCCCAAGGCAAAACCTGTCTCTACTACGTCGATGACACCCAACTCGTCCTCTCCCTGACAGACAAGACAACCACCACTTCACCAATGCATGACCATGGTAGCAGAATGGACTCCGACTAGATGGAAGTACTGTTCATCGGAAACAAGACCTCTCTGCGGGATACCACCTAGTGGCCGATAGAGCTAGGACCAACACCCACCGACCACGCCAGAAATCTGGGGATCAACCTGGACGACAAGCTCCACATGAAGGCACAAGTCAATGCAGTGAGCGCTGCCTGCTTCCACATCCTATGTATACTACGAAAGATCTTCAAGTGGATGCTACAGAGCACCAGACACACCTTCACACAAGCACTCATCACAAGCAGACTCGACTACGACAGCACAACCTACGCCGAAATCCCCAAGCAGTTCTACATAGACTTCTGACTACCCAGAACGTAGCAGCAAGACCCATACTCAACCTCCCATGCCATACCTACATCTTACTCTACCTCAGAGAGTTCCAATGGCTTCCCATTCACAAATGCAGCCAATTCAAGTTCCTCACTCACACATATAAATCCTCGCACAACACTGTACCAGTATACCTGAAGAACCGCATACACTTTCACTAGCCTGCCAGACACCTATGTTCAGCCTCACCCTCACTTGCACCCCCTCTTATTCACAAAAACAGAGCAGGAGGTCACTTCTTCTCCCATATCACAGACAAAACTTGGAACGACCTATCACAACACATTAGAGCCTCCTCCTCACTTCTGGAGTTCTCCAAGAAGCTGAAGACATGGCTCTTCGAGTAACTTGATTTATAACAGAGGTACAGGGAGTAATAAAGGTCCAGCACACACACTCCCTAACTCTAAGAAAAAAATAATACTGTGTGCTGTTAATAACCACTACCAGGGCTTCACAACGTGTGCCCCTAGTTCGTTTTTATGGTCGGAAGAAGTGTTTACTTATCTTTGGGAAAGTGGACAAAATGTACCTTGAGGTAGCCTGAGATCCCATCTGTCCCAAGGGGCCGGATTCCAGTGGAGATTGGGTCACTTTAGTGTTCATGTATTAACCCTCTACAAATGAGTTGCAAGTCATATCATTGTGAGTGCACACTGGAGATCATTTTAGTGGGTGACGCGATGAATTTACAATAGGGGCTCACAATATGTAGATTAGTGTTTTTTTTATCCGTCAAATTGCCATAGATCTGTAAAGACTAAGTAGGGCAAGAAGCATGTCAACTTTTTAGGAGAATAAAAGGAACGTTGTTTCCCAATATATTCCCAGTTGTTTCTAATCTCTGACAGGAACCCCTAGAATAAAATATCTTTGCAGGGGATCCCTAATTGATTTTTAAAAAATGTCACCGGTCTACTCTTCCTGATTACGAATAGTTCCTCTACAATATAAAGGAGAATTTTGAGTTAAGTTGACTCACACAAGGCAGAATAGAGGCAAAGATCAACAGCAAAGAGCCGCTTTTTAGGGACCAGTTGGGCATTGCAGCACCGGCCAAACGAAGAGCTAGCCCGATGATGAAGCATGCCACAAATTGGTTGGGAGGGATCTTGCTCTGATAAGTAAACACTTCTTCTGACCTTAAAAACTACCTATTGGCACAAGCTGTGAAGCCTTGGGATTGGTTAGGAACAGCAGACTCCATTATATTATTCTTCGAATAATTCCACTTACTGAATCACGTGTCTTTGTCTGCGTTACCCACAGACAGACTAAGTGATCCCCCTGGCCGGAGCTCCACACCCACCTTATCATCCCTCCACACCCACACAAAGGCCCTACCTAAAGTTTCAAGACAACCTTTTCTACAAAAAAATAATTTCCTTATGTAACTATTGAGGCTCTACTCCCTCGTCATCACCCCTAACTGTTACATCTTGATCCCTTGGTAGTAGCAAAAGCATGATCTCCTCTCCCACCTCATCACCCCACCCTCGAAAAACAGCCTTGCATCATCACCATTTGGTTGTAGTAAAAGTATAGTAGTTCCCTTGTATGCATGTACTGCCTAACTGTAATAAGGCGCATAGAGTAGGGCCTTGTTCCCTATCTCATTGGGGGGATGTGAGGAAAGTGGTTTATTATATGGTGTGGATGTGTAATAAAGTCACAGTTCCATATCAGGTCCAGTCAGGTTTGTTGGTAAAATCTTACCTCAGTCCTGGAAAGCTGTGGCTCAGAGCAGTCAGGCTTTATAAAAGGAACAAGTATAAAGCGTTAAGACTTACCAAAACAGTTGAATAAGAAGAAAAGGCAAGCCAAGGAGGGGATAAAAGATGTGAAAGTCATTTTTGTAGGAATGATAACAATGATGAAATAGATGCACAAGTGAAGAATTGAGTGTGACATTTAGAATGCCCCGAGTACTTAATAGTAATCTTAGTTACTTCAACTCCTAGTTTTCCTCATCACAGCCATTGCAATGTGGGGTTTGCCTCGTCAACAAACAGCATTTGCATATTCTAACTCCCACAAACAATAAGTATTTACAAGAATACCTACCCACCACCCTATGTGTGAGCCATAAGCAGTGAGCACCCTACAAACAAGTCCTGAACTACCAAGCACCAGAGCCGTCAAATTGATTGACCCAATTAAGGACAGGAAGGGAGGGGAAAAACACTGTGACGAAGACGAGGATTCGGTGTAATGACAATTATAAGTAAGTAACTCAGGCATCTCCGTCGTCCTGGTGATAGAAATGTGAGGAAGCATCCATGCAGAAGGACTACACGAATACAGGTAGACAGAAAAAAAGCTCAGCGTGATAAATATGAAAGCATATGAGCATATGGACAGACCCAGACACAAGGGGCACCAGAAGAAGAAAAAAAGATGAAGATCATGGCTCACAGTGGAAAAACCAGACTCAAGCCAAAGAGGCAAAAGGGTGGGCCCACTAGAAGCAGCAGTCGAGGCAATGGTAAAACAGTATGCAAGTTTAAAGCAACACCTGGAAGAACAGAGAGGCAATGAGTTAAAACCCAGTCCCAAATCAGAAGACCAACTCAATCAAGAAAAAAACACTGAAGGACTCTGAGTAAGAAAATCAAAACCAAAAACCCCACATAAGTTACAGAAGCACACCATCTTTGTCTTCATAGGAACAAGAGAGCGCCCCCCTGAAGGCACTGCAGAAAAATACCTCAGGGCCCCTAGGCGCACACCACTGCATGTGAGATTAGCTAGCTGAATACACTTTTGCTCACCCACTAATTATGCAAGGTTGAGACTGCCTGGTCCAAGCAAAAAACAAACCAGTGATGCCCAGCAGCCTGCCATCAGCACAAGAGGGAGGTTGAAAACCCGCTGAGCGCACAAAAAGCTTGGTGAACACCTGGAGCATAGTTGGGTTCCCTGAATGCCAGAATCCCCATCATCAGGATAACCCTTTACCAGTAGCTCTCAAGCAAAGGGCCCCCAAAAAACGCCACAGAAGGGACGATTTGAAGAAAGTTTGTGACCGCAGCAGTGCGAAGATCTTAAAGGGGGAAGATGGTGAGAGTGCTCAGGAAGGGTAACCAGGACTGGTGATGCCTTCAGACGAGCCACCAGAAAGACCACTGCCTTTGAATGTGTGACCTGAAGATCCCAGTGCATGTCAGTGGATGTGGTAATGGGTAATGCAGTGAGTCAACTTGCTGGTCTGGGGCAAAGGGGTGAGGACCCTATGAGACCACAAGGCCATGGAGGGATGGGACATCACTATCCACCACCCGCACAAGCAGGAAAGGCAGCAGGTAGCAACCATGTAAAGAAAACAGGACTGTGAAGTACTGGGTGGAAGAAGGAAAAGGGAGGATGATGCCCAACAAACAAGCAGACTAGCACTAAAACACAGACCAACTCACAAATGAGGCAAGGCCACAGCATTTCCTGAGCAGACATCACAGGCCAAGCCACCGTTCACCAGAGACAAATGATCACCTGGGACAGGAGACAGGGCACAGCACAAACCCTAAAGGTCAGCTGAAGAACGAACATGGCCACTAAAGTTATCACCAGAGAGCACTTGAACACAATTAAATGATTCGATCAAGAATCAGAGACAGGAAATGGATGAAAACTGCACATGACCGTGACTTACAGCACAGCTGTGGCATTTATCTACCGTTACAAACCATATAAAACCAGGATTTGTTTGTGGGATGGCCTCTATTTATAGCTCCTAGGAAGAGCCACAGTTAATGACCACGTATACTTGTAAAGATTTTTTTTAGGGTCTAAGATAGGTAAATTCTGTCTGATGGGCAAGTCAAACCTCATATTGTTAGGACTGGAAAGAGAGAGATGGACGTGTGTTGGGGTGTCGGAATATTACTACTAGAGGAAGAATGTATAACATTGGCTGATGTGGAAGGAGGTTTGTCACGGCTATGATAAGCACAACAAGAATGCGGAAGGCAAGTTTGGGGAGGGATAATATCCAGAACCAACTAAAGATGCACAAGTACCTTTAATCCTTGAAACTGTAGACATTGATGATTTGATGCAGTTGCTCAACGGTGTTCTATATGTTAACTTGGTGATGTACGGTATTGACAAAGTATTTCGAACTACCTGTTAGCATGCAGCCTTTCAAGGATGCCTCAAAAGCATTACCTCTGCCAGGAGAAGACATCTGGTCCTGTACATATGCAAGATGGCCATGCTTTTAGTGTCTTGGCTCCCGCTGCTGCCTGTCACAAGGGTCAAGAGCAATGCCACCATGACATATGTGGATGGAAGAGGACTTACAAACTACAATGTCTCTTTCTGTCATGTGTTATGCTGCACTTCTTAAGCTCCATGGTTTACAGGAGGTGAGTGCAGTGCTTTAAGTGGGCTGGGTCCCTCCGGGACTCAGAAATAGTAGTAATAAAAATAGACACTGAGACAGGTCCCTTTCTGGCCCTACAGTCATGTCCTTAACTTTACTGGCAAAAACACGGATCGATTTCTGAACAATGAATGTAAAAAACATTAAGGCAATCCATCGCAGCGATTAAATTCCTGTTTACAATCCACATGCTTTACTTAGTCTTGCATTCCTTAAGAGTGTTAGTTCTTTCCAGTATGTTGTGTTTCTGTATTTTTTTATGTAGCATATTACTCTTGTATAGAGCTTACTTTGAACTCAGGTCCTCCAGGTGTTTATAACGGGCCACGATTGAGAGATTGAGAGCTCTACAGTTGAGGCTGAATGCCTGTTTCTTACAGTACCTGTCAGTGGTTGAGAAAGGTGTTCAGAATAAATGTTCATCCAATCCTTGGCCTCTCTGCAGAGCACACAGAGCAGTGATCACATATTCAGTTGCAATTGTGACTCTGTGTAAATGGGTGTGAAGGAGGTGCACAGTTTTCAAAATATTGACAAGGTGAAACTGAATAAAATGCACTGCTTACAGATGAGTGGGTTTGTTGTGTACTTGAGGGGTGGTGAAGTGAAGGAGGTGCGAGGAAGTGCGTTCAGGAGACAGATGAAAGAGGGTGCTGAAGAGGAAAGAGATTATGTGTAAGACAAGCAGATGGACGAGATGTGGAGAGAAAAAAGGCATGTCTAACATAGAGTGAACATAACAGGAGTGATTGAGACACTCTGAAGACCACTACACTGTCCATAGGCCTCAGTAAAGTTTCATTCACAGTCTCACAATTTCAGTAATATTAATTATTTACAAAAAAATTATTGTTGCGACTCATTTATTTTAAACAGCGAACAACCACTGACAAGGCCAATAGTCCTGGCTGCTTTTGGGTGTATGTCAGTTGTTGTGTTATTCATATGATTGTAATAACAGAAGGCTCAGACAGGAACCACAATAAGGATGGGGTGGTACACTAGGGGAATCACAGAATTATAGTTTACATGTTTAAGGCATGCCCTCAATTACATAGGCCGCGCCCCCTATAAAGACCCCCCCACACTTTTTTCATCCCACTTAAAGCCCTGAGTGTGTGCAAAGTCATGGGCCATGGGCTTGCATTGGGAATAACAAACGTGGATGTGGCCTAATGGCTAGAGTGGTCGACCTCGAAGCTGGGGAACTGGGGTCCAGTCTCGGCAGGGACACTCAACATCCTGTGATTCGGAGCAAATCACTTAATCTCCCCGTGCCTAACAAAGTGAATGTGTCTGTCTGTAACGCATCTGGTGCTCATATAAAGTGCTCTGATACCTTCGGGTCGAGTTTGCGCCAAATAAAACTCCCAAAAAATAAAAAACAACACAAAGATTAGAGTGCTGTTGGTGACTGGAGTGTGGGCTTGTATGCCCATCTCCTCTTTAATTAGCACTGGCTGACCTAACTGGTGTGTGAGAGATGGACGTGGGAAAGTGTAGGACAGTCTTCTTAGGAGACGGGGTTGCACAGGAACCTGTACTCAAAGACACCTGAGCGAGGTCGATGGGTTCATCTATTACACTGCTTAATTTATAAAAGCAAAAGTGCCAGGCCCCAGATTTGTTCAGTAGCCTGTGGCCAGGTCTCTTAAAAGTCAGGGTGCCGAATCCCAAGGCTGCATAATCTTGATTCCAACTCATACCTCTTTAATCCACTACTGGACACTCTCAGCCTCTTGGAAGTTCTTTTTCACCCCTGCTTTCATCCTTTATCACTAGTTTTCCGTCTACCTCGTCCTCCTTACTCCTTTTGTGTTTTTCTCTCGCTTGCTCTGGATCAAATTCTGATAAGCAAAAATAGGTGCTGGTCCCCAAAAAAGAGTGCCAGTGGGCCCCACCTGCAACCACTGACACAAATTAAACAATGGCTCTAGTATTGAAGCACCAAGTACGGAATCCCACCCTTCCAGGAGATTCAGCCTGTGTTCTGCACTGACACTGAATGTGTGATCTGGGGCAAGTCACTGCGTGTCCCCTTCAGCGAACTGCTGCCCATTTTTTCACATGGTAAAATGAGACAGTGAACAAATGACGTGCTTACATATTAACATATTAATCTCTGGAACCTTATTGACAAAAACAATGCGTGTTAAGCTAGAGGGGGTATATAATCAGGAGTGGCAGCATAGTTTATTCCAATAGACGACATCACGCCCCGTGTTCATGGAACGTGCAAACATGTTCCATGCCGTCCAATCCTGCAACCAGCCGCTAGGGGGCAGGCCGCTGCCGCCGGAAGCGCCTAGGGGGAGCGGTCTCAGAGGAAAGCCTGATCCTGCCATGTGTTCTCTATTTGACTTATTTCGCTTTTTTCCGCTCCCTGCTTGGCGTGAGGTCGAGGGCCTGGCCCAGGGAAACAGCAGGGACTGCGGCAGCCAAGACGCCAGATCCTTCAGGAAAAAACAAATTAATCAAGAGCCGGCTGAAGTGGGTTTAATGATTGAATTCTGCATACAATCAGCTTTCCCCTTTTCGAGGGCCATCAATATGTCAAGGGAAGACGTATCCGAAGGATACACCGCTTCACATCAAGGTTATCTATTGAGCACAAGGCCCTCCGCCTAGCCCGGCCCAGCGCGCGCTCCGCTGGTGTCGCTAACATTTTCATCAGCCCGGCAATCCATCACGGTAATAATGTTGTGCAAAAAAATCAATTAACAACGCAATTAAACTTTCCTTATTATCTCAGAGGGCTGAAATAATACCTAACGGGGAAGATGGACTCGCGGGCAGGCCGGAGTGAGTTATGGGGCGCGTCGCAGGCCACCGTGTTCTAGCTCAGTCCGTCTTGCCTTCCCAGAGGATATATCTCGGCCGCCTCAGCAGCAATCCCACATCTTAAAATTCCAAATTGCTTTTAAGAAATATATACGATGGCCCTGGCCTTCGTCTCACATCCGCTGCAGAGATGGCCGGGGAAAAAAAAGACTACGCTGCGCCAAGAGCTAATGAGGAACATTACAAGAATAGGGCTGAGTGATCTGTGGGGAAAGCGGATAAACATATACCATATGAAGAATGGACTGGTCTAAATCTGAACGCAGCCTTGGCGTCACTATTATGCGTGCACGCACTGTCACCCATGAACCATATAGCTGCCAAGGTTCCCAGGTCCATGTATGATGAGCGGTCCCACTACAGTTTGTTTTCTTCGGATTTTGGGACATGTATTTCCGGTTTTAATAATGAAATAAACAGAACTACAAGTCCCAGAATTGAAAGAAAAAACCTGGGCAAAAGCAATTAGTTCCACTTGGCAAAGCTGATAAACGTTGGCCACCCATCACCAGCATATACAATACACATGTCCGCTGCGAGCCATTACCACACGCCATACCTCAGCAACACATGCATCCAAACACATTCACCCATAGCCACATACTACACAAAAAGAACACACACCTGTGGTTCATTTCTCACCATAAACATAAAAAGAACTCCACCTAAGTTGTATCCACTACTCCAGGTCCATTGAGGCCAAAAATCAACACGTCCATCAATGACCCTAAACAGGTGGAACAGCACCAAAACAGTGGTGCTCCATCACCCACAAACTGTTCATCTCTAATAAGCGGATTTGTGCTCCTGTTTCAACACAAACACAGGATGTGCATCAATATACATGGGTTAGCGCACAAACACAGCCAATGTATCACTAGTAAGTGCATCTATCATATCTCACTAATAAAGCCAGAATGGCCCTGGCGATGTATGAGAACTCTCGAGCACCAGGTGTGGTTTTCCATTTGTGTTGGATGTGTACAAGTAAGAGTACAGATGAGTGAAGGCGTCTGGAAGATGTGTGAAAGCAAATGTGATTGTTAAGCCATGCTGGGCAAGTGTTATGTAGTGCCTTGAAAAGTGTGGGTGAGGAGTTTGAATTGTGCTTGTTTGTGTATGGGGAGCCAGTGGAGCTCCTACAGGTGTGGTGTGATGTGAGTGTGGCGAGGGAGGTTGAGAGTGATTCTGGCCGCCGAGTTCTGAATATTCTGCAGGCTTCTGCTGAGTTTTTTGTTGACCCCGGCATAGAGGGTATTCAGTCCAGCTTGCTTGTGACAAGGGCATGTGTGACAGTTTTTCTAGTGCTGGTTGGGAGCCATTTGAAAACCTTCCTCAGCACCTTCAGGGTATGAGGCAATGACAGCGTTGACTTGGACGGTCAGGTTGACTTTGCTGTTGATGACAATTCTAAGGTTCTTGGAATGGGTGGTGGGGATAGGTGTCGGTCCTAGCTCTGTTGGCCACCAGATGGAGTCTCACGGTGAAGTGCTCTTCCTGAAGATCACGATTTCGGTCTTGCCAGGGTTCAGCTTCAGACACTTGGTCTTCATACAGTGGGCAATTTCAGTCACGCAGGGATTGAACTAGATCCAGGTATTGGACATCTTGTCCGTGAGGGACAGAATGAGTTGTGTGTTGTCGGCGTAGCAGAAGACGTTGATGTTGTGAGAGCAGAAGATGCTGGATAGAGGGTTTATGAATGCATTGAAGAGGATTGGGCTCATGGAGGATTCTTGCAGAACTCCATAGATGAAGTTGCAGGCCTCCGAGAGTGTAATGTGCCAGGCTGACTGACTGTGTCCTTCCAGTCAGGAAGGAGCAGATCCATCGGAACACGTGCCCTTGGATTCCGAAGCTGTGTAGCCATTGGATGAGGATAGATGGCAGACCGTGTCCATGGCTGGCACCATGCATCTTCCAATATCCATAACATAAACCCTCTTGCCCATAATCAGAGCCCACTCATTTCTAACATCTGTATTCAGGCCCTCTATGAACTATAGACAGAGATCTTACAATTCCAGCACATGGTTCTGTGGCACCACTCTCACCCATAAACACAAACAGTATATATCTAACCCTTATGTTCATGCCACCTTCCTCTCTCATACAGATAAGCTATGCATCACTAATACATACATTTTTGCCTCATCCACTGACACATCGCTCTATACTGTCAGGATTTTTCGGAAAGGGTGTACGTGGGGGCTAGCCACACATACTTAGAATGAGTGCTATATTTTTTAATTCTCATCGGAGCTTGATAAAGTGTAAAACTTGCCAGAATAGGCACTAAGTTACTGTACAAATAAAAGCAATTTTCAGCTTATAATGGAAATTAGCAAAGATTATGGAAAAAGAAAACAGAGGCAGCAGCTTTAGGCTGGGTATAAGGCTACAAGATTGCACAAAATTGGTGAGCAACGCACTGGTGTGGCCTGCAGAAAATGGAAGCAGTCAAAGGATCTGACACAAAGAGTTTCTATTTTCTTCAGGATAGCTTTTTACATTTTTACATAAAAATGAGCTCATTCTTCAAGAAAATGTTACAGAAAACCTGTGTTTGTATTGTAAAATATCAAACCCTTATACTCCGTTCATTATAGGATAGACGAACATCTAAAAAGTCCCTTTCACTTAAATACAATAGGTCAATTCACCAAAAAAGTAGACAACCTTCACCGGTAACAGCCCTCCTAACAAATTGTACAGATTTACTATTCGCTGGAATTCAAAAACATTCCCAGTAGTGTAACCTAGAAAGCCACACCAAGGACGCCAAGTTCCAAATTGAGTACATCTACATACTGTGCACGTATGCACTGGGGAAACAGAGCCCTTTGTGTAAATACACAATTTTTCTTTTCTAAGGTTCCTCCATGCACATTTTTCCCATTGGAAGAATCATTTACCTTAAAATCTTGTCTAAGTTAAAAAGTGATCTGTGCTCATTCTTAACCTGGAAGGGGAGTTACTCCAGCCCTGTACTGGAGTGTTAAACCAACCATTTGCAGGGTGGGAAGGGTCTGATTGGCATTTGTGAATGTCTACAAATGTAAATGCTTGTGGGCTTTCAAAAATATATAAGACTAGCCACACCTTGTTCTGCCTGCTTCCCACCCCTTCCATTGGAGTTACTACTATATACTTCATTGCAGTCGTGGCGGAGAAATATAGCATAGTAAACCCATTCAGCCTGCCAGGAGTCCAGAAGGGTGGCATAAATGCAGGCATATTTGCCCTTATACATATGCTTACAGCAGAAAACGCATTTGTGAATTGTCCCAAATAACTTCAGAATCTGCATGGTACCTGGCAAATTTTCTTAGAACACCTGTTTTTTATTTTCCAGAGGTTTAACAAGCATTGGATTGGCAGCGCAAACAGGCCTCGCCGATGAGAGCTATTGGCTTTGGCAATGTTTTGCAGCCATGCAATAGAACAGCATGGATGCTTTGCAGTGTGGCTAAAACTAATTTTAAAAAGCGCCATCACGCCTCTAGGGCTAGTGCACTATTTGTTTTAAAGGTCATTAATTCTGGATGCATCATAGTCCTTTTTCGTTATTATTTTTAGCCATTGCTGCACAGCAGCCATGCTACTGTACAGCATGGCTACAAATCATTGCCAAAGTCAGCAATGCCCATGCTATACAGCAGGAACAAGAGGCAATGGCAGAGCCAATAGTCCCAAAGGTGAGACCTATTGGCTTTGCCAATGCTTGTTAGGTCTCAGCTCAACACTCCTGGGATTCTTAGCAAATCAGTTAATCTCCCCATGCATGAAAAAGAAAAAAATAAGATTTGGCAAAAAATTCTGCCACATATAGAAAGCAACTGTGCCCATATCCATGTCCTAGTGAAAATACATTTGGAAGCAGGTAACATCTGTTGTCACAATAAAAGCAGATAACATCTGTTGTCACAATAAACATCCATTATAAATAAGAAAAGGGCTTAATTTTTTAAAAACTTTATTCAGCAGTTGCAGTATCATACAGCAAGTGAGCACATCGAAAAGCATCGTACCATATTATCATTATACGGATCCTACACAGAAATACATTGCCTTACGAACATCACACTTCCAACAAATCGAATGCCACACAGTACATACTGTAATACATTGTGTACCAGTAAAATGGTTTGTTTGAAGTGTGTGTGGTATAGAAAAACATACCTACAAGTGGAAAGCACGACAGTGATGAAGAAAACATTAAAATAAGTACCTCAATCACAGCACAATAAGCGGAAGGACAGCAATCAAGCTGAAGCAATCAGTACGTGGTCCATGCTCACGCCAAAAGAAGAGGAAGTGAAGCCAGAATATGCTGGACAATTAGAAGGCAGCAAATAAGAGTGATATTGAAGCCAACAAATGTTAAGGAATGAGTGAGCTGTAAGCCCCTTGTATACACTATTTCTTGCAAGTGAGCACATGCGCTGTCACCACCGAGACCTTATAAAAAAGAAAAGATTTTTTTGTGGATTACTAGGAATCCGTAAGGAGAAATTTTCAATAAAAATAGATGAAAGGATGATTTACATTACGGACCAGGCAACAAAGGGCAATTTCATCCTTACGCTAAATTATACACGTGACAATTAAAAGTTTGTAAGATTTTATTGGGATTTTTCCAAGAAAAACAAGTAATAAATACCAAAAAAGAAAAAAGTGCAATGTCATTTATAAATAGCCATGAGGTAATCAAATAAAAAGTACTGATATATATTGGCAAACTCAGATATTTTCTCATCTCCTGAGATAATGTCTGCAAAACATAACATATTGAACATAGGTTTTAATGGGTCTGTGCTCCTGGGCCTTGAAATAAGAAGAGGTTAGGGTAGAGTGGGTCAAGAGATTAAGTGCCATACAGAAGAAGAGCAGGAGTTGCTGGTACTTTGGTTGTGCAAGTACGGATGAAAGAAAGAGTACTTGCAACAATATGCCTTTCAGGGCCACATGACTATAAACTATATAGTGGCTTGTGTCAATACTCAACATTTGGGGAGAGGATGTGGCCTTATGTCTAGAGCGGTCGACCTTGATGCTGGGGAACCGGGATCGAGTCTCGGCAGGGACGCTCAACATCCTATGATTCTGGGCAAATCACTTAATCTCCCAATGCCTAACAAAAAAAAATGAATGTATCCATCTGTAATGCAACTGGTGCTCATGTAAAGCGCTCTGATTTCTTCGGGGCAAGTTCACGGTATATAAAACGCCGGGAAAAATAATAAATATATTTAATTCTTCATGGCAGTTGTACTATTTGTAGAAAATGATCAAGGTGATCTCAGAGGAGTCTATCACAAGAAATGATGTTATTACCCATTACAGAGTTGTTGCACTTATGCATGTGTTATCCAAGCCTACCAACTGAACTTTGAGAATGTATGTGCCTGTTTCCATTTGGATAAGATGTTTTTAACTGCAACTCTAAGGAGAAGGTCAAGGAGTAGGTTGTCACAGTCCTTGGGTGGTTAATCTCTTTGTGAGATCTGGGAGCCTAATGAACTTCTAATGTGTCAGGTTATGTGAACCATAAAGATATCTCATAGTGCGCACCATGTTTCTTTCAAGTGTGCCTATATGTGACTGCCATTGCACAACACAGTCAATAAAATGCATGAATCAGTTTGTAGTGCTAGCTTGTAGTTGTTGCTAGGAAGCCTAGCTGTGAATTTTCTCATGATCCTATAGTACTCTGTGCAAAAATCAGAATTTAAATTGCAACAAAATGAATTGTTTAAAAGTGAAAGGATCTTAAGGGCATGTTTATAGCAAATGGTGTAATGTGTTCATTTTAACACATACTAAGATGGAGGTCTCAGTTATGGTCTGGAATAGTGGTTTAGTCCGACAAGCAGTGTACTGTGAGCGCTATGTCCAGAGACACTGTCTGTCCCATCTCCTTTAGCCTGTATGCAGCAAGCGGTAGCTCTAGGAAGCTGAGAACGCAGCGGCCCAACCCTCTGGCAGTGATGGTGTGGGCTAGCATATCTTCACTCCCCTCAAGGGGAACAGCAAACTGTGCAGGCCAATGAAAAATATGAATAAAGGGGGATCTGACATGAGTGCCACCGGCTTTAGGTGTATGTCCAATGCGGTGAGGGAAGGACTTCCAACATTTGTGATGTTGGAATACTGTTAAGAGAATTGGGGCATACACTCTTGCAATAGGTTTGAGCCTTGTTAGAGATACAGTTAAAAGGAATGAGAAATGGAAGTCAAATTACTATAAGTGGTCGTCTCAATCTTATGTAGGCCTCGGGAGACAGGAATCAACACACTTAAGAAGGGACGTTGTTTATTGATGGCATCTCATTTCCCTCCTCAATTGTTTCCATTAGGTCGCATGGCTGCAGACAGTGTATGGGTTCTTGGCCCTTTCTTGGTGAAAAGAGTAGAGGTTGCATTTCAGCAGGACGAGTTCCAAAGGCCGGCAACAACTGCCGGTCTACAAATACATTGGGCAGTTATTGGGGAACTTCGTCTCATCTGCGTCATCTGGTGGAGAAGACTGCGAGCAGGAGGCTACAGCCACCTGTGCTTATCACTCTTTAATTTGGGGGTAACGACTTGCCTGTTTTTAGCAGCAAGGGCTTGTATGATCTTCTCATAATGGAGATTTCATAAATGGCAAGAAGATGCCCAGGGGGCAATCTTTGCGTGGTCATACATCATACCCCAGAAAGTGTGAAGAACGGGTTTCTCTTCCAAAGGCCTTAATGAATCTGCTAGGTACCTAAACAGCCATTTGAGAAAGTTACTTAATACAGCCAGATTAAAGACTGTTCCTCAGGGCTGCCTGATGGGGAAACCAATGTTTTCACAGAGATGGTGTTTACTTGTCCTGCTAAGGTAATGAGATGTTCACAGACTCGCTGATGACGTTCACTATGCAGTACGTTTCTCAAGCCTGAAAGGTGGCCTTGCTTTGGGTGGTGGTGGGAAGAGAGGGTTTTGTGTGCGTGTGTGTGTGTGGGGGTTCAGATGGCCAGCTAACCATCTAAGCCTCTGGCAGGGTAGAATCATGGCTGGCCACAGGGCATGTACACACCTTGACATCAGACATTCACAAAATCAGACAAATTCTGTATTTGGCTCAAATTTTACTCTACAGAAATCAAGGGGGCTTAGGGGTGGGCACTACAGCGACTGTCCCTAGCCCTTCACGGGTACTCCATAGCACTGCCTGCGAAGGTGGGGAGATTGTGCATGTTCTTGAATGGTTGCTCAGGCCCATCTCCTGAAGGGTGACACAGGAAATCCCTCATTCAAGTTGGCTTTGGCACGTTGGTTGTTTGGGCTCATCTTACTAGATGGGCAGGGCTGCCTTAGTATTGGGGAGCAGGTGAGTGTGTCCTGTATTAATGCAGCGGGGGCCCCAGGAGTTAGTGGAAGGGGCTTCAATTCAATTAGCTGATGTTGGAAGGGCCAGCTTGGTGGTCAACCATGACACTTGGAAAAGTGGTGCTTAGTAGAAAAATAGATTCCAGTTTCTGCTCAAGTCATCAATGACTGATACAAATAGTGCTGTGTTTTTTTTCACAATGATTGTTTTCATCTTGTTTGTAAATAAATACGGCCTCATAATTTGATTCTCTAATCCAATCGGATGGCTTACATACTGATTCTTGGTGGTGGGAACAAATGTTGTGCAAGTGTCTTGCTCTTGGGTCTTTCCATCCAGCCTCGAGTGGTCCCTCACCTATTCACTATGGAAATTCACCATGACTGTGTGGGGTGGGGATAGGGCAACATAGTGAAATTACTGGTTTAAGGCTGGGACTAATAGTTCATCATGATAGACAGTTAATACGCTTCCTGTGTGAAATGTACTTAAGAAACACATTATATCACCACCAGGGAGGTTCTGGAACATCTAAACTAGGGGGAATTCTTTAATTGTCGCAGTTACTAGCACATTTCACAATGTTTGCTGTATTATGTTAAAGGTTTGTGAAGTGCGACAAATACCAGGAAGCGCGTTCTAGTGCTGAGGTATTAGTAGTGGACAATACCAAAATACCTCAGGAGAACTTGTATGTTCTTAAAGGGATATACATTAAATGGCACTGTACCAGCACTTTTCTAAAGCAAGCAGGCATTTAGTGTCGTTTAGCCCCTTAAATGATCAAACGTAAACAAATATTGAAAATCTTTAAATATCAAAGTGTGAGAGGAGATGTACTGTGGGTAACCACATTTTTAAAGCCAAAACCCATTTATTCGTAACTGTGTGTATGAAAGTGGTATCTGTATTATGCAAATCGAGCGAAAATGCACCAAAGTGCCGTACAGCACCAAAGGCCAAGATACAGTCAATGAGTGCTTGGAGGGAAAGCTGTGTTTTCTAAAAGTGGGGAGGTATACTGATAGTGCTCTTTAAAGACTTGAGTCTTCAGCTCTTTCCTACACTGAGGCAGGGTTGGAGTGGTCCTTATGGATACAGTGATTTTGTACGGATCCTGGCCTTTTGCCTTTTTTTCTTTACTTGCACTTCCTCGTCTCCAGTCCTAACTGCAGATGTACAAAGAAATAGTTGCAGAATCGAAAGGAACCCATATCATCCCTCGCCCTTCTCGTAATAAGGTGGAATATCCAGCTTTCAAAAGAGATCCATTTCATCAAGGGCCACAGGCTAGTCTGTGTTGATTTTCTGGGCTGGGCAGATTCAGAGGTTACACTTTTGGGCCTAGGATCAGGTCAGAATGAAGAGAGTAGGTCTGTATGATAAAGACTCTGGGTGCCTGGTATGGTTTTCACACAGGCAGCGATCTGGTACCGCAGTGTGATGGAGAGTATGTCAGGAGCGGCCCGTGCAGGTACGAGCGTGGGGCGGTGGGGTCGGGTTTGGGGGGATTCGACAGACAACCACAAGTGAAAATTAAATAAATATTTAATTTTCCCTCGTAAATCTGTCGAAATTCACCCCCCAAACCCGGTGCCACCGCCCCACCGCTCTTACCTGTCCAAATACACCGAACCTCAGCCTAGCATGGCTACCCACTAAAAACATAATTCCGAAAAATAGGATTGCACATTCCCACACAGTGCCAGCACTGGTTTCTATTCCTTTACAATAATGAAGAATATAAAACATGATTAAAAAATAACTTATGATTTATAATGTGATTTAATGTATTTTACATAAAAATAGCTTTTACTAAAAAGTCTTCAAATGCCTTGTCCTATTTAATGTTTTCGATGTCTACACAGATGGAACATCTATTCGCCCGTTTTAAGGTAAATTCTGTTGTTACTGCCAACTTACACTTACTTTGCACCCTTAATTTGGCAGCTTTTGGTTTCTTTTTTTTTCCTCCAATGGAAGTAGGAACTTTTTTTGTTTTATACTGGCAGTATCCTTTATTTTATGTTTCAGCGTGAAGTTGGTGGAACAGTAATGCAGTGGTGTGGCTATTGGCCATAATGCAAGCAAGGAAAATTGGCTGCACTGACAATATCTGGATCCAAAAAGACATATGGAGAGAGAACTAGCCCTTCTCACTTGTGGGCCCGGGACCCTTCCACCTACTGCATTAATCACGTCTGTGTTCTTGAGTGCATCTTCTTCACGTTCTGCTTTCCCTTGACCTCTGCTTAAGCTTTGCCCTTGGTGAAGACCTTCTGTTATACTGGTTTGTCCTAGAGCAAGCTGCCCCCCTATGGCTAGTAACACCTGAAAATGGGTCTGCTGCTGTCAACCTTCACCCTTCTACCATTGCTATGTTCATGTGGTGCTTGGACACCATTCCTTTCTTACTAGTGGGGCATTAAAATACCCCACTGGGAGAGGAGTTGGCCTAACGGCTAGGGCGGTCGACCTCGAATCTGGGGAACTGGGTTCGAGTCTCGGCAATGACGCTGAACATCCTGTGATTCTGGGCAAATCACTTAATCTCCCTGTACCTAACAAAAATGAATGTGTCCTCATGTAATGCAACTGGTGCTATGTAAAGCGCTCTGATACCCGATTCGGGTCAAGTTCGCGCTATATAAAACTCTGTAAAATAAAAAATACCCCATGTTTAAGTGATTTTTTTTAAATATCACTATGTTAATCCGTCATTTCATTATTTTTACCATAATTATTTTCAGCATTTATTTTTCTGATAAGTCAATTCTCAAACAAACTTTTCAACAAATGAAAATGTTGCTTTTTAGACGCGGCCCTGTTTCTGTTAGGGAAAATGGATTGCGTTTTTTTTTTTAACGTTTGCTGTTTTCAAAGCTGATCAAAGACATTGTGGTTTGCTGACCCTAGCAGGCAACCATCCCAGGGATAGCCTCCAATCAGAATGAGTCGCAATTTGCAACCTCCCTCTTTACTATACATGAGGTTGGTCTGATTACAACCCACTCCAGTCAGAATTTTACAAACTAGCCTATTACTACATACTTTGGTTGGTATATTTTCACTGATTCCAAAAATGATTCTCGTAAATTGCAGCCAGATTTTTGCAAACATTTTGTATCAGTTAGTTACATAGCTCAGTGAGTCCAACTCTTGCTGTAGAGATGTGTTTGCTGTAACACGTGTGCATTTTGCACGCTACATGTTTTCCTGGCAGGGCTGACCTCAGCCTTACATCCCTCCAAGGTTGATAAAATAATCCCCATTGAGTTGGGTAGTCGTTAAATGCTAAGAGACAATTCCATTTGTGATGCATGCTATAATAATGTTAAATAAACTATATTAATGTTTTGCTGGTGTAAGGTCATGGCCCATTAGAGCATTAATCCCTAAAGCCAATCACAAACAGTTCGCAAACTCCTCCGTTAAAATGAGCAGAACAAAACTAACCATTAAACTGAACAAATCAGCATAACATTCAAGCAATCTGCATAATTTGCAGACTTTTAATATTAATTTAATAAGAAACCCTTCATCATTGTTGCACTCTTAAAACCGTCTTTGGTTTCAAATAGTCATCATTTGACAGTAGTAGAAATAGGGTCCATTTGTATCTCAACAGGTACAGACCACTTTGCACTGTTTTTGATGCCTTGTGGCGTACCCATGTTTTCATTTGTACACAGATAGACAGACCCTGTCTGTGCCTATATCACTGGTGACAAAAAGAAACAATGGTGCCGTCTTGGGGAGCACCTGATAAGGTAATGTTCGTCATCACTGTCGCGACACCCTAATAGAAGAGCGTTCACTGCAAGCGCCTTCAACTCTCGTTCACTTGAAGACATGTGAATCCCTTTGGACACCACCTATAGGCACAGGATTTGATGGCCGGGTGACCTGCAGACAGGCACTGCTAGAAGCTCTCTGGAGCTCCCAACCATGGACGGTCCCCGTGCAAGGTGCTCATTACCAAGAATCTGAACCACACGTTGACTGATGCCTGACCAGCTGTCAGGGAGGCAGGTCCCGGCTCCGCTGGACTTTGACTGGCAGGACTCTGAATCTGCTCTCATTGCTTATTGTCATGCTCCGATGTGCCTTTACCGCCAGCCTCAAGATGTCACAGTACAGGAACAAATTCGGATAATTTGGCTGCACTCTCAAGCCGCCTCATAACGAGCACTAGCATGAATCGTCGAAGGTACAAGACATGTCACGAAGATCACCTACCTCAAGGAAGACGCAAAGGCAATGATAACGGAGACTTGTCGAGTGAGAGTGACTGCATGAAGTGGTAAGAAAATAAAAGGAGGCATACCAGGAGCGGCCCGTGCAGGTAAGAGCGGTGGGGCGGGGTGGGGGGGATATGACAGACAACGACGAGAGAAAATTAATTCTTTATTTAATTTTACCTCATGGTCGTCTGTTGAATCCTCCCCGACCCACCCCACCACTCTTACCTGCATGGGACGCTCCTGAGGCACACATACAGAGCACAAATCACCGAAGGATCAGGGGCTCAAATACAAAGTGCTTCTAAGTGTTAAAATACAGAACCAGGGATGGGTGACAACAAAATGATAGACGAACACAGAGCATCTTGAAGAGGATGATTACAAAATGTACAGGAGGGGCTTCCAGCATTCGCTCCAAGCTGCACTTAACGAAAGGTACTGGAGAAAAAAGGCCAGAGTTTGGGATCTCAAATGGAGAGTGGTCTGGAGCCACAAGCCCAGCATATGAGAAGAAGCTTCTCTCTTACAAAGGAGTCCACACTGTCTGATCTGCATTGAACCTGTGTTGAAGGTACATAGACCTGCCGATGAAACAGGATTGTTCCGGGGGTTTACAGCCAGACCTTTATAAGTGATTGGCAGCCTTTGAACGATAGCTATTTAGTTCTCACGCTCACGTTCCAAATTATCTGCCTGGGAAATCAGCAAAATATGTTAAGGCTGCAAGCATGCCAGTCTTTACTGTTGAATACATAACCACACCATCTGGCTAAGACACAATATTAAGAAAATTTGAACATATAGCATTCCCCTCCCATCGCCAAAATTCTTTACTTGTTTCTTGCCACTGACCTTACCCAAATGATCAACGAGCACCCAAAAGAGCCACTCCCTACAGCTAATCAATGATAAAGTGCTGATCCATCATCTACTCTAAATACCAGGTGGCTTGTTGATTCCAGAGCTGTGCTTTCTGCTATGGCTGCAAAAGATTGTTTTTGGATAGCCCACACATGCAGTCTACCTACGCTGATTACAGCCCTCATTTATTCTCCTCCGACGTTACCCTCAGCTAAAAACAAAGGATTTGTAGCCTGATGTATAAAAAGACTAGTTGGACAAAGTGATTACAAATTGCACACCGACCAAGGTTGTCTGACACAATTTCCAAAGGGGAAGCTGACCAAAAGGGACGGCGTCCACTTTGTGAATTAGCTACCACATCGTTTGAGGAGCTGATAAGTGCTCAGTAATTTGCAACTAAAACTGTGCTCGAAAACAAATGATCCATACCATACCAAATTGCAATTAGGAGGGAATGCTTCTTTCTAATTGTGATTTAGAAAGGGTTAGAAATCCAAACATAATTCACAACCCTGTAATTTTATGAATCGGAGGGTTTGCCACTGCAAAATGGCATGATACATTTGGCTAATAGCTGTTTGCCCAAAATCCCAAATCATAAGAGTCAACTGGTGTTTAATGTCTGCTAATAAGATAGAGAAAAGGCAGCAGTGTACTGACACCAATGAGGCCCCCTTTTCGTAAGACTTCTCCATGCTCAATTATGCATCTGCTTTTGAGCATAATGGGAAAGCAGATTCTCCTATTCCACTCTCTCAAGAGACAGATGTGTTGGGTGGGGGCCAACCTAATTTTTTTTATAGTAAAGACTGCTCTTTTGTGAGCTCTTAAGTGGGTGGTGTTTTGTAGTAGAGCATTACAGGCTTCTGTGTGGACCTTCTCTGCACTTAAAGTATGCGAGAAAGTGATATAAGAAATATAAAACAGTTGGTGTGAAGGAAATAGTAAGCATTTGTGAACTTCGCAAAAAGGACCCTGATACTTCAGTGGTTGAGATCTTTCTGGCAGATGTCCTACTTAAGCTCAAGGGCCAAACAACATTCTATCTAAAAGCAACGATAGTTCAGATTGCTGCCCAATCCAAATCTTTGTAATAACCATTTGACTATCTCTCTATGTGGACCCTGAAGGCAATTTTCTCATAAATAATTGTTTTTCACTTATATTGACATTTACTTGTAACAAGCGGGTGTACTGAATGTGTATTTCTCATGTTTAGATTGACCATTGCTTATGTTGTCTACATTTAAAAAATGGCAAACACAAGGAGATGATGGACAGAGCGCTGAAACTTTTCAGACACTATCCTGGCTAATGAGGGGTGAAACCCCGAAACCGGTCCTAGGATGCTTGTTTCCAGTCCAGGAAGGATCTGGCCTGGCAGTTTGGGCTGGACTGTTCCCATTGTGCGCAGGGTCAAGACTGATTTGCATATGGCTGGGTTCATACTGGAATGGCTTGGGGAGCAAAAAAACAATGGATTTAGGCCCAGATCTCTGTACTGGGGTGAATGTATGACATTGTTCTGCATTCTGTTCATCTATTGTTCCTTTAGCATTTGTCACCCCGAGTGGGACGGGTATACCCAGATGTGGGTCCTGTGCTCTCCATGCCACTGGAGTCAAGCTATCTTGGCTGATGAGGGGTGAAACCCCAAAACTGGTCCTAGGACGCCTGTTTCCAGTCCAGGGAGGACCTGGCCTGGCACTTCGGGCTGGACTGTTCCCATTGGGCGCAGGGCAAGACTGATTTGCATATGGCTGGGTTCAAACTGGAATGGCATGGGGAGCAAAAAAACGATGGATTTAGGCCCAGATCTCTGTACTGGGGTGAATGTATGACATTATTCTGCATTCAGTTGTTCTTTTTGCATTTGTCACCCGATTGGGACGGGTATGCCAAGATGTGGGCCCCGTGTTCTCCATGCCACTGGAGTCAAGCTATCCTGGTTGATGAGAGGTGAAACCCCGAAACCGGTCCTAGGATGCTTGTTTCTAATCCAGTGGCATGGCAGTTCGGGCTTGACTGTTCCCATTGGGTGCAGGGTCAAGACTGATTTGCATATGGCTGGGTTCAAACTGGAATGGCATGGGGAGCAAAGAATGATGGATTTAGGCCCAGATCTCTGTACTGGGGTGAATGTATGACATTGTTCTGCATCCTGTCCATCTATTGTTCCTTTAGCATTTGTCACCCCGAGTGGGACGGGTATGCCCAGACGTGGGCACCGTGCTCTCCATGCCCCTGGAGTCAAGCTATCTTGGCCGATGTTGGGTGAAACCCCGAAACCGGTCCTAGGATGCTTGTTTCCAGTCCAGGAAGGACCTGGCCTGGCAATTCGGGCTGGACTGTTCCCATTGGGAGCAGGGTCAAGACTGATTTGCATATGGATGGGTTCAAACTGGAATGGCATGGGGAGCAAAAAAACGATGGATTTAAGCCCAGATCTCTGTCCTGGGGTGAATGTATGGCATTGTTCTGCATTATGTCCCTCAATTGTTCTTTTTGCATTTTTCACCCCGAGTTGCACGGGTATGCCCAGACGTGGGTCCCTTGCTCTCCATGCCACTGGAGTCAAGCTATTCTGGCTGATGAGGGGTAAAACCCCGAAACCGGTTCTAGGATGCTTGTTTCCAGTCCAGGGAGGACCTGGCCTGGCAGTTCGGGCTGGATTGTTCCCATTGGTCGCAGGGGACTGATTTGCATATGGCTGGGTTCAAACTGGAATGGCATGCGGAGCAAAAAAACGATGGATTTAGGCCCAGATCTCTGTACTGGAGTGAACGTATGACATTGTTCTGCATTCTGCCCATCAATTGTTCTTTTTGCATTTTTCACCACGAGTGCAACGGGTATGCCCAGACGTGGGTTCCGTGCTCTCAATGCCACTGGAGTCAAGCTATCCTGGCTGATGAGGGGTGAAACCCCGAAACCGGTCTTAGGATGCTTGTTTCCAGTCCAGGGAGGGCCTGGCAGTTTCGGCTGGACTGTTTCCATTGGGCGCGGGGTCAAGACTGATTTGCATATGGCTTGGTTCAAACTGGAATGGCATGGGGAGCAAAAAAACGATGGATTTAGGCCCAGATCTCTGTACTGGGGTGAATGTATGACATTGTTCTGCATTCAGTAGTCCTTTTTAGGTCTCACCTAGGCAGCGCGCATGCGCTGCACTAGGAGATGACCTTTAGAAATCGGTCTGCTCCTTTTCAAGCACACTCGTGCTTGTGCTGGCATCCACCTTGCGGGAGCGAGCAGCGGCGCGCGTGCTAATTGAAAACATATGGCTCTCGCGCCGCCGCTGCTCGCTCCCGCAAGGAGGAGGCCAGCACAAGCACGAGTGCTTCAAAACAGCCGCTGCTTGTTGCGGGAGCGCGGGGGCGCGCGCACCACTCGCGGGACGCTGCAGCTGCATTCGCGGCCGCGCTCCCAACCTCCAATCCTAGAATCGGCAGTGTGGAGGCCTTGCTGCCTCCTCCTTGCTTGTCTGCTTTGTGGCTGCTGGCAGGTTTTAGAGTCCTGGTCATTGTATTGCGAAGGTGAATACTAAATTCTGTTCTTGTAGAGATTGCTAAATTATGAACATTTGCAGTGGGGTGGGTCTAAATGGCTGCCGAGCAGGGGATGGTAATAATCTCTATATTTTTTGCATCACTTTTGTATTTCAGTGATGCACATTTGTGGCTCCCAGCGCTTCATCTGTTTTTCACGGCTCGTGCTTTGTTTGCCTCTGCTCGTGTTAGTGTTTTGTTCTTCAGTAACCTTTAGCTAAGAGTCTACTTTTCACCACTCCTAACGCGTTCACACAACGGTAGCTACCGCGCCCACTCTCCCCCAGCAAGGCTTTATGGTGTTCATGCATTTGTGATGTATATGTTTTAAAATATATATATATATATATATATATATATTTAACAGCGCGAACTCCACCACAAGGTATCGGAGCATGTTACACAAACAACATTTGCATATTTACCCACAAATGGTGTTGAGCCTTCCCAGGCGCGCAACGCACATTGGGCTCAAAGGGCTTCAGCCCCCCACTACCCCCCGTCGTGTGTGGCAGCCCGGGATGAGACAGCTTCCCGGGCACACACACAGCCGCACCCGAGCACTTCACAGGTCTTTAAAAGACCATTTGCTTGTTAATGAGGCTCTATTGTTTTTCACCCCTTCTTAGAGCCCCTACATATCCACTCTGCCTATTGCGTGAAGAATTAGCCCCCCGAAATTTTTCTTAGCCCCCCTGAAATTTGGCTCTAGTTTCGCCTCTGAGCCTTCCTCACATACACGAGATCAGCATTTAAAATTATTGTACTGCTTTGGAACGCACAATTAATATGCATTCCTAAACAGCGCCAGCCATCTTGTTTCTAAATGCTGCAGTCCAGTGTAATAGTTTGGCACGTTGGGTTTGTGCGCCACAAGTATGCTTCCAGGGGAGGACACTCACATATCTTACACTTTGGCAGCACCTACTTTAAATCACTTTCAGCAGTGCTTTCAATTGCGCCTGCAAGAGGGCGCCGGACCTTCCCTTCAAGTGTCTGCCTAACACTCACATGGGTTTCAGAATGGAGGCCTTGGAAGGGGCTTGTTGTCATAGGAGTTCGGGATAACATAATTCGGAAGTGGCTGTGCGCGCACGCACACACAACACCAACCCAACTCACTGCCATGCATGATCTGAGCAGACCGGTCAGTTAATGCAGGTGAGTCATTAGAGCCTGTCTGCTCCACCTTCCGCTGCTGCTTGCAAGCATGTCCAATTTGCTTTAGGTGTTGCTGGGAAATCAGGGACCAGAGTTTTTGCCTGTGCACCAAGTGAGGAATCTTACCTTTGTGTTGGTCCGTCATTGGAACTTTTTACTTTATCGTTGCATCACCGACTGGTGCAGTTACTGAAAGCAACATTATTTTTATTCATCATTTCAATTCCTTTACATGCAGACTTGTCCTATCTGGGCATGAATTGCATTTCCACTGTTTATTAAATAGCATTTTATTTTTTTTAATGTTTTTATTTAATGCATTATTTAAGCATGGACAACCAACCTTGGGTGTGTGGCCATTCACAAGTGGCACATGAAGTAACAGTAGATGTTGTAGCACCAAAGAAAATGTGCTACATGGCTAAACACTTATAAGGTCCCAAAGGCGAGACCTATTGGCTATGCCAATGCTTGTTGCATTTGTCACCCGATTGGGACGGGTATGCCAAGACGTGGGCACCGTGGTCTCACTGCCACTGGAGTCAAGCTATCCTGGCTGATGAGGGGTGAAACCCCAAAACCGGTCCTAGGATGCTTATTTCCAGTCAAGGGAGGACCTGGCCTGGCAGTTCGGGCTGGACGGTTTCCATTGGATGCAGGGTCAAGACTGATTTGCATATGGCTGGGTTCAAACTGGAATGGCATGGGGAGCAAAAAAACGATGGATTTAGGCCCAGATCTCTGTACTGGAGTGAATGTATGACATTGTTCTGCATTCTGTCCATCAATTGTTCTTTTTGCATTTGTCACCCTGAGTGCGACAGGTATGCCCAGACGTGGGTCCCGTGCTCTCAATGCCACTGGAGTCAAGCTATCCTGGCTGATGAGGGGTGAAACCCCGAAACCGGTCCTAGGATGCTTGTTTCCACTCCAGGGAGGACCTGGCCTGGCAGTTCGGGCTGGACTGTTACCATTGGGTGCAGGGTCAAGACTGATTTGCATATGGCTGGGTTCAAACTGGAATGGCATGGAGAGCAAAAAAACAATGGATTTAGGCTCAGATCTCTGTACTGGGGTGAATGTATGACATTGTTCTGCTTTGTGTCCATCAATTGTTTTTTGTTCATTTACATTAAAAAAATGGCTAACATCTGGTTGCCATCATGCTTACCTAAAGTATCTTTTTATTCCAGGAGAAGTCAACTCCACACATATTATCTCTATATACCCTTGGTGTTCCATTCTCATGGGAAATGTTTTAATTTACGCAATCATTATAGAATGTGCTAATGAGCTGTTGTGATGCACCTGCAGAGTACAGCTTGGTCCAACTTTTCTCGTTATGTTGCAGACAACTGCAAGTTTGAAAGATGCGTAGAGTAGCTTCATTGTGTAGTAGCTTGAGAAAATAATGTGATTAGTTATCTACTTGTGCCTTAACCTGATTGGCCTATTATTTGGGACCCATGTGTAGGTGTATCAAATTTTAGAATTGTGTTTTAAGCTAATGCAATGTAGAGCAAGAACTCTCTGTCAGCTTCATTGTCTGACTTTTAGTGAGAACCCCCTTTCCAGATTTGCTAGCACAACCTTTCCGAGACTTAGAAGTGTCGGGTGCTTTCTTTGTGGGAGGACTGACTTTACCTAACTTTCATTTTGAGACAATTTTATAATAGTTTGTGTTTGCTTTATGATTCTGAATTGCTTTGAATCATCCATTGGCTAATCCATTCATGTATTGATTATTGATTGATAACTATTTTGAGGAATTTGGATTTGTAGCTTTTCAATTAATTTAATAAACCTTCATGGTTGGAAACTTCACCACTCTCTGTCTTCATTGTGGAGCCTAAGTGGCTTCATGTTATTGAAATGTATTGAATTCTGCTGTTTAGTGTTGGAACTAAAGATTCATCGGAGAGTGCGTCATGAACCTGAATTTGTACCAGAATTAGCACAAAGAAAGCAGCTCTATCATCTTGGGAGCAGAGGATAGTTTCCACTGAGGCATAGGCAATTTAAAATTTGACCCAGAGTTCAAATCTACCCCAGCCCAGTCTACATTCCCAAGCTTCCACGGTCTGATTCAGAGAAGTGATGGCATTCCAGGGTTCCTGAAGCGGTTGCAGTAACCTAGGAGTGTGAGTATAAGTAGGGTTACGTGTTTTGGATTGTGAGTTGTCAAGAGTTGTGGTGTTTGCGGTTTTTGATGATTTGGGATGGTTTAAGTTGTGGTGTCAATTTTGGATCCAAGAGGACTCTATGTTGAGATTGAGAATTTAACAGCTTTTTTTCAGATATGTTACATGTGCTTATGAAGAGTAGCATGCTGGCTGCAAAGAGTTGAAGTTGGTTATCGGATTCGTCATAATCTAAGGTGTCAGACCATGAAGCGCTATCAGCCGCACCAAGATAGATATTTATTAAACTTCTGTTCTGAGATTGTACAAACTAAAATTAGTGTTGGTTGACTTTTTAGGACAGGAGTAGGCCGTGCCAGTCAGGGTGATTTCCCGCTGATCGAGAATTTACTTTGTGTGTTTGAGAAAGTCAGGAGGGTACTATTCCCCATACACCCAGAGTAAATGCTGAATTTGTTCTTCTTTCAGTGGAACAGACAAGAGTTATTGTTGATTTTTGATATTTTGCTTATGCAAAGCTGACTGGTGTGGAGTGAGAGCTGCTGTGAGGTGCTGCAAGTTATGTCATTAGGTCTTGTGCTGGAATTGGTGGGCTAGTGTGTGTGCTGCACTGGGATTGGTCATTATATCATTGGATGTCACGCTGCGATTGGCCAGTACAGTGAACGTCATTCTAGAACTGGATGCTTGGGTCATTCAGTATTGCATTGTGAATTGTTGGTAACTGCTGGTTATTTCAATTTGGAGTTTATTAATTCCTTTTTGCGTTTTGTAAGGAGAAAAGATGAATTTTTTAAAGAAAATATGAATAATGTTGAGAAATGATGTGAGTATACCTGTTTGTGAGGGCGAGGAGGTCCCTCCAGAGGGCACACTTGCACATTACATGGCCACCAAGGTCGGGTTACATACTTTTATTTGGGTCAAAGAATGGAATAATATCACAGTGAATGAAGGGTACTTGCAATTTCCCCCACGTGGCAAATTTAATTTGAGAATAATTGAGAATTTAAGGTGAGTGTTGTATGAAATGAAGCCCCCAACAAGTCCTGTCCAATATGAGGCTCTGAGTGCATGGGAGCGTGCTGCACATGTTAAACAAAAGGAAAAATATAAAACCCAAGTGAAAAATAAGGTACGTAGTTGGATGGAGGCAAAGTGTGACACAGAGAAGCAGGGATGGAGAGAAAATGTGATTGTGGCAGTACATATCCTATGATAGCCAAGGGAAGAACAGATAGAAAGAAATCGTGAGCGGAATGAGGAGAAAAGGGATGAGAGTGACAGTGACAAAGATGATGACTTTTTGAATGATTTGCTAATGTCTTCAACACCTTCATATAATATCATTCATCAGGCTGCTGGAAATCAACAGTTTCTAACAGGAACTGTGGGGGTAGGAACCAAAGTATGTATGGGTGCAAGCGTGCCTGGTGATCAGATTTCCCTGGAGGAAAGTTTGCCCCTGTCACTCCAGAACCATATTAAAAGCCACTAGTCCTACTGCTATCATTATAACACCAGGCACACCTGTTGTTACCACAGCCCCTAGTACATCCAATGCTGGTACTACCTTAGATCCCGAAGCATGACCTCATACAGGAGGTGCCCCTTATTGGTGTTGAGTCCAATCCACAGTCACAAATTCAAGAAAAGGAGACATCTCCTAGAGATTTAGATGTTTTAAGACTAAAGGCGGAGTCGGAGAAGCTTGCAAAGGAAAACTTTGAGTTAGGATTCATAAATGGGTACAAGGAAGAAGAGCTTTTGTTCTTGAGAAGGGAAGCTGCAAGACAAGCTTGTCAAACTCATGAAAAGTTGGAAGAGCTGGCTACACAGTTTGGAGTTAATTTGAATTAGTCAGTAATTGAAGAATTTCAGAATGTTCATGAATGAGGACACTATAAAGAATATGAGAACATCAGGTTTGAAAATTAATGTTAGGGAGTTAATAGGTTGTATCAGAAAATGGGGAAACACCCTAAAGCTTAAGGGTCAATGGTCCAGGAAGGAAAGGAAACAGGAAAAGATAGACAATGCAAGAGAGCTGAGAGGGGACACTAGTGAAGAGCGATACAGAGGATAGAGCCTATCTGTTGAGAGAGGTTCATGGAGGCGTATACACGCATGTGCCCTGGAGTTGTGGTGATGTTTCCACATTTACTAATCAGTTTCCACAATTGCGATAGAATCCCAACATATGGTACACTCAAGTGGAGAGCTATTTGAAGATTTTGAAAGTACATTTTGACACAGACAAAACTGGCACAGAGAGGGTGTCAGAATGGTCTGTATGTGGCTGATACAGGGCTGAAATCTGTTTACGGAGTTGGTGCAGGTAGGAAGAGAATTGGGTAATAAGGTGATGGTCAGATGATGCAGACTGGGAGCTTTGCTCTGCAAGATTAAGGATGAGGGGTGGCAGTTGATCAGAATACAGACACGGACATAAACATGTTGAAAAAGAGTACTCCATGTCATATTTGTAACATGGTGGGCCACTGGAAACGAGAACGTTGTCTGAATTCTAATCAAATGCAAAATTAGGGATGTTCAAATGCCAAACATGAATGGGATGCCAATGCATAATATGCCAGTTCAAAGGCCATATGATTTCAATATGTCCCAGGCTCCCATGATGCAACAAAACCTGAACAACCAAAGATATAGTTCAAATCCTAACCCAAAGGTTCAACAGAACACTTTTATGAGAGCCAAAAATCTCCAACAGATCCTAGTTGACAGTTCCATTGGACTGGACTCTATCCACAATGCACCCAGGCAATGAGGTCCACAATGGGGTACCTGCAGGGAGGTGACATATGTCTCCTCTCCTGGGCTTTCCAGCTGGGGTAGCATCAGGGCAGCTCCAGGGTTAGGGACAGGCCTGATGTTTATGGGGGCAGGACGAAGACACATTAGCAGGTTAGATGGGAGGGTGAGGCTGCCGCTGGGTTGACGAAGCAGCACAGGTGGGTGGAGGTAGAGAGGGCAGTAGAGGGACTGGAGGCTGTGAAGGTTGGTGGAAGTTGGAAAGGTTAAATAGTTAGGAGCAGGGGGCTGTTTAATAAGCAGGACTTGTACATGGGAGACAATACTTGAGGCATGAAAATTGGCAGATTGGAACTAGTGGATATTTTGGGGAGAATGAATGGTGGCGGGGTTATGAACCATTTTGTATTCGTGAGGTTCAGTTACATTACTTCTTAAGGTGTTTGGCAGGTGTGTTAATTTCAGACCGGTCTTATTAAAGAGGACTTCTACACATAAAGCAGTGTTTGTAATGTTTGGCGGCGTCCTGCCTAAAGAAAGACCTAACAAGATACAGCACAAGTACGCTTGTGCATGCACATACACAAACACACTCATGGAGATACACGCACACACATGTAAAAAAAAGCAATGAAAGCTTGCATCCCTGAAAATGAAATTACCCACCATGAGATTTCAAAACAATTTTCCTACACAAGAGCAACGCAGATATGGAAGTGCTCATTCTAAGGCCCAAATAAAGGCTCCACCATTAAACTCTAAGATTGCCTCCAATGCCAGACCAGTGGAGATAGAGAACCAAAAACATTCATTATAACAACTTGTTTTTCTCGCCAATACCCAGAAGGTGTCATAAGTGAATACCCAAAGAATTAACGTGGCCAGTTGGGCCCTTGAACTGCACTTGAACTTCTAGAAAACCCAGAAAAATAATCTCCACAGGAAGGATCACCCACCCAGCACGTGAATCCTCAGATCCCAAGCTCACCACGTGCCAGCTAACACACTAAAATCAACAAGGCCCTTGATCAGCAACCTTGCAACCCTTCACACCCAAACAGCAATAGTATTCCCCATGCATTAAAATAACAAATCTCAACCAAAATTCCTTATGTGTGTGAATGCATGTCCAGTCTCCAGTCCAGGGCAGAAAAAATATACATCCAAAGCTATCACAATTCAGCATGCCGAACACTATCCAGCATAACATTTCCTTAGCAAACAGGCTAGACACTTATCAATGCATTCCAAATATGTAAAATGTGAAACAGAAAAGTACCTTCCAACTCTAGCCTCCAAAGTGATTTTCTCGGCAAAAGGCAGCCTCTTGAGTCACTTAATGTTTAAGGGCCATGCACAGAGCAGTTCGGAAATTCAAAACATAATATAGACTGTCCATCAGTGTCCCTAAAAATGAATGTGGATATCAAATACAGAAAATCCAAAACCAAAACAGAGAGGAGCCCTTCAGATACAAAAGGAACTGGGTCAAGTAGCACCAATAACCAAAGAGTGTTCCCTATGTGATTCTTCCTCAATTATCCTCAAAAGTGAGATGTGTACTCCAAAGTTGTTGAACTAACTTCTACACTTGGATAAAAACTAAGGATTGTCCCTTGGAGGAGAAATTAATTATAAATAAGAACTATTGTGTTTTTAAATGAATGGGATATTAAAATGTATTTATGAAGTGTTTTTATCAACGATTTGCATAATCTGTTTTGTAAAATAAAGGAGGAGATATAATTTTTACTAAAAACAAGGCTTATTGGTTGTATGCTTTAAATGTATGAATGAGTATGAGCTATTATTTGTGTTGATAATTGAGGAAGAATCACATAGGGAACACTCTTTGGTTATTGATATCAAATACAGAGCCAAGAAATCTTCGTAATCACGTAAATGGCTGCTAAGTAACATATCCTACTAAAGACAAAGGAACGTAGACCTAACTGAAAAGAAACCACACACACAGGAAGGCACGCACACGAACCACAGGCATTAATCATTCAAAAGCGTCTGTCACAAATTTAGTGCTATAGTCACCAGTCACCATTCATTCTGACACTCCCTTTCGATTAGTACTTACAAAGTATTGTTTTAAAACTGCTAATCCGGAGGGTATTCCACACTTGTATGCCCCTCACAGAGATGTACAACAATCACACCTTCACCCAGTGCTTTAAATGGAAAAATAGAAATGCAGGTACTCTGTATCAGAGTACCTGCTTGTTTCTGAGAAGTGCTGGTACTCTCCAAACAAAAGTATTACATTTCTCTTGAGAAGTGACGGTACTCCCCCTCTCAAAATAAAAAAGTGCTGGTACTCAGTACCGTACAGTACCGGCCCATTTAAAGCACTGCCTACACCCACCTGTATGCAATCTAGTTGGGAATATATGTGGGGTTTGATCAGAAAAGATCCACAACCCTCATCTTGTCTACAACTGTTCACATACCATGAATAAATCCCCACGGTGCTTTCCTATAAACCCTTGTATTTTACTGCCTTTCTTACCAACTATGTACTGTTTATTAATGACTTGGCCAGCTCTATGGTGTGGGAGCTGCTCATGCCCTGTATAAAACCCTTGGTAATTATGATGGGAAACTCACTTGTGGGTGTTGTTGGACGTTACAGTCACATTCTACACATTTAAGTATTTGTTCCCAGGCAGTCCTAAACAAATGGGATTTACATCGGTTCATGAAATTATTAAGTTCCAGTTTGTTTAAACAGTATATTTTTGCTCCTAGGCAAGTCTAATTGTTACGTGGCACTTCTAGTAATCAGTACCCTTCAAATATTTATTTACAATTGGATTAAACCATAGTTTTTTTCCGAAACTCTTAAATATCAATTGTCCTTTTTGGCAAGTCACATCGTGTAATTATTTAGCTACAGTTTGTTTGAACAGAGCTGTTTTTTCCCAGTAAATGACAGCATACATTAACCATTTCTTTGAATTGGGAGTATGCTCTCCAGTTGTTGGGCACTCACAAATGCCAGCCAGCATCCTGTAATCAATAGTTTGATTGACAAGACTCCACAACTGGTTATCCCCAACATATCCCTGCCATATTCTCTAATTGTGAGGATCTGAGCCCTTCAGTACAATGTTGGTATGGCTTTCAGTGGAGCAGCCTTTAATCTTTGCTAGATATATTAGCAAATATAATGGGAATGCCATTTCAAACCTCTAAGAAAATGGCTATAGAGAGTGTTTTTCAGAACTGGTGATACACAAGCTAGTAAGGTTCAATACAGGTACTGAATTCCAAGAATCTGATGGTTGCCTAGCCTTAAGCACATTTAGAAGGTGCCCATATATGCCTTTGAACAGAGCCCGCTGTTCTGCCTTCACACATGCGAATTGTCAAGATCTACTAGGTCATGAATTTCCATCCAAAACCAAGATCATGTATCGTGTTTCAGGACTAGTGAGTGAACAGACTCCAAGGCAGGCTTGTGACCTTGATATCTTAATAGTCTGGAGTTGCAACAGATGCTAAAAATGTGAAAAGAAAACCAATTTGCTAAGCAAGCCTCAGCCTGAAGCCTAAGCTGGGAAGAATGCTGACACCTCGGATTTCATACAATTACAGATATAAACGTACCCTAAAGAAAAGTTTGAAGATGACTCTAGCAATGTTCTGAGATGCTGTATCAGAAGTGTGGATAAACATGTTTCTAAGTTGAGCAATCAGCCCCAGTTATCCATAGCTTGGAGATACGTCTGGCAACCTCCGCCTTCAGCTCACTTCTTAAGTAAGGACCTGTAAAATGGCAGCATTGGACTGAAGATCCTATGTAGCACCACTCAGGATCCTCCGTTGCTCCTCCGGCCCCAAGAGTTCTGGTCCACTTAACACCTGGCTCATGTCACCATCTCCAGACATCCCAGTCTTGGACCTTAAACCTGAGTGCAGGGCTTCAAAACTATGTACTTTGTATTTAAATGTCGCCACATAACCCATATTTGTCAATATTTGATCTATAATTAAAATTTATGTAGATACACAAGTATGTTTGGGTTACTGCAGCACAAATTAAGAGCTTTCTCCTTCGGAAAATGCATGTATTGCTTCTTCAGTAATTCTGTGTGTGTCTGCGTGTATAATACAGCTACTCAAAATTCACGTGAACCATAGAAATAAAGAAATTATTCAGAATATTGACGTTTATGGTCTTTCAGACTATAATAACTGCGACTTGGCCTTGCACCGATGGCGATATATAGCAGGCCATGTATGTCAATATGTCAAAGCTAGTTAGGGATCTGCAACCCTAACGCTTCAAAGATTTAAGAAAAGAACATAAACTGAAATTAATATGAGATTCTCCAAAGTAGCATTGATAACAGGGTCATTAATACATTTCCTAATCAGTGTCTCTCAAACCTCTAAACTTGCAACTTTCAAGTTGACTGTGGCATATGTCGGTTACTAATAAAAAAAATGTGTTTAAGCACTGACTGCTGAAGTATTGTTTGTCTAAATGTCAAAGCTGCACATAATGATTAGTAGGCATTGTTAACTTAGAGCTAAAAGGTTGCACACATGTCATCCCCATGGTTTTAAATCTGAGTACCTGCTTTAAAGGACCGTTGAATTGTATAAAAATGGATATTTGTAGTTGCATGAACACAAGCATAGAACATGCCACTGATGTGGGGTTAATCAAGTTCTGCAAGACATTAGACACCATCATTTGTTGAGCACCAGGACACCTTGTGGGTAATCATGCACTATACAAGACCTTCCAAATCACACATTTTGGGTAATCTCAGTACACTTTCTAAAAGTTCTGGCAGCCACCTGATATTTAATGTGTTTTTGTTGTCCAAAGATATTGAATGAGCCTACCAATTGCCTGACTATCCAAGTCTGATCAATCAACAACACCATAGCAGTTAGGCCAAGGGTAACTACAAGGCATTAACTTCTAAATAGGTTTAAGGAACTTCATGGATCTATTACACATAGCCAAATCTAATAATAGGTGTAAGGAAATGCCTCTTTTTGCATGATCACCCCCACAATTTTGGACTGGTTCTGCTGGGTTTTCCACTCTGAGAGTGCACTGAGGCCTGCTAATCACACATAAGTGCCAGTGTTCTAACCCATTACAACAGGTATGCCATATTGGCTATCCTCAATTGACACAGACTGACTTACTTATAACTCCCTAGTATGTAGTACCCAGGGCAGGTAAGACAGAGTGTCCACCTAGGGCTAGACTGGTTGTGCCAACGTGTGGGTGACAAAGTACAACATGGCTCCCAACCTGCTACTGCAGCTTGGAAGAGCAGTTTAAATCTGCTAGTTCAACTTTGTCTTTCAAACCAATGGAAAAGCCCCCACTTCCCTTAACAATACATGTAAGTCTTCCCTAAGCATGGCCTACTAGGCCCTAAGGCAGGGAACTGTATATTATTAAGTTGACAGATATACTTAATATGCCCTAACATCAAAACACCCCATATTATTGTTTTTGCTGTGGAAAAGTTAGTAGTCCCACTGGCTAACACAAAGTTACCAGCTTAACCAGCAGTCCGACTATATTCTGGATGGGACTATTAAAATGAGCACTTCGAGGTATCAAATTAATCATGGCATTAAACCCGACTTGATGCCCAAGTCGAATGTAATGTCACTTTAAAGGAAAGACAACTTTTAGAAAGTTGCCACTCTGCGTCCAGTTTGTCCATTGGCCTTGCCCAGCTATTGGCCACCATACAGCTATTTGCCCTCCTGGGGAGTAGTGTGAATTACTCCCAGGCTCAGGAATAATAGAAGTCTACTGGAGGGAGAGGTTGTACCCCACCCCCCCTTGCCACTCAGGGTGTTGGCCCAAAAGGCGAGCTTCCAAGGAGAGGCAAATGGTGATCACACTCCTGAATGGTTGCCCCTGTGTTCAGGTAGACAGGCTAGTGGCGGGAGCAGAGGGGGGAGAGCAGTACCCAAACCAGTTTTCCCATGGGTGTGTAGCCCACAGGTAGCCATACTTCTAGGATATGCTGCCAAACTCCTAATATTTCAGACATCTTGGGAGCGGGCAGAATAGTGCACCCTGGGATTGCTAGATGCCACACATTGCGGGAAGTCATCACAGGGCGGGAGGGATCCTGGTAGCCCGTGGGCTAGTGACCGCAACATCCCCAGAGGCACTTTCTTGGCATAAGTATTGCACCCCTGGCACCCTGAACCTTAGATCACTACAGAACTGGAGAAAGGTCCAAAGAAGGACTGCCCTGCTGACCCCTGGACTTGGCAAAGAGACGTTGCACCGTCTACTCGACTGCACCTGTTGCACCTTGAGCTAGCAAAGAGAGGACTGTGCCTGTGACGCCTGACTTGAGTAAAAGCCACTCCCAAGTCCCAGATCAGAGAAGTGACTTCAAGGGTCAGTCAGCTGACCCCCTGGAACCAGCACAAGGGCCATCAAAGCTGAAGTAGCCCAACTCAGCAAGTCAGTAGCCCCTTCTGGAGAATCACTACTGACCGCCCCTGGGCACCCCAAGTGACTGATCCTCAATGGGAAAAAGTAGCAGCTGACTCTGCCGGACCCAGGAGTGTTATCTGAGTCCAGATTGGTCACCTATGAAGGACACTAGCCTCTACCAAAGGATACTTCTGGACCCACTGTGGATGAAGACCAGTAGCCCAGCAGCAGCTGGCCTTCTACTGGCTCAAAGAGGACTTCGAGGGACCCTGACCCCAGTGGCCAAAGTAGCCCCACATGACCCGTGGACTGAGGAGTAATCCCAAAGACAACCCGGATGACCGCACAGCATCCTTGAGCTTCCTCCATCTTCCACATCCTCAGCATCAGGACCGCTCCATTAACGTCTATGGCAGTTGTGATGTAAATTTCAGACCTGGACTGGAGAACACTTTGCTGACCAGGTAACTGTCCAAATACTCCTTAGTGGCCCCCTTGATCTTCTCCCCACTAGATTTGGTTGCCCTATTGGGGCCGGAGTAGCCGAACACAACTCTTTTGAACTTTTCAAAAGTTTCCAAACTTTACAGTTACCAATCCTTGTTTGCAGTTGTTACTAAAAGCATTGAGATTCACATTTACTTTAAAAATCTATATCTCTGGAACCTTCTGGTGGATTCTGTTCATCTTGGACTCTAAAAATTCAAAAAAATATAATCTATTTTTATGAGTTGGATTGGTTTCATGCTGTTTGACCTTCTTATTTCGATGTTTGGTGCTTCTAAATGTTTACACTAGTTCCTTTGTTTAAGCTTTGCTGCTTGAAGCCACTTCAACTCAGGGTTGAGCTAAAGGTTTTTCAATCAAGAATGACTGGACCCAAGACAGTTTTTTTTACGAGTGTATGACACAGTAAGGTTGAACAACCATACCATTTAATACACCCAAATCCTCACAATGGGACTCTGATTTATTGTTGACAAATTAACCCACCTCTTCCTAAAAAATAAAAAAAACTTGCTTTAGAGATGGCATGTGGCCATGCTGCAAGATGGCTACCAGTGTTTGATGTTATAACCTCCTACCATTTTTTTTTCTCAAAGTTTTATATAGCGCGAACTTGACCCGAAATCGGGTATCAGATCGGTTTACATGAGCACCAGTTGCGTTACATGAGAACACATTCATTTTTTTGTTAGGCACGGGGAGATTAAGTGATTTGCCCAGAATCACAGGATGTTGAGTGTCATTGCTGAGACTCGAACCCTGTTCCCCAGATTTGAGGTCGACCGCCCTAGCCGTTTAGGCTACATCCTCTCCCCAAATATGAACATTCATTAGATTAGAGGAAAGTTGATGACCATGGAACACAAAACAACCAAGCAGAAAATCTGATGAACGGTAGTGGTGGGCAGCACAGTGGAGGCATGGGACCAAACAAATGGGAAAGCTGGTGACCCTTTAGTTTAACACTGAGTAAAAGGTCTGAAACGAGGGTGTCTACCACGCTACTGAAAGCAGTATATTGTTTTGTAAAAATATCGACTTCAGCATATCTACTACCACTATATCATCAAGGTAAGTATTTATAGGTCAGTATGGATTTACAATTTTTAACTCCACATCTATGTATCTTGAAGATATATATATATATATCATTTTTTTTCAAGGTATGTAGATGTGGAGTTAAGAATAGTAAATTGATTCTCAGTTATATATATTTAGCTTGACAATAAGAGAAATGTCACATTAGGTGTCTTGAAATGGTACATGCTAAAATGGCCGACACAGTGACATCCCATAACACCACCCCGGTATTAGTCCTTTCTTTGTTTTTGTAATGAATTCGCATCCAATGATTGGTTATCTTGTTAAAAGGCGAAAAATACATGTGGCAACTAACATTGACGAAGGCCAGGTGGCTGAAACGCGTTTGTTAGTTTTTTACTTTTTGAAGGAGCTGGAATAAATGGATTTAATGAATTACGAGCCGGAGTGCGCAGTTTTGTTTGTCCTGTGACAACGTTTGGTGAATATATATATATATATATATATATATATATATATATATATATATATATATATTTTTTTTTCAAGGTATGTAGATGTGGAGTTAAGAATAGTAAATTGATTCTCAGTTATATATATTTAGCTTGACAATAAGGTTGCAATTGATATCCTGCACTCTATATTTTGCCAGGACAATATTTTTTCACTTGATATTGTGATATACAATCCAAACTGTTGCTGATAGGGGTATGATGCTTCAAAGACAAGTAGTGAGGTGGAGATTAAAACACAACTGCACAGTAACAAAACCAAAAATAGACTAAAGTCAGAACTATGATGGAAGCTCTGTATTTACGCTAATGTGAGCACTCAATGAAAGCAAGATAGAGAGTACCTGAAGAACCTGAGAGGACCCCAGACTAACTGAAGTTTAAAGCTTGGGAGAACTAGAACACAGGTACCAAGCCTGGAACACAGGACAAAAAGCCAAGTGGAGGCAGAACATGTTAGTTCAGTCTGATGACCAAGGGAGATCGGGTAGAGAAGTGGCTAGAACAGACAGAAAAGCTTTCAGCTCAAAGTCAGCATGGAGTAAGTAAAGGAAAGCAAAATAAACAAAACAGTCGCCAGAAAGACTTTCTTCAACGTTGGGAAAAGACAAAAAATCTGAAAGATTCTCAACCTACAACACCTCAACATATAACTTCTGCTCTAATAGGAATAGAAAATCAATTGCCCAAAGAAGCAAGTAAATTTGGAAAACAAACAAAAAGGTAGCCCAGTAAGAGCTTGCAATGGGTCCCTTGCAGCAAAAGAAGGCACAACATAGGTGACAGTGCCTTTACAAGCATACCATCATGGGCCTTAATGGAAGCAAGGAGAATGAGCCATTGGCACTTGCCTGGGCAATAAAATATAGGCATAGCTAGGGGGAAGTGGGACCCTCACATCCCTGCCCTTGTGGCACTGCATCTAATTCACTAGTAGCTGACAGTGGATAACCAGAGTACCCATGTGCAAGCGTGTCTTATTAGATAAAAATAACAAGATCATCAAAGACTACAAACCTGAAGATAGACTTTTGTTTATGTAATCTCTGGCATAATCAATGTGGAGATTGGACTATGGCTTTTGGGAATCTACAAAATACACTTGGGTCTCCTTAAGGTGTCACTACATGCAACAGTGAGACTGGTGTCCAGAACTAATTGCTTAAACAAAATAACTTCCTTGCTAATCCCTCTACAATGGTCCCAATTTGACCTAGACGCTTATACACTTGGACATGTATCGTTCACAAAGCTCTACATTTGGGTGTTCTAATTTACTTGGCAAAAACGGACACGCTCCAGATGCTCTCGCAGCGTGATGAGCTCTTATAAGCTTCTATGGAAAATAGTAATTTTTAAGAAACAATGACACTTTCTCAGTTCTTGACAGGAAACCTCAACATTGGGAGACTGAAGCTATAATGTGGATTAGTGTGATAGCCAAAAAGGTACTCTATAAGAGAAATGGTTGCCACCGAAAATGTTGTAATTTTTTTAAGACTGGGTGGTCAGTATGGTATGGACTGATGAAGGTAGGAACACCTAAACTATTGCACTACTTTCTGTTTAGGAATTGCAGATAATCTTTTTAGTGCTCATAAGCTAATGCCTTACATTGAATGCCCACTGTACCTTGATTCTGCATCAGTGTATTTCCATTTATGGAACTGCACTGTGTATATATTCTGCCTAGATCCAGGAAGACCCGGACTGCTTCTGATTGCACTTCTTCTTTCACACTTTTTCAAACCACTGAAAATGTGAGCACCTCAAAGATAGGAAACTCCATTCCTTCAGCATTATGCGCCAACCCCTCATACGAAAGTTTTAAAGAACAGTGTCCCAGTGTAAATAACTCACAACAGCAAGATTTAGTAACAATTTGGAGCCCACGAACACACGTCCACCTGCACTGATATCCGATCTCCAATGGTCAACCGGGAGATCGGATTCCAGTTCTGGAATGCCCACCTCACTTCTCATGACCACTGACCACGCACTACCAACAAGCTCCACGTGCCCAAGTCACCACTACATCTTCCCTCCTTGAACAAAAAAGCAAAACAACAATAAATTCATAACCAATAAACATGAACCTGTACCAAAATATACATATAGTTTTAGTGGAAAAAAACAACTACAATACATTTTATGCCATATGAGTCCATAGATAAAAATGAATTTCTGCAAAAGCAAACATAGCTTAACAAAATATAACTAGTCATCTATTGAGTCCAACAAGTAAAAAGGCTATCTGAAGAAAACAAAAAACCAAATCACAGGTAACATTTAGCATTCAAAATCATTAAGACACACCGTTTTAAAAAAAAATTCTACCATGTTTAGTGACCACTGGACCAGATCTAGCACCATTCTGCACCACTGAACCTTCTTACATCAAAGGAGCAATGGTATCCTCTAAAGTGATCAATACCTCAGGTGTACCAACGGTCTGTTGCTCTTTATTCATACTTTTAACATTGAAAACATGTCCCCACAACTCATTTTTATCATGTAAATTAATTTTCCATAACAATGCACTGGAATTCACTCAATGGTAATAAATTTCATTTGGACCACCATCGTCCATCAGATAATTTTACTGCTGTACGTAAACTTTGCCCAACCTTGAAAGGGCCTATAAAATTTAAATCCATTTTAAATCTCTTGTTTCTCATGTTTTTTTTAACACAGAACCCAAAAACCAATAGCTATATTGACTTCCTTGACATTGAGCCACTTGTCATGCTGACGTATCATTCTATCTTGAGCTTGTTTCACCTTAACTCTCAACCTTTTCTCATCAACTTCCTTTCCGTCTCTCCCAACCATCCAGGAACCAAACAGACCTAGTAATCCTTCCTCTTAGTAACCTAAAAGGTGACACCCCCCCTTTACCGTATGAGGAGTGTTATGATACATCCAAATCTTTTCCCTCAAGTACTCCACCACATCCATTCCACATCAGGGCAGTTTGAATCTCTTCCTTCAGTATTCTATTAGCTCTTTCCACAACGCCATTGGGTTGGCTCTTTAAAGCACCACAGTATAATGCCTCACACCAACTTCTCCATTTTGTCAGATACCAACTGCACATCATTATCAGTAACTATCTCCGCTGGCGAACCTTCAATGGCAAAAATGTTGGCTCAAAAAATATAGCTGTTCTTGTGATCATCTCCTCAACAAACTCGTAATAAATCTATTTGAAAAAAATAATCTATAGCCACAGTAATGTATGCTAATTTGTGCTTTACAGCATTAATAGGTCCAACAAAGTCCAATGCTATTTTTTACCAAGCTTTTTGTGGAAAGGGAACCGGTAACAATGGAGTATCTTTCAATTTCCAGTGCTTGTTAGATAATATACACTCTTTACATGTCTCCATCATTGTGTCTATGTCTTTATCCATAGCTGGCCATCAAAACGTTTGCCTAAGAATCCTTTTTGTAGATGACAATCCCACATGACTGCATGAGCCATCAAAACAATTCTAGACCTTAATATTGCAGGCTGTACAAACTTATCTCCCCATAACAAAACTCCGTCTTCAACAGATAGCTCATACGCCACATGTGCAAAATTCAATAGCTCACCTTTGAGTTGTCTAAAATTCGGCCACCCCTTTTGCAAAAACTCCATTACTTTAGCCACTGTTACATTTTGACTACCTGCTGATAATCTCTCCTTTTATCAATTACACCTTGACAATGACTCACAATATCCACTGCAGCAACCACGCACTCATCCTCACACTCCTCCCCTTTCTCTGAACACTTTGCAATAGGCAGCCGAAACATGCAATCAGCTCTACAATTGACTCTCCATGGAATATATTATATTTCAAAATTATGCTCCTGCAACCTGGCCAGTATTCTCAACAAGTGTGAAGATGCTGATGTCAGACCTTTGTCCCCCAATAGGTAAGTTAAAGGCTTGTATTCGGTGCAAACATAGTACTTTTTTACTCTGATTGTTTGCGTTTTTAGTTACTGCCAGTAATGCTCCCGGTGTAGCTGTTTGACCGCTATGAAATAAACACCTGAAACATCTCCATGATCTCAACTGTAGAACTGTGCCCCACTTCACGTTGCAAAAAACCCGTCAGGAATTGCAAAAATCCGAAATGGTCGATCTGATGTTGCATGTCACAACGTCTTGCACAGCAAGTACACTCCTCAAAACTTGTGTTGAAACACGCAAGATGGCCTCCCATACGTCAGGCACGATGACGCTAAACGTATACCACAACCAAGATGGCCGGCTCACATACTGCATGCAGGCCTCGCTCCTGTTCCGACGTCCTGATGTCGTCGTACTAAAAATTGGGCCACTCCCCCTGCAAAGATCAGTTAAGGAATATAAAATTGGCTAGCATTCGCGCCAAGAATTTTCAATTCTATTAAGGACACGGAGGCGAGGATTATGCTTCTCTTTCTATTTATTGCCACACACAGCAGCCAATGAAAAACTTTGTTATGAAAAAATAACTACATTTCCCATGATGCTCATGGTATACATCATATCCTGTATAGCCCCATAAGAGCCACCATCACCGGAACTCGTCCTCTTTCTTTGCTTCGAACAATAAAAAGTCCAACATAATAACTTAAGTCCAACACAATCCTCCAACGTGGAAGAACCAGTCCAGCTGGGAGGTACGTCCTCTTTAACCAGGATTACACCTAATCCATCTTCTTCGCAGATCCTGAAAAATGAGAGATAAAACAACCCGTAACTTCTGTAAAATCAGAATATATACACAACGGGTGGGTATTAATTACAAAACTGTAATATAATCGGGTGGGATAATCCTCGCCTCCGTGTCCTTAATAGAATTGAAAATTCTTGGCGCGAATGCTAGCCAATTTTATATTCTATTACAGGACCGGAGGCTTCGTATTATGCTAGTTTAACGCTGATTAAAAACTACAGAGGATATATCACCCACCGGTTTATAATAAAACTGTTTAAATGTTGATTCAGAGGACCAATCTGCAGAATGCATGATATCTTGTACAGTAGAACCCAACATGAACGTTTTAGAGGCCATGGCGCCTCGAACAGAATGTGCCCCAAATACTTGAGTATTAATACCTGCCTCTTGCATAACAGATTTTAACCATCTGGCTATAGTAGCCGCAGTGACAGGTTTAAAGGGTTTCTGTAAAGCAATTAATAATTGCATCACACCATCAGGCCTAAGAGACCTGGTACATTCCTCGTACGTTTTCAGACATTGAACAATGCAAAGCTTGGCATTGCTAGGGAAAGCATGATATTCCACATTACGTGACATTGTCTTTGTTCTGGAAGTAATGTTAAAAGAAACTCCTTCCGGAGTAAACACTCTACCTGTAAGATCCAGAGCTTTGATATCCGATGAGCGTCGACACGCTGCCAAACATAATAACATGGCCAATTTGGAGGAGAGTTGTTTCCTTGTCAGCATGTCATTGCTGGGCCATGTATTGAACAAGGAAAGAACTAGCGACACATCCCACAAAGAGGAATACTTTGGTTTGGGCGGATTAGCCACTCTAATACCCTTCAAGAGTTTGCAAACTAATGGATGCATCCCTACCGGTTTGCCCTTCAGCTGAGCATGACCCGCTGAAATGGCTGAACGGAAATTATTGATAGAACGATATGCCAAACCATCAGAAGCCTTTTTGGACAAAAAATTTACAACATAGGGTAATCCTGCCCCCACGGGATCCACGTGTTGTTCCACGCACCAACGAACCCAGCCTTTCCAGGCCGAAGAATATCGTTTTCTGGTGGAAGGGGCCCAAGCCTGGTTGATAAAGTCTGAAGCTTGTTCCGAAAATCCTGGCATGTGCCAACGTTGCCGGAAAGTCTCCAGGCCATCAGGGACAACTGCCCCGATGTTATCATCGGGTGCAATTCTCCGTGAGGGCCCTGGAGCAATGTTGGAGACTACGGAATCCTCCTGGGAAAGTCGCAACTCGACTCCAATAGTAGTGGGAACCAGGGTTGCGACTTCCACAGTGGAGTCACCAATATCACCTCTGCCTTCTGGCGCATTATCTGTGTGAACACTCGGGGAATTAGGATGAAAGGAGGGAAGGCATAACTCAGATTCTGTGCCCAATCCTGTGAAAAAGCATCCGTCGCCAGAGCCAACGGATCCGGCCTCCAGCTGAAGAACTTGATCATCTGACGATTCAGTCTGGAGGCAAATAGATCTATCTCGCAATGTCCCCAGATTGCCTGTAGCCATTGCACCATCTGTGAGTGTAATTGCCAATCGCTGTAATCCTTGAGGTGTCTGGAGTTCCAGTCCGCTACTACATTGGATTTGCCCGGAATGTACTCGGCTATGACCGAGATCTGATGATTGAGGCAAAAATGCCAAAAGTCCTTCGCTATTTCTACCAACAGGGACGACCTCGTGCCCCCAACTTGTTGATGTACTGAACCGCCGATATGTTGTCCATCCGCAAGAGGATGCAACACGATACTTGTTTGGGTGACAGCGTCCGGATCGCAAACGATCCCGCCAGCAGTTCTAGACAATTTATGTGGAGATCTAGCTCTCCTAAGGACCAACGCCCTCCTGTGGAAATATTTCCGCAGCGCGCACCCCAGCCCCAACGGCTGGCATCGGACTCTATGATGACCTCCGGCAGAGAACCGAAAATGGCCCTGCCGTTCCATGCCTCTACGTGGGCAAGCCACCACTGAATCTCCTCCCGTACGTCCCGGGAAAGGGGAACTAGATCGGTGTAGGAGAGACCCTTCTGAAGGTGTTGAATCTTGAGCCTCTGAAGTGCCCGATAATGCAAGGGTCCTGGGAAAATTGCTTGAATGGACGACGCTAGAAGGCCCACTATTCTGGCCAGCACCCTGAGTGAGACCATCTGTTTGGATAACAGGGAGCGAAGCTCCTTTTTGATATCCCGAAGTTTGGAGCATGGCAGACTCAGCTGAGCCTCCTGAGAGTTTATGACAAAGCCCAGGAAATCTATCGTCTGGGTAGGAGACAGAACTGACTTTGGTTCGTTGATCACGAAACCCAGGTTTTGCAAAGTAGCAATGGTCATGCGTAAATGTTGAGCTGCCAGAGTAGGAGATTGCGCCATGATAAGAATGTCGTCTAGATAAACTATCATGCAAATCCCCTGTTCCCTGAGATAAGCTACCACTGGTTTCAGTGTCTTGGTGAAGCACCAAGGAGCCGAGGAAAGTCCGAAAGGAAGGACCAAATAATGGTACCATCTGTTCCGCCATTGAAATTTGAGGAAACGGCGATGGGGAGGAAAAATGGGAATAGATAGATAGGCGTCCTTCAGGTCCAAACGGACCAGCCAGTCCCCTTGTTTGAGGAGATCCGCCAAGAGGTGGATGCCCTCCATCTTGAAGTGTTTGTATGTCAAAAATTGATTGAAGTCTTTCAAATTCAGTACCAACCTGTAACCTCCGCCTTTCTTCTGGACCAGAAAAATATTGCTGCAGAAGCCGTGAGGGCCCTCGTTGCAATATGCTATCGCGTGTTTCTGCAGCAATTCTTCGATTTCGGAATCTATAAAATCGCACTCTAGTCGGGAAAAAGAAAGCTGTCTGGGTAGCTTGACCTGGACGGGGGTCTGAAAGAAATCTAGATGGAAACCCTGAACTGTCTGCAATATCCAAGCATCTTGAGACAGTTGAGCCCAATTGTGATAAAAGAACTGAATACGCCCTCCTAGAGGTAACAGAAATAGGTCTGGAGCACTCACCTGAGGATTCGGTATTTTGGAAGTTTCCCGGTAGTATCCTCTGTTGAAACGCCTTTTGTTAAAGCGCTGCCTGGTGGGGTAGAAAGTGCCGCCACGGGTGGAATCCCACTCTCCCCTGCCACGACCGAAGTCACCTCTCTGAGGACCTTGGGAGAGTTGTCGGCCAAACGAGCGTCCTCGGCCTCGTCCGGCCCTGTTGAAAACACCAGCCTGAAAAACTCTTTTTATGCCTGACTGTGCCTTATCCAGAGTTGTGAAGGTTCCCACGTACTTGGCCACGTCCTTGACAAAGCGGTCTCCGAACAGGTTCCCGTCCGCTAGAGGACCAGGTTCCGCCGCCGCCAACTCCGTGAGATTGGAGTCCATTCGCATCAGGATAGATTTGCGCCGTTCTGTAGAAATGGCACAGTTAGCATTGCCCAAGAGGCATATAGCCCGCTGGGTCCAGCCGGCTAGGACATGGGGATCGATTGCAGTCCCGGATTCCTGCACCTGTAACGCCATCTCCAATACCTTGGCTAGAGGGCCTACCACATCTAACAGTTTATCTTGGCATCCACGCCAGGCGCGATCAATACCCTTTTTGGGGTCTTTGGTGAACTTTTTAAAGAATGTCAGGAGACTAGAATCAATATCCGGGGTCTCTGCTACCTTATCGGAAACATCCGGTCTAGGGCATTCTGACCGGAGACGGTTGCGCACCTCCTTGTCAAAACTTTTACGCAGGTTGTCATGTAAGTACGCAGCAACCTCGGGAGCAGGTAACCAGTCAGACGATCTGGGGTGAACTATTTCTGCTGGATTAAAAGTAAAAGGAGTAGCTATGGGTACCTCCGTATTGACTTCTTCATTCTTTTCTTGGGAGGAGACGTGTCCGGGGTGTCAGAGCCCGTAGTATCAGGGTCCGTGTCAGTCTCCCTAGCTTTAGCCTTGTCCGCGTCAGGGTGAGGAAGTGAGGAATATGAGGCGGAGTGAGGCCAGGACTTAGGTTGCGGAGCGTCAGTGGGGTTGCCTGTGGGTGCAGTGAACCCGTGACGTTTAGCAAACTGTTCAAGTTGTTTAGTTATTGGCTTCAAGGCAGTAGCTAGAGCCTGTTGTACAGTTCCCGGAACTGCCTTCTCCAGGGCCTTGTTGACCGACTCCTGGACAGAAGCGTCCAGGGCCTCAACAATGTTTTCCTCTAGGGAAGGATTAGTAACTTCCTCTTCATAAAAAACATCATCCTCGTTATACTGTACCCACTCTTCCATTGTGGGACCAAGCTTAATGGTATATAATTTGCACCTGAGGCAAAAGAACAGCGAGGAGTACAGGGGGGGACCAACCCACAGCACAAAATCTAAATTGGTACCTAGTCCCTCAGCAAAAGCTGTAATATTGTTGTTGCAGCCCACAGGGCGTAAGAGGAGCCAAAGAGCAGGTTTATTTAAGGAGGTGTGCTCCCTCCGGGCCCAGAACTCTGTTTGCAGCCAGTCAGGCGTAGGGAATGCTGCTCGGTGAAGAAAGCAGGGGAAATGCACGAAAGGGAAAGGAAAAACGGATCGTAACGACGTGCGTAGCCCAATCCTACTAGAAGTAGCCCAATTGGGCTACGCACGTGGAAACGCGAAGGAATGTAAAGGGGGGGCTCCTAGCGTACCCGGCCTACGAGGGGAGCCTCTGCGCCTGTAATGGACATATATTTCACCGCCGTAGGCGGAGCGGTACCGAGCAGATGAGCGAGAAGGCAAACAGCACCACCGCTGATCGCGCTAAGCTCCGCTTCAAAGCGGGAGATTCAAAAGATGCTTTTCCCGCTTCTGGCACACAGCGCGCACCTCCACTGACAGTGGGACGCCACAAGCCGTCAGGAGGTCGCGTGAGGAGAATAAACACATCAATACACAACGCGGTAAGCGCGTACACAATTAACAAAGCTGCGCAAGCCTTTTAAAACAAAAACACATGTTATAAAACAATATGCAGAGCTCAATAGGGAGAGAGCTTAGAATGCACTTAACTGACTGCGTGAGCAGCAAAGAAAGAGGACGAGTTCCGGTGATGGTGGCTCTTATGGGGCTATACAGGATATGATGTATACCATGAGCATCATGGGAAATGTAGTTATTTTTTCATAACAAAGTTTTTCATTGGCTGCTGTGTGTGGCAATAAATAGAAAGAGAAGCATAATACGAAGCCTCCGGTCCTGTAATAGAATTCAATGCGATAGCTCTTACTGCACAGGAGTCATTCAGACCACTGCATGCACGATAATCGCAAACACAATAACTTAGCCAACTGGTGATGTCGCTGTCTTGACATTCCCATCAGTACAACTTCCGAGCGTCACTGTGCCACTTTACAGGACACCTAAACTTATTGGTGGGCTGCCTCCTGAAAATCCTTACATAATTTATTTTAAATACGAAGATTTCCCTCGTCGCCAGTTTGTCCCAGTGTAAATAACTCAAACCAGCAAGACTTATGCTGACATAAATCTTCTTTATGTAGTAACAATGTGGAGTCCACTAACACACGTCCACTAGCGCTGATATCCGATCTCCAATGGTCAACTGGGAGATTGGATTCCAGTTCTGGAATAACCACATCACTTCTTGTGACCACTGGCCATGCGCTACCAACCAGCTCCTCATACGTGAGGCACCACTACAACAAACAGATTTTAAACTGACACGTCTGCATCGTCAGACTACCCACGGCCCAGCTGTATTTTATTTGAAGTCTGAGGGTGGCTTATATATCATGTATATTCTGTTTTATTGCTGTTAATAAGTATATCTCCTATTCCCACTTATTATGTTCTATTTTTTATTTTATATTATTTGTTTCTTAAGCTCATGTTTGTATTTGTAACCCAGATGAGACATATACAGAGTTTTCGATTACGATTATATTGTTCCTTGTATGTACATTGTCAAGTGATCGCTGCCTTTCAATTCTTTGCTGCTCAATGTTTAACTTTACATTCTAGTTCATCTTGTATTGCTTTTGTAAAGAGCTCTGACATCTGACGCCTATACTACAGGCTATATAAAACTGCTAAAGGAATAAAAAAATAATGAAAGAATCATGAAATCAGCAGCAAGAAGCAGAGTATATAATGTGAGCAACAAAAATCTACTGTTTCTGGACATCGATCCTGCAAGCAATTGAATGTGATCAAACAAAAGACAAACACACACACACACATACACTCTTTCTCTCTCATAGAAAATATATGCATGTCCAGCAGCAGTGCGCACTTCCCCAGATACACAATAGACACTCCTTGTGTAGTAGGAGTGCACGCTGTTACAGCAAAGGCTGAGATACTGAGTCAGGCGCTTGTATGTCTCACCTAAAGTACTGAGTCACCTACTACTGCATTTACAGACCACTTCTGGCATATTGTATTGTAGAAGAGATGTCCTCTGGAGTGATAACTATGTTTTTTGAGACCACTTCCTGGGTGCTGCGTACAGTTCTTGAGGACATATCTGGTGTGTTATGACTGTTATGAAGGCCTACTCCTGTATAGTGCATCAGCTACTGGGACCGCTGATTCCATATTGGGTTCAATTTTTGTAAATCTGGGAATTATATATAGAGGTCTGTAACCAGTTCTGGAGGCCTCACCTGGAGTGCTGTATCCACTGGTGCGAAATTACTGCCAAGACCATAATAGTCATAATTAACCAGAACATGAGGGTGGGGCAAAGAATAGGCTAAGGACTGAACTACACAATTGCACAATATTACACCATTTTGCTTCATAGGTCCTAATATCAGGAGAGTCAAGCTAAAAAAAACAGTAATTTGAAGTTAAGTTGAATTTAGACCGAGGTAACATTGGGATGAGTTTTAGTTGGTAATGAGGTACAGCTGATGTGAGAAGTGGGTGAGGTTGACTTGAGGTTGTGATTAGGGTGAGGATAAGATTGGGTTAAGGTTGGTCTGAGGAGTGGTAGAGGTGTGCCAGGGATGGGATTTAGGTTCACTGATGAGTAGGGCTGAGGTAAGGTTGATGTGAAGTGAGGTGCAGCACTGCTCTTTATGCATTATCAAATAAATAAGTAAACACATGATATGGGCCACCTGGACAGCATGCCACACTTGTGTGCCACTACTCAAAAAATGAAGGACAGTAATACACAGTGCAATTCCTCTTTAGCCCAACCGAACGGACTGCTTTTCAGGACACAAATACTAACTTGTATATAGAGGTAAGCACCTTTTTAATAATTGCACATTTAGTGTCATACTTTGGTACAAAAGGCTCTTTTAAAAAGTAATACACCGTTTAGAGCAGAAACAAAATGGTTCATTAGTTACCACAAGTTGTGTGATGAGCCCAGGGCCTTATAGAGCACATTACTATAGTCCCAAAGGTCAGTAATTTACTGACAGTGTTGATGGCGCAAGATTTCAAAAATCATAATACACAACACATTTACTGATTTCAGACACGAAAAGCTGAGAAGTGTACCTTGCATACGTTAGATACAGTAACGCACAAAACTGGAACACGTGTAGTAGAAGCACCGTAAAAGCCTGCTTTGAAATGAAAGATGAAGAAACATATATACAAAACAACACTGATACATATAAATGGATTGCACTAATGAGAATACTTATGAAAATGTTGTTTAGTGGCATTGCCTGATGAAATAATGTACTATTAATAAAGGAGCCTAGCATTTCCATTGCTTTCCATTAGAATGCACCATATAGAAAAGTTGGTGCAAAACTGTAATAGTACTAGTTAGGAATTTGAAATTTAAACTGATAATAGTAGAGATTCTATAGTTTATAAAAAGTTAAAAACTATTTTTGTAATAAGAACTTAGAAAGTTATATACTCATGTGAAAGTTGAGAACAATTGTGGTAGTAGTGTTTAACCTTAGTCATTTTCGTGTGATAATACTTGATGAAAGTTCTACTTTTCAATATGAAAGGATTTTATTGCATTATATTTGATATAGGTTTAGAGTTTATTTCATTTAAAATTGTTATGCCAATGTTGGACCTTTGTCAAATGTGCTTTTTCTCTAATGCGGACTTATTCCTTGGCCTACTACAATGGTTCTTTTGCAACTAGTAAAATACTGCCTTATTTGTTCAGTACATGTGTAGCATTCAACGTTCCTAGATGTTTCCTCAATGTTCACAGTGGATTGTTCCTGTGGGAACAGGATTTCAGCTGGTACTACAAACTGATACTCTGTATTCTTTTTCACTGTTGTTAGGCCTATGTGGACTGTTAATCTCTTGTTTCTCGTGACTAGCATGGGAAACTGTCTTACAGTTGCAAATGTCCTAGGTGACATTATGTGAATCTGAGCACATGACAATCTTCTGACAGTGAAGTGATGCTACATCACCAGGGTGCACATGCATCAAAATAGGCAATTGCGATTCTTTAATTGCGATTTTTAAAGAATCGCAATTAAAGAATCGCAATTGCCTATGCATGTAGGAATCACAAAAATGTTTGCGATTCCTAAACATTCCTTAATTGCGACTCGCAAATTGCGAGTCGCAATTAAGGTGCTACCCATTCATTCCTATGGGCCTAGAGGCCCATAGGAATCAATGAAATTGCATGCGCAATTTGCGAGTACCAAATAGGTACTCGCAAATTACGTATCTATTCAAGTGCAAGGTGCCAAAAGGACACCCTGTTGCACCCTGAAATTGCCATGTGACCACATGTTGCACACACACATGCCCCAAGGGCATGTGTGTGTGTAACATGTAACTTTGAAAAATGCACTTTAGTGCATTTTTTAAAGTTTTCGCAAATTACCGTCCTGTTTCATTTGACGGTAATTTGCGACCCCTAATAGCGAAATCGCTATTTCAATTTACCTCATGCATTGCATTTAAGGAATCGCAATTGCGATTTTGGCATTTGGGATGATGCATTCCAAATGCAAAAATACAGGTCGCAGATTCTGCCCGTTTGCGACCGGTTTTTGTCTTGATTCATCTGGCCTTAGGACTCTTACAGAGACTTTATAAAAGAAGAAATCCCAAAGGAGGGCCAGCGCCATTCTGACTTTTCCTACTTGAGACCAAAATGCTATGCTGATCGATTTTTGATGATTTTGAAACCTATACTCTTTGGCTTTTTATTTTTGTACTGCTTTACAAATTCTACAGTCGGTAAGTGATGGACTGAAACTCTTCTTTACCAAACCATTTCATTTTTCTTATTTCTTTTGTCCCATACTAATGGACTCGCCCTTAGTGGACTTGAAATCTGAACCTTTTCCCCTTTTTCTTTAGGATTATGAGCGGTTAGATAAACAACCTATCCTTCTGCCTTTGATGGTAGTGGCACTCTGTAAGTCTGTAAATTGATTTATGCAATAATCATTCTGTGAAGCTTGGCCTAAATGTTTGGCATTATATTTCAAGCTGTGATAATTGTAACTGGATTACTTAAAAGACTGCTTTTTGCCATGAATTCTGAATCTCTAATACAATAACCAAATTAATGTAATATCTGTCAGAGTCTATTATTGAGTCTTGTTGGTTCTTCCATTGAAACTGTGCTATTTTCCAATTATTTAAAAGCGTTGTAGTGAGAATCAGCGAGCTTTTACGGAATATTAAGTTCTGCTTCTTTTATTGTGTGTGGCCGTAGCAGTACTTTTTGCTTGCATAATTCTAGTCCGACTTAACTTCTTTAGGAGGTTGGGTTTTCCTATTGCAAATTCTTTATTTCTACAGCATGGCTTTGAGAGTGGAGTAATTAAACCTGATTTCCAATTTGTAAGTTAGCTGTCAATTTATGGTCCTCATTGGAACGCTAATATTGTCAGGATCTTAGGCGGGTAGCGCCTACCTAATCGGGGAGTGGACTTCAACTCCCATAAGGCCAACGGAAAAGGAGGGGCCTTATAAATGGACTGCCACACGCAGGTGTGCGTAATTCCTGTTGGTTCTGGCGTTCTCTCGCGGCTGCAAGAGATTAGCGGCTGCCGGTTACCGCTCTGCTCTGTTCCTGGTTCGCGCTGAAGGAAGCGCGTTTCCTGAACTTGTTCCCTGATTCAGCCGGCAACATTCCACGGCCCGGGTGAGTTGAATCGGGAATCCCGATTCCGTTCCTCTTCTGCTCATTCCCGGCCAGCCTTTGATGTGAATGTGCAGCGGCCAGGATTGTTCCCGCCTTCACATTTCCTTCCTCTGGGGCATTTGAACTCGATAACTCTGCGGACGCGGAGTTAAATCACCTTCTTAGAGCGGAATGCAGTGGTGAATGGTTAACCACGCATTACCGTTTCTATTTCGTTCCTTTTAAGAGCGGAAAGCAGTGGTGAAAGGGTTAACCACGCTTTACCGTTTCTAGCTGTTGAAAGCTGTGGTGCTTACAGTGTGTTTTGTTTTCCTTTCCTTCGTTTGAGTGGTGGGGCTCATTATCTCAGGACGTCATGCACAGTATTATTTTGTGGAATAGGCATTTACTGGACTGATCTTCTTTAAGGTGTTGTAGCAAAAGAAGTCAACAGAATTTTACTTTGGATTGTTCGTTTCTCAGTCCTTTGGAAGAGTGGCTATTGAGGACTTCCGGAAACCCTTATCCGCTCTGTTGATTAAGACACTGAGTAATTCCCCAAGTTTTTATTTCCTGCAATTTTTCTCATTGGACGTAGTCTTTTTTTCCTATGTGCTATAGGAACCGGTATGTATGTGGTCTGCCTGCCATAATTTATCTAGAGAGATGTTGTCTTTAGATGTGTAGTAATGTGTTGCTTTATGCCTTGTAGATATCTGTTTATGGAGAGAGAGATTCCCCCGTGCATGACGATTTAACGGGATTTCTGTCAGATAACCAAGGTACATTGGAGTGACTAGCGAGATCATATGAGAGTAGAATACCTGTGTTTGTTTATTCATGGTGATTGTCATTTGTTTTACAGGATCCCTTTCCCTGCTGTTCCCTTCCTCTCCTTCCCTCGCCTGATCGCCCTAAAACTCTGTGGTTATATTCAGAGTTGGGGATGTCAGGAGGTGGACACTTTATTGCTTCAACTGGATTCTGCGGAGTTTCGATCTCAGAAGAAAGAGATCTCTGACAGAATTACGCACCCCTGCGTGTAGAGTGTATGCATTGTCGGAGCCAGAGACCAAACATTTGACGGAATACATCGATCACTACCTAGAGATAGGGTTTATTAGACCTTCCCGTTCTCCAGCAGCCTCTCCGCTTTTCTTTATAGCAAAAGCGAATGGTGACCTGAGAGCCTGTATAGATTACTGCATGCTGAATAAAAACACCATACGCAACAGATACCCTTTGCTGCTCATTTCGGTATTGTTGGATCAGGTGCGAGAGGCAAAGATTTACACCAGATTGGATTTGAGAGGGGCCTATCACCTGGTGCGCATCCGAGAGGTGGATGAGTGGAAGACGGCCTTTAAGACTCGTTTTGGGTAATACGAGTATACTGTGATGCCGTTTGGGCTTTGTAATGCCCCAGCGGCATTTCAGTATTTCTTAAACGACGTCCTTAAGGAATATGTGGACCACTTTGTGGTGGTCTACATAGATGACATTCTCATCTATTCCACCACTGATGAGACACACATAGAATAGGTCAGCCTAGTACTGCAGAAGTTAAGAGAGCATCATTTGTTTTGTAAACTGAGCAAATGCGAGTTTGGAGTGCGTGAAGTGGAATTCCTAGGGGTCATGCTCTGTCCCGAAGGGCTACACATGGCCGAACGCAAGGTACAAGCGGTACAGGAAAGGCCGACTCCAAAAAATATGAGGGATGTACAATGTTTTCTGGGATTCGCGAATTATTATCGCAGATTCATTATGCATTTTTCCCAAGTCGCAGTCCCAATCTCAAGATTGCTCAGGAAGGGAGTCCCTTTCCATTGGTCTGGGGACGATGAGGAAGCCTTCCTTTTCCTGAAAAAAGCATTTACCACGGCTCCTGTACTCACACATCCCAAACTTGAGAACCCTTTCGTAGTGGAATCCGACGCCTCGGATGAGGCCATTGGCGCCATCCTCTCTCAAAGAGATCAACACACTGGGCAGCTGCATCCGGTGGCCTACCTTTCCAAGAAATTGAACCCCGCAGAGAGGAACTATACAATCGCCGAAAAAGAGTTGTTGGCGATTAAAAAAGCCTTTCAGGAGTGGAGACAGTACCTGTGGGGGCCCGTCATTCCATCACGGTGTATACTGACCACAGAAATCTTCAGTACATGAAGACGGCGCGGCATCTCTCGCAACGACAGATGAGATGGATGCTGTTTTTCGCGGAATATGATTTTGTTGTTACCTTTCGGCCAGTTTCAGAGAATCGTAAGGCGGATGCCTTGTCCCGACAGGAGACTAATGAGGCCACTAACAGCAAAGACACGGAAGCAATCATTGATCCCTCGAAAGTGCTATGTGCCATCCGGGTGGAATACTTTCTGGAAGAAGTAAGACAACATAAACCGAACTCTGTGTGGGAGAAATGGGCGGACCAAGAAACAGGTCGATCCGTAAAACAGGGGTTGCCTTTCTATAGAGACAAGCTGTATCTGCCCACTTCAGAAATTCAAGAGAAAGCCTATGTCTGGTGTCATGAGTCCCCTTTGGCAGGGCATCCGGGAATAAGCAAGACTATGCAGTTAGTGCAACGTCACTTTTGGTGGAAAAACATAGGCACAGATGTCTCTTTATGGGTGTCGCAATGCGAGGAATGGGCCAGATCAAAAGGAGAAAACACCAAGAAGAAGGGGAAACTCATGCCCATGCCCACTCCCCTGCAGCCATGGCAGAACATCAGTTTGGATTTTATAACAGGATTGCCCAGAGATCAGGGTTACTCAGCCATATTGGTGGTGCTAGACAGCCTTACAAAGATGGGACACTTTATTCCATGCAAGAACTTGCCAACGGCGGGACAAACCGCACAGTTACTGATGAGTAACGTTATCCGACTCCATGGATTGCCCAAAGTGATTGTGTCCGACAGAGGACCCCAATTCATAGCACGTTTCTAGAAAATGTGGTGCAAGGCACTGCAGATTGATTACACGTTGTCAACAAGTTTTCATCCACAAACGGATGGCCAGACGGAGAGGCTGAACCAGACCCTGAAGAAGTATCTCCGGTGTTATGCTACAGATGTGCAAGACTCATGGGTATCTCTACTGTGGATGGCAGAACTGGCATACAATAACGCCTGGCATTGCTCGACGGGGGTATCTCCTTTTCTGGCCCACTTCGGCTACGACGCTAGAACGCTGCCGGTCAGCCTTCCGAATGACCTCGAGAACCAACCTACGGTTCGTGAACATGTGAAGACGCTGCAAGCCGTTCACAGGAAAGCAAGAAAGCATTTGATCCAAGCCAAACTGGTCTATAAGAAATGGGAGGATCGTCATCGAACGGAAGGGCATCCGTCTAAAGTAGGAGATCGAGTCTGGCTGTCCACGAAGAACATCCAGTTTAAACTACGCAGTGTGTTTCACCCCAGATACATTGGTCCGTACACCGTGGTCAGACAAATCAACCCAGTCGCCTACAAGCTGAAGTTACCTGGCAGTCTTAGGATACATCCTGTGTTCCATTGCAGCCTTCTGAAGCCCGCTGCGAAAGTGAGGCGACGTGCGCCGCCTCCAGCTAGAGAGATGTTGTCTTTAGATGTGTAGTAATGTGTTGCTTTATGCCTTGTAGATATCTGTTTATGGAGAGAGAGATTCCCCCGTGCATGACGATTTAACGGGATTTCTGTCAGATAACCAAGGTACATTGGAGTGACTAGCGAGATCATATGAGAGTAGAATACCTGTGTTTGTTTATTCATGGTGATTGTCATTTGTTTTACAGGATCCCTTTCCCCGCTGTTCCCTTCCTCTCCTTCCCTCGCCTGATCGCCCTAATACTCTGGTTATATTCAGAGTTGGGGATGTCAGGAGGTGGACACTTTATTGCTTCAACTGGATTCTGCGGAGTTTCGATCTCAGAAGAAAGAGATCTCTGACAAATACGATGTTTGGTCACCCTAATTTCCACCCCTCCAATCGGCGGAGAAAGATTCATCAGAGGATCATTGCCTCTGTAGTAAATGGAAATGCTGCAGACTCTCTAATCATAAAGGGCCCAGTATTGTTAGAGTAGTAAGGATAGTAAGCATACAGATATTTTTAACCACGCTTGCACTGCAACAGTGGCAAAGCCAATAGTTCTGGCCTTGGTAAGCTGGTGCAATGGATTCGTTTTATTTTATTGTAAGCATATGACACAAAAAGAGAAAGAAAAAATGCCTCCCCCTAAACATGGCTGTCATATGTTTGCAATGAAAAAGTTTACATTAAAAAAACAAAATCACCACATAAATTTAATACAATATTAAGGGTGGTTCCAAGCAGTCAGTAGTAATTAGAAAAGGTGCAGTTTCGTTTTAAAGTACACCATAGGAAAATATGTGACACAAAGAAAAGTTACCATTGGCTTTGAATCACTGTAACAGAGAGATATAGTTTAAACACACAAGCAAGAAAAAATATAAAACAGGGATAAAGAAGTGAAAGTAAAAGCATTGATAAAGTATTGAAACACCAGCATTGGCCCCGAAGTGCACTTCTTTTTAGGAGAATGTGCACATGTGGTAAGAGTAATGTCGTCACCCACAGTACAAGAAAGCCAATGGCTGATGTGGGCTGATCCACTGACCCTTGCTGTATGCACTGGGGTGAGGAACAAAAATGTGGATGGCAGTTTAACAGACTAATGAATGAAGGGGCTGACCTAAAGCCACTCCATGTATGTATATATGTATGTATTTTTTTTTAAATTTATATATATATATATATTTTTTTTAATTACATGAGGGTGACAAGACAACTAAATCTGATACAGGACTGACTCAAACATAAAATGCAGTGGGGCAGCAGGCATGAGGCACCCCTGGGCAATTGTCCAAATGATCCTCTAGGCTGTTTCACATTATGACGCACTGGGCCCATATATAGCAGTGCGCAGCACCAGTGTGAAATGTTACCATCCTCACACTGCAATAAAGAAGAAAACAAAAAAGAAGAAAGGTGTATAACTCCAGCGAAAAGAGTATCCCTTTCAGTTAAAAGTCAGCAACAGACCTCGGTGGGGTGTGGATCAGTGGCACTTCCCATGCACAGTCACACCAAAAGTGTACTTAAACACTATGCAAACCAAGAGACCTTATTTCCCCAGGAGGATGACGTGAAAGTATAGTATCTATTTTACAAAATAAATGGCAAAAAAGAGCATACTGTGCCCATTGCAAAAAACAAATTACCATACCAGTCCTGTCACTAATTCCTCTATGTTGACTTCTCACCTTCACTATAGCTATACGAGTTAAGGCACATGGTAACGCCCCTACCACTCATGGAAGTGTAGCCAACATCAATAAAACGTCTCTGTCCCACAAGTACAGCAATAAGAACTGTGATATGCAGGGCTATTTCACAAAGTATATGAAGAGGTGAGACGAGGAGACTGTAGACTAGTTTGTTAATTCCCTGTCTAGAAGCTACTACTTTTTGAAAATCCAGGCATAACGTTGCCCTTCAATGCATTACTATATATCAAACATCATAACAAGAGTTTATAACAAAAGCACGCCACTGTGCAAATACTGGGTTGCTACAGAAGCCAAATTTAATCTCACCTAGAGGTAAAAAGAGCAAATCTTATAGAACAATAAATAAGCCAAAGATGTTTTCATGTCCATCCCTGAATAACCAGTAGTAGAACATTTTGAAAAAAGTTAAGCAGATGTTATTTTCTGATTTGTTAAAATAATTTGATGGCAAAAGTCATGTGGATGCTAGAAACAGGCTTAGCTGAATCAAAAATATATAATTTTTCTCCTCGGAGGACAAGTCTATTTACAGTAACATATGCCCCACAGGCATATAAAAATCAGGATGTTTAATAAAGAGACAATGTATCAATATATTAATATTAACAACTACCAAATCAATGTATCTACACGGAATTCTAATATTGGACGTTTTTCCCTTCTGTGTATTTGTATTTTTATAGAAACTAAAATTTGAAAAAAGACATTGTTGGAAGGAAAACTCCCCAACAAACAGGAGGTGGAGTCGCCAAGAATAGGGGAGGAAGACAACAGTTAAATGAAGCACAAATCGGATATCAAAAACACATGAAGAGTTAGTGAACTAAATAGAAGAGCAATGACTTCTTAACAGGGTCGACTACCTTCAAGAGACTCAATGGGGGAAGTCAACGTGCCAAGTCCAGTTTATATCCCTTCAATGAGACGTGCCAAGACCCGGCGTGTGTCCTTAATGGGGTGCGCGTGAAATGGCAAGAGGACACCTTCCGCTACCTAGGTATAAGAATATATAGGCAACAGACGGACTTACTGGATGGTAATCTGGGTAGAGCACTGACTGACGTCTGCTCCCAAATGGCATTTGTGGGAACACTTTGTTGGACTTGGCCCTTTTGCCCTGAATTTTTTCGCTTGTGTGACAATAAAATATGGTGTGTCTGAACAGAACATAACAAATGCTGTGTAATATGGTACACCCTGTTAACGCCGTCATTTTAGAAAAGCACTGTGGAAAAATGTCACTGTTAAAATGGACGCCATGCCTGCCTGCCCATGTGACGCCTGACTGAGGTGGGTTGGCAGCCTAGTGGTTTGTCCCCCAGCGCCCCCTGCTTTTGGAGGGAAGCGTCGCACCGAGGGTGCTCTACTCCTCCCCTGAACCAGTTAGAACCGGTTCCGGAGAGAACCTTCTAGCTGCCATGTGAGGAGACTGAGGCAGTGCAGAGCCTGGACTGAAGGGGAAGGGACCTTCTGCCAGGGAGACCGCCACATTGGGCCTGTGTGCTGGCCCCTGTGCCCATCTACACCCCCTGTTGGCCCCAGGGCCAATGAAGAGACATTGCCGGAGTGGAGGCTGCTGTGCTGGCAGGATTGCCACCCTACCGGAGGATGACCGTTCTGAGGAGCTGCTGCTTCGGGACTGGTGAGCCGCCCTCCTAGCCACTGATCTCGCCCTGCATTACATGTCTCTTGGCCTCTAGCGCCTGTGGAGCGCTATATCTGCGGTGCCAGAAGAAGGGAGAGGGTGCCTGCAGCGCTGGATTGCCAGAGCGCTACTTACCCTGGGGGACCCTGGAGGTGGGAGCGCTGCCTGTGCCTGCCTGCATGAAGAGGAGGGCTGATGCCTGCACCCTAGCGCTGTGCCCTGGAGTCTGGAGAGCGCTGTAACCCCCTGAAGACACCGTCTGCAAAGCGCTGTGGGGGACTGTGTAGCGCTAAGAAGGGGAGCGCTGCTCATGTGCTGCTGAGGGAGCCGATTCCTCCAAGTGGCGGGTGCCCACCCCGCTGGTGTGCTTATACTAGGAGGGAGCCTACCCCTCTGTGAGGAAAAGAGGTGTGTGGCTGAAGAAACGGGTGCCTACCCCGAAACTTGTCCTTGTTGGAAGGCGGGAGCCCACCCCGCGCTTCTAACGTGCCCAGGATCACCGCCGCGGCCGTGAGGGGAAGCGCTGACAAGGAGAGCGGCTGATGTGGAAGTGCCGCGGGAGCCTACCCCGTGCCTTCCTGCCTGGTGAAGACCTTCGCGGGTGCCCACCCCGCGTTATTACTTTTAAAAATACAGCGGGAGCCTACCCCGCGTGTGTGCTTGTGCTGGGAGGGAGCCTACCCCTCTGTGAGGAGAAGAGGAGTTGCCTGGAGTCACCGCCGGCCCGGGAGACCCAGGAGCGCTGCGCGGGCTTCCCCGTGACGTCAGGGGAGCCGCGCTGGGATTGGCGCTGGTGAGAGCGCCTGGGGGAAGTCCCGCCCCGCAAGCGAGCGAAGTCGAGGGAGGTCGTCGGGAGCCTCGCGGGCTCCGGAGTAAAGTCCCGGGCCCCACGAGGGGTGGCCCGGGTGAAGAGAGTCCCGGAGTAGAAGAACCGGAGCGGGAGCCCACCCCGCCGGTCCGTGTCCCGCAAGAGGAGCGGGAGGAGTCTGGAGCCTCACAGGCTCACCGTCGAAGTCCCGGGTCCCAGGAGGGGGCCCGGGTGAGGCAGAGAGGCGCTGCTGACGGCGGGGCTCCCTGAGCTGAGGAGGAGCCCCGCGTCAGAGTGAAGGAGAGGCCCCGTGACTGGGGAGCCTCGCAGGCGCCGCCGGAGTAGTGTGGAGCCTCGCCGGCTCCAGGACCAAGTCCCGGTTCCCAGGAAGGGCCCCGGGTGAAGAGTGAGTGCCACGCCTGCAGGAAAGCCGGTGAGTGGGGCCAAGTCTGCTGGTGGTTGGGGGTGACGTCGGGGCACATTGTCGGTGCCCACCTCCCCCTTGTTGCTAAGAGGGCACCCGGTGTGCCCGCGCTGACTTCACAGCTGCCCCGTATAACAGTGGGCAGCTGCAACATGTTGGGGCATACCTTTACACCCCGAGTCCCGGAGAGGGGGCTCGTAGAGAATTGCGGGTGCCAGGAGGGCCTCCAGGGGGCCCATTGTGAAGTTGGGGGTGCGTCGGGGCACATTGCCGGTGCCCGCCCCGTTGCCGTGCGGATCCCTACAGCTGCCCCGCTGGGCAGTGGGCAGCTGCGACGTAGGAGGCACTTGATGTTTAGGGGGTCCCAGAGGCACCGAAAGTGCCAGTGACCCTTGTGGACACACAGCGGCACCGCAGTAGCGAGTCGCTGCAACGATTGGGCATAGTTACCCTGCCCTTGACTTGGTCGGGGGGTGGTGTCGGGGCACATTGTCGGTGCCCGCCTTCCCCCTGTGTTGCACTGTCTTTACAGCTGCCCCGGATCACAGTGGGCAGCTGCAACGTTGAGGGACATTGTCTTGCCAGGGGCCCGGGAGTCGGGCTCCCCTGTGTGAAGTGGCGCGCAGGCTAATCTGCAGCGAGGGGTTATGCCAGGCTTGTAAGGCCTTTACTAAATTGAATAGGGGCCTAAGCACAACTGCTGTATGATTTACCTGCATTATGACTTTCACCAAATTGAATGTACCTACCTGAATTGAACCTGATTCATCCCATGCTTTTGTTAATGCTGGCAGCGGCCCGATTGGCGCTGCCCTGTACATAGTCCCCACTGTTTTATGTATACCGGGTGCCGGTTGGCGCCGTGTTACCAATGTGGTTTACCATCTGCTAGGCTGTTGCCCAATACAGATGCTAATTTTCTTACTCCAACTGGTGTAGTCTCCTTTTTGTAGTGTGCCTGGTGTGTCGCCTGTGTGTGTTGCGCGGATGCTTTACACATTTCCTCTGGAGTTTGGCCTGCCCGCTCTGCACCACGCTACCCGTTTCCAACATTGGTGCTCAGCGGTGGGATAGGACTTGTGTTTGCGCAGTACCACAGCGGCAACTGGTTGCACTACAAAGGGTGCACCTGAGAGTAATCGCAGATGTGGGGATTGTTTTTCCTGATTGGATTTCCCTCCTAAAAGTGTTGTGTTGAGAGTGTGTTCCCCTGTTGCACTGTGGGAGGGGTATCCCGGGTGTATCTCACCAGGATGGGGTTAACCTACGACGAGGATTGCGTGGGGGAGTACACCGAGCAGGAGGTGATAGACCTCTGCCGAGAGAGAGGGATACCCACGGTAGGCAACACCCGGAGGAAGTTGTTCCTCTATGAGGCCCTGAAAGGGGGAACCCTTAGAGCCCCACGGGGACCTTTCCGATTACCCCTCTGCATATTTAAGGGATGGATTTGGTAGAGACCGTGAGGAGGACTCTGAGAGTGAGGGGTCCCGGTCCATAACCCTGGAAGGTGGTGACTTTGAGGAGGAAGAGGATGTGAGGGCAGAGACACCGGTAGCGAGTGAGGACACCATAGAGAGGGAGTCCCGTGCTGGGTCCAGCCCCAGGGGCACTGCCCCACCCCTTTCCCTATCCCCAGAAGAGTGGGTAGATAGGAGGGAAGAAAGGGAGTATCAGCTGGCGCTGGAAAGGCTCAGAGTGGAGCTAGCGCAGCTGAGGGTTGAGGAAAAAAGGCTAGAGACTGAAAGGGTCCTAGCGCAGGAAAGGATGGCGGAGGCGGAGAGGGCCTTCACCAGGGAGAGACTAGCTCAGGGGGTAGGTTGTCCCCTGAGAGTGGTGTCTGTGGTCTGGATTCACCAGTGAGGGTGGGATCCAGTGGTGGCAGCGAGAGTGAAGCCAGTGCAGGAAGTCCCACTCCCAGAGCCCGGGAGATGGTGCCTGATCCCCAGAAGGAGGGGGCAGGTTGGAGTTCCAGGGCAGGGGAAAACTGTCCCATCAGTCTTGGGGGAGTATGTGGACGGGTGTTGGACTGCACTGGAGGAGTGGATGGTGGGTGGCGCGGTGACAGATGGGGAAGAGCTGTTCCGCCTGATTATCAGGGAGCATGTGCTCAAGAGTTGTTTTCCCGGGTTGCGCCACCACCTGTTGCAGTGTGGGCTCTCCGACCCCAGGGAGCTTGCACGGGAGGCAGACCTTTGGGTGAGTGCCAGAGAGTCTGAGAGGGCAGTGGGGAGTGATCCTGAAGGGAGTGGTGCAGGGATCTTCCAACCCAGCGAGGTGGGAGAGGTGGAGAATCGCCCAGCTAGGTCCCAGGAAGGTGAGAGGGTTGTAGGGCCTCACATCCTATCCATAGGAAGGAGTGAGACGGGGAGGTGTCCCGAGGTGCCCCAACCGCAGTCTCAGGGCCTGGAGAGATCCCTAAGGGAACCCCAGGTTGGGAGCCTAGGCTGTCCCGATGGGCCGTCCAGGGAAGGGGATCCCCTAGTGTCAGGAGAACCCGGGGCGTCGGTAATCCGAGCTCCAGGGGTTCTGGGGTCTGCCCAGCCACAGGGTTTAGATCCTGGGCTGGGGTGCCAGGTTCAGGGGCTGCCTGACCTGGCGGGAGGGACGTCTGTAACCAGTGTCCCTCCGGAGTTGACTTCCAGGGGTACTTCTCCAGGTGGGAGGGTGCGGAACTCTGGAAGGGGGTGCAGGGGAGGAAGGACTCGCCTCTGGCACCGGCTCAGCCACAGGGCTTAGATCCTGGGTTGGGAGGCCAGGGGCAGGTATTGCCTGACCTGGCGGGAGGGACGTCTGTAACCAGTGTCCCTCCGGAGCTGACTCCCAGGGGTACTTCTCCAGGTGGGAGGGTGCGGAACTCTGGGAGGGGGTGCAGAGGGAGGGAGGACTCGCCTCTGGCACCGGGGCAACCTAAGGGTTTAGACCCTGGGTTGGTGGATCGGATGCAGGGTCACGGCCCTGGGAGAGAGTGGTGTTCTGAGGGTGCCCCGCAGAGGAGGAGAGGGCGGAACCCCAGAAGGAGAAGGAGAGGGAGGGGGAGGAGAGCCTCGCCCCTACCTGGTGGACAGTGTGAGAGTGTGGTCCCTAGGTGGGAAGACCATTGGCAGTTTGGGACTGCACGGAGGAGGAGGAGAGTGGTCAACGGGTACTACGGGCCTGGGGCTACTGCCCCCACTCTGTGAGACAGCCAGGGCCAGAGACATCTGGATGGCCTAGGGCCCGGTCCTGGCTGCAGCCAACTAGGGAGCACCAGTGGGGTGGCCTAGTTGGGTCAAGAGGAGTTGAGAGAGGGAACCATCGGGTTCCAGAGTGGAGAAGAACCTGCGGGTGTTCCTGCAGTTGTGGGCCCGCGTCCAAGTTCTCTCGCCCTAAGCAGGGAAGCCCATCAAGGCATTGATCGGTCTACCCTGGCTTTTGGCTGGGAGGGGGTTGTGTTGGACTTGGCCCTTTTGCCCTGAATTTTTTCGCTTGTGTGACAATAAAATATGGTGTGTCTGAACAGAACATAACAAATGCTGTGTAATATGGTACACACTGTTAGCGCCGCCATTTTAGAAAAGCACTGTGGAAAAATGTCACTGTTAAAATGGACGCCATGCCTGCCTGCCCATGTGACGCCTGACTGAGGTGGGTTGGCAGCCTAGTGGTTTGTCCCCCAGCGCCCCCTGCTTTTGGAGGGAAGCGTCGCACCGAGGGTGCTCTACTCCTCCCCTGAACCAGTTAGAACCGGTTCCGGAGAGAACCTTCTAGCTGCCATGTGAGGAGACTGAGGCAGTGCAGAGCCTGGACTGAAGGGGAAGGGACCTTCTGCCAGGGAGACCGCCACATTGGGCCTGTGTGCTGGCCCCTGTGCCCATCTACACCCCCCTGTTGGCCCCAGGGCCAATGAAGAGACATTGCCGGAGTGGAGGCTGCTGTGCTGGCAGGATTGCCACCCTACCGGAGGATGACCGTTCTGAGGAGCTGCTGCTTCGGGACTGGTGAGCCGCCCTCCTAGCCACTGATCTCGCCCTGCATTACATGTCTCTTGGCCTCTAGCGCCTGTGGAGCGCTATATCTGCGGTGCCAGAAGAAGGGAGAGGGTGCCTGCAGCGCTGGATTGCCAGAGCGCTACTTACCCTGGGGGACCCTGGAGGTGGGAGCGCTGCCTGTGCCTGCCTGCATGAAGAGGAGGGCTGATGCCTGCACCCTAGCGCTGTGCCCTGGAGTCTGGAGAGCGCTGTAACCCCCTGAAGACACTGTCTGCAAAGCGCTGTGGGGGACTGTGTAGCGCTAAGAAGGGGAGCGCTGCTCATGTGCTGCTGAGGGGAGCCGATTCCTCCAAGTGGCGGGTGCCCACCCCGCTGGTGTGCTTATACTAGGAGGGAGCCTACCCCTCTGTGAGGAAAAGAGGTGTGTGGCTGAAGAAACGGGTGCCTACCCCGAAACTTGTCCTTGTTGGAAGGCGGGAGCCCACCCCGCGCTTCTAACGTGCCCAGGATCACCGCCGCGGCCGTGAGGGGAAGCGCTGACAAGGAGAGCGGGAGCCCACCCCGCATTTGTGATCCTTCGCGGGTGCCCACCCCGCGTTATTACTGTTAACAATACAGCGGGAGCCTACCCCGCGTGTGTGCTTGTGCTGGGAGGGAGCCTACCCCTCTGTGAGGAGAAGAAGAGTTGCCTGGAGTCACCGCCGGCCCGGGAGACCCAGGAGCGCTGCGCGGGCTTCCCGTGACGTCAGGGGAGCCGCGCTGGGATTGGCGCTGGTGAGAGCGCCTGGGGGAAGTCCCGCCCCGCAAGCCAGCGGCTGAGGGAGGCCGTCGGGAGCCTCGCGGGCTCCGGAGTAAAGTCCCGGGCCCCACGAGGGGTGGCCCGGGTGAAGAGAGTCTCGGGGTCGAAGAACCGGAGCGGGAGCCCACCCCGCCGGTCCGTGTCCCGCAAGAGGAGCGGGAGGAGTCTGGAGCCTCACGGGCTCACCGTCGAAGTCCCGGGTCCCAGGAGGGGGCCCGGGTGAGGCAGAGAGGCGCTGCTGACGGCGGGGCTCCCAGGAGCTTGGAGGAGCCCCGACGTCAGCCAAAAGAGAAGGAAGTGGAGGGGCTCCCGTGACTGGAGGAGAGCCCGCGGGCGCCGCCGGAGTCGTGTGGAGCCTCGCCGGCTCCAGGACCAAGTCCCGGTTCCCAGGAAGGGCCCCGGGTGAAGAGTGAGTGCCACGCCTGCAGGAAAGCCGGTGAGTGGGGCCAAGGCTGCTGGTGGTTGGGGGTGACGTCGGGGCACATTGTCGGTGCCCACCTCCCCCTTGTTGCTAAGAGGGCACCGGTGTGCCCGCGCTGACTTCACAGCTGCCCCGTATAACAGTGGGCAGCTGCAACGTGTTGGGGCCTACCTTTACACCCCGAGTCCCGGAGAGGGGCTCGTAGAGAATTGCGGGTGCCAGGAGGGCCTCCAGGGGGCCCATTGTGAAGCTGGGGGGTGCGTCGGGGCACATTGCCGGTGCCCGCCCCCGTTGCCGTGCGGATCCCTACAGCTGCCCCGCTGGGCAGTGGGCAGCTGCGACGTAGGAGGCACTTGATGTTTAGGGGGTCCCAGAGGCACCAAAAGTGCCAGTGACCCTTGGGGACACACAGCGGCACCGCAGTAGCGGGCCGCTGCAACGATTGGGCATATTTACCCTGCCCTTGACTTGGTCGGGGGGGTGGTGTCGGGGCACATTGTCGGTGCCCGCCTTCCCCCCTGTGTTGCACTGTCTATACAGCTGCCCCGGATCAAAGTGGGCAGCTGCAACGTTCGTTGAGGGACTTTGCCTTGCCAGGGGCCCGGGAGTCGGGCTCCCCTGTGTGAAGTGGCGCGCAGGCTAATCTGCAGCGAGGGGTTATGCCAGGCTTGTAAGGCCTTTACTAAATGGAATAGGGGCCTAAGCACAACTGCTGTATGATTTACCTGCATTATGACTTTCACCAAATTGAATGTACCTACCTGAATTGAACCTGATTCATCCCATGCTTTTGTTAATGCTGGCAGCGGCCCGATTGGCGCTGCCCTGTACATAGTCCCCACTGTTTTATGTATACCGGGTGCCGGTTGGCGCCGTGTTACCAATGTGGTTTACCATCTGCTAGGCTGTTGCCCAATACAGATGCTATTTTTCTTACTCCAACTGGTGTAGTCTCCTTTTGTAGTGTGCCTGGTGTGTCGCCTGTGTGTGCTGCGCGGATGCTTTACACATTTCCTCTGGAGTTTGGCCTGCCCGCTCTGCACCACGCTACCCGTTTCCAACATTGGTGCTCAGCGGTGGGATAGGACTTGTGTTTGCGCAGTACCACAGCGGCAACTGGTTGCACTACAAAGGGTGCACCTGAGAGTAATCACAGATTTGGGGACTGTTTTCCTGATTGTACTTGCCTCCTAAAAGTGTTGTGTTGAGGATTGTGTCTCCCTGTTGCACTGTGGGTGGTGTATCCCGGGTGTATCTCACCAGGATGGGGTTAACCTACGACGAGGATTGCGTGGGGGAGTACACCGAGCAGGAGGTGATAGACCTCTGCCGAGAGAGAGGATACCCACGGTAGGCAACACCCGGAGGAAGTTGTTCCTCTATGAGGCCCTGAAAAGGGGGAACCCTTAGAGCCCCACGGGGACCTTTCCGATTACCCCTCTGCATATTTAAGGGATGGATTTGGTAGAGACCGTGAGGAGGACTCTGAGAGTGAGGGGTCCCGGTCCATAACCCTGGAAGGTGGTGACTTTGAGGAGGAAGAGGATGTGAGGGCAGAGACACCGGTAGCGAGGGAGGACACCATAGAGAGGGAGTCCCGTGCTGGGTCCAGCCCCAGGGCACTGCCCCACCCCTTTCCCTATCCCCAGAAGAGTGGGTAGATAGGAGGGAAGAAAGGGAGTATCAGCTGGCGCTGGAAAGGCTCAGAGTGGAGCTAGCGCAGCTGAGGGTGGAGGAAAAAAGGCTAGAGACTGAAAGGGTCCTAGCGCAGGAAAGGATGGCGGAGGCGGAGAGGGCCTTCACCAGGGAGAGACTAGCTCAGGGGGTAGGTTGTCCCCTGAGAGTGGTGTCTGTGGTCTGGATTCACCAGTGAGGGTGGGATCCAGTGGTGGCAGCGAGAGTGAAGCCAGTGCAGGAAGTCCCACTCCCAGAGCCCGGGAGATGGTGCCTGATCCCCAGAAGGAGGGGGCAGGTTGGAGTTCCAGGGCAGGGGAAAACTGTCCCATCAGTCTTGGGGGAGTATGTGGACGGGTGTTGGACTGCACTGGAGGAGTGGATGGTGGGTGGCGCGGTGACAGATGGGGAAGAGCTGTTCCGCCTGATTATCAGGGAGCATGTGCTCAAGAGTTGTTTTCCCGGGTTGCGCCACCACCTGTTGCAGTGTGGGCTCTCCGACCCCAGGGAGCTTGCACGGGAGGCAGACCTTTGGGTGAGTGCCAGAGAGTCTGAGAGGGCAGTGGGGAGTGATCCTGAAGGGAGTGGTGCAGGGATCTTCCAACCCAGCGAGGTGGGAGAGGTGGAGAATCGCCCAGCTAGGTCCCAGGAAGGTGAGAGGGTTGTAGGGCCTCACATCCTATCCATAGGAAGGAGTGAGACGGGGAGGTGTCCCGAGGTGCCCCAACCGCAGTCTCAGGGCCTGGAGAGTTCCCTAAGGGAACCCCAGGTTGGGAGCCTAGGCTGTCCCGATGGGCCGTCCAGGGAAGGGGATCCCCTAGTGTCAGGAGAACCCGGGGCATCGGTAATCCGAGCTCCAGGGGTTCTGGGATCTGCCCAGCCACAGGGTTTAGATCCTGGGCTGGGGTGCCAGGTTCAGGGGCTGCCTGACCTGGCGGGAGGGACGTCTGTAACCAGTGTCCCTCCGGAGTTGACTTCCAGGGGTACTTCTCCAGGTGGGAGGGTGCGGAACTCTGGAAGGGGTGCAGGGGAGGAAGGACTCGCCTCTGGCACCGGCTCAGCCACAGGGCTTAGATCCTGGGTTGGGAGGCCAGGGGCAGGTATTGCCTGACCTGGCGGGAGGGACGTCTGTAACCAGTGTCCCTCCGGAGCTGACTCCCAGGGGTACTTCTCCAGGTGGGAGGGTGCGGAACTCTGGGAGGGGTGCAGAGGGAGGGAGGACTCGCCTCTGGCACCGGGGCAACCTAAGGGTTTAGACCCTGGGTTGGTGGATCGGATGCAGGGTCACGGCCCTGGGAGAGAGTGGTGTTCTGAGGGTGCCCCGCACAGGAGGAGAGGGCGGAACCCCAGAAGGAGAGGTAGGGGAGGAGAGCCTCGCCCTACCTGGTGAACAGTGTGAGAGTGTGGTCCCTAGGTGGGAAGACCATTGGCAGTTTGGGACTGCACGGAGGAGGAGGAGAGTGGTCAACGGGTACTACGGGCCTGGGGCTACTGCCCCCACTCTGTGAGACAGCCAGGGCCAGAGACATCTGGATGGCCTAGGGCCCGGTCCTGGCTGCAGCCAACTAGGGAGCACCAGTGGGGTGGCCTAGTTGGGTCAAGAGGAGTTGAGAGAGGGAACCATCGGGTTCCAGAGTGGAGAAGAACCTGCGGGTGTTCCTGCAGTTGTGGGCCCGCGTCCAAGTTCTCTCGCCCTAAGCAGGGAAGCCCATCAAGGCATTGATCGGTCTACCCTGGCTTTTGGGTGGGAGGGGTTGTGTTGGACTTGGCCCTTTTGCCCTGAATTTTTTCGCTTGTGTGACAATAAAATATGGTGTGTCTGAACAGAACATAACAAATGCTGTGTAATATGGTACACACTGTTAGCGCCGCCATTTTAGAAAAGCACTGTGGAAAAATGTCACTGTTAAAATGGACGCCATGCCTGCCTGCCCATGTGACGCCTGACTGAGGTGGGTTGGCAGCCTAGTGGTTTGTCCCCCAGCGCCCCCTGCTTTTGGAGGGAAGCGTCGCACCGAGGGTGCTCTACTCCTCCCCTGAACCAGTTAGAACCGGTTCCGGAGAGAACCTTCTAGCTGCCATGTGAGGAGACTGAGGCAGTGCAGAGCCTGGACTGAAGGGAAGGGACCTTCTGCCAGGGGAGACCGCCACATTGGGCCTGTGTGCTGGCCCCTGTGCCCATCTACACCCCCTGTTGGCCCCAGGGCCAATGAAGAGACATTGCCGGAGTGGAGGCTGCTGTGCTGGCAGGATTGCCACCCTACCGGAGGATGACCGTTCTGAGGAGCTGCTGCTTCGGGACTGGTGAGCCGCCCTCCTAGCCACTGATCTCGCCCTGCATTACATGTCTCTTGGCCTCTAGCGCCTGTGGAGCGCTATATCTGCGGTGCCAGAAGAAGGGAGAGGGTGCCTGCAGCGCTGGATTGCCAGAGCGCTACTTACCCTGGGGGACCCTGGAGGTGGGAGCGCTGCCTGTGCCTGCCTGCATGAAGAGGAGGGCTGATGCCTGCACCCTAGCGCTGTGCCCTGGAGTCTGGAGAGCGCTGTAACCCCCTGAAGACACCGTCTGCAAAGCGCTGTGGGGGACTGTGTAGCGCTAAGAAGGGGAGCGCTGCTCATGTGCTGCTGAGGGGAGCCGATTCCTCCAAGTGGCGGGTGCCCACCCCGCTGGTGTGCTTATACTAGGAGGGAGCCTACCCTCTGTGAGGAAAAGAGGTGTGTGGCTGAAGAAACGGGTGCCTACCCCGAAACTTGTCCTTGTTGGAAGGCGGGAGCCCACCCCGCGCTCTAACGTGCCCAGGATCACCGCCGCGGCCGTGAGGGGAAGCGCTGACAAGGAGAGCGGGAGCCCACCCCGCATTTGTGATCCTTTGCGGGTGCCCACCCCGCGTTATTACTGTTAACATACAGCGGGAGCCTACCCCGCGTGTGTGCTTGTGCTAGGAGGGAGCCTACCCCTCTGTGAGGAGAAGAAGAGTTGCCTGGAATCACCGCCGGCCCGGGAGACCCAGGAGCGCTGCGCGGGCTTCCCGTGACGTCAGGGGAGCCGCGCTGGGATTGGCGCTGGTGAGAGCGCCTGAGGAAGTCCCGCCCCGCAAGCCAGCGGCTGAGGGAGGCCGTCGGGAGCCTCGCGGGCTCCGGAGTAAAGTCCCGGGCCCCACGAGGGAGGCCCGGGTGAAGAGAGTCTCGGGGTCGAAGAACCGGAGCGGGAGCCCACCCCGCCGGTCCGTGTCCCGCAAGAGGAGCGGGAGGAGTCTAGAGCCTCACGGGCTCACCGTCGAAGTCCCGGGTCCCAGGAGGGGCCCGGGTGAAGCCGAGAGGCGCTGCTGATGGCGGGGCTCCCAGGAGCTTGGAGGACCCCGACGTCAACCAAAGAGAGAAGGAAGTGGAGGGGCTCCCGTGACTGGAGGAGAGCCCCGGGCGCCGCCGGAGTCGTGTGGAGCCTCGCCGGCTCCAGGACCAAGTCCCGGTTCCCAGGAAGGGCCCCGGGTGAAGAGTGAGTGCCACGCCTGCAGGAAAGCCGGTGAGTGGGGCCAAGGCTGCTGGTGGTTGGGGGTGACGTCGGTGCACATTGTCGGTGCCCACCTCCCCCCTTGTTGCTAAGAGGGCACCGGTGTGCCCGCGCTGACTTCACAGCTGCCCCGTATAACAGTGGGCAGCTGCAACGTGTTGGGGCCTACCTTTACACCCCGAGTCCCGGAGGGGGCTCGTAGAGAATTGCGGGTGCCAGGAGGGCCTCCAGGGGGCCCATTGTGAAGCTGGGGGTGCGTCGGGGCACATTGCCGGTGCCCGCCCCGTTGCCGTGCGGATCCCTACAGCTGCCCCGCTGGCAGTGGGCAGCTGCGACGTAGGAGGCACTTGATGTTTAGGGGGTCCCAGAGGCACCGAAAGTGCCAGTGACCCTTGGGGACACACAGCGGCACCGCAGTAGCGGGCCGCTGCAACGATTGGGCATAGTTACCCTGCCCTTGACTTGGTCGGGGGTGGTGTCGGGCACATTGTCGGTGCCCGCCTTCCCCCTGTGTTGCACTGTCTTTACAGCTGCCCCGGATCACAGTGGGCAGCTGCAACGTTCGTTGAGGGACTTTACCTTGCCAGGGGCCCGGAGTCGGGCTCCCTGTGTGAAGTGGCGCGCAGGCTAATCTGCAGCGAGGGGTTATGCCAGGCTTGTAAGGCCTTTACTAAATGGAATAGGGGCCTAAGCACAACTGCTGTATGACTTACCTGCATTATGACTTTCACCAAATTGAATGTACCTACCTGAATTGAACCTGATTCATCCCATGCTTTTGTTAATGCTGGCAGCGGCCCGATTGGCGCTGCCCTGTACATAGTCCCCACTGTTTTATGTATACCGGGTGCCGGTTGGCGCCGTGTTACCAATGTGGTTTACCATCTGCTAGGCTGTTGCCCAATACAGATGCTAATTTTCTTACTCCAACTGGTGTAGTCTCCTTTTTGTAGTGTGCCTGGTGTGTCGCCTGTGTGTGTTGCGCGGATGCTTTACACATTTCCTCTGGAGTTTGGCCTGCCCGCTCTGCACCACGCTACCCGTTTCCAACACACTTCCATTGTCGGTGACAGGCCGAGTGGCTCTCACCAAAATGGTGATCTTCACACGGTATCTATATTACTTTGCGAACTTACCACTATACATCCCTCCTTCCTTTTTTCTCCCTCTAGAGAGGTTGGTTAGAGATTTTATATGGGGCAGCTCTCGACATCGAGCGGCAATGAGGAAGCTCTACTTGCCCACAGACCAAGGAGACTTCGTGCCCCCAAATTTGGAACAGGTATACCTAGCGGCACAGCTACAATGGGTGGAAAGATGGCTGGCTGATCGCCAACTTTGCGACACGGCGTCTACACAACCACCCTGCTCCTTAACTACTCTGACTAGACTGTTTCACCCTGGAGTGAAAGCAAAACCACGGGGTCACTACTGCTTGGCGTGGTGTATAGGTGTTACCATAGGAGTTTGTATGTTACCCGAAATGTGAAACAATAGGCGCCTACTTTACCACTAGAAGGAACGCCTAGGGGGCACACTATGAGTACGGCCGCTGAGCTGCGGGGCTGGCAAGAGGCAGGAATTCAGGATATTCAGGGAGACCTATATCGGGAGGGTGTCCTAATCTCATATGACACACTAGTAAAACAAGACGGGTTGCATCCAGGACAATTCCTACTACACCTCTCGCTCTTGGGCTCTTGGCTGCCCTTACTTCTAAGTGGGGGGACTTAACCAACGAGCCCCCAACTCATCTTACCATACAGTCCCTACACATAATGGGATGAGGCGGACATCTCACGCGGTGGTTCGCTGCCTCACTAAGACAACACACTGCAATTACATTGGCACCGCTTCGACTCCACTGGGAGGGAGACCTGCACCATCCGTTCACAGACCACGAATGGGCCTCAGTGCTGGAGAGCCCTGTATATCCCCAGGAATGTTCGCCTATGCCAATTACAGTATTACATCACACAGAGAGCATATCTCACACCCGCTAAAATTAATCAATACTTTGGCCGTGTAGACGCTACTTATCCTCGTTGCCGCCTCACTGACGCAGATCTACTCCATATGTTATGGGAATGCCCCTACCTGCACAGGTACTGGAGGGAAGTAGCAGACACTCTTACCCAATGCACAGATCGCACCCTCCCATTTGAATGGAAGACCTACATATTACATCTTTACCGTAGAAGCTGGAAACACAAAGTGACTTCTAGGTTCCTAGATCTGGGATTCATGGCAGCTAGGAGACTGATCACCAGGAGATGAAAGGCTCCTGATCCCCCTCACATATTAGCGTAGAGGCACTCCATGCTGACATGGAATAAGGCTGAGAGTATTGCACTACGCCTATAGGACACCTGGGTATCCGCAGGACCCCACTTGCCACAAGCTGGGACACGGTGTTAGCTGAGTTACAAAACATTCACAATACCAACACAGAGGCTCCACCCTCTACTAACACCACTGCATATGAGTAATCATCAGGAGTGGAGGGCAAATGCTGAAAAGGATGTGGATCTGAGATAATAGGCGGCATACATGAAGGCGCATTACCCAATACTACCCCTTGTACACACACCAGATTCCCCTTTATATGCGATAGTGCAAAGGACACACTAGGTGGGGGGACCAGGGAACACTCCAATTTTACCACACAATCACCTGTTATGTTTTAAGTTTTCCCTGTTATATTATTACCCGCCTTCCTAGTTCACAGACCACTGCACAGTGAGCGCTTACCGAGCCGACATGCATTATGTATTTAGGCGCAGCAGAGCTATCATGAGCACCAGCGATTAATATCTGAGGCACAAGTACACACAGCAGTAATATATGTACCCTGTAGACAGAAGTGTGGATCTATTCTGATTGAATCTGCACCGATATATACTCACTATCAATGTACCCACCAAATGGCTATTACCAAAAGTAATGTATACTGTGTATGTCTGTACTGTTTATGAAAACCTAATAAAAACAGATTCAAACAAGAGACTCAATGGGGGAGTGGGTGGATTGGTAGGGAAAGGGCAAATCATCCTTTCCATTGGATTCCTTTGGAAAAGTCTTAGGTATTCTCCACATGCCTCTGTCAAACACCATATGCTCATCGCTTCCCCACAATGTAATGATACTCATGTATTCCAGAACTCTTCCACGCACTACAAACTAATTAAAAACGTTTATAGCCTAGGGGAGCAGGGATGAAAACAGGGGTGGGGGATGTCAAGGCTAATCCTTGAAGAAATAAATTCTTCTATTCCACTACTGGAATGCCAGACCATGCAAATATTAAAGATATATGTGAAGTCTTCAGCAGTACTTAATATGTAAAAAAGTATGTGCCAGAGCCCAAAGTTTTTCTCAAGAGGCCACTGTAGCATGAACCGTCCACAGCCTCTACAAGCGCGGCCAAATTGCTGTACCAGCAAAAGTACTAATCAGCTCACTCCTAAAAGTGCAATTACTTAGACTACTCCGGGCCACAAAGTTGTAAGAATGGTCTGCACGCGGCGGTATCATTAATTTTTTATATTTTTTTGTTAAACACTATGCTGATGAGTTCACTTCAAAAACAGACAAATAGTGCGACCATGTGGTGGATAGGCATACAGGGCCACCATGTGGAGGACTGTCATAATTGCTGGTGTTGAGAAATAAGTGTTGGTGCTGAGTACCGTCAAACACCGGCTCAAATTAACGACCGGGCAGACCAGCATCTGCCTGACTGGACAGAACAGACTTGACAGGACAACATCTGCAACACCCCTGAACAAAAGGGACATCAACCCACAATTGATGCTGAAACAGCAGTGCTCTAGAATTTGCTGCGACAAGGCAGGTCATAGTTGTCGAGACATCCCCAAGGCGTGTGCATGAAGAAGGTCCCGGGATGGACTTCCCTGGGAGCAATTTGCAGAACAATATGGTGCTGGCAACAGAAGCTTTAGAGCTGGAGCTATTATAACAAAATCCTAATTGTCGTTCCTTGTGCTAATGCTGATCGTACAAGAAAAGAGGTTCTCCTTGGCAAAGTCAACAAATTAACCGCCAACCTCTTCCCTCAGGGAGATCCCTGGCCACCTGCATCTCAATCGCTTTTCTTGTTTTATTTTTTTTATTTTTCTGTTCTTTCCTTCCCTGCCCCGCTCCCCCAAAACATTGCATTCCTAACGACATGTCAGCTAGGCCCTTCACCAGCCCTGAGGGGCGCTGGGCCTTTGCAAAGTTAGGCTGACATTTGCTCTCCTCCAATAAAAAATATTTAGTCCATTAAACATAAATACCTGTCGTTATGATGCATGGACTTGGTACAAGCCTCCTGCGTCCCTGCAATGTTTATTACAGCCAAACAACTGCAATGCCTGCATGTTTTCAACTTTAGTGTATTGATTAAACTTTTAAATGGCTGCTATATATCCCTGGGACATCAGGAAGATTAATTTGCGTCAATGTTCATCTGTAATTCATTAGCCATTTATTCTTTACAACCACATGGGCTATCAAGAAAATGCAGGCCATTTTTCACCATGTGCTAGCTTCGGAAACAGATCCTGAAATTTGTACTGCATACCAATCAGCTCTCAGGGCCAGGCCACTTACACTGGCGGCCTTTTTTCACAACTTACAGCTGGGAGTAATGACTGGATAGCAAGACGTAAAAATTGTACGGGGGCACCAGAAACGGCGTACTCCTGGCCGGTGCGCAGGGTGACTGACAAACGAACTGCCTTGTTTCCTGCATTGGATTGATTCGCTATTCTTGTGATGGACTGAAACGGAGCCGCAGGTTTCTCCAGTGAAGACCACACACAAGGAAGGGAGCCCCTCCTTTCAGCTCACGTTTCTAAAAATTGGCAGTTTGCACTACAAAGACATGAGTTGCTGTTTGCTCTGGCTGTTACCATCTTGAACATGGACCACACCAGTTTATCCAACAAGGTTAAAACGCTGTGAAAGGAAGAAAACACTGTCATATCCCATTACAAAATATTCTGAAGGATTACTCTGTCAATCGTGGTCTCGGCAATTGTGTCAGAATGCACAGAGGGCCAAGTGGCAGATTTGCAGATCTCTACCAATAAAACGTCTATTCTATAATTACAGTAGCTGGTGCTGCTGTTCCTTTAGTGCGCCTAACTCTTGGCTAGGGCCCGTCAATAATTTAAAGCAAAAAGAAACACAATGAGCTAGCCATAAATTAAGGTCTGTGTGGCATGTTAAGAAAGTATTTCTTCTCTGTTAAGCTTTACAATCGGTAAGCATTATATGTTATGCTATTGGCTCTTTATATGTTCTACTGTGGAATGTTGCTTGTATCTGTTTGAATAGGACTGGGCGTTGCATTCTCTGGGCCCTTTGTACCAGCAGCGTCTTTACTTCTTTCCTCTACAATAAAGAAACATAAAATCTACATGTCGGAGTGTTTTCTACACACAACAAATTTGGCGACGAGGATGGACACTCAAAATGGCAACCTGTTAAAAAAAAGAAAAAACACTAACACTTGGTAAGAAGTGCTCATCGAATTAGTGGTCTCGAGGCAAACGTTAAGTATTTATGTCTCAGTGGAGATGTCTCCTTAGGAGAGTAAACTGGACTACCAAAACGACTGAGCTAGAAGCAGAACGACAGCCTTAAGTAAGATATTGAGATTAGTCTGATAGACAACTGTATCCAAATGCAATAAAGTTTATAAAGGATCAGCAATGATTGTCTGGATGTCATTGAATCCTAATTCGAAAATCAAAATGATGAGAACCAGAGTGATAAAAGTGGGCTGTCACAAAGGGCCCTAATCAATGGATAGCAGTGAGATCTCCTCAATTACACAAGGACGACCAATTCCAAAAGATGAAAGACATAAAACTACAGATGATGAAAGAAGGGAATTTTGCCTCATATCTTTCTGTAATACCTTTGTGTAAGCAATGTAGGATTTGGCGCTGCTCTTATAGTTTTTGATGTCTCACAGCCCAGCACATAAGTAACCGCGAATGAGCGAGGGAGAACCTTGGACCGCAGGGAGAAGCGGTCAAACAAGGTAAGGCACGTGAGCATGGATACATGTGTACATTTATGGGCTGAATACTTAAGAATGACAGCCTCCTCCTACCTTCTGTTTCTTTTAGAAGGCAAGGAGGGAAACCCACCAGCTGCCATTCATTGCGTTTCTGATGCACTCCAAACAACTCCACAACCATCATCGAGCATACGCAATGACTAACTCACCAAAGCAGTCACACGTGCAGCCTAGGGACCGAGATAGAACAGTGGCAGCCTGGTTCAATATCTTGTCTCTCAGCACTCCAGCGAAGGAGTCCTGGTGTCCCTGTCCTCTCACCAACTGACCTCCTTATGCTTATGAGCAAGCAGCATCCTAGCAGATCTACCTCATATGAACTCTTTCACCAACTCTGCTCTTTCCAAGGAATGTGTAGATTTTTGAGGGCAAAAGGCGGCCCTGCCTGTTCCTGCTGTCTTCCTTTGTGAAATTTGGTGAACAAATCAGCACAGAACAGGGGACAGGCTGGTGCTTGGCCACAGACTAGTGCAAGGCGTCAAACTGTCACTAGTCACAGACAGTAGAGAGAGTTTGCTGAGCATTTTATTCGTCATTCGGTGCAGACAACACAGCTTTCCCAACTTGCTGCATACAGCAGAGCTATTCCACACAGGTATCCCTTGTCCAACGGACACCGCACTCAGTGCACAAAGCAGAGCCATGCTTCTCCTGCCAGAGGTAGCAGAGATAGCCCTCATTTGCTACAGCTATCCCTCCCTTGCCACAGACAGCAGTCTTGCTCAACTGACCTGTGCATGCATAGGCACATCTGACCTGTCTGTGGATCTGTCTGCCCTTACATACTTGTCTGTCTAGTTGTCTACATCCATCCCTTCTAAGTATCCCTGGACAGAGACTTCAAGGACATAGGATTTAGAGGGAGCATAAGCGAAAGAGAACCACAAGAGACAACTCTGGCAGGACAGGGACACACTGGTGCAAGGGCACAGGGAAGAGAAACTGTCATGCAAGAAACATTGCGCCCAGAAATACCGTACAAAGGGTAACAGGGAGACTAAACACAAGAGCAACAGCAAATGACAAGGGCAGATGTACCTCATGTACGGCCAGACGAGTAATTAGAAAACTACAATGGTGTTGGCTCCATTAGCATGTAGATCAGGGACAGAACACCACAGACAAGAAACAGAAGATCCACTCACTCTGCACGCCCCATTGGAGACCCTCCACTCGGTAATCTTCCAACCATAGATATTTGTCTGTCCACAAGATCATAAATCTCAAACAGGCCAATTAAGTGGCATTGTCAATGAATCAATATTAAACGCTGTTTGATTATTATCAAATAATTATAAAAGCACAGATAAAAGACAAAAAAGGATCATAATCCAATGGAAAGCAACAACGCTACTGATCCCAGAGAAATAAAGATTTAATGTTGTTTTTCTCTAATATTCAAATAGATGTTTCGCATAAGAACCGATTGAACAAAGGCTATTTGTACAGTACTTCTGTCATGAGATGAAGTCCATATGTATGTTGCCCTCACCTTCAAAATGAGAAACACTGAGAATGACATTGTTCAAAACTTCAGCCCAAACAAACATTGCATTCTTGATTCCTTGCACAAAAGGTTCCTCGAAGGATCTCAGCTAAACCTGATTCCAGCTCAAACTCCCATTTGCATCCGAATTGTGATTCCAAATCAAGTGGTAAGTATACTTATCCCACGGGTATTTTTTGTATAGTAAAACCTGGCACAAAAAGTACAGGTAAATGGCAAATATTTTTTAACTGCGCACTTCGGAACACGGGAAAAAACAGGCAATTTGCATATTATCCCCCATTCCGAGATCCAAAACTCAAACTGGTTTAGTGATTGTGAACCCACTAATTACTGCAACTCGCAGTATCCTAAATTATGGGTGTGCAATCACCACACCGAAATAGCACCCGACATCGAAGGAGGACTGAAGTCTTTTCTGATTTAGATATAAAAAAAAATAGTATTGGTGTCACAAATGAATGCCCTTGCAATTGAGGAAGGCATTTAAAGACATAAACACTAGTCAGAAGGGCCATAGTGTTTGCTCAGAAACAGCTTGGATCTATCTTGTAAGAACAAGACATTGGTAAGATGGTACCCACACAAGGCACGTAATTCAGAGCTGGAGGAAACTGTCACAAATCCCAGATGAGGAAAACGTAAAGCATCACATAATGGTAGTGATCATACCACCACAGCAGTGACATGATACTGCTATTGAGCTACCCTGCTGATTTTTCTCGAAAGGATTTGAAATATTTGATCAATTTCTCGTGAATTTGCCCAGTTTTCAGTTTTTGCCTTGTTAGTGTTCGAATGCCTGGGTTTGTAAGGCACATGAATGAAAGAAAAGTCCATGTAGGGAGAAGTCCTGTAAAACACTCTATGAACTCACTGAAATAGTAAGGCACTAAACAAGTTTACGAAACAGAAGTCAAATAAGTTTACACATCAAGAGAAGCATAAGTAAGCAGGGTTTTATGAGTTTGCGAGTTTTTAGGTCATCTGGCATAGCACACAATAGGGATGGTAGCCTGTCCCATCTGTTTCCTGCAAGCAAAAAGAAGGAAAGGCAACCTAGTCTAGATGGGTGACTACTTTGAACAGTTAACAAGTTTGGATTACTAGATCTTAAGTCTTGGGATGAAACATACCGATTCAAAGGAGAATTGGAGATAGCGGGTCCCTTTACAAGTGTGGCTTTATGAGAAAAGCGCATTACTTTAAACATCACCCAGGGCAGCGTGGGGAGGACAGGTAGATGTTTCAAAATATGGGCCCTGCGCTGCAGACCCAAAAGAAGTGGGCAGACAGATTTTGAATTATTTGCCGCAGTCGTAACATATATTTAGGCAAATCCAAGTACACAGCATTACCATAATGAAGTCTGGATGCAGCTACATCTTTCTACAAGTAGACGGCAATAGAGTGTGCATTTTCTTCCATGTATGTAACGCCAAGCAGCATGAAGAGGTCAGCTTAGCCAGATGAGGTTTAAATAGTATTGGCTTGTGAGAAGCATGCAGAGATTCTAGCTTGAGGAAAGGGTAAAGGCGTATTCCCCATAGAGAATGGCCAGCTGGTGCCAGACCATGGAGAGGCAGGGCCAAACACCAAGACCTCTGTTTTCCCCATTGTTCAGGTTGCGATCATTGTTGAACACCAAACTAGTGATGTCAACCAGACGCTTCTAAAATTCTTCCTTCTGTATGATTGACCTTTTCTGAAGGATACACAAGATAAGTTACATGTCATCCGCGTAACACCTAAAATCTTCCTGAAACAAAGTGCTTTAGAAGCTGGCCGATAAAAGGACATCTCTTGTGTGGAGTCAAATCCCTTCACAACAACGAATTGAGAGTTATAGTTAAATAGGTAACATCATCTGATGTGCTCTCTGATATGAATAAACTCATTTTATAATTTGGTGGTTGTAATGTATCGGCCCGATCCAAACAGGACAGTGCTATCCTTCATACTGCACACCATCCCTTCCCTATCGCACTACCAACATCAAACTCTCTCTTTTTTGGTTGATTTTCCCCTCCTCCTTTCCCCTCCCTCCGAATGTTTTGGTATTGATTGAAATGTGGAACTCCTGTTTTCGGGTTCCAGTCCATAGTTTGTAAGTCACCAATTCTACCCAGTTGTTCTCAAGATGCACTTAGTGATTTCATTTTTTATTTTCTTCATAGTTACAGTCTGGTTCTGTACTGCATCTTAAGCTTCCTCAGATACTGTGTACCTTGACAACCTGAAAAGCTAGGTTAAAGTATTTTTTTTAAACGGTATAAAGGGGGACACACCCAAAAAAAACAGCCAAATATATTCGAGTTGTCTAGGTTTTTCCTTTTCTTGGCCTGTAGTCATTCAATTTGAGGTTTCAGTCTCTGAAATAGAAAATATCACAGTGTTCAATTCTACAACAAGCAGCGGAGCTGAGAGGGGCAAACCTAGGTCTCCTTTCTAAGCACTTAGACATAATCCGACTATTGTGAATGTTAAATAGCTCTTTAAAGATCGCCAAATCTGCAACACACTGGACAAAAGGGCCACAGAAGTGGTTCTGCATGTCACAGTGGATGGAGAGCTCCATGCTAAAGTCATACGTTGCGTAGCTGGATACTCTGTGAGTGTCCTTAGTGGGACTATCTCCCTCTCCCTCCTGAGGCTAAGGATTCTCAGGAAAGCCAGGCCTCGTTAACGATCTTACTGGGAGATGTCTTCGTAGCAGTAACAGCCACCCGATGCTTATCCCACCCTATTGGTCTTCTCATGCCTTTGTTGGGAAGCAAGGGAGGAATATCCTTTGAGGGACATGCTGAAGCTACAGCAACCAGGGAACGCATAAGAAGTCACTTCACTGTCAAGGTATTTACTTATCCACCACCCCAGTAACAGAAAAGTCAGAAGAGTTGAGTGGACAAGTCACCTGACAGCAGAGAAAGTGCTTTGCTGCCCTGTCACATCTGGGATCCTTCCTGAACAATGGCAACGAATGCTAGGAACATGGAGGTCGTGCTCTGCTACAACCAGCACCAGGGCTCTCTTAGTGGGCAGCAAAGCATGAGGTCTGGTGAGAGCCTTTCTGTGGTCCTCTCATCTTCGGAGATACATCAGGCAGAACCATGATATGTCAATGCAGCACTGGGAGGACATGATCACTTTCATGGTACCAAAGAAGAGCTCTCAAGTTCCACCTGGGACAGCTGCAACGCAAGGGGTGGAAAAGGCAGAGCAAAGCCAAAGATGTTCTGCAAAGACATAATCAATGACTGAGTATATCTGATAGCACACTCTGAAAGGATACATCTCACTTTCCTTTCTTATTTAAAATTAATTGATAGGACTAATCAGAACCCTACATGCAAAAGCAAAAAGAAGCCAAGGGGGTGTTCTGGGGCTCTAGAAAAAAGAAACACCGCTTTACTCTAAGAACTAAGAAGGTTGCAGTGCATATCAGCCCACAGAAACTGATCAGAAACGGAGGACACTGACCGCAGGAGATGATCGGGGAGAAAATAACCAGGCTGGTTGGAGGGGGTACTCTTTGCTACCTATAGCATTAAATGATATAACTGAAAGCAGCTACCAGTCCTGCCGCAAGGTGACAATCATTCCTGCTAATTCAGGACAGAAAGTTGTACAAGAGAGAATAAAGATCATACCTTTTTCGGTGTTTCCAACATTCTCTTGGTTTTGGAAGTACCCATTTCCTCACCTGTAACCTGATGTGGTTTGTTCAGCCGGAGATATCAATAACAATATCGTAAGTTACATGAGTGTGGTCGTATCTCAGGGTAAAGCTGGGTGTCTCTCGGCTGTCTCTGAAATCCACAGCCAGCAGCCATGATGATCACAGTCAGTGGGCGAATGAATACAACGGCTAACCATGGAAGATTATGATGAAAGGAGGAGTCTGTGCCCCCTGAATCAGTACCCCCTCCCTGGCAGAAAGGAAGGAACTCCTATCCTCAGCCCTGCACATCCACACTCCTTTGAATCACTGCAGAATGAGTTTGAGCTGTATTATGATGCATGGTTAGTGGTCAGAGGTTTGAACCCCCATTTTGATTTCTTTACTCCGGCATCCATTGCAGTGATTAACCAAATGACGCCCGGTCAGGGCCCGTGCTACAATAAAGTGAGTGAAGGCACCGGCCTCCTTGCACCTCCCGAAATAGCCACCAGGGCGCCTACAAATGAGCTAAAAGGGCCTTGCTACTAAGGGAAAAGGGTCTGTCCTACAACCAAAAATATTGTTCTGCCTGTGACTCCAAAAATGTATGCGCTGGTAGTGCACTCGAAACATAATGTTCTGGTCCCAGACTTCCATTTAGCAAGCTAATGCACTCTGAGAGTTGTAGTTTTTGTTCACACCACTCCAAGCACTGGGACTAAGATTACAACGTTCTGTAAAAAACAGAAAAAAGCAGCCCATGACTGTGGCATGGCGGTTCTAGTGCCAAGGAGTCACCTGGCAACTCTAACAATGATTGAAGGGAACTGACAAGACGGCAGCACGATTCTTTTCTGAGCAGAACGTTATGTTCTGCTGGACTTCGGATACCCAGCAGGGTACCTTCCGCTGGAGCCGCCTTTTCACATCAGCCTCGCCACTTTGCCTCTCCCCCCTCACTTGCTCCTATAAACACTCCTTTGGCAGCCGCAGGCCTCTCTCTTGAGGCTGGCTGTTTGAGAGAGCGCAGATCCTGCCCTCCCCAACCTCTCATCCCAGGATCACTCATCGCGGCTTAAGCTTGTCTGGCTTGCACTAGCCATGACCTGGACACTGCACATGCTCCGGTTTAAGATGGGAACCAAGCCTAAAGCATTGCCTGGCCAGTGGCCACATCCTCGTATTGTTTACAGAGAAGACTCACGTTCACCTCACACCATAAGCCCACAAAGCAGCCTCGAAGGACACCTCGGGGCTTGTTCATGCTCTCTGCGAACAGGAGTCTGAAACATTTACCTTGCCTTTACAATCTTTCTTTCCTGTTGTTTTAATTCAAGGAAGCCTGTCCCACACCTTATTATTTTGAAGAATTTCTGGAGCACAATACTGCAAACCGAATCCACTCTAAACGCGCATTTCCACTGCCTGCCTTCTCAGGGTCTAATTATTAGTATGGATTTGAATACAGTTCTAATATGGATATTGTTGCTACGGATTCTGATTGGAAGCTGTTGAGTAGTCCAGACCGCTCTAAGAATCCTCATCCTCCTCTGGAAACCAGATAGACTCTGCGGATCCGAGCTGCTGCCAAGGAAGAGGACCCCAGGTTGCAGTTTGAGTTGAGTAAATAAATACACCTTCAGTTAGGGCTGACGGAGTTTGGTGACAAGCCCTTGCATATGAGGCAGAGGCAGGAAATGCATGTGTTTTTTGTACAGAGAGTCAGTGGTAAGACTTGCCAGTGGGTGAAGTACGACCCCAAGAATTTTGCATCACAGCCAGTCTCAGTTCTCAAATTTACAATCCGAGGAAAGATCTGTAGTGAGTCCAATGCATTTCTGCTGTAAATCGAGATTTTTCACATTTCAGACACCCTGAACTTGTATTTCAGCCATACTTCGGTCCTGTGCACCAGCAAAAGCCGACATGTGACCACAAAAGTTTTTTTTCTGTTCCATAGATGAAATGTGAACAATGTGAAGGCTTGCCCTTCGGATTACATAAATCCTCACAGTGACCCCTTAATTCCCAGCTATCTCCTATTATGAACCTTGTAGTGGAAGGCCAAGAATCTACATCTAGAACTGCTTTATAAGAGTGGAGCAGCGTAATTTTGGCCCCACCCTTTCATGTTTAACTAGGCCACATACATGTTTACGTATGGCCTTGTGTACTCGTGTGATGTAACCTTAATAATGTAATGTAGTGTACTTGAACAGTTACAGAAAGTGCATCTCCCGTTTAACCTCAAAATGTATATGAGTATGTACTAACTGTTTCCTTACAGTAACGAGTTGCAGATCTCACATATATCTACATTTGTGTGGTTTGATTAATATTGTCAATTCTTATATATCTGTGTATTCATTTAAATAATGCTCTCCATATATTTTATAACTGAAATTGTATATATTTGAATAGTGCTTTACATCTGTATTATAACTGTTAGACCTGACATATTTGGTGTGTTTTTCCCCTGTCTTCTTGCTTCTGACATCCCGTCTTTTACTATATGCTGCATTTCCTTTTTGCTGGTTTTAGGACTCTGGGCACTTTACCACTGCTGACCGGTGCTAAAGTGCAAGTGCCCCCATTGTAAAATGTACTTTTAGTTGGTTTAGTCATAATTGGCATATTTGATTTACTAGTAAGTCGCTAGTAAAGTGCACCAGGTGTGCCCAGGGCCTGTAAATCAAATGATACTTATGGGCCTGCAACACTGATTGTGCCAACCACACGAGTAGCCCTGCAAACATATTTCAGACCTGCCACTGCAGTGTCTGTGTGTGCATTTTTAAACTGCCATTTCAACCTGGCAAGTGCACCCACTTGCCAGGCCCAAACCTTGTCTTTTACTACATGTAAGTCACCCCTAAGGTAGGCCCAAGCCAGCCCATTGGGTAGGTTGTAGTGTATTTAAAAGGTAGGAAATGTATTGGTGTGCTTTACATGTCCTGATAGTGAAATACTGCTAATTTCGTTTTTCACTATTGCAAGGCCAATCTCTCCCAAATATGGAGATTGCCTTGAAATATCTTTTAAGTGTAATTTCCCATTGGGAGCTGATAGAGATTTGGAGTTTGGGATCTCTGAACTCACAATTTAAAAGTACATCTTTTGGTGAAGTTGGTTTCTAAATTGCGTGTTTGAAAATGCCACTTTTAGAAGTTTGGGCTGGACTGTTCCTATGAGGAGCAGGGCCAAGACTGATTTTCATATGGCTGGGTTCAAACTGGGGTGGCATAGTGAGCAAAAGAACGATGGATTTAACCCACATCTGTTGACTAGGGGTGAGTGGTTGAAAAGTTTCAGCACTCCGTCCATCATCTTGTTGTGTTTCCTATGTTCGCGCTAAGTGGCCAAGGGCATGCCCAGATGTGGGTCCCTTTCTCGCTGTGCCACTGGATTCAAGCTAGCCTGGCTGATGAGGGGTAATACTCCAAACCCAGTCTCAGGATGCTTGTTTACGGTCCAGGGAGGACCTGGCCTGGCAGTTCGGGCTGGACTGTTCCCATGAGGAGCAGGGTCAAGACTGATTTGCGTATGGGTGGGTTCAAACTTGGGTGGCATAGTGAGCGAAAGAACGATGGATTCAACCCAGATCTGTTTACTGGGGTAAAAGTTTCAGCACTCCGTCCATCATCTTGTTGTGTTTGCTATGTTCGCCCTAAGCGGCCAAGGATATGCCCAGACGTGGGTCCCTTGCTCGCTGTGCCGCTGGATTCAAGCTAGCCTTGCTGGTGAGTGGTGATACCCCGAAACCAGTCCCAGGATGCTTGTTTCTGGTCTAGGGAGGACCTGGGCTGGCAGTGAATTCTGAAATTGGTTTTTTGTTTTGCTCTTTACAAATGTTTTTATGATAGATTTGAAGTAGTGGGAGACATCAAGTCTTTTCCTGAAGAAGGTGGTTGGATTACTCAAACCCACCGAAACGCGTCGATGCTGATTTATTAAAGCACTAAATCGACTCAGCCTTGGTTAAACAAGAGACTTTTTCACAACAGTGGTTTGATCAATGATTTTTGCTCGATTAGTGTGCCAAAATGACAAAACGTAATGTCTATGACATTCTCCTATTGTAATAATATGCATCTTTACTGTTGCATTTTGTAATGATTTATTTGATTTTAGAATAATTCTGGTGTGGTTTTTTGAATTTGCATATAGAATAACTTACTTTGCACATATTTATTGTTATATTGAATGTATTTTATATATGATATTTTTAACCGTTTAACAATAAAAAAATATACACTGGATTATGCAATTAATCAGTATTTCTTGGTGATATTGGTTGAATTTGGGATGAATGGTGTATGATTTGCAATCGGGCTTCTTGTAACACATCCAAAGGGAAATTGTTTAATTTTGACTAGCTGGCACTGTTCGCCCTAAGTGGCCAAGGGTATGCCCGACATGGGATCCTTGCTCGCTGTGCCACTGGATTCAAGCTAGCCTTGCTGATGAGTGTTGATACCCCGAAACCAGTCGAAGGATGCTTGTTTCCGGGCCAGGGAGGACCTGGCCTAGCAGTTTGGGCTGGACTGTTCCCATGAGGAGCAGGGACAAGAGTGATTTGCATATGTTTGTATATGTTTATGTTTATGGGATTTATAAAGCGCATGGCTGCCCAGGGGCTTCCCAGCGCTGCCGAGAGGAAGCTGAGTGTGGAAGAACATTAAGGGAACAGCCAGGTCTTAAGTTTTTTTCTGAAACTTCCTTCATCTCTGGTCAGTCTAAGCTCCTTAGCCAATGAGTTCCAGAGCTTTGGGGCCAGATATATGAATGATCTCCCTCCCCATCTCGATATCTTTATCCTTTGCGTGATCATAAGATAATCAGAGAGATTTATTAGGGACATATGGGGTGACCATAGTTTTTAACAGGGCTGGACCCCTATCGTACATGGCTCTGTGAGCTAGGCAAAGGGTTTTGAATCTCACCCTGGACTGGATGGGGAGCCAGTGCAGTTCTTTGAGCGAAGGTCTGACTGACTCCTGTCTAGGAATTTTTAGGAGCATCCTGGCTGCAGCATTCTGGACAACTTGTAGCCTATCAACAACGTATTTGGGAGAACCCAGATACAAGGAGTTGCTGTAGCCTAATCTTGAAGTCACTAGGGCCTGGAGCACCGTTCTGCGTGCCTGTTCAGGGATGAGGTCCATGATTTTCCAGATCATGCGCAATATGCCGAAACAGACAGCTGAAAGTTTTATGGCTTGAGTTTCCATGGACAGGTTGTGGTCAAGCCACATCCCCAGAATTTTTGTGGATGGCTTTGGAACAGGAGGGGCGCCCGAATCCTCTGGCCAGCTGATTTTAGCCCAGGGCCTTGGGCAGTTGCCCAGGAACATCAGGTCTGTTTTGTCACCATTCAGTTTTAGATTGGAATTGGTCATCCATTTGGCTATCTTTTCCAGGCATGGCACCAACTGAAGATGATTAGAGTTCATCTCTTCTGACACTGATACTACCAATTGTGTATCATCAGCGTAAGACACAATAGTTAGACCGAACTCCTGTACAATTTGTGCTAGAGGGGTCAGGTAAACATTGAACAGGGTTGGGCTGAGCGCAGAGCCCTGAGGAACTCCATGGGGGGGGGCGGAAATATATCAGATAGGTTGGCTGCTTCCATGCATTGGAATGATCTATCACTTAGGAATGAGAAAAGCCATTTTTTGTATTTTTTCTGGATCCTGATGTCGCTTAACCTCTGTATAAGAATATTATGGTCCACATTATCAAAGGTCGCGCTTAGATCTAAGAGAATAATGGCGGCAGATCCTCCTCTGTCCAGTATCATTTTTAGTTTATCTGTGATTGTTAGGAGGGCCGACTCTGTACTATGTCCTGGGCGGAACCCCATTTGCGTTTGGTGCAGGATGTTATTTTCCTGTGAGATTATACAATTGACATGCTTTTCTACTACTTTGCGCAAAATGGGTAGTAGTGAGATAGGACGGAAATTCCCCAAAACCAACGGATCAAATTGTGGTTTCTTGAGCAAAGGCTTCATGATGGCGTGTTTCCACATCTTAGGGACTATCCCAGTGCTCAGTGAGAGTGACAGGAGATCTGCCATCACGGAGAGAATGGGGTCACCGCCCTGAAGTAGGATGTGAGGAGGGGGGGGATCTAGTGGAGAGCCAGACTTAATTTTACTTAGGATTAGTCTCGTCTGTTCTTTGTTCAGTGTCAGGAAATAACTCAATATTGGAGGAGGAGGCAGGCTGGACAATTGACTATCCAGATTCAAAGTTGCTTGACTTTCTTCTGAGCATCCGCGAGGTTCAGGTGTAGTGAGTTGATTATATTTTCTACTTTATTATTGAAGAAAGTGGCTAGCTCATTGCATCTCTTTTTGGAGGATTGAGTCGCGTGGGAACCCTGTTCAGTCGTGGTGAGTGACTTCACGATTTTAAACAGTTTTTTGGGGGAATTGGCGCCCATATTTATCCTCTCCTCATAGAATTTTGCCTGCCCTAGTTTGATGTCGTCATGATATTGTCTGATGGCCCTTTTTTATACCAGCTTGAGGACTGGGGCAAAGGTTTTCCTCCAGTTTCTTTCGAGTTTCTTACAGTTTTTTTTTTTGGAGTAGCTAACTGGTTGTTAAACCAAGCTGCTCTTTTCGGATTGCATTGAGCTGTCTTTCTTAGTCTCTGGAAACATATGTCTATCAAGTGGTTGATCCAGTCTACCCATTGTTTATGTGCCTCATCAATGTCTTTTGTTAGTCCAGTTTACTGGAGCAGCCGTGGGCTAGTTCCTGCCTGAATTCAGTTTATCTACCGGTGGCATTTGTGTGACCGGTGTCGCAAACAAAAGACGGATATAAAAATTGTCAGACCACGGAACTTAGACTGGAGTGAGGACCTGCAGTCTGGGGTCATTTGAAAAAATGGGATCGAGGATATGCCCTTTTTCATGTGTGGGTGAGGTCACCAGCTGGGAAAGTTGCAGGGCCTCCAGATCTGATAAAAGTCTGTTTGCTGATAGATTACTGGTATCGTCGAGATGCAGACTAAGGTCACCAAGCGCTGTGATAGTGCCTTTGCCTACAATAAGGCTGGCCAAGATGTCGGGAAAGGCCTGTAGGAATGTCCTACTCTCCCCAGGGGGCCTGTAGACAAGAATTCCGGAGAAGGAGAGGGTGGGCGCCAGTGGTATTCTAAATAGCATAGCATCACATTTGACTAGTATCAGCGGAGTGATGGAGCAACTAAACTGTGATTTGTGGAAAATAGCCACCCCTCCTCCTATCTTTCCAACCCGGTCCTGTCTGCTGATGCCATATCCCGGGGGGAGCGTCATATTGATATCTGGCACCGAGCTCTCTTTGAGCCAGTTTTCTGTAATGAACAGACCCACCAAGAGCCTCTTCCTCTAGAAGCATCCCGATTTCTATCTTGTGTCCTGGTAGGGATCTGCAGTTTATCAACCCCATTTTTAAAAGGGCGTTATTGTCTTGGGTACCTCGTCTCCTTTTATGGTTATACAGGCTCCTGTCTGTGGCAAAATGGCTGGGCTCAAACTGGGGTGGCATAGTGAGCAAAAGAACAATGGATTCAACCCAGATTTGTTTACTGTGGGTGAGTGGTTGAAAAGTTTCAGCACTCCGTCCATCATCTTCAATCAATCAATCAATCAATCATGTCACTTATAAAGCGCACTACATACCCGCGAGGGTCTCAAGGCGCTGGGGGAAGAGGGGGTGGTGCTGCTACTGATCGAAGAGCCAGGTCTTGAGGAGTCTTCTGAAGGCCAGTAGGTCTTGGGTCTGTCGGAGGTTGGTGGGGTGGGTGTTCCAGGTCTTGGCGGCGAGGTGGGAGAAGGATCTGCCGCCGGCGGTCGTTTTCCGGATGCGGGGGACTGTGGCGAGGGCGAGGCTGGTCGAGCGGAGCTGGCGGGTGGGGGTGTAGAAGCTGAGTCGTCTGTTGAGGTAGGCTGGTCCGGAGTTGTGGAGTGCTTTGTGTGCGTGGGTGAGGAGCTTGAAGGTTATCCTCTTGTTGACAGGGAGCCAGTGCAGGTCTCTCAGGTGGGGTGTGATGTGGCTGCGTCGGGGGATGTCGAGGATAAGACGTGCAGAGGCGTTCTGGATGCGTTGCAGCCGTCTCAGGAGCTTAGCCGTCGTTCCTGCGTAGAGGGCGTTTCCGTAGTCCAGCCTGCTGGTGACGAGGGCCTGGGTGACTGTTTTTCTTGTTTCGGTGGGGATCCACTTGAAGATCCTGCGGAGCATTCGGAGGATGTTGAAGCAGGATGAGGAAACGGCGTTGACCTGCTTAGTCATGGAGAGGGTGGGGTCGAGGATGACCCCTAGGTTGCGTACGTGGTCGGTGGGTGGCGGGGCTGTTCCCAGTGATGTTGGCCACCAGGAGTCGTCCCAGGCTGAAGGGTTGGAACCAAGGATGAGGACCTCCGTCTTGTCCAAGTTCAGCTTCAGGCGGCTGGTCCTCATCCATTCGGCGACGGCCTTCATTCCTTCGTGGAGGTGGGCTTTGGCGGTGTGAGGGTCTTTGGTGAGGGAGAGGATCAGCTGGGTGTCGTCGGCGTAGGAGATGATGTTGAGGTTGTGCTGTCGGGCGACGTGGGCGAGGGGTGCCATGTAGATGTTGAACAGCGTTGGGCTGAGGGAGGAGCCTTGGGGTACGCCGCAGATGATCTTGGTGGCCTTGGATCGGAAGGGGGCGAGGCGGACGCTTTGTGTTCTGCCGGAAAGGAAGGATGTGGTCCAGTCCAGGGCCTTCTCTTGGATCCCGGCGTCGTGAAGGCGTGTTCGTAGTGTGTGGTGGCAGACCGTGTCGAAGGCGGCTGATAGGTCCAGGAGGATGAGGGCTGCTGTTTCTCCGTTGTCTAGCAGGGTCCTGATGTCATCGGTGGCGGCGATGAGGGCGGTTTCGGTGCTGTGGTTGCTGCGGAAGCCGGACTGGGAAGGGTCCAGGATGTTGTTCTCCTCGAGGTAGCGGGTCAGTTGTTTGTTGACGATTTTCTCGGTGACCTTCGCGGGGAACGGGAGCAGAGAGATGGGTCGGAAGTTCTTGAGGTCCTTGGGGTCTGCCTTGGGTTTCTTGAGTAAGGCGGTGATCTCGGCGTGCTTCCAGCTTTCCGGGAAGGTTGCTGTCTCGAAGGAGATGTTGATTATTTTCCGGAGATGGGGCGCGATGGCTGTAGTGGCTTTGTTGAAGATGTGGTGAGGGCACGGGTCTAGCGGTGAACCGGAGTGGATGGTGTTCATGATCTCGCTGGTGTCCTCGTCGTTGATGTTGGTCCAGGAGAGCAGGCGGTTGGTGGTTGTGGGGGCAGTGGTCTCGGTGGTTGCCGGGGCGGTCGTGGTGTTGAAGCTGTCGTGGATGTTGGCGATTTTGCGGTGGAAGGAGGTGGCCAGTGAGTCGCACAGGTCTTGCGACGGCTGGATGTCGTTGGTGTTGGAGCTGGGGTTGGAGAGTTCCTTCACGATGTTGAAGAGCTCTTTGCTGTTGTGTGCGTTGTTGTCTAGGCGGTCTTTGAGTGAGGCCCTTTTGGCGGATCTGATGAGGTGATGGTGATTGCGGGTGGCGCTCTTGTGGGCGGCGTAGCTGTCCGCTGTCCGTTCGTGGAGCCAGATCTTCTCCAGTTTTCGGCATGTTCGTTTGGAGGCCTGGAGGTCTTCGGTGAACCAGGTGGCTTTCTTGCTGGTGTGGCTGTTGGGCGGATTCTTGAGCGGGGCGAGGGTGTTGGCGCAGTCGTCGATCCACTGTCTGAGGTTGCGGGCGGCGGTGTCGGGGACGGAGGGTTCGGCAGGTGGGCTCAGGGCGAGGGTTGTGGTTAGCTGGTCTTCCGTGACTCTGCTCCAGCAGCGGCGAGGCATTTGTTCGGTGCGGTGGTGCGTGGTGGGCTTCCTGTAGGTGAAGTGGATGCAGTGGTGGTCAGTCCAGTGGGGTTCGGAGGTGTGGTTGAAGGAGACGTGTGGGCTTGCGGAAAAGATGGAGTCTAGCGTGTGGCCGGCGGCGTGGGTGGGTGTAGTCACGAGCTGTCTGAGTCCGAGGGTGGCGAGGTTGTCGATCAGGGTGGTGGAGTTGGTGTCCTTGTTGTTCTCGAGGTGGAAGTTCAGGTCCCCGAGGAGGATGTAGTCCGTGGAGGCGATGGCGTATGTGCTGACGAAGTCAGCGATGGAATCGCTGAACTGTGGTCGGGGTCCGGGGGGTCTGTAGATGAGGGTTCCTCTGAGGGTGGTGTTGGGATCGGTGTGGATCTGGAAGTGCATGTGTTCGGCGGTGCTGAGGGTGTCGTCGGTGTTGGTTGAGACTGAGGGTGTTCCTGTGGACGATGCCGATGCCTCCTCCGACTCCGTTGGTGCGGTCCCTGCGGGTGATCTTGTATCCGTCCGGGATGGCAATGGCGATGTCGGGGGCTGAAGCGGGATTCAGCCAGGTCTCCGTCAGGAATGCGATGTCTGGGGAGGTTGAGTCGAGAAGGTCCCAGAGTTCGATGGCGTGTTTGCGGGCAGAGCGGGTGTTGAGGAGGATGCATCTGAGGTAGTTGGGTTCTTTCCTGGGCGGTGGTTTGGCGGGGCGGGTGCTGGCGAAGCTGCAGTTCCGGCAGGTGAAGGGCCCTTGGGTGCGCTTCGGGGTGGCCTGGTAGCAGGCGTGATCTTTTCCGGGGTTGAGTGCGTGGAGGGTGCTGGCGTCGTATCGGCGTCTGTTGATGTGGCCGGCGCGGGGGATGCCCGGACCAGGGTGTCTGGCGCTGGGCGCGGCCACGGCGCGGACGGGCGCAGACGGGCTTGCCTTAGGTGCGCCTTCGGCGCGCCAGCGGCGCGGCCGCGCAGCGGCCGACATAAATGGGGAGGTGGGAGGGAGGAGCAGGGAATGGGGCAGCGAATGGGCAGTGAGGGGGCGGGCCACAGGGGCGCAGCGGCGGGAAACAGGCACAGAAAGGAAAAAACGATCACAATCAGGGGCAGCAAGGGGGCACAGAAAGGAAAAAACTATCACAATCAGGGGCAGCAAGGGGGCACAGAAAGGAAAAAACGATCACAATCAGGGGCAGCAAGGGGGCACAGAAAGGAAAAACGATCACAATCAGGGGCAGCAAGGGGGCACAGAAAGGAAAAAAACGATCACAATCAGGGGCAGCAAGGGGGCACAGAAAGGAAAAAACGATCACAATCAGGGGCAGCAAGGGGGCACAGAAAGGAAAAAACGATCACAATCAGGGGCAGCAAGGGGGCACAGAAAGGAAAAAACAATCACAATCAGGGGCAGCAAGGGGGCACAGAAAGGAAAAAACGATCACAATCAGGGGCAGCAAGGGGGCACAGAAAGGAAAAAACTATCACAATCAGGGGCAGCAAGGGGGCACAGAAAGGAAAAAACGATCACAATCAGGGGCAGCAAGGGGGCACAGAAAGGAAAAAACGATCACAATCAGGGGCAGCAAGGGGGCACAGAAAGGAAAAAACGATCACAATCAGGGGCAGCAAGGGGGCACAGAAAGGAAAAAACGATCACAATCAGGGGCAGCAAGGGGGCACAGAAAGGAAAAAAACGAGCACAATCAGGGGCAGCAGCAGGGCACACAGACGGAGCTGTGTGGTGGGGGAGCGACCTACCAGTCAAGGTCAGGGGTCGCTCTCTTCACCACGCAGCGGCCGCCATAAATGGGGAGGTGGGAGGGAGGAGCAGGGAATGGGGCAGCGAATGGGCAGTGAGGGGCGGGGCCGCAGGGCGCAGCGGCGGGAAACAGGCACAGAAAGGAAAAAACGATCACAATCAGGGGCAGCAAGGGGGCACAGAAAGGAAAAAACGATCACAATCAGGGGCAGCAAGGGGGCACAGAAAGGAAAAAAACGATCACAATCAGGGGCAGCAAGGGGGCACAGAAAGGAAAAAACGATCACAATCAGGGGCAGCAAGGGGGCACAGAAAGGAAAAAACGATCACAATCAGGGGCAGCAAGGGGGCACAGAAAGGAAAAAACGATCACAATCAGGGGCAGCAAGGGGGTACTGAAAGGAAAAAACGATCACAATCAGGGGCAGCAAGGGAGCACAGAAAGGAAAAAACGATCACAATCAGGGGCAGCAAGGGGGCACAGAAAGGAAAAAAAAACGAGCACAATCAGGGGCAGCAAGGGGGCACAGAAAGGAAAAAACGAGCACAATCAGGGGCAGCAAGGGGGCACAGAAAGGAAAAAACGATCACAATCAGGGGCAGCAAGGGGGCACAGAAAGGAAAAAACGATCACAATCAGGGGCAGCAAGGGGGCACAGAAAGGAAAAAACGAGCACAATCAGGGGCAGCAAGGGGGCACAGAAAGGAAAAAACGATCACAATCAGGGGCAGCAAGGGGGCACAGAAAGGAAAAACGATCACAATCAGGGGCAGCAAGGGGGCACAGAAAGGAAAAAACGATCACAATCAGGGGCAGCAAGGGGGCACAGAAAGGAAAAAACGATCACAATCAGGGGCAGCAAGGGGGCACAGAAAGGAAAAAAAACGAGCACAATCAGGGGCAGCAGCAGGGCACACAGATGGAGCTGTGTGGTGGGGGAGCGACCTACCAGTAAAGGTCATCTTGTTATGTTTACTACTTTTATAAAGTGGGCATTTTCTTGCTTTACCATTCTGTGCCTCTGCCTGTCTGTAGAATTCATGTCTGGGTTAGGATGGTAGTTGGGCCCTTGTGCATTCACTCTAGACAGTCACACAAAGGGAGCAGAGGTGTGCCTTGTATATCCCGATGGGCCATCAACAGGCTGATGGGTCTTACTGAGCTAGAGTGGTGGGAGGAGTTGTCACTGACACCTGAATAGGGCTGTGCCTGTCCTCACACAAAGCTGTCTCCACCCTCTGCAGTGTGTCTGGAGCCAGGTCAGGGAAAGGCAGGTTCTTGTGCACTACAAACACTTTCCTTTGACGTTTGCCTACTTCAAGGGCAGAAAGGGGTATAGGTGTTGGACCTCTGACACCCCAAAATCAGAACACTTCTGGACTAAGGACACTCTGCCAGGAAGAAGAGCTGTAGGAGGGACTGACACTCTGCCTTTTGCTTTGTTGTGCTGGACTACTGCTTGCTGCTTCTGCCCTGGGAGTGAAAGGACTGGACTTTGCTTTCTGAGTCCTGCTTTCAAGTTTCTCCAAGGGCTTGTGCGTGCTTGCCTCCTGTTAAGAATTCTCAGGGACACCAAAGACTTCACCTACCAGTCCCTGGGCTCTTCTTCTGAGAGCCCTGACTTGCCAAGTGGTGCCAAATCCAGTTCCCATGCCCTTGGAAGTAAAATCTGGTGATCTAAGAAGAAAATCCACGCATCGACTCTCAGCGCCAGTTTTCTCGACGCAGCACCGCCATGCGGCTGAAGAATCGAAACAGCTCCTGCTGTGCTGCTGAAAAGTCACACCAGCCTGAGTCTCGAGCACAGTGTCACCGACATCCGAGGCACCCACTCCGACTCCAACGCAGCCCCTACTTTGCGGCTGAAGAATGACGCATCGCCTGCCTCGCGGCAGTATAATCGATGCAGCGCCGCCGCAATCGACACAGCGCGTCTGGATTTTCGATGTATCATACTTCAATGCTGTAGCTTCATTGACATTGCCTAGCAGTAAGAAACCGAGGCTGCATGTCAGGAAATCAACGCATCACTTCCCCTTTCAGTAATGAACCGATGCATCACCTCATCTGACAGTAAGGAACCAACACATCACTTCCCTTGTGTAGCAGTAAGGAAGCGACACATCACCTCCCCTGGCAGTAAGGAACCGCCACATCACCTTGCCTGGGAGTAAAGGACCGATGTATCGCTTTGCTTTTTCGGTGCCTCACCTCCCCTGCACCTGTTTCGTCTTTGAATTTTGATGCAGCCAAGGTACTTTGTGCTAAAAGAAATGCATCCATAGATTCCTATGGACTCAACTTATTTAACCTTTGAAAAGTGATATCTTTACTTCTGTATGTTGGGTTTTTGTCGTTTTGGTCTTGTTTTATTCAGATACATATTGGCTAGTTTTCTAAACTGGTGTGGACTCCTTTTGTAGTGTTTTCACTGTGTTACTCTGTGTGTATGTGCAAATGCTTTACACATTGCCTCTGAGATAAGCCTGACTGCTCGTGCCAAGATTTCAAGGGGGTGAGCAGGGGTTATCTTAGCTGTGTGACTCCCTTACCCTGACTAGAGTGAGGGTCCCTACTTGGACAGGGTGCAAACCACTGCCAACTAGAGACCCCATTTCTAACAGTAACCATATATATATATCTGTAATCTATATTTAAATGCGTATTGAGATGCTTGCTTTACTAAGTTGACCAAAGGCCTTAAGCAGTGGGATTTCTTAATGTTTTAACTTTAACGTGAATGTTTGCTTTGGATGCCATGTGTTTCTCTCCTCTGCAGTTGCATGAGCTCATGCTTAAAGAAAGGCACATTGTGTGAAAGAGATAGTTAGGCTCAAAAGGAGTATCTTTTGGCAAGGATAAGAAGATTTAACGAATGAAGGGAAGACTACTGTCTGAGCGGAATAGGGAGACAAAAGGAATCCAAGGACGTTTTACTGTTTGGGCCAAAGGAAAGAAATCTCTGGTGTAGTTGCCAAGTTTTGTTGTTTGAAGATGGAAATTAATGAGACATGTGACATATGATTCTCAAAGGGTATGTTGTAGGTATAGTTGAGGATTGCACTTTAGCTTTGTTCAGATTCTCTTTAGACTCTGAGAGGTACAGACATCTTTGCAACATCTCTGTTGTGTGGTTTATGCCATACAATATTCTTTCTCTTTAGAGAACTTCTACAGAGGTTCTGCTATGCTGACACTTTTCTATGCTTCACTGAATTAATAAGGTTTCCCTGATTTCCATTTTAGAATAGGGTTTAGTAGATCTTCTTAGACAACCTTATGTATAGGCAAGAGGATCAAAACTTTCAATCATCTCACCAGACTTTGTTTCTCATCCTTTGTATAGCAGCTACAGAATTTCTCAATTGCTTTCTGTTATTGAGGATAAATTTTGAACATCGTTTCGGATATACCTTAGTGATTCTGTATTTTTATACTATGTTTCTGCGACTGATTTGTATCAGCTTGGTTTTGAATTTGTAATAAATCCATACTTAATCCTAATAATTGACTCTGAGCTTTACTGTGCGGCAGTGGCGGTACGTCCATTAGAGCGCTGGGGCGTTGCCCCACAAGCCGCCAGCGCCCGCAGCCCGAGTCCCGACAGACAGCCGACATTAAGATAATGCATGTCAGTCAGAGTCAGGTGAGTCATCATGACGCCTGACCGCCCACCCCCTTTGGGCGGTCTGGCGTCATGATGACTCACCTGACTGACATGCATACTGAGGCCAGGGGGTGGCGCGGCCGCGGAGCGCACTGCAGGCAGCAGCACAAGTGCGCATGACTGGTGAAGGTCGGCAAATTTTTCCGACCAGCCCAGTCATGCGCACTAGTGTTGCGTCTGGCTGGCGGCTGCGCATCGGGAGAGCGAGGGTTGCTCAACGCGGCAACCCTCGGTCTCCTAATGGGCGGCAGGGCGGCGAGTACCCCTGCTAAGCCAATCCTGGCGCTGCTGGAGCAGCGTCGGTATTGGCTGAGAGGGGTTTGGTGAAGTCACGCGGCTGTAAGTTAAAGGCAGAAGGCGCAGTACCTGGCCCAGGAGCAGAGGAGGCGCGGACCCGGCGGTCAGGTAAGTTTTTTATGATTATTAAAACTCCCCCGGGCCGGCCCCCACCCCCGCGACTCCCCCTCGACTCCCCCGCGACTCGAGTATGAAATGTCGCGTGAAAGTAGAAAAATGCGCTCGTTCGGATGGGGTCTGCGGGCATCAAAGTCTTTTGCAACCACTAAACACATCACATTTCTATAGAAGGGATAAGTAGCTAAAGAAAACAGAAGCAGAAATTAGATTGGCTCATAAATGTGAAACTCTTGGTGAGTGGAGAAGCCATCTTTCACTAACACCTCCCCTGCAACCGTAACTAACACCATTATTGGCGCGAGACAGGTCTCATCATGGCTTACTATTTTAAGATACAACTCATTATGAAATGTCGCGTGAAAGTAGAAGAATGCGCTCGTTCGGATGGGGTCTGCGGTCATGCGGGACACTCTTTTCTGAACTGACGCTTCACGTGGTGCTGAGATGGAAGACAGCTTCACCAATGATTAATGATGCCACGGCGTGCGCTCTGATAGGTGGACATTTCACATGTGCAGTTGAAATCAGGTTAAGCCAAGCGCAAACGTTATTGTTTTCTTAAGGAACCTCCACATCTATGTTAAAGAGCTACAGGACAAAGCTGCCGTTGCAACCCGTTTGCGCCGGCATTGTTATGTTCTTTATGTGCTTTGCATTTGTCCTTTCTCTTCCCACTCTTGGAATGACAGAGTTCGGGTTCTGGAACTCGTATGATCGGAATGGGTTCGGCACTTACCTGCTGTTGCTGGTTTCTGTCGGCTATGATTCCTGTAAATGTTTTCAATAACTACGCGTTCATCTCTGGTCTTAATGGCATGTTACTAGGCCTCCACACACAGGTGTGACCGCTCAGTGGTTGTTGACACACTGGGTGTGCATTGTCACACTTGTTCTGGGCTGTCTTGATAGTGGATGAAAGCACGTGTCTGGGCTGTCTGAGTTTTCATTTCTGCACAACTATGGGAGGCTCGAAATCAGTGCCAGGGAGGCAATGTGGTTGACTGTCACATGCACACATGTTCTTGCTGGCCATGCTGTCTCGTGTGCCAGACTAGACAGCTGTATTTGTCCGTGGCGTGTGGACTCGAGACGATAATTTTTCCCTCACTTGAATCCCCCGGGAATGTTCCGCTGTTGTTTTTCCTCAAGAACACGACGTTGGTTCTGTGCTCCTAAATGACTACAGCTGAGTCGCACATTTCAGGTCAGGGAAAGCCGACGCTTTCATTGCAGATCCGTCCATTGTATCAGGCGGCAGCTGAGTGTGTCCTTTTCAGTTTTAAAGAGACAGGCAGCAAGTTCAAAACTCAAAATATAAATACTTTAATATGGCACAAAAAAAGAAAGAGGAAATATTTTATGGGACGAGGATTCACTTGGGTGACGGTATCAGCAAGATGAGATCTTTAAACTGGAATTGTATAAATGTCTTTATTTCAGTGCAAAGGGCAGTTAATTAGTCTGTGCCACCCTGGGTTAAAGATCTTTAAAAAATGCATGTCAACTCTTTTAAATAGCATCCTATCTTCTTTTTTTCTGTCGTTCTTTTCTTCTTTTCACTTTCACCTATTTCTACGTTTTCAGGGCAGAGAGCACTGTGCACAAGAGAGAAGGAAGAGGGGTACTGAGGGCAGCGAGCAATGTGCACGGGAGGGATGGAAGAGGGGTACTGAGGGCAGCGAGCCCTGTACACAGGAGGGATGGAAGAGGGAGGGTTCTGAGGGCAGAGAGCCCTGTGCACAGGAGAGATGGAAGAGGGAGGGTTCTGAGGGCAGAGAGCCCTGTGCACAGGAGAGATGGAAGAGGGGTACTGAGGGAAGAGAGCCCTGTGCACGGGAGGGATGGAAGAGGGGTACTGAGGGCAGAGAGCCCTGTGCACGGGAGAGATGGAAGAGGGGTACTGAGGGCAGAGAGCCCTGTGCACGGGAGAGATGGAAGAGGGGTACTGAGGGCAGAGAGCCCTGTGCACGGGAGAGATGGAAAAGGGGTACTGAGGGCAGAGAGCCCTGTGCACAGGAGAGATGGAAGAGGGGTACTGAGGGCAGAGAGCCCTGTGCACATGAGAGATGGAAGAGGGGTACTGAGGGCAGATGATCAGAGTGGTGTTCTTATCCTTACATCAGTCGCTGCGCTTAAGCGGGCTCTCTCTCACTTCATTTATTTATGTATTTAATTGAATTGTTGTGCGCTGACTTTTGGCTGGTGGCCACTTTGTAATGCTGTTTTGGATATTGAGTCTAGGTGTATTTCATGTGTAACCAAAACCCCTACATACGCACAAGATGAGCAAAATCTGACAGGCTCAGGTCACTTGTTCTTTACTCAGTTCACAGAGCTCCTCTGCGGCACTTTAACATTTTTCAGGGACTTTTTCCTTGCATGGGATGGGAGGCATCCTGTGAGTTTTGTAGAGGGCTAGAAAAGCCTCCTTGAAGAGGCAGGTTTTCATTTTTTCCTTTGGCATTGCCAGGTGGGAAGGATCCTGAGTTCTGGGCAGAAAGCATTCCAGGGCTGTTCTTCACACCTTCTAATTTGCTTGAAAATGCACCATTTGCCCACTCTTTTTTTCAAAATTTTCTCGGGGGGAGAACCCCCCCGAACCCCTTGTAGGTGGTTCAGGCTCGCTCGCTGCGCTCTCTCGCCGCAGTGAAGTACGACAATTGTTTTACACCCCACAACTTTAAAATGTCACCAGCCGCCACTGCTGTGTGGCCAAATGGGTTACACTGTAATTGCTAATTTGTAGTTGATCCTAATTTCCTTTATTTCTCAGCCACAAATAACGTTCCATTGCAGGGGTCCAGGAAGAAAGAGTTCATGTTCTAGGCATTCTCAAGAGCCTTAACCCACACACAAGCGTACATCGTATGCAGTAACACCCCTTCATGCATACAGGTATGCACCATTGCCAGTTCACTTGAGTAGCATATCTGTTTTTTATTTTTAAATGGCTAAAGGTTTAGCCAAAGTGTGTTCATAATGGGTGAGTTCCTTGGCTGGGAGTATGAAGGTAACTTTATCCTTTTTCTAAACCCTTGCTGCATCCTGTGAGTGTTTCCGGTCCATGGAGGACCTGGCTTGGCAGTTCGGGCTGGACTGTTCCCATGAGGAACAGGGTCAAGACTGATTTGCATATGGCTGGGTCCAAACTGGGGTGGCATAGTGAGCAAAAGAGCAATGGATTAAACCCAGATCTGTGACTGGGGGTGAGTGGTTGAAAAGTTTCAGCACTTCATCCGTCATCTTGTTGTGTTTGCTATGTTCGCCCTAAGTGGCCAAGGGTATGCCCAGACATGGGTCCCTTGCTCGCTGTGCCACTGGATTCAAGCTAGCTTGGCTGATGAGACAATATACCCAGAAACCGGACCCGGGATGCTTGTTTCCGGTCAAGGGAGGACCTGGCTTGGCAGTTCGGGCTGGATTGTTCCGATGAGGAGCAGGGTCAAGACTGATCCGCATATGGCTGGGTCCAAACTGTGGTGGCATAGTGAGCAAAAGAATGATGGATTAAACCCAGATCTGTGACTGGGGGTGAGTGGTTGAAAAGTGCCCATCATCTTGTTGTGTTTGCTTCAACTGTAACCACAACATTATTTTTAAAGTGTGGGATGATGGTTAGTGGAAACTAGTAGAGGGAGTCTGACTCTAAGTGCTGACAGAGGGGTCAGTGTGCCAGTGCAGCAGTTTGTGGGCCAGCCTAAGGTGGATGCCAGCCAATGGAGGATCTGAGAGGCAGCCTAGTGTCTCCAATGACCAGCAGTGGTTGTCTGAGGAGAGGCTGAGAGCATCTGAGGGTTATCAGAGAATCCTTTTTGACTGCCAGTGGGTCTCTGAGGACTGGCAGTAGGTGGCTGAATACCAGCTTGTAATGTCTCATGGCGAGCTGATCTACAAGGACCCGCTGAGAGTATTTGGAGGCTGCTGGTCGCTAGTAGGGTCCTTTTGAAGTTTATGTACCTTGTACAGAAACCTCTGCATGCCAGTACTCCATACTTCCTAGAACAGAGTTCTGCTGCAACCAACCATGCCAGGATGTAAGATTATCTTTTCTAGATTTTGGTTAGAGCAGTAGGAAAAACATTCCACGTTGCAGGCGTGTAGCAATGTATTGCCTTATGCATCAAACTCAAAAGATAGCCTCACGTCCTCAAGTTCAGGAAGCGTCTAAAAACATGGTTATTCTGGTCCTGTTTTATTTTGGGACAATTTTGGCCATCTGTTGAGATCTCGGTTCTTTTTATGTCTTCTACCTCTAATAAACGTAAGCGAAATAAATAAATATACTACATACCCAACAATCAGAGTGGGAGAATGTGTACACCCATTAATATGATGTGAAGAGCCAACTAGCAATACACTCCCTATGGATTTCAATTATCTTAGGCTTTTTAGAGAACGTTTTAGAACGTGTTTCCTTTTTCTAAGGGACACACTGTAAAACTGGCTAGAAATGAACTCGATTATGCAAAACATGATAGCCAGTGTTTCATTAAGAATATCAACTTGCATCTCCAAAGTCAGGATGATTTTCCTCTAATTACGTAGAAAGGTAGCAAATAACCAACATATAGGGCAAGAAAAAGTGCCATTATGCATATGTGAATGAGTGTACAGATGAGAAAATGTCTATGGATGACAATTACTAGGCAACAGAAATAGAAAAAATACTAAATTGGAAAACTTTGGGTAGTTCCTACGTGTGATATCTCCACCACTGTCTGGCACGAAAACTCTCAAAATAAATGAATGATGGAGGAAGTTGCCCCATATACATATAAGGATGGTCAGTAAAGGCCATAAACATGTGGTTGATGGATAATGGGCATTCCAAAAACAAATGGAAGGCAGATGGAGGATACAAAAGATCATATGGAATATGACAGCAGATGTCCTAAAACATGTTGAAAATGTGCAGCAGAAACCTAAGCAAATGGAAGATGGCAATGGAGAAAAAAAGCTTATGGAAAATAGAGAGTAGAAGGCCTATAAATATTTAGAAGATGGGTAGAAATATGTGATAATATATGAAAGAGGAGCAGGCTGGATCATATAAAAATATGCAAAATGGTGAACAGATGTCCTGTAAAGATACAGATGGTAGGTAGTAGAGACTACATAAACACCTGCAATATGGGCAGTGGCGAATATGTAAAGAAATGCACAATGAGCTCCAGAAGTCCTTTTAATAAACAGAATATGATTAAGTGAGGTCCTGTGCACCAGTCTATTGTGTTCCCACCAAGCCGTCACTTACCTCTACTGGCTGTCCACTCTCTAGGATGTGCCTCTTTCCATGTTTGCTCTCATGGAATGGACCTACACACAAGCATGAGCTTAAACTCAAATTTCTATCTTCCTAGCCCATTTCCTAAACTGTTTGGTCGCACAAAACACTAACTTGCAGACAAACTGGCACAAAACACTATAACATGCAGACCCAGTACCCAATCATCATTGCTTGACGAAGAATTCTCACCCATGTTTCAAGAGTGTAGTGTGTGACTGTGAAACCGTGGCTCACAGAAGCCCACAATAAAGTGGAACGGTAAGCACGCTGCCCTGCGTAGTCATCTGACTCCTTCCAAGCCACCCTTTTGATTCCTCACTCCTCCTTTCCCTCCTTTTTCCCTGTAGTGCATCGCCACTTGCTGCCTTGGAACTGATAATTTACAGTTTAATCGCCAGGTTTTTCATTCTTAGGTGAGAATTCCCGCTGGTTTTATCCTCTTGTCTGCCAGTTGTTAATGAGTAACTCCGGTACCTTACGCATAAATTTTAATTTTTACAGAACATTTAATCGGCCTCCACCACTGAGTGTAATTGTGGCTTAACCTTCCACAGGCCCCTTGAGGTTAGTTCTTACTTCACATTTTTGCGAATGAGCGTCACCTCACACGCGCTGCGGGCACCCCGAACTCGGTCCTTTACATCCTTAGGCCTTTCCACCTTGCTCACGCGTGTACCGCCTAGCCTGTCTCGCTTGTCACTACCCTGTAACGAATGATTGCGTGCGCTCATGTCTCCACGCTTGTTACCACCTACACCTTATTCTAATGTGCAGCATTGACGTTCACGTTTACTCACGCTAGCCATCTCCCGTCACAGTTATTGCCTTGTTGTGAGTCCTCGTGTGTTTTCATAACGGTTATTCCTTCACGAGCATGGTGCGGTCACACCGGGACTGGTCCCGGACCCCCTGGATAGCATAATGTTTTACGGTCTGTACTAGACGCTCCTTAATCTCCTTCCCTTTTTCTCATTTTCCACAGGCAATCTCTAATTATTCAGGCTTGTATTTTTAACTGTCCTGATGATGATCCTACTATTTCTTAAAGAGGATCGAAACGTCGTCAACCAATGTAAACAGTTTGCACATTAATCAAATCTGATAAAAAAAGTGTATTTACTGTTTCCTCAGGCTTGTTAGAAATTGTGTTCAATATTCCACAAGCTACCCTGTCTTGCCTGATATGTTCCTGTCCTAAGTGTACTTGTCATGTTTCTATGTAGGATGCAGGATTGTGTCCCACTGTATTGATGTGTTTATTTTTGGGTTTTGACATTTTTGAATTATTAAATTGAATGTCCGGCTGGACACTCGTAATATAGCACTGATTGGAGTCTATATTTATCCTGATGACCACACTGTTCTGTTTAAGGACCACTGTTCTAATACTAAACTGTTACCCAAGGTCCTTATCTACCTTTTGGGTTCCCTTGTGTTTGTGAAAATATAGGAGATCATCCTTGTGGCAGCTTGCATCTCGAGGATCATCACCATTCTTAGCACATCCAGCATTCTCAACAAGCCTTTGAAGACCGAAGAAAAACCCAGCTACAAAAACACCTAAGAAAAGGACTCTGGAGACCTATGGCCCACCGACGAAACATTACATTACATTGCCATATCATTATGAACATAAGAGACAAACCCCATTGCTGTGACTTTATGAGTCCCAGGTCGATATACTACTAGAATATTCCGTTTTAAATATCACCTTTCAAATATACAGAACCCAGAATATCGACAACAAAAAACTGTGAAGGTATGTACATATAGGTAAGTACAGATTTTCTATACTTAACTTCACATCTATGTATATTGGAGATATATATATATATATCTATAGTTATAGTTAGGATTCTATGAGACACAAATTCCTCTGACTTTTGATTGGTAATAACTTGGCCACAGTTTGACGAATTTCCATGAAACTTTGCAGAGTTTTTCTACATTGGCTGATAATGCAAAGTTTTGTGGTGATTAGTTAAAGGGTGCAAAGAAAAAAGGGGGTCCCACAACACATCTTTCCTCAATGCATTTTTCATAGACTATTTAGAGATGTAGCCACAAAATGGCTGAAAGGAGTTTCATGAAATTTTACAGGAATATAGATTACGGTGCTGAAAGGGCCCTTTCTGTTATTTGATGTATATTGGTTCAGTAGTTTTTAAGTAATAAGGGAGAAAACCTTAGTGATATCTTGGGCCTCGGTATACAGCGGTACATAGAGATGACAAAACACAATATTATTGGTTAACGAAAGCCCTTACAATATGAAAAGGCTGGGGCGTGGCCTGACCGAGCATGGCGACGGATGCATAGGCTCGGAGCTACCGCAGCCAATGGGCCCCTTGAGCCTCGCTACACTATTTCATCAGCCCGGTCCAGCCTGCAGTTGCAGTGAGGCCTCCACTGCTTTGGAATGTGGAGGAAGGAGCGCCGGCGAGACCCGCCGGCATCTTGGAACCTTCGTCCAGTTGCTGCCACGGCGGCCGCGAGCCCTGCGGCGCAAGCTTGTCCTGAGCGGACCCCAACTGCTGCACTACCGGGGGGCGCCTGCTCTGGGCCTCTGGGGTGCCGTGGCCTCCGCCGTGCTGGTGGGGCTGTTGGGGGCTACTGACGAGGTCAACTGAACTCTGCGACCCATGGTTTTGACTCTAACATTGCGGCACCGGTGGCCGCGGGCGCCATCGTGCTTTGGGTGGCCCTGAGACGCAGCCGGGCTCGTGGAAGCATCAGAGCCTCCCCTATACTGTTGTGGCCCGGGGGAGGCGCCTGCTGGATCCACCGCCGCTGTCTTGCCCCAGGTGGCCCGGATGGCCTTGCTACTGGGGGAGGGCCCCAGTTCTGCGCCGCTCCCCGTGGCCACCGCCACAACCCCCCGCCCGGTTGCTGCCTGATCTGCAGTCCCCCCTGTTGGCCATCAGCTGCATGATTAGACCATGTGGCCACAGTGGGAGTCGGCCTGATCAGGATCATGTGTGGGGACTACCAACGAGGTAATGTGCCCTCCTGCTTCACGACCTCCTGCTGTGGAGCCCACCCTGATGGAGGGTCGCCCCGGTAAGGGTCTGCTCTTTCTGCCTCCTTGCAACCACTGAACCGGCTAGTTTTACCCCCGCATCTACGCAGGATCCCGGTTGCGCCCTGATACAGCCCTCGTCACCTTTTCATTGGACTCGCCTGGCAATTAGGCATAGTCCCCGCCGGAGGCGGTGGGAGCGTAGCGCTCTGTCGCCTGGTGTGCTCTTCCCCTGGAGTCCTGATATGTGCTGATCCTGCTGGGTCCTGAGCCCCCCTACTCTTCCTACATCTGAGTCTGGCCTGGGGCTGTCTATCCTCTGCTGCATTTCTCCTGAGGCTCGCCCCTCCTGCATCCAAGGGGGCTCCCTCTGTGGTGCTCGTCTCCTGTCTCCAGCCACTGGTCTCAAATCGCTGATACCCAGTTTGAGCTGCCCTGTGTTCCTGCACCCTCTTGCAGGCTGCTGCGCAGAGGACTTGCCTGACATGCCCAGAGGTAAGGCTGCCAAAGACAGCTCGGTGGGCTCCCTCTGGGCCATCTGTTGCAGACATGGGCACGAAGAAATAATCGACCCCGCAACCCCTCGCGGCGTCCCCTGCCCTTCCCAACGCAAGATTACAAGGAAAAGTTCCTCTCTGACATAGACGGACTTCAAAAGCTGCCTCAAGCAACCACGCAAAGACGTTGTGGTGGTGGGAGACAGGGTTGACGACCTGGAGCGCATAGTTGATGCCTGTGCTTAGGAACTTGTAGCCCTCTGGAGGAGGGTTATCACGCTAGAAGAGCATCATCTTGAGCTCCAGGCCAAGAAGGAGGACCTGAAAATCAGGGCAATGCAACAACCTACGCATCAGCGGTGTCCCTTGCGGAGGGGGAGGATATCCTGTCCTTCACCAGGGACCTCTTGACGGCCATCCGTGGTGGGTCGGAGGCAGCTCCCCTAGTCTTGGATGGAGCGCATCGAGTTGGCTGCGCCCGGGTGCACCCAGATGACCCCCCCCCCCCTGGACTTTCTCACCAGAGTTCACTTCTTCCAGGACAAGGAAACAGTGCTTTGGGCACCGAGGGGCAAAGCGGACATGGTGTTCCGGGGACACACTATGCAGATTTTTCAAGCTCTTTCCCCCCTGATCCTGAAGAAGAGGAGGGACTTCAGGCCGATAGCTGAACATTTGCGCAACCAGAATTTCAAGTACCAGTGGGCCCACCCCTTCAGATTGCTCTTCACCTGGAACGGGAGGCAATGCATGGTCCGCTCTCTCTCAGAGGCCAGGTCCCTCCTGGGCCTCACAGGAGACTCCTCTTCCTCCAAACACCCGAACTCCTAGCAGCCCAAATGGCACATGGTCCAGCGGAAGGGTCGCTTCCGCTGCGCTCAACCCATTCAAGCCATGGAATCGACGAAGGTGGACATAATTGCACACCTTTAGAAAATGAAGTCGGAACAGGCGCATTTCTTCGCACTTGACTTACACACCCACACCTGCCTCCTTGTAAACCGCTGCTCTACCAGCTTTGCACATAGCAGCTCACCAAGCAGGGCCCAGGGCATGGAGCCCAAACTGTTATTCTTTATTAATTGCTGTTTTTCCCTTGCACTCACTTTGTTAGCAGGATTGACTACCAAATACTACTGATCACCAGAATCGCCTTAGGCTACCCCTGCACATGGCGAGCTCTCCTCCACTGAGGGTTTCACCTCATTTGGGTCCGGTAGTTTCTCCTTGACCCCTTATGGAGTGGTTTGCATGGTTGGGCCCTGTTGGCCCCGTTAACCCCTTCCCACGCACCACGTCCCCTTCTGGTCCCCTCGAGGTCTCCTCTCCGTCACAGCACTCATGCTCCCCCTTGGGCACCGTGGGGGGGGGCATTCTTTGCAGCCCCTGCCCAAATCGCTGTTCCTCTCACTCTGCCCAGCTCACTGACTCTCGATCCCTCCCTATGACCACCACACATGACCTCAAACTGCTCTCCCTCAATGTCCGCGGGCTTAACTCCCCTAACGAACGGAGTCAAGTGTGGCGCTATTTCTTACAATATGACCCTGACATTATCTTCTCACTGGAGACCCATCTCCTTCGCACAAACTGTCCCGGTAATGCCCACCCCAAATACCCGCACCAACACTGGGCCTACACAACCACTAAGACTCTGGGTGTCACCATACTTAGTAACAACAATGTCTCAATCGGTATCATTGAGGAAGGCAAGTATATATGCATGTACAAGACATTACAAGAAGGAAAAGCGAGACTCGTGGTATGTTTTAGAAAGTGCTCTTGGCATCATATATTTGAAGTAACAAAAAATATAGAACAGTTATATCAGCACTGTATGCAAAAATGCAAGGGCAACCCAAAACGTACTTGGTGCACTAATGTGCTCGTGACACACAAAGGTGACGGCGCAAGTGACAAGTGAGAGACCAGCGGAAGGCGCAATGTGACAAAGTGAAAAGAATCTATATACAGAAATATATGGTTCAACAAAGATTATTTACAAAAGTTGGTCGCGGTTTGGTTAAACATTTTATGTGAACCATAGTTGAATTTGCGCCGTAGATTGCGCTGAATGGTCGACGGCGTTTCGATCCTATTTAATCAGGATCATCTTCAGGACCGGGTTGCCAATTGAGGGGTGCTGTACAAAAAGGAAAGGGGAGAGATCAGGGAGGGTTGGGATCAGGGAACCGGTGCGCATTGGGAAGCGAAGCCTGCGCAAGGAGGGGTGAGGAGTGGCCTACCTGAAGGAGGTAGGGAGCGGGCGTCAAGGGGCAGCGTGGCTTGCCCAATGAAGAGAAGAACAATCTAGTTTGGTCCCGCTGGCGAAAACTGGGCCCCAAGGGCTGCACGCAGCACGGAGGAGCGTCTGTATGGTAGGCGTTGTCGATGGAGGCTGGGGGTTCCTGGTGTTAGAAAGGCCAAATTAACGTGGAGTAGTGGAGAGAGACCACGTGTGAGGGGGCGCGGTGGCGCGATCAACTCACCTGGCAGCGGGGTAAGTCAAGACTCGGGAAGCCTACGAAAGGGTCGGAGCTCCGATCCACTGTGCGGTGTTAGCGAGAAGCAAACGGTCCGTAAACGGGATCCTAAGTGAGGGCGACATACGGAACGAACCGGTTAATGAATTAAGGAGCCCGCATGGGCCGAGAGTGAAGCAGCGCGTTGGGAGGAGCTTACCGTGAGGTATGACGAGGGGAAATGTGGAGTGAATCCGGAGACAGGAAGGTCGCTGAGATTAGCGCCCAGCCGCCACGTTCGTGTGCGGCCGATCCGGTGTCTGAATGCGGGGAACTGCCAGCGAAAGAAGTAAATGATGCGCTTCCGGGAGCCAGGCGTCAGTGTGTCACGTGATCATGAGTGACGCTGCGCGGGGGTGTGGCCTTGGGAATCCGGGTGATTCCGCTGTCAAGGGGTAGTCCAATGCGATGAAAAGGTGAACGCGCGGGGAGGTGAGGGTGGAGGGAGGGTGGGACCAGGAAAGAAAGGACTGAAATGCTGCACATAATTCAATCTCGCAGAGAGTGCAGTATGCAATCAAATTACAGCACAGTGTGCGGACCAAAGGAGCAGTGGTGCTAGCTTTGTAATCATGACAAACAAAAGCACAATGAATGTGATGTAGTCATTGTAATACATGAAAATACAGAGATAAACACAAATAAATAAATTAATAATTAATTATTAAACAAATAAACCACCAAAACTGGTACCGTGTATTCAATGCTAGCATAAGTTATGTCTCAATGCAAGGGCGGAGGGGAGATTGATGATACAGGGAAGGGGGCCACAAGAGTGTGATTACGGGTGGCTGTGTGGATGTTAGGTGTCTGTGGTGCAATCACAGTTGCACTGTAATGTTCCACTCAACAAAGGTATTCAGACCTAGGTCACTGAATTACAACGGGAACTGAAGGTACCTGGCGGTAAAAAGGCGTTAGCCGGTTACAGTATGGATGTTAGGTGTCTGTGGTGCAATCACAGTTGCACTGTACTGTTCCACTCATCAATGGTATTAAGACCATGGTTCACTAAATTGCAGCGGGTGATCCATTTACACTCACTTCTGTTGAGTAGTGCTTGGAGATTACCCCCTCTGGTAGGTAGTAGGGGTTGGTCGATCACCTGCCAGGTGATGTCCAGTTCGCTGTGGTTTTTTTCAAGGTAGTGCGATACCAAGGGGGCCGTCAAAACTTTACAGTGAATCCTGCTTTTGTGTTGTATTATTCTTTGTTTCACCATTTGGGTAGTTTGGCCGATGTATATCAGGTCACAGGGGTAGCGAATGGCGTAGATGACGTTATGGGAACGACAATTTGTTAAAGTTCTTAGTTTGTAGGTTTTGTTGTTGACCTTGAATTCTTTGGTGTTGTATATAAGGTCACATACAACGCAGGTCTGGCATCTGTAATGTCCGATGACTGGCGGTAGGCCCCATGTGGCAGTGATGGTGCTCTGTTGTACTGGTTTCGTAGGCCAAGTAATGGCATGAACAAGGTGATTGGACAGGTTATCTCCTCGTTGGTAGGAGAAGAGTGGGGGATCTCGGAATGCCTCATGCGTTCTCAGTAAGGCCCAGTTTCGTATGATAATTTTGCTGACTTGGTTGCTGCAGGGACTGAACTTGGTGACAAAAGGAATCCTGGTATTAACTCTTTTGACTTGAGGTGACAGAAGCTGGTCGCGGTGGCAGTACCATGCTCTTTTGCGGGCACGGGAGACCAACCGTGGTGGATATCCTCTGTTGATTAACTTGTTGATGAGGATATCGGATTCCTGAAAATAATGCTTACACCACTTGCAATTTCTGCGGATGCGCAAGAATTGGTCATATGGGAGGCCATCTCTGAGGCCGCGTGGGTGGTAGCTGGAATACTGTAGCAGTGTATTACGTTCTGTTGGTTTGCGATATAGGGTGGTTCCAATTTTTCCATCTTCCGCATGTATGGTGATGTCCAGGAATGGTAGGTCGTTCGATGTATAATCGGAGGTAAATTTGAGGTGGGGTTGTGACTGATTGAGCCATTGGATGAAGGAGTTCAATGAGTCGATAGGGCCCTTCCATGGAAGAAGAATATCATCTATGTAGCGTCGCCAGAGGGAGATCTGTGTGTGGAAGGGGCTGTTGGAAGTAAGTATATAAGTCATTTCAAGATTATACACAAAGAGGATGGCGAAGTTGGGGGCAAAACAAGCCCCCATGGAGACGCCTTTGATTTGTAGATAAAATGTGTCCTGATATAGGAAGTAATTGTTCTCCAGGGCAATGCGTAGTAAATCCATTACGAAATCAGTCGGGATCAAGGTGGGTCTGGGTCTGGTCTCCAACAATTCTTTAATGACCGAGAGGGGATGTTGGTGTATAGTGACTCAATATCGAGTCCCACCATGAGTTCGGTACTGATATCAAAGGGTCTATCCTCGATGGTTCTTATGAGGTCCATACTGTCACGTATGAATGTTTCTGTCTGTGGGACAAAATCCTTGATGATGGCATTGATGTACTTGCCCAGGGGCTCAAGAATAGAGCCGCAACCAGATACAATCGGACGTCCAGGAGGATTGGTACTGTCTTTGTGTATCTTCGGTAATACATAGATCACTGGTGTTTGGGGATGCTGATTATTCAGAAAGGCGAATTCCTTTTGTGAGATAATGTCTTTGGATCTTGCTTTGCTAGTCGCTTGCTGAATTTTGACTTTCAGTTCAGGCAGAGGATCTCTGGGGAGTGGACGGTAGTGGCTGGTGTTGGCCAATTGTCTCTTAATTTCCAGATCATATTTGTCGATGTCCATGACCACAATCCCGCCACCTTTATCGGCCGGTTTTATGATTACATCTGTTCTCTCTTTGAGGTTGAGTAGCGCTTGTTTCTCTGACCAAGGGAGGTTGTATGGAACATATTCAAACTGTTTTTGGAGATCCGCTATTTCATGTAGAACAAGACGTTCGAAGGAGAGTATTTCTGGGGGCATGGTGGCTGAAGGGGGATTAAAGGTGGAGGGAGGGTGGAACGGGGGTCTGGAAGTTATGGTGGACTGTGGTTTGTCTGAAAAGAATTGTCGTAACCCGATGCGTCGAAAGAACTGCAACAAATTGGCTTGGAGTTCGAAAAAGTTGCTCCTCTCTGTTGAGACAAAACTAAGGCCTCTACTTTGAAGTTTGGTTTCTTCAATGGACAGATCGTGACTGGATAGGTTGAATATAGGTATCAATTGCAGATTCTGGGTGCCGGTGGGTGTTGTGTTGTCGGAGGGTAAGTCAGGATTGGCGATGGAGTAGTCGGTTATTGTGGTGGGCCCCATTGGTAAAACTTTCTTCTGGTTTGTCGTTCTCCGGAGTATTGATATTGGCGGTTGTTCCGAGTCCTTCCCTGTATCATCAATCCCCCCTCCGCCCTTGCATTGAGACATAACTTATGCTAGCACTGAATACACGGTACCAGTTTTGGTGGTTTATTTGTTTGATAATTAATTATTAATTTATTTATTTGTGTTTATCTCTGTATTTTCATGTATTACAATGACTACATCACATTCATTGTGCTTTTGTTTGTCATGATTACAAAGCTAGCACCACTGCTCCTTTGGTCCGCACACTGTGCTGTAATTTGATTGCATACTGCACTCTCTTCCAGATTGAATTATGTGCAGCATTTCAGTCCTTTATTTCCTGGTCCCACCCTCCCTCCACCCTCACCTCCCCGCGCGTTCACCTTTTCATCGCATTGGACTACCCCTTGACAGCGGAATCACCCGGATTCCCAAGGCCACACCCCCGGGCAGCGTCACTCATGATCACATGACACACTGACGCCTGGCTCCCGGAAGCGCATCGTTTACTTCTTTCGCTGGCAGTTCCCCGCATTCAGACACCGGATCGGCCGCACACGAACGTGGCGGCTGGGCGCTAATCTCAGCGACCTTCCTGTCTCCGGATTCACTCCACATTTTCCCTCGTCATACCTCACGGTAAGCTCCTCCCAATGCACTGCTTCACTCTCGGCCCATGCGGGCTCCTTAATTCATTAACCGGTTCGTTCCGTATGTCGCCCTCACTTAGGATCCCGTTTACGGACTGTTTGCTTCTCGCTAACACCGCACAGTGGATCGGGGCTCCGACCCTTTCGTAGGCTTCCCGAGTCTTGACTTACCCCGCTGCTAGGTGAGTTGATCGCGCCACCGCGCCCCCTCACACGTGGTCTCTCTCCACTACTCCACGTTAATTTGGCCTTTCTAACACCAGGAACCCCCAGCCTCCATCGACAACGCCTACCATACAGACGCTCCTCCGCGCTGCGTGCAGCCCTTGGGGCCCAGTTTTCGCCAGCGGGACCAAACTAGATTGTTCTTCTCTTCATTGGGCAAGCCACGCTGGCCCTTGACGCCCGCTCCCTACCTCCTTCAGGTAGGCCACTCCTCACCCCTCCTTGCGCAGGCTTCGCTTCCCAATGCGCACCGGTTCCCTGATCCCAACCCTCCCTGATCTCTCCCCTTTCCTTTTTGTACAGCACCCCTCAATTGGCAACCCGGTCCTGAAGATGATCCTGATTAAATAGGATCGAAACGCCGTCGACCATTCAGCGCAATCTACGGCGCAAATTCAACTATGGTTCACATAAAATGTTTAACCAAACCGCGACCAACTTTTGTAAATAATCTTTGTTGAACCATATATTTCTGTATATAGATTCTTTTCACTTTGTCACATTGCGCCTTCCGCTGGTCTCTCATTTGTCACTTGCGCCGTCACCTTTGTGTGTCACGAGCACATTAGTGCACCAAGTACGTTTTGGGTTGCCCTTGCATTTTTGCATACAGTGCTGATATAACTGTTCTATATTTTTTTGTTACTTCAAATATATGATGCCAAGAGCACTTTCTAAAACATACCACGAGTCTCGCTTTTCCTTCTTGTAATGTCTTGTACATGCATATATACTTGCCTTCCTCAATGATACCGATTGAGACATTGTTGTTACTAAGTATGGTGACACCCAGAGTCTTAGTGGTTGTGTAGGCCCAGTGTTGGTGCGGGTATTTGGGGTGGGTATTACCGGGACAGTTTGTGCGAAGGAGATGGGTCTCCAGTGAGAAGATAATGTCAGGGTCATATTGTAAGAAATAGCGCCACACTTGACTCCGTTCGTTAGGGGAGTTAAGCCCGCGGACATTGAGGGAGAGCAGTTTGAGGTCATGTGTGGTGGTCATAGGGAGGGATCGAGAGTCAGTGAGCTGGGCAGAGTGAGAGGAACAGCCATTTGGGCAGGGGCTGCAAAGAATGCCCCCCCCCACGGTGCCCAAGGGGGAGCATGAGTGCTGTGACGGAGAGGAGACCTCGAGGGGACCAGAAGGGGACGTGGTGCGTGGGAAGGGGTTAACGGGGCCAACAGGGCCCAACCATGCAAACCACTCCATTTTCCTTCTTGTAATGTCTTGTACATGCATATATACTTGCCTTCCTCAATGATACCCGTTGAGACATTGTTGTTAGTTTTCATTTACTTACCCAGATCTCAACCTGGTCTATGGGTTATACGCCTGTTTTTTTTACTACCATACTTAGTAAGGCAGGCGTTTACACAAAAGTCCTTAAACTAACAAGGGATCCAGATAGGAGATATTTCACTCTTACAGCGGAAAGGGGGAGAGACACCCTGGCACTTCTTAACGTTTAACCGCCTAACCAAACACAAGACACATTCATACGCCGCATTCTAGCGGACCAGATAGGCCCCGTGGAGGGCGATATTATCATATGGGGCGATTTCAAACTGGTTTGGGAACCCACGCTCGATAGAAACACGCCACATATCCAGTGCACAGGGACGATGTAAAGGACACTCAAAAAAGAACTTTGTGACGCAGGCCTGGTCGACGCCTGGTGGTACCTCCACCCAGACACGAAGGACTTTTCCTTCTACTCACACGTGCATCTGTCGTACTCCCGCATTGATTATTTTTTTGTTTCCTCCTCCCTGCTTTCCGCACTTGTCTCCACACAGCTATCCGACATTTCCATTTCGGACCACGCCGACATTGAGCTTACATGGACACCTCTCGTTGCCTGACCCCATGCACCCCGCGATGGCACCTCTCCCCCCAACTTTTAAGAGATCCGGTCGACAAGGCGGAGGTACAGGACGCCATCACAGAATACTTCACGATTAATTCACTACCTAACACTTCCCCTCACGTTCTATGGGGCGGCTTCAAAGCCACCATACACGGAGTGCTGACTTACATCTTCATAGCTAGGAATCAAGAGGTGCACCTTCTCGCGCCAAGCTCACAGACCACATTGTTGCACTGGGACGCACTGATAAACAGCACCCCACTCTGCGAGCAAAGCATCAGTTCGCCATCTTGAGGGGGCAACTCCAGGCTCACCGGGTCAAAAAAGCTGAGCGCTCTCTCCTCGCCCTCAAACAAAAATATTATCAAGGGGGTGACAAAGTAGGCACCGTCCTCGCACGTAGGCTGCGGCATCAACATGCAGGGTCCCACATCGCGAAGCTTCAGAGAGACGGCTCTTGTTGGGCGGTCTCGGAGTCAGACAAACAGGACGCCTTCCTAACTACTACCAAACCCTTTGCGCCTCAGGGGAGAAGATCCAGCTGAGATTGCTAACTACCTCCAAAACTGTCCTTGGCCGCCTCTAGATCCCTCCTATACTCGCGGAAGAGCCCTCCACGGCTGCTGAACTTTGCAGAGTGCTCCAGGAGTTCCCCAAGGGAAAAACCCCTGGTCCCGACGGCCTCACCCTGGCTTTTTACATGGCCTTTCTGCCTCAACTCCTAACCCCTCTGCTTGCATTATATAACTCCTTCACTCATGCCACAGGCCTTTCGCCCACCATGTCCAATTCCGAAATTATTCTAATCCCTAAACTAGGTAAAGACCCTGCGCTCTGCTCATCTTACCGCCCGATAGCCCTCCTAAATACCGATGCGAAGCTTTACACCAAAATCCTTCTCAACTCCCTGGGCTGATAGAGCCGGATCAGGTGGGTTTCATAAAGAACCGACAGGGCCCGGACAACCTCCTCCACCTGGCTCACTTGATCGAAAAGGCCCAGCGTCACTCCCTCCCCGCTCTCCTCCTTTCCCTGGATGCAGAAAAGGCTTTTGACCTGGTGAGCTGGGTGTTCCTGAGGGCGGTGCTGCAAAAAATAGAGCTAGGCCCAGTTATGATTAGTAAAACCATGGCTTCTTAACTGGAGCCTACTTCCACGATTCGTATCAATGGCCAAACCAACCTATCCTTCCTGCTGTTCTGGGGCACCCGGCAGGGCTGTCCGCTGTCCCTCTTACTTTTTGCCCTGGTGGTGGAGCCCCTCGCCATTCAACTGCGGCACTGGGTGGACGTCAGAGGCATCCCTTTCGGTGGCCAGGAGCACAAGGTACTACTATAGGCTGATGACCTCCTCCTAGCGTTGACAGAACCGGATACCTCCCTTCTAACGGTTGTTCACATTTTGCAAGCCTACGAGCGCATCTCTGGGTACAAGATCAACTTAGCGAAATCGCAGGCACTCAACGTCACCCTTCCCCCACACCACCTCCTGCAGCTTCAGGCGCTTTCCCCCTTTCAGTGGGCCATGCACTCTATACTATATTTAGGTCTCACCATAACAAACACCCTATCCTCATGGATGAGGGCAAACTGGCCACGTCTCCATGGAACGATCTTAGAAGATCTCTGACGGTGGAAGCCGCTCCACATCTCCTGGTTTGGACACATTGACGTAGTGAAGGTGAATGTTCTTTCCAGGCTTCTTTATTTATTTCAGTCACTGCCAACTCCCATCCCCGTAGAGGACATTGCTAGGTTGCAGGCTGACTTCACCTCCTTCATTTGGAGGGCTAAACATCCCCGCATATCCGCGGCGCTCTTAATAGTCGTGGAAGCCTGGCATGCCCCAAACTCCAGGACTATTACTGGGAGACACACTTATGTTATATCTCTGAGTGGGTGGTGCGGGAAAGCGAGAAACACTGGGTTCACATGGATAGGGCGGTCGTGTGTAGGCCACTAATCACTAATGGACCTCGCATGATTGCCCAAGCACTCCCGGACGATCAGCGTTTAGGCCGCTACCCCAACACGCACCGTGCTAGAGATCTGGGTTAGATTAGCTATACGTCATGGGCTGACTACGTTCCCCTCGCTGAACACCCCAATTGCACGTAACCCCGACTTCTCCCCCGCCCTCCCCTGGGAGTCCTTCCCGGAGTGGATATCGGGCGAAAGCAGGCTTCTGCAGGATCTTTTCCAAGACCAAACAATCAAGTCTTTCGACCAATGCAAACGGTACTTCCACCTGTCCGAATCTGCTCGGCATCAATATTTCCAGCTCCGTCACTGGGCCCTTCACCCCCCAAACGCGGAGGCCACCACTCGAACCATCACCCTCTTTGAACGATATGTTCGCAGCTGAATGGGTTCCCAGGGACTGATATCCAAGACATATGCAGTCCTGCAACATACACGCCTTCTTCCCCGCCACACCTACCAATGGAAATGGTCCCCGGACACTTCAACCACCATCAACCAGAAGCAATGGGAACAGCTCTGGCAGAAAATACCACCTACACGCAGAAGGATTGCCCAGCAAGAAGCAGCCTACAAGGTCATATTTCAATGGCATTACACTCCAGCCCGTCTTCATGCTATGGGGCCGGCGGTCCACGCTGCGTGCTGGCGCTGCGGGGCCCCACTGGGTGACTTCCATCACATATGGTGGGCTTGTCCCTCTCTGAAAACCTTTTGGAAAGAGATCATGAGCCACATCAGGGGTATGCTTGGATACCCAATACCAGATGATTATCACATGATTATTTTAGGCATCCGCCCCTCGTCCCTGGCCACAGCGACCCATGCAGACTGGTATCTAGTGCATCACATGACTGGTGCAGCTAAGCAGCTTATAGCATGGTCCTGGCACTCCCCGTCAGCCCCCTCTACCACATCTTGGTTCACGCAACTCTGGCACAACATTTCGCTGGAGCAGCTGACACACAAGCTGACCCACACAGATAAGAAATTCCAATGTCTCTGGTCACCCCTCGTCCAATACATGTCTCGCCTGGAATACTTATACTTCCAACCCCCCAGACTACGGGTGCTACACCTCTTCGATGACTCTGTATAGAGCCCCCACCCAGCGGACCCAGTTGGTCATGCTTAACATATTATCGCTCTGTAAGCAACGCCTCCCCCCCTTCCATTATCTTACATGACTACAGGCCTTGAGGGACCTGCAGCAGACCTCCAGCTCATCCTCTCCTCCGCCCAGTCCCCTTCTTCCCTGTTATCCACTCCTGGTTTGTCCCCCCTACCTTTGAACAAACCCCCTACGTTTCGTGCCAAATGTGCCTGAACTGTCGCTTAGACCTAACAAAGCGTCTCCATAGGTCAGCCCATGCTGCTTTAGGGCGCCTACTATGCTTTTTAGTTCTCTAAATAGGCATGGCAGTATTATGTATCCGCGCTGTCGCTGTACTGTACCTGCTTATTTGATGTCTCCTATCCTCGCAATGGCACCTGTACTGTATTGTTGTTCCTCCCTTTGGAGTAAAATTCAATAAACAGAACTTGAGCAAAAATAAAAAGGCAGCCATTTTGTTTAGACCACAGTTTGACTTTGTTCTAGATTTAAACATGAAATATAGCACACTACTGGTTTGGAAAGCCATAGGAAGAAATTAGGCATTTTATTGAAGTCTGTATAAGTAGGGAAAAGTATTTTTATTGTTTTATATATTATAAAAAAATGTTTTTGGAGTTCTGCACTACTTCCTCAAAACTATCTAGGAAGCACCGCAGTACATATTGAAAATAAAAAAATTAACATATGACAAAAGACAATGTACGACACGCCACTCCAGTCTAAGACACGCCACTCCACTCTAAGACACACCACTCCATTCTACATCACTCCATATCACTCCACTCTATGACATGCCACTCCATTCTACACCACTCCACTTTATGCCCCTCAACTCTAAGACACTCAGCGACATGCCACTCCATTTTATGACACGCCCCTCACTAGCTATCGAAATCTAAAACAAAAAATGTACATATGACAAAAGACACTGTATGACACGCCACTGCATTCTATGCCATTCTACTCCACTCTATTCCACTCTATGATACGCCACTCCACTCTATGACACGCCCCTCCATTCTACAACACTCCACAATACTCTACTCTAAGGGATGCCACTCCAGTCTATGACATGCTACTCCAAGACACGCCACTGCACTCTATGGCCACACATCACTACACTGTACGCCACTACATGCTTCTCCACTCTAACACACTCGACAACACGTCATTCCACTCTTTGCTATGCCTCTAGAACCGACAACACTCCACTCTATGACACTCCACACCACGCCACTTCACTCCACTGAACGACACGCCACTCCACTGTATGACACAGCACTAAATGCCCTTTGACTCTAGGCACTCCACGCCACTCAACTCTACTACACGCAAATACCCTCTATTATACTTTACTGCACACTACGTTATGCAACTCCACTTGACTCTACTCCACTGTATGAAACTTTACCTCACTCTATGCTACTGTACAACAATCTACTCTGTGCAGCTCCACTGTTTGACACACTACTGTACTCTATGAAACTCCACACTGTATGCCACTCTCCGACATTTTACTCCAGTCTATACCCCTACACTCCACTGTACAACACTGCACTGTATGCAACTGTGCAACACTGTACTCCACTCTATGCTGCTCTACAATACTCTACAGGGCACTATAATCAACTCTTTGTATGCCACTTCACCCCCACTTTACTCCATTCTACTCTATGACATAGTGCTCCACTCTACTACACTGATACACTGTATGCCACTCCACTCTACATCCCTCTATGCAGCACTGTAAGCAACTATTTGTATGCCACTGCACCCCACTTTACTCTATGACATAATACTCAACTCTACTCCACTGCTCCACTGTACGCCACTCCACTCTACACCCCTCTATGCCATTCTACTTTATAACACTGTATGCTAATTCACTCTACCACAGTATACAATACAGTACTGTAGTGTACACAACTCCTCCAAAACTCTACTAGACTGTACGCTACTCTACTATAGTCTCCTACACTTTCCAATACTGCACAACACGCCATTACACTTTGCTGTACAACACAAAACTCCAATTTATGACACTTGACTTGATTGTATGCTACAGCACTCAACTTTACTGCACTCCACCCCACTATAGTCTACAACACACCACTTCACTCTATGATCCTTTACTCCACTCTACACAACCCCACTCCAGTATACTCCTCTCCATTATACTCCACTATAAGACATGACATTCCACTCTATGACACTCTCCTCCAGTGTACTCTCCCACACTCCACTCTATGATACTCTACTTCACCCTACTCCACTCTATGCCACTCCAATCTAAAACACTCTAGTCCACTCTATGACAGTCTATGACACCCTACTTTACTGTTCGACACACCAGTCCACTCTACAGCGATACTTGGCTCCACTATATGAGACACCATGTCACTACACTATATAATACTTAACTACACTGTATGTTATGCCACTCCACTCTACTCTACTCCACTCTATTCCACTCTACAATGCTCCACTCTACAACAATAGACTTTATAACTCTCTTTCACTGTACTGTATGACACCGCACATAAAGACAATCCACTCAACGGCACTGGACTGTACGATTTGAAATTCTTTTATTAAACTTTTTTTTTAAAGATTGAAATTCAATTAAAAAACAAATGTAAAAGCTTAGTTATAGTTAGGAAACCTTTTTTCCCCTATACAAACCAAACAAACTACACAAACTTTAGAAACTGTTAAGTTATAGTTATAACTTTCATTTACAATTTATTCACCACCTTCAAATTATCAGAAGTAGCGCACCTCAATACACACTCTTCTTTTCAGTTCACTAACCAGACAACACTAACTATAACTCGCCACCTACCATGCCCTTTGTTGTGACAAATGATGTAATTTGAGATGTTATAAGTGTTGTTAGGAATGCTATGATTTCACATGGCCCCCTGTAGGCATATCAGTGTCAAAGACATAAATACAATTACAATAATAATGATGAACATGATTACGTTATTAGTTGTTATTATTTATGCATAAGTACTAAGCATATTTCACAAAGTAGATTTTATCTCAATGTTTTCATGGCAGGTGTCATTAAACTTAATTTTATACAATTTATCGATATCAAACAGACGAAAGCTTATGCCCATAAGATTTTAACTCATGGCCTTCAGGTTATATACATATATTGACAATGAGTGCAGCTATCACGCTAAATTTGGAGGAGTAGAGCCAGTCATTGTCTACGCACACTTAATCCTTAGTCTAGCACCTTGTGCACCATCTCTATTGATATCAATGAGTTTGTTATCAAAGCATGGTAAATCTTTCATCTAACTCTTCATGCATTATTTCTAGCAAGGTAAAGTGTCTATTCTCTAGGGACATTCGATAAATATTATTAATACCAAGGTTATAAACCTCTTTCTATGTTTCAGTTTGTGTTTCTTTATTTCCTTTCAACATTGTCACACTAAGGCAACCACTGTGCTTAGTAAGAAATATTCTATTCATTAAATCATTCATATTCTCTGGTTACATAGACACCTTGAGTCCTTAGTATGGCTATTTATGGCTCAATGCTAATGGGCTAAATTAGAATCCTCTCTGGGTATATCAACTTCTTAGTGTAGCTCAATTTCTTGTGACGTAAAGCACATTTTTTTTAAGCATTTTTTTTTTAGGTACAATCAAGTCTTTATCTCTTTTTATTATCGAGGACTAGTTTTACCTCTGTAGCAGGATTCCCAAAGCTCATTCTCTTGGAACATTCACCCCTGCTTGATCAATCTATAGTCATTCAATCATTGGCTTTTTACTAGACACATCTGTCTCTTGGATCTTTACAGGCTAGCCTCTGGCGACACCCCGCACCACCGGTGAATTATTTGGCAACTATCTCTCTGATGGGAGGCTCCAAGCTAAGAAATACAAATGTAGTGTAAACATCAGCCGCAGCGGCCCCCCTACAGGAAAATCAATTCAGTGGGAAAAGGTGGCTCGAGGTCTGTATGTGACCTCCTTCAGAGGAAATCCCACCCACAATCAATCACCGCACTCTTTATGAATCTACTTCATAGGGCGAATGGGGGTCCACTGTTCATGAAAATTCCATGTTGCTATTTTTTTTTACTTGGCGGTGCCTATTGGTGACAGTTGTGAGCTTGTTTGTGCACTGAATTTAGACAACAGACACAGGTGGAACCTGCTCTCGATAATTACCAACCTGACTGGGACCTAAGCTACGGACCTAAAACTGGAATTAAACGGGGGGGGGGGGTGGAGGGGGAAGGGGGGTGGCACACCTTGAGTTGCAGGTCCAAAGAAGCGCTTAGAAACATAACTATTCCTTAACGTGGCTAGCCTTGAGCTTGCCAAACCAGGACCCATCCTGTTCCCTTTAAAAAATACAATGGATAAATAAAAAATAGATAACGCTTTCCAGAAGGGATCGGCAATTATTAACGAGAACTGGAGCCTCTAAACTTGCCAAGGGAAGATTTAAAAGGCATTTGTTCGGGAACGTTCCTTCACTCAAATAAAACAGATGAAGAGGGAAATTAAATCTGCGTCGAAATAAATTTTAGCTGAAGTGAGAGATCACGCTGAGAAGCTAATTTAAGAGAGATGAAATTAATTTCAGTGACACTTATTCTATTTAGCAAAAATGGTGACAAAACATGTACAGGCTCTGCTGGCGGGAGATAAGAGGGCGCGAGCGAGGGCCGCGCAGTCAGCCGCTTAGAGACTCCTAACACTGACGCGCCTGCCTTGTCCCCCGGTGACCCATCATTACAGGTTTAAAGTAGAACTGACAATTGTTATTAGCTGGTAATTGGATTTTGCAGATTCCGTATAAAGTTAGGGTAATTTAAATGGCCAGTGACAACCGAGAGAGTGCACGGCCACTCCGCGCAAACCATGTTTTACTGTTTATTTAGCCTTGTAAAGGGCAAAACTCTCTAACATGCGGCAATCGGATAAGAAGAACTTAGAAGGAGCTTTAAATGTGGAATAATATTAATAATAATGCTTAGTGGATACACTACTATCGTATACCGTGGAAAACCATTTAGGTGTACGTTAAGGCCGATCGAAAATAAATGTGCAATCAATATCTATACACCTGGATTGTATCATGCTTACTGCAGAATCCAAATGAATAAACATCTCCTGCGCGGACATCATGGGGGATATTCACAAGAACGTGCGCTAAACATCTCCAAAAAATGTTAACGCAACTTCACACATCGCAGTCCATCGCAGGAAAATAACCCCGTGTTAACGTGGAATTCACAACACGGCGGTACCATGCGATAGCCTCCCAAAACCGCGGCCAATGTCCGCGATACAACCATTGCGACGGCGATAAAAACACAAACCCCAACGCGTAAAAAGACGCGATGGGCCCAAACGCGATACGAAAACAGTGATAACCGGCGAGAGGCCAGCAATACCCACGCGTAATGCGGGAAAAAGCACAAGAACAGCATAGGGAAAATGCCACCAAAAAGGAAATCAACTGCGGAGTACCACGGATGCACCCTGACCCACTGCAGAGGACAACATGAACCCCACAATCCCCACGGAGGAACACCCAGGAATCCAGGGCTCGTGGAAGGGCAATGAGAAGAGGAAGACGGGGTACAGTCTGCAGGAAAACACGATTATCGTCACGGATGAGATAGAACACCACCACCAACTGTACGTCACCTCCAACGTGTCATTGGCAACAAAGAGGCAAAGATGGCACACCATCTCGGACTGTGTGAATGCCGTTGCAGCGCCGAGGAGGACAATGGAAGAGGACAAGAGGCGCTGGATTGATGTGAATGGCAAAACCAAGCAGAAACTCGCTGCCAACAAGAAAGCAGCAACGCACTTCGGAGGAGGGGGGCCAGCAGAACACCAGGATCTGAATGACATGGAGAAGATGGTGGCCACAGTCACCAGTCGGGAGACGGTGACAGGAGTTGGGGATCCGGACACTGCCCAACATGACCCGACACTACATCCACAGGGTGCGTACCGACCAGGGAGTGGGGGGACGGGGGAGATGGGCCCAATGGCACACATGCACAATTAAGCAGAGCACACTGCACACCCACAATGACTCAGGATCATGTCCCTGATCCCACGGGTACACTGCAGCACACACACAAACACCAAGTAGTCCCACGTACACCATGTGCCCAAAGGGGCACCCACCCAACACATCAACAATCACACAACCAACACATGCACACGTGCGAAACACAGCAAATATGCATATACGTCAGCCACTCTGACAATGCAAGAGACACCACATGACAAGTAGCATGGCTGCAGTCCAATCATCATGACTATGTACACGGCACGACACTGAGGTGGCTGAGTGCGGACCACAACCGGAAAGGAGCAGGTCACACTCGGACACAACCACCTGCACAAACAACCCCTGACGTCAACGACACATCTGCGGACAAACCATGCCCAAGAGTCAAAACTCGACAAAGAGCACAAGTTACCCAAGTCTGCAACATCTCAGCACTGTGGAAGCACAGAACTGAAAGGCACACTGCATGAAAGGGATAAGTGGCAGCCAAATCAGAGCCGCAGGAGCGACTCACCCACTGTGCAGCATACGCACATAAGAATAAGTGCACCTCGACATTGACAACATCCTGGTACAAACAGCAACACCTCCACAACAGAACACAGGACACAACTGGTGCCGCATATGTGCACAACATGGCCAATCACATCTGGCACAGCAGGAAACTGTGACATGACAATGTACAAGTACAACCTGTAACCTGCAAATATTTTTTATTCACACATGCTGTGCTTGTGGACATTTTGTACTGTCCCATGATGCCAGGGACGGCCACAATGTGACGTGCTCATGAGAAGAAATTTGCAATGAGGGTGTTCCTACGGGCCATTCCTGCCGCAGCTGCAGTGGGATGTGGGCCACCTGCCCCATCGTCCTCATCATCGTCCGGTACTTCTGGAACTTGGATCCATGGGGCATTGGTGCGTACACAGATGTTGTGCAACACACAACATGCAACGATCATCTTGCACACAATGTCTGGGCTGTACAGGAGCCTTCCACCTGTGACGTCCAGGCACCTGAAACGTGACTTCAACACGCCAAATGTGCATCCCACGATGCCCCTGGTGCGTATGTGGGCCGCATTGTACTGCCTCTGGGCGGGTGTGTTCGGGTCTCGGAGGGGTGTCATCATCCAAGGGCAGAGTGCATATCCTTGATCACCTGTGACAGTGCAGAGAGAAAAGAGTAAATACTTGGTTCGGCATGATGTGTTGGCAGGCCCACTAGTCCAGTGACGCATGTGCTGGCTGTGTGTGGGGTGAGTGTAAGCCAGCCCTCAGGGAGTAGCTGGTGCTGGCAACAACTTCAACAGTCATCAGGCACTCAGGAATGCAATGTTCGAACAGCAAGGGAGCATGACTTGAGTTGCACAGAGTTAGTGGCCCCGGATGCACAGCGGCCGACACGGGCCTACCGCCACGGGACGCTGACTTGTGGGAGACTGGGGTAGGGTCATGAGGGCAGAGCAGGGTCTCGAATGTATCAAAGGTGGTTTTCGCGGAGTGTCTCGGGGAGAGTGGGAGGTGTACCCCCAGGGCATGATGCAGAGGGCACATACCAGCTGTGTCCGGCAACATGGCGGATATGAATGCCACAGACTCATGCCAAACACCAAGTCCGTACCTGCCCGTTGCTGATGACAACCCCCCAGGCCACAGGCTCAGACACCAACAATGTTCTGCCGGAGGCTGACGGTGACTCACGGCGCACAGGGTTAGTGGCACCAGGTCAATCCTTGCTACTGGTTGACCTCCTCCGTAACGGTGATCCGTGTTTCCACCGGACTGAAACGCATCTTTCTCTCACTCGCATGAACTCTGCCATTGATTAATGAAGACTCAGTTCTAGATGTGGGACATACTGGACTGCAGTGTAGGCCGGCTGCAGCGGTGGAGTATGTTAACGAATGAGGACTCCTGGGGGCCTGTGTCACGGAGGACAGCGATGGTCTGAGGAGGCTGCCAAGGTCACGGGCATGGGTCTTGGAGCTAGCACCGGCACGTGGTGGGCCCTCTTTGACACATGACGGTGTCGGCAGGTGAGCAGTGCGGCCTTGGAGCGCTGGGGCGGGCCAGCCGGGTCTGGGTATCAGCGGCCTGGGGTGTAGCAGGCGCACAGGCTCGCAGGCCCCGCTGCTCACGGCGTCGGCCTCGTGGCGGGCTGAGAGGCGCCGCCCTGGCAATGACGTTGGCCATTCCGGGAGAGCACCACGCTCAGCGCCACAGTGTTTTTTATCCACACCCCTGCGCAGGCCTGGCGTAAGCCGGGCCAACCCACTACGCTCACGCACACAGGGGGGGATGCAGCGAGCGACATTTCCGCGATCTAACCCACAGCCTGGGGTGACATGGTTGCGTCCACTGTTCACTGCTCTCCAGACACCAGCAGTTAATGTCTGCATGGACATATCTGTGGTTTGCATACCCAGGTCTGTCCAGCACATTCACGCCACACTTGTCGTTGTGTACATTCCCATTCATGGGTCACTTGCATCCTTCGCACATGCCTGCTTTCCGCCTCTCCACACGTTCAGCTGTTGTGTGGCTGTGGTGCCATGATATAGCTGGCTTGTGTACATGGGAAGCCAGGATCCCAATGGAGTTGTGTTGTCGTGTCTGGTAGGTGGGCATGTTGATTGACATGTTGTATGTGGTTTGGTCACCTGTGCATTCCCACAGTTGTGCGTTGTGTGATGGTGGCTTTGAGGTGTGTGGTGTGTTGATTTGGTACTTACCAACGAGCAGTCCAGTTCCATAGGTGCCATCCTGGAAGTGCTGGTTGATGATGGACTGTCGGAAGATGTAGGAAACGTGCACACTGCCTGGGTAGTTTGCGACGACATTGGTGAACATTCCCCGGTGGTCCACTATTGCCTGCACATTGATGGAATGCGTGTGCTTTCTGTTGCGGTAGATGTGTGCAGTGTCCGCAGAGGGCACAAGTGGGACATGTGTGCAGTCAATGGCCCCCAACACGTGTTGGAATCTAGCAATGGCGTAGAAGCCTTGCTTGGTCTCCAGCTGTTCCTGTGCAGTGTGGGGGAAGTGAAGGTACTGGGGTATGAAGCTGATGATGGCATTCAGGACAGGTGTGAGGAACTTTGATAGGGCTGGCTGTGAGACACCTCCGACTCTGGCCGTTGTTGGTTGGAAGGTACCAGAGGCCAACGTGTGCAGCACAGCCAGCAGCTTTGTCTGCGGAGGGATGTTGTTTGTCCGCTGTGTTGGGACCGTCAGCCTGTGGCCGATGTGGGTCATGATGCGTAAGATGGTTGTCCTTTTGAGCCTGTAGTGGGCAATGACTTCCTCGGGCGTTAGGTCTGTGAGACTGGTGCGTTTTCGGTAGGTCCGCTGTCTTACTCTGCGCTGCCTCTGTGGTGGTCCGGGGGGGGTGCCGGTTCGGGTCCTGGGGGTGGTGGCAGTCCTGGGGGGGGTTGGCGGTGGGTGTTGTGGCCATGTTGGGGCTCGAAGCTGCATGATGAGTAGCTCCATGGCGTCGGTTGTTCTTCAGGTGTGGCTGTGTGCGGGGCTCCGTTGCCTACTGCAGGTAGTCGTCCTGCTTAACACCAGCAAGAGGCAGGTGTTAAATACCTGCTGCTACCGCGGCGTATCGCGTGGTTTTGACTCGCATCGCGGATCTGGCAGTTCGTTGTGAAAGTGGTGTAGTGGTGTTTTCGTGTGTTTTTGCATGGGAACGCCTACTCTGCATCTCATTAGGGTTAGTTGGTGGTGTCACCCGTGGGGATCAAATTTGCGGCAGTTATCGCGGGAATACTGGCGATGTCTGCAGTTTGGACACGCATGTGAATGGGGCGTTAAATCTATCTCCACTTTTGATGCGTTAAGGTGGCGATAACTCGGCGATAAGTCCTTGTGAATATGCCCCCATGAGTTCAAGCCTACTTTTTTTTTTGATAATCAACTTTATTGATTTTTGAGTAAACAAGAAAAACATTACAGCACAATTGGCCAGTGGTAATTGGTACTTTAGCAAGTACTTGCATTGGTTGTGCGCAAACATGCATATCGGTCCATTTTCACAAATCATAATCAATACAATCAAGGTGTTTAAAAAGACATAAGACCCATTCATCCTAACTGATTTAAACATTTCCCCCAGATCCTTGAGTGTAAGCCTACTTATTTTTAGGTGTGGTCTACAGACAGCTTCAGCTGTGTGTGGGCCTCATGTGTTCCACAAAAATTATAGTATGAATACACACAAATATACAGTTGTGTATCCCTCAGCCCTCTTTAACCATTAGTCAGTTCAGATGTCATTAACATTCTACTCCCTTCTATCCCAGCATGCAGCACGGGCAATGGTTAGCCCACATTTTCCACTAACTCTAAAACACTGCGAAGGGGTGGTGCTCAACGCAGTGGCTGATGCGCCTAGGACATCCCTTTTATATTATTGTCATTTTTCTGCATATTTCATATGTTTGCAAAATAATAATATTAATTAAAAAAACATGTTGGCTTCGCAATGCTTGTTTTCAAGATCTCTCTTTGTGTGGCCAGAAATTCCAACAGTCTATTCAGCCTGGCCAGACATTCTATTTTTCAAACGAAGTACTATTTAGACTCCCAGAGGCAGGAAGTGACGCAGCATTAACAGGTGTTACTATTGCCCAAATTCATGGCACTCAATTTATTGACCTCGCAATGATGGAAAGCTGTGTAGGGATTCGAACTCATGACTTTCGGAACTCACAGGTGATGTCAGCGGCAAGCAATATTGTATTGGTCCATGGTGGCCATCTTGGTGTTGTGATGGTGTGTGTGATATGAGCGTGAATTAGGGTAATGGTGTGTAATGCTGTATGTAAGAAGGGAAATGTGCATGTGGTGGGGACCTAAGCACGGTAGGGAGCCCTACGTATTGCTAACACACGCCATCACACCCCATGCACCACTTTGCGTGCAGTCTCCCATCTATTTCATGACACCCTGAGTCTGCTGAGTAGAAACGCTGCTGACAATTAATAGCAAAGCAAACACAAGGAGATGATGGACGGAGCACTGAAACGTTTCAGACACTCATCCCCAGTCACAGATCTGGGTTGAATCCATCATCGTTCTTTAGCTCATTTGGCCACCTCAGTTCAGACCCAGCTATATGCAAATCAGTCTTGACCCTGTGCCTCATGGGAACAGTCCAGACCAAACTGCCAAGCCAGGTCTTTCCTGAACCGGAAACAAGCATCCTTAGACCGGTTTCGGGGTAACACCCCTCATCAGCCAGGCTAGCTTGAATCCAGTGGCAAAGTGAGCAAGGGACCCACGTCTGGGCATACCCTGCCAACTTAGGGCGAACAAAGCAAACACAAGGAGATGATGGACGGAGCGCTGAAACTTTTCAGACACTCACCCCCAGTCACAGATCTGGGTTGAATCGATCATCGTTCTTTAGCTCACTTCACCACCTCAGTTCAGACCCACCTATATGCAAATCAGTCTTGACCCTGTGCCTCATGGGAACCATGTTTACCCTAAGTTGGCAGGGTACGATGATGGATTCAACCCAGATCTGTGACTGGGGGTGAGTGTCTGAAAAGTTTCAGCACTCTGTCCATCATCTCCTTGTGTTTGCGACAATTAATAGCAGGCACTGCTAAGGCAGGCAAATTATAAACCAGGGATAAACTAGAAGTGAGGCAAATCACTGCTGATAGAAGCAGCAGCATGACAGTGAAGATAAATATGCAGGAAGTGCCATCTCATGCAAGGTCCAGGAATGAGTGTATGCATGTATACTTATGCTACGTCTTCCCCTGTCACCATCTATTTATCTCTTCGATATTTGGGCCCGCCCTGCGTGCCATGGGATTGGTGGTGCAAGCAGGGATAGAGGATGGAGAAAGGGGTTGAACGAGACAAAGGTTCATAGAGGAAGCTGCCGAAAAAGAACACATGCAGTGGACAACGAGATGGGCAACGAGCGAGCATCATGGGAGAAAGGGACCAGAATGGGACTGAGAGGTATGAACGGAACACCATCAAGGAGATGTGAGAGAAAGGGACAGGAGCTAACCACAAGGGGATAGAATGGGAAAGAACAGAGAAAAGAAAATAGATCATCAGCAATCCCCATACATCCCTACAGTATGGCACAAGTAAGAACATCACTTCCAGCCATGCTAATAGAAATAGAAGAATGACTAGACAGGGAATAACAGTTCTATCATTACCCAAACATTACACCAAATGGATGCTTCACTGTTATGGACACACTCTATTGGCAAAGCAAAGATATGTGAGGGATCCAAGTACTTCCTGTTATGATTAATAATTCTTGAAATATATCATTCCAATAATTTGGTCTACACTAAAACGCAAACAAGCAAAATCAAAGCCATCCATTAACTCATTGTAACATTAACCCACTTACCCATTGGCAATACAACACACACGCTCACATAAACTAATCAATCATGTTTACAGCTAAACCTAATATCTTGCACTAAGCATGGTTTAAACAACCTTTTGTGCCAACCAGGCCAACATTTGTTTGCAACAGCTTTGCATGGGTGTTTGTGAGCCAGCGCCTGTGTCTTGACTTTTAGCACTTTCTGTAATCCCTTACATTAAAGATCTTATTTTTAATTTTCTAACTAGCAATGTGAGCCTCAATTATCTGCCTAAATTATATGGTTGATGACATGTTGCATGTGATATCCAAAAATGATCTCAAGATTTTCTGCACTGGTTACACGTTTAAGCGACAAGGTAGTCAATAAACAGACACAGTTAATGCAGCAAATAGCAGGCAGGCGATTGTTCAGCATATGCAACTTAAAAAATTTGACATTCATCATTTAAAAAGAGTTGTCACTCTGGGAATTGCTAATGGTCAGGAAAACGAGTCACAGCACGCTAGGGTACATCCAAACAAACGCTTTCATTGTTTCCCTAAATTAGCAAAAAATATATTGCTGGAGCTTGCCATAAGCGATTATTACTGATGTTGATGTTTACTTGATATGGAAGCCTTTGGGCCAGTTTCTGCTGCTAGCCTCGATTGTTCATACTGACTGCTACTCCCTTGGGAAACATGAGCGCTGGTGTGGCCGAGAGTCCTCGGGTTGGGCAGGCGGTGGACCAGGGTATGGGCAGGAAGTGGCTGCCTTGCCAGGGCAACTTGATGGAGAAGGAGCACGGGCCAGGTCTTCTGCTTGAATCCCAAGCATGGAATACCCAATAACACTTCGGTGCCGCCTCGCTCTTGGTTGACAGCAGCAACATGTCTTCCAAGTAACTACTGTTTCCTTTTCATTGGCTTTCCCATTCTCAATTTTCTGCGGGTACACAACCCCCAACATATGCAGGGCACTCTGCCATGGCTATTGCAAAAAAAAAAAAAAAGTAGGGTGGTTCTGCTATGGCACAAAGATGATAGTGGTGGCAGGGGAGGAAGGCTGCTGGACTAAGTGGGTCTGTGCTGTTAGGTACTATGCAGGCTGAACAGGAGCCAGCATGGCACAGTCACTTCAGCAGTCCCTCTGTGTGTTTAGGAGTGGCCAGTCTCTCTTTAGATGAGCTCGGAGCTCATGGGCAGAGGGGCTGTATGACAGAAGTAGGGAATTGGCTTACAGGTGCTCAGGGAGGATGGCGGCCATCTTAAGTGTCTTTTGGAAGCAGTAAAGTAGCACAAACATTATGAAAGACATCTTTGGTGTAGTGAATCAACCATTGCAGTCTGCCATCAAAGGTAGGTGTCAGCAGCTGCACCTATGCAGAGTATTTTCTCCCTTTTATATTATATAAATTTACTGCAAAGTAGCCTCGCTCACATGTATTTTCAGCACAACATCCCAAGTGGATGGTAATCACCACAACATAGGGAAGACCCAACGACTTTCGGTTTTCATTATATATACATTTTTTAAATCACAGAAGCACAAAGCAGGCACTGAGGATCTCTACTTGGCTTTCAGTGCGATGATGTGGGAACATGCAGTGGAATGTGTTTTTTTAACCTGTTATGCCGTGGCGATTTGCCTGTAGAAAAGAGCCTCAGAGAGATGTGCTTGATTTAAGGAGCCGTGCGGGTTAGTCATGTATCTTGCAGATCTAGATTTTTTTTCCACTCAATTTCCACAGAAGATTATCAGTTAATTTTCTAGCCTGAATCCTGTTTTAGAATGTCCCTCTTCTGTCCAACTGGCAGAATAAATGGATGCATTGAAATGCGCATTTGCATCCTCCTGTCGATGAATGGCGCTTTAAGGTCTGCTAACACCAGAACCACACAAACCTGGCTCATTTAGTGATAAACGAGTTTCTTAGCTGAGGGATCATGCACATTCCGTGCTTGTGTCATGCCTTGCACACTGTTGGTCTCTTACTAGTGCCAATTGGCAGTGATTTGAAAATTCAGCCTGGTGCATAGGCAAGAGATGTGTTTGTCACTATTTCCAAGAAGAATGCACTTTTAGGGGATAATTTAAAAAAGATTGTTGACGCTCGTGTAATTGTTACATTTAAAAATGTATAAGTAAAGATCGGAAGACTCAGGCAAAAAGAAGTCACACAATGTACGTGCAACCTATACATTCGTAAGTCACACTAAGATGAGTAGACGAGCCTTCTCCGGGAATGTGAACACCGAGCTCAAGGCAATGCAGTGGAAAGAGGGTGAGGAAGCCACATTTGTGGCTATTTACAAACATTCGCCCTGCTTTTCCAGCACTTACCTGCACTTCTACAAGTATGCCTGAACAATCCAGGAAAGAGTAATAATATCCCATACTGCCACAGGGTGGGGGGGGAGGAAGAAAAAACATTTAAGTAAACGGAGCATTCTCTGAAATTGAGAAACGGGAATAAGAAAAAAGCACAATATCAACAATTTTACTAATCGCGCAGTTAGAAAGTTTCCAATTAGAAAAATGCACGAAGGTGCAAAATTAGCATTTGGGCTCTCTCCCAATATTCACCAGTGTATGCATCAAACTTCCACAGGTGGTTAAAAGGCAGGGTCACCAGATCATTCCATGTCGGGGGCCTTTAGCGAACAAAGCAAAGTATTCTAGATTAAGGGGCTTGAAACGTGGTCTCTCTTTGGACATGGCGCTCTCTGCTACTTTGAAGAAGTTGCTCAGACTCTGCACTCCTTCAGTCTTTGACTACAGTGCTGGGAATCCCACCAAGGAGTACAGTGTGCAAATTGCTCTAGTAGTATTCCTTTGAAACAGATACCCGACGCCTTGGAGATAGAGAGCAAGGGCTGAATTCACACGTGTTATCAAACAATTCTATAGTTAAATAAAGTGTTCCGCACCTGACAGCCAGTAACCTCAAGGAGTTAAACGCTCACAGCTGACATCAGCGTAGCACTAGTTCCAGTCTCGAGAAGGCACACTCAGCTGTGAAAAGTTAGGAAATGTCGAGTTTAGTTCTGAACCAGTGACCCACAGCTGAAAGACTCAGCAACCCTTCGCTGAACCCTTATGCACTGAATACCAATTCATTCTGGACTAACCTGACAGATTAATACATGAGCTGGAAGACTGACTGCTGCTGTGCGATTACCAACTCGTTATACAGAATGTCAGGAAAAAGAATCCTTTAAGCAGAAATCTCCAGTACGTCAACGGAGAGCGTCGAGGTCCAATCCAAGGCCCGGAGGTACTTCGATATGCAGAAGTAAAAAGTATTGCTGTTAACCAACTTCACCACTAACATTTAGGCTACCTGGCCAAGGAGGATGCTACAGTGGAGACCTGGAGGAGCCCGTGCCTTCCTCGGGGACCGCAGAACAGCAGCACTTCTGTGATGCATGGACCTTAGCGGACATATTGGAACGGGATCTCTTCGGGAATACATTCGTGAAAGGAGACATGCAAGCGTGCAGCAGTCTGCGAAAACATGTTTTATATGTCCCAGGAAAAGAAGTCATATGCGCAATGAAGATTTCAGGAATATTTGCAACAACCACAAATATAAACGAGCGGGGAGGAGGGGGGGGGCGACGCGAGTGGTGCGCGCGCGCCACAGCGAGCGATCTGTTTCCAATTATCGCGCCCACGTCTGGGCACGATAATTGGTAACAGATGTCTGCCGCGCGCGTAACCGCAGGGAAAAGGCCATGACGCACGAGCGTCTGGTCAGCTTTTCAAACTCCCTAACTATAAGTCTCGCAGAGCAGCGCTTGCGCGCTACTCGAGACTCGACCTAAAAATAGCTTGAAATCAACCTTAAAGAAAGGTATTCACCAGGTTGGTTTCACAGCTTGGTGATTATGATGGATATTAATACCCAACAAGTGATGCCCTACAAAGAAATAAGGAATAACAGGATGAAACTAAACACGACCAAAAAGAAGTTATTCCACTAAGCCCTAAATGTGTGCTCACTTCTTCCGCACTCCAAAACCACCAACAACCACAATATGTTCAAAATGCAGCCAGTCAATTCAGATTAGAAATGTCATCATGTCTCTGATTTTAGGGAATCGTTACACTGGCTTCCCAATAATGCAAGATTCAGCTATGACATTTTAACTCTAGTGTTTAATGGTTGCATATTTTAGAGCCTGGCTACCTCACCAACAAGCTTTACTCGTTCTGTTCAAAGAGAAAACAAGGGTCCGTCAAAGTGTCCCTCTTTGTTTTGCCCCAAATGAAGTGGAAATTTCGAAAGGAAATGGGGAGAAGATTATCGGTATTTGGCCCTAAATTATGGAGCCGCCCCCCAATCCAGATCAGGCTGTGTGGTCCTGGATTTCATTTCAGAATGCGAAAAAATTGTGTTTTAAAATACGTGGTGCTAATATGCTTTATTCTTTGAATTCACAATGTTTGCTATTTAGTCTTCAAAGCACTCTGTGGTACTTGTTATTCTTTAACACTGTGTGATCTTGGATCCGCCCAATATATTGTAGTGACTTTTGTGTATTTTGTGCCCGAGCCTTCACCCTCTGGGGATGCTGCTCGGGCACACTGAGCCTTTCATGGCCTATGCAAAGAGTGTTTCATCGTTTGCATGACCTTTCTTTCGGGGTCTATGCCACTGTCTTTCTGTCCTTATCTGTTTATCCCTCCCACGAACCCATTCTGATTACCTCCCTTTCGGTCTTCTGCATATTGTTGCCCGGTTCCCTTCCCAAACCTGCCTCCCCCCTGTGATCACCCCCTCTTCTGTCTCCTCTACTTAACTGTTCTCTCCCAGAGCATCCAAGTAAAAGGCAGAAAAGTTGAGTGTGACACTGTATGGCGTCTTCTCTGTTTGTGTCCGGTGCCAGAAGCCATGCCATGGCCTAACCAAGCTTTGTAGATGCGCTCTCCTTGTCACTACTTTTTTTGACCCTACTCTAAATGTATCTTTCCACAGAGTTAGTTACCAACCCCCCCCCAGCCCTAATATCACCCTCTCCTGTGAGTTGCACCAACCTACTTTTGGGTGAACTCATACGGAATCCATAAGGGCTTGTTGCATCTAAGACCTGCTCCCTAGGTGGGGCAATTGGAGTACGTTCTACGGTTTGTTGTAATGCAAATTAATATGGATTGCCCCCTGTCAATCCTGGATGGACTCTTCAGACCACATATCACGGCTAGCTGTAAAATGTCCATTGATATTGGTTGCTCCTTTGCCACTCATGGATGGATCTATCAGAGCATATACTATGGATGGTTGTAAAATGCATATTCACACAGGTTACTAAGTGTTGTACCAGATGTAGCGCCCTTTCCAGCCTGGATACCTGCCAATGACTTCACCACACACGGAGCTTAGTATTGCACATCTTAATTCGTCTGTGTGTAACTGTGAACTCAACATTCTAAATCAGTCTTCATTGCATTCCGCTCTAACGATGAGTTAAACACTGAAAGTGATAAGAGTCTCTGGTCTAACAATGACTTTAACGCTGAATGTGATAAGAGTCTCTGCTAATAGCCTTCCCAGGGTGCTGGGTAGTCACCATGTGTCCCTTGGTAGACGCCACTTGAAAAGGTTCTGTATCAAATGGAACATCAGATTCTTTTTTTTCGCATCTGGCGTGTGAGCACTCGATCTTCTTTCTTAAAGACGATGTTCTTCTCAAATACTACGTATAGTTACTCCTTATCGTTCCTGGGTTAACCCATTAGAGCAAGTATTCTATTGACTGGTTGTGTAATGCCATTCCTATGGGTTGCTTCTCTGCTGGTCCTGGGTGTACTAAAGAGCATATTATATATAGGAGAAGATTGCACCATGCAAGGGTGGCACCCAACACCATTGGCTGGGCACCCAGCACCATTAGCTGGGCACCCAACACCATTGGCTGGGCACCTGTGGTTTCGACTTTATAATGTTAATGTTAATGGATTTGTAAAGCGCGACAGCTGCCCCAGCAAAGAGGCGTCCCGGCGCTGACAGCAGTGAGGTGGACAAGATCAGGGAGGGGCCCCAGGGAAGGCCTACGGAGTGGGAAAGAGAAAGGTTTTTATGGCCTTCCTGAATTCTAGGTAATTGTTAAGCCCACGAATGTGGGCAGGCAGCGTGTTCCAAAGGATGGCCGCTCTGTTCCGGAAAGAGCGACCTCCGGCGCGCACCCTCCTAACCCGGGGAACCACCACCAGGTGTTGTCCCATGGAACGGAGCTGGCGGGGGGGGGAACATAAGGTAAAAGCAGGTTGGCCAAAATACCAGGAGAGGCAGATTTCAGGGCTTTGAAGGCTATACAGAGAGCCTTAAACTCAATTCGCCTGGCCACAGGCAGCCAGTGGAGACGGCGAATGGCGTTTGTCACAGAGCAAGCTCTGCGCAAACCGAGGAGAGATCTTGCAGCCGCATTCTGTACCCTCTGTAGCCTATGTATTTCTGTCTTGTTAGCTCCCAGATACAGTGAGCTGGCGTAATCAAGTCTAGACAAAATCAAGGCCTGAATCATGATCTGCCTGGTAGGGGCATCAAAGAAGCCTAGGATGGGTTTGAGCCCTCGCAACAGCCCAAAACAGGTTCCAGCCACCTTTTTAGTTTGGGTCTGGAAGTTGAGGGATGAATCCATCCAAACCCCTAAGTTCTTCACTGCCTGCTTGGGGGAGGGGGCAATGCCTAGGCTCTTGGGCCACCAGAGCTCATTCCATTGACCATGGTCTTTCCCCACCAACAACAACTCTGACTTGTTGGCATTTAGTTGGAGACAGTTGGCGGTCATCCACTCGGCGACTGCCGCAAGATCACTTTGAAACTTAAGAGCGTCTTGCTTAGAGTCGCTCAAGAGATCCACCACCAGCTGTGTGTCGTCGGCGTAGGAGACCATGGTCAGCCCTCTGCTCTTGGCTACTACAGCCAGAGGTTGTACGTATAGGTTGAAAAGCAGAGGGCTCAGGGAGGAGCCCTGTGGCACCCCTTGCTTGATGGGAAAGATGCCAGAGGTGAAGGGGGGGGCTATCACCTGAAACATCCTATCAGCAAGGAACGAGGCGAGCCACTTCAGGGCTGAGCCCACAATTCCAGCCTCCTCCAGGCGTCGCAACAGAATGGCGTGGGACACTGTATCAAACGCGGCACTGAGATCCAGAAGGATCAGTGCCGACGTCTGCCCTGCATCCAAAGCTGTCCAGAGATGTTCTGTCACAGCCAGGAGCGCCGACTCTGTGCTGCGGCCAGAGCGAAAGCCATTTTGGGAAGGGTCTAATCTGTTGTTGGAGTTCAGGTAGTCCGTGAGGAGGAAGTTAATGTAAGCCTCCGTGATCTTTGCGGCCCAAGGTAGCAGGGAGATCGGCCGAAAGTTTTCTGGCTTTTTTGGGTCTAAGGAGGGTTTTTTAAGCAGCGGTATCACCCTGGCCTGTTTCCAAGCTATAGGCACGACCGCTGTATTGAGAGACCCATTGATCACCTGTCCTAAGGGAAGTAAGATAGTGGATAGAATTTTCCGAAATTGGTCAGGTTTCAGTGGATCGGCCGGAGAGCCTGACTTGATTTTGGAGCATAGAGCAAGTAATTGATCCGGAGGGATCGGTGGAAAAGCCTCTAATGTTACATTGGTGTGGTTGCAAGATACAATAACAGCACAAAATCCGCGGGTCTAAGGTAATGTATATATAGACAGAGAGTTTGACCAGCCAAAACTAGATAAAGTAATAACTAATAAAGGAGTCTCATTTAAGAGGACGGATTCCCATCACCCACCGAAGTGGCATGCTTCATCATTTGGGATCTCCTCTCGGCTGCAGGCTACTGCAACCAAGGAGCTACAACTCCTTGCTAAATGTAAAGGAGGAGCTCACGGATGTTTTTAATCAGTAGTTTAGAGACGCAATCACTAAGGATTGATGAAGCATAAACAGTGTGGTGAAAGAGTGGTGCAGTGTACAAAGTGATTTAAAATTGACTAGCATGAGAAAAATAAATTTATAAGGTATCTCATGTTGTCAAGGATTAAAAAGCAGTAAACGCGCGATCTAAATGTGCGAACGCGCTAAAAATACGGTCTACATGTTTCAGCCAATGGAGGCTTTCTTCAGGACCAAGATGTAACTACTGCACTGTGAAATAAGTGAAAATTACAAAAAGAACGATACAACCATATACCTGTATATGTCACTGTGTGATCACAGGTCTTGTACTCCCGTATCAAATCGGGAGGGTACCCACCGCTCCTGGCAACAGCTCAGGGCGTGAGGCAACGCTCTACTCCGTCGTTACCCCGGGCCGGATCCTGAGAGTCACTCGCGGTTGCAAGATACCTCAAGAGGGCCGGCTTGGTCCATAGGGAAGCACTTATAAATGTCTTCTACCTTCCTGACAAAGAAGGTGGCGAGCTCTTCACACTGCTGATCAGAGGTGATCAGTGGACCTGCAGCACCTTTCTGAGTTTTAAGGCAGGAGACTATCGAAAAGATACTCTTCGCCGGGTTGGTACTCTTGCTGATTTGCTGAGCATAGAATGCTGCGCGCTCGACTTGGATGGCCCTGTGATAACTTTTTACGGCTACCCGGTAGCAATCCTTAGAGGCCGGGTCAAAATCCCTTCTCCAGACTCTCTCCAGCCTTTTACAGATTTTGCGCAGTTCCGCTAATTTAGTGTTGTACCATGGGTTGGATTTTGATTTGCGATTCATGGACAACTTAGCTGGAATCAGCCTATCCAACGGCTGGTTAATCCAATCGGTAAAGGCCGAGTTAGCCTCATTAGTGTCAGCCGGCAGAACTGGGGTGGTGGCGGAGAGGCGTGCTAAAAATTGGTCCCAGTTCAGTTTATGCCAAGGGCGTTTGAGGGAGAGTGTTTTGTCTAAATAAGGCAGGTTACACTAAAGATGGTAGAGATCAGCATGCGCTATTGCGTCTTTTCGCACAATTTCCTCCTATACCTATGAGTATAGAGAGCTGTACGCTTACTTGTACAAGGTTTGAGCAGTCTGGACTAAATATGTACAACACCAAACATCTTCCCACATAGCCTAGACTGCACTCATACACTTTATAGCCATTCAATACTCTAATCCATAACGTTTAAATCTCCTATTTCTCCTCCAATTTTGCTTCAATTAACGCTAAGGCGCAGCAACAAAACACAGTATGATTACAACCCCCGTCCCCTGACACACTATTAAAACGTTACCCATAGAGGCCAAATGACAGGCACACAGGCATCCATCCGAAGCACTCCAAGGGAATAAAGTGCTACCCATCTGAAAATGCACGTCATCACCTTGTCAGGAATATGAAGTGCTATTGAACTGCAAGTTCAATACAATACAGTCTGACTGAATCCTGAGTCAGTTGTTTCAGTAGCAGCCTTCAAGTCTTCTTTGCTGTAAGCATTTTTCTTCTAAGATAGCTTCATTCACCATCTGTTTATCCTTAGGAGGAAAGTTCAAGATGCTCTCCATCCTGTCCCACTGTTCCATACTGCATCCGCCTGCAGTTTCTATCATGATGGTTAAGCAACAAAAGGCATCCATTGTCTCAAACAGGACTTCGCGCTTATTACTCTGTCTGCAGACCTGCTGTGATAGACGTGGAATTAGGTCAATACACCGTTTGACACTCTATGGTTATTCATACGGACAGCAGTGATTTAGGAGTAGCCTCTCGGATTCATTAGCTACTAGCAGTCAGAGTACATGCTCTTTAGTGTCTTCTGAAGAGTAACAATAGAGCGGCCCACTGGCATGCACTCCATATCCCCCCCCCGCCAACCCCAAATCTGCTAACCGAATAAATGTGCAAATGACTAATCCGCTCAAGACCTGGAAACCCACCTTGGTTGTGTTGGAACCTTTCCTTGGGGTGCCTGTCAGATGCAGGTGTCGTTCCCATCATCACAGACCTTCATGAAGGACCTATGCACACCAACATTACTTATTTCAATCAATCCTTAGTGGATACTGTGGACCAAGAAAATTATAAACTCACTGCTATTGTCGACACCATTGTAAATATCATGGAAACATAATTGTTATGTTATTCCAAGAACTTGTCTGTTAGGGTTCTGACCTTGGCAAGACCTTGAGGCATTCCTCCTTCTCCCCATCTATTAGGGAGGACCTCCAGCTTCTAGCTCCTTATGCGTGCTAGTGGGCTGCTTGACAGACAGAATGGAGACAACCAGGCCAGTTTTATTGAATATCTGTGCATCCACTGACAAGGCCCAACCCTAAGTTAAGTATTCTTCTATTTTGTTGCGTTGTTGAATCATCCACTGCTTGCTTTGGCTCAGTTATGTCCTATTATTAAAATCTACACTGGCCAGGGTTGCCTTTTAAGCTCTTGGTGACTCCAATCTTTTTAGTAATACAAACGGCAAGAAGTGCAGTCGGGTTTTTTCCAGTCTCAGCCACCCAGTTTAAATTAGCCACACACTTGGTAATTTTATTAACTTTTACATTGAACCCTTGTCTTCAACATTCAGTTTTAAGCTGATGAGACTCGTCAGTCACTACGGTTGGATGGGTTGGAGAACAATACGCCACACTACAAGACTGCATAGTTACCATCAAAGACTGGACACCTAAAAAAACTCCCACACTCAACTGGGATGATGAGATATATGGAGAGAGTTACAATATGATATAGAGTTATGAAACTTACTTAAAACAAATATAGCAAGTCATTATTTTGACTGCGGATTGTGTTAGCCCAGGGTGTAGCGCAAGACTATCATGCACATTAGTGCTGTATCAACATTGTCTGATGCTGTGTACTGTCATGTCATTGCAGACAGTATGCAGGTTGTCTGTAGGTGAAATCATGCAAAGCATAAAAATGATAGGTGCTGTGGAATGTTTATGAATCATCGTGCATCTGGAAAAAACGCAACAATAAAATTAACCACCGTAAGCAACCCACCAAAACATTAAGAATTATAAAACCTCTAGGAAGAAAGCATCTCTAAGGTGAAGCAACTATTTTCGGGGGTCAACCTCTGACACCATAAAAACGTGGACAACTTTACAGCTAATAGGGCTAAGAGGTTTCTGAATAGGGATTCAAAGGGATTCTGTAGAAATGCGGCTGCATATTATGGACCAAAATCTACCATAGAGAGAAAGCAAATAGAAAGACAGAAGCGCACAGAAAGTGCATTTTACGTTTTCTCCCTGCAGACGTCTGGGTCACTTATTCCAGAGCACAAACTTGGGTCAATCCCAGGCACAAAAACAAATATACTAAGAAATCTTTGTGAGGAGCTGCACCAAGTTCCACCACTTCCCAGATAACTGAAGACCACCCCCTCAGTTCTCTGTAATGACAGCTTTGCAACTAATGCAAAAAGAACAGATGATGGATGGAATACTGATCAAATCAAACATTCACCCCCATTCACCGGTCTGGGTTAAATCCATCGTTTTTTGCTCTCCACGCCATACCAGTTTGGACCCAGCCATATGCAAATCAGTCTCGACCCTGCTTCCCATAGGAACAGTCTAGCCCGAACTGCCAGGCCAGGTCCTCCCTGGTCTGGAAACAAGCATCATGGGACCGGTTTCGGGGTATCACCCCATATCAGCCAGGCTAGCTTGAATCCGGTGGCAGAGTGTGCACGGGACGCACGTCTGGGCATACCCTTCCCACTTAGGGTGACTAATGCAAGAAAAACAGACGATGGACGGAATGCTGAACAAATCACACATTAACCCCCCAGTCACAGATCTGGGTTAAATCCATCATTTTTATGCTCGCCACGCCAATCCATTTTGGACCAAGCCATATGCAAATCGGTCTCGACCCTGCTCCCCCATAGGTACAGTCCAACCCGAACTGCTAGGCAAGGCCCTCCCTTGACCGGAAGCAAGCATCCTGGGTCCAAACTGGGGTGGCATATTGAGCAAAAGAAAGATGGATTCAACCCAGATCTCTTGAGTGGGGGTAAGTGGTTGAAAAGTGTCAGCACTACGTCCATCATCTTCTTGTGTTTGCTATGTTCGCCCTAAGTGGCCAAGGGTATGGCCAGACGTGAATCCCTAGCTCGCTGTTCCATTGGTTTCAAGCAAGCCTGGGTGATGAGGGGCGATACCCCGAAACGGGTCCCAGGATGCTTGTTTACGGTCCAGGGAGGACCTGGCCTGGCAGTTCGGGCTGAACTGTTCCCACGAGGAGCAGGGTCAAGACTGATTTGCATATGGTTGGATCCAAACTGGGGTGGCATAGTGAGCAAAAGAAGGACAGATTCAACCCAGATCTCTGGACTGGGGGGCGAGTGGTTGAAAAGTTTCATCATTCCGTCCATCAACTAGAACATGGCATCAGCTATTATCTGAAAACCTACTCATCCAATGAGATGCCCATGGATTAGTCAGGGACATGAATATCAAAATTGTCATTGTGAAGGATTTGAACATTCCAGTGCCATGCATTTTTTTTATTGCATATTAGGTTTCCTATAATTTGTATTCCTCCTTTCTTTCTTTATGTATTATTGCAAATTCTGTTGATTGTTCAAATATTGTCGACTTTAGTCTCTACTTCTTTCCTCATCCTCTCAATCGCCCATCACAATTTTGTGAGAAGCTCGGGGTAAGAGGTACCATCAAACTGAACTGGTTTGAACAGCTTATACAGGCCCTCCTACACACCCAATAATTTCTCCAGCAGAGGGAGTAATAAGATAATGGGTGTTCAATAGGCTATAAAGGGGTCTGAAATGCAACTCCCACCAGGGCCGGACTGGGAACTTGAAACAGCCCTGGCAAAAAGGCTAAATTCAGCCCCCATGTGAGATCTGCTAATGCGCATTAGAACCAGAGCAACTCTTTCAAGTTGCCTGCCTGGACTGTGTAACATGCGCCACCACTCATGGAGGCCAAAACCGGCCTTAAATTGTCAAAACCAGCCTCCTGGGACTCCAGCCTCCTGGGGGGATTGCCCCCTTGCCCGGCTGGCCAGTCCGGCCATGATTCCCACCAACCAGGGAGCAGAAACAGATGAGAGGATCCTCTTTTTATTTCCACCCAGATAGTAGCATCACAAAAGAGCTGGTAATTTGGCACCCCCGAACAGATATGTAGAGAAGAGCACCAGGAGAAGCCAAAGGCGGCCCCTATGTTTTTATGCACAGTATATGAGCCTCTTCTGTTTTATAGCTTCTGTGGATCGTAAACACTGGTTCTTATAGAGCTGCATGTCTTAAATCCATGAAACGCACCCAGAATCTTGTCAGGCTCAGTTTTAGATGCAGCAAGTTGGCTGTGTTGCTTAGCCTTCAAGACTAGAAAGGAAGAAACACGTCTCCTAAATATTTGCCTGTCCCTTGAGAAGAATAAAGTTGTCACAACATGGTAACTTATGAGCTGGCTTCTTTAATTATAGAGGCTGACTTTTAGGAACCCCATGGACCGAACTGTGAACGGAAGATTTGTTGCGGCACAACTGGTTCCCCATGTGTCTTTCTCCTTCTCCTGTTTCCAGGGCAGTGAGACAAACATGCAACTGTAGTCAAATGGGCCAACCATAAATATTGCTGCACAAGGCAAAAGAGTGTGGCAGCTTGATTTCCCTCCTACTTTTCCTAAGATATGCGATTTCACGTTTTCGCAGTACGCTGGTAGTGCAAAGGCTTGGGACAGGAAGAAAATATAACCCGAGAAGTAAAGGTAGAAAGTTAAGTTGCTCATTTCCTGAGCAAATGCTTAGAACAACTCTAAAGACTTTCTCTATGACACAACACTAACAATTATGGCGCCTCTGAGATACGTGTTGGCTTTTGGAGTAAACCTTGTGAATTCTGTAGGTTTGTTGTAAATTGTCTTGTTAGGCAGATTTCCTTCACACTTTTACTACCTCAATCAGCCAACCTTGGTTTCTGAGAAGCCCTCAGAAAAACAGATAAATATTCATAACAATTGTTAAGTGCTTGTGTATTACTTATAAGCTGCATTGTTTCAAAAGGTAAAATAAAAGGTTATTTTCCTGTAACTATGGATCTTCAAGTTGTATTGTATATGGGTGATAAACAAAACTATGAAAGGAGTAAAACAGATTTTAATACAGTGAGGGGGCAGAGTTCGTGGAAAAAACACAAAAAGCGAAAAAATTAGAGTATTATAACAATATATTTTTGATGAAATGAAAGAGTGTGAAGAGCAGTGGTGTACTGAATTAAAGGTTGGTTATGGCATTGCTGCATTCCTTAATATCGCAGGTTCCATGTATTGTACCCACATCTTACTGCTCCTGCAACATAAAATGCCCTGTACTCAGTGTCGGATTGGTAACGCGGGCACTCGGGCAATGCCCGAGGGGCCGATATCCGAATTCCAGCTGTGGGCTGCTTTTTTGAGCAGCCTGGGGGCCGATTTGGGCGGGTTCTGCGTTGTTCGATGCCGCCAGTGGCCCAGTGGGTGCCTGAGTGGCCTTTCTGGAGGTAGATGGGCGTCCTTACCTCCCTTTTATCAACGGCAGAGGTGTCACTCCCTTTCTCTTGCTGGGCCAGCCCATTAATATATGCATATTGAGCGGGGGCAGGGGGCCTGAGCAAAAGTGGCCTCACTTGTTTTCAGGTGTGTTTCACCAGTGTAAACTAATCCGTGCATTTTTTTAAACCCCCCCCCTTTTTATAAAATTTCGCCGAAGCAGTGTTTTGCGAAAGGCAATATGCAAATGTGGGCCACTTTTTTTTAGCGTGCCCGGGCCGATTTTTAATCCCAATCCAACCCTGCCTGTACTCCATGATCCTCGCAATAGCCTCTTACCAGCCAATCATTCAGAAGATGGCTCTTAAAGTGCTGACTGTCTATTATAGACGCACACATATGACCCCACCAGGGGCAATGTATGTGGCGAACAGGCATGCACCATGCATAGCAAAAATAGACCTGCTAATCTAATTTACCACACTTCACAAAAAACGAATGCATGTAATGTTTGGGGGACAACACAGTGCTAATATGGGGAGTAATGCTACATGATCACCAGTGTACCTGGGGGCATATGCATGCCAACTCTGACTCCTGTGACAGGCAGTCCAAGCAAAGTACAGTTCACTTTATGCTCTTTTGTGATTTGTATTCTAATTTTAGGCATCATTATTTAAAACCTCTTTTTTTTAATACAAAACATGAGAACGTATATAGCTGCTATGAAACTTTTGACTGATCTTAATGATATTGGGGTTTGTATTAATGTTGCTTCGTTTATCCTAAAAGCAGTAAATATACGGAAAAGCATTAACTTTTAAATGATAATATGCTGTGATTGACAAGGACCTAGTCTTATGTAATTTGATATTACATTTTTAATATGATTTTTTTTTTATTGTAGTGTGCTTTTATTATTGTGATTGCTTTTATGGTTGTTTGTACACACGGAAGAAAGCTTGATTGAATTGAATTGACTCCAGTGATGGAATCCCACAAGTGCTCTTGCGATATCCCACTGTAAGCATCACCACAGAGGGCTGGCTGCAGGCAGAGAAGAACCACTTGCAGTTCATTACATGTCAGCACAATTTCAGTTAGAGGTGATTCTCAATATCCGTTGCTTCTGATATTGATAACATCCCCTCCCCAAGCACTAACCTACGACACCACAAGAATTCAGATACCACACTGTACATATGAAAATATTGCACACCATAGAAGGATTATTTAGTAAATTGCAAACAATGTTCTATTGTCTTTATTATATGTACACCCTGCAGAAGGTGTGAAAGTAGTAGGTACAGGCTGCATACTGTACAGGCTTGCTGTGAGGTGCTCAGTGTCTAGACCCTGACACGCGTTACGATGACATGAGCCCACCTGTACATAAAGAAGGGGGGCATGTAAAATGTGCCAATGAAACCGTAATTTGTCCTTTCCTTTCTCAAAAGCTCAAGTGCCTCAAATCATGCACCCTACCTACCGTACATAAAAACAAACATATGGTAAATGGTATACATACTACCATGATCCCTACTGCATCAGCATCCATGAGCGGCCTACCCCAAAACAAACCCCACAATATTGCCATTGTGCGCAGTATGCTCCGCCCAAACCAAAACATCCTCCATTTTGTGTAATACATCCTCTAAAACGAACCCCACAATATTGCCATTGTGCGCATTATGCTCCACCCTAACCACAACATCCTTCATTTTGTGTATTACCTCTGACCTAACACCAATGCACCCACTTTACTGATAAAACACCTGTGAGTGTTGCAGGGCTTGGGGTGAACTGTTTTAGAGTCTCAGGCAGGGCACATTGAGGCATGTTGATGTGAAGCTGCTGTCCTTTGTGAATACAATATTCATCCCTTTAAAGCAGCGCTGCAGTGGTGGAAAAGGATTCGGTTGCAGTCTTGCTTGTGGCTAATTGCCAGCTATTTTTAGGTCGAGCCTGGGCAATGCATGCACTGCTCTGCGAGGCATGCTGTATTGGAGTATGGACTTGAAGCCCTGCCCACTCTCCGCCCATATTTGTCATTGGCTTGTGTCATAGTCCTTCGTAAATGCTGGCGTCTGATTCGTTAAAAGGCTTGTTAGTCCCTCCTTAGTACCGCCTTGTCTTCATTTGTAACCTCCCACGAGGACTGGCCCTTTTACTTCGGTTGTTACACTGTACATCTTATTTAGTCTGTAAGCACTATTTTCTTTAATCAGTTTCTCCTACTGCAGGCACGACCTGCAACATTCAGCGCGCCATATGCGCTTTCACTGGGGGCTTTTACAAAAAAAGCATTTGTTTGTCAACTTGACAAACAAATGCTTTTTTTGGTAAAAGCGCCCCATACCGCGCTTTCACTTTAATAGCGGCCGCAGACCTTTCTTTAGACATGACTCGTCTAAAGAAAGGGGCGTGGCCTCTATTAACGTGAAAGCGCAGCATGGGCCGGTTGTAAACAACAAGCATTTGCAATGCAATAGGTCTCGCATTTTAAAAACTTTGACCTATTGGTATTGTAAATGGCAATGCCTTTTATTATTGCAAGACCTATTGCATTGCAAATGCTTGTTGAGTTTGGAGGCGTGTCTAGTGGAACATGAGTTCCCAACATGGTCACACTTAGGCCTCGTTCTGTCTCCTACCATGCTGATACCCTTCACAACAGGTTGTCTGTCAATGACCTGATTTGTGAATCCCACCTTTCTTGCGCACCTGTATTTGTGAGCAGGGACGAAAAAATGTCACTTCATTAGAGAGCCGCACACATGTCAGGGGCTGGCTGTTGGGGCTAAAGGCTGATGTCCTTTGGGCACACTCTCTCTGCCTCCCCCATAAGTTAAAGCCTCGGTAGCCATCAAAGTGGGTAAAACAGGCAAAAAAATAGGTTAAATAAAATATTTTTGGCTTTCTTAGCCATGAAAGAAGTGAAGAAATGTGAAAAGAGTATCATAAAAGCTACTATTGTCATTACAAACTCTTTTAGAAAAGGTAACATCAAGGTAAAAGCATTAAAAGTTCCTTATGGAAAAACAAAATCACCACATTGCCCTGACTTTGATGTACCCACCAACAGCAGGGCACAATGACTGCCTACAACAGAAAATATCCTTTTGAGGTACAGGCCAGAGTGCCCAGATTCACAGCTGGGCGAAATTCCATGATGCAGATGTAAGACCAATGCGCTGCCTGGTATGAAACCTGATAAGGTGTTCTAGGCCCAATGCTTGTGGTAGAATGGTCGCTGCCACCTGCTGCATAGCTGGACCTTTTTTATTGAGCTTTTTTTGTAAACACACACACAGTCCCTTGCCGCCTTTCTGGCCAGGTTTCTCCTATGCAGATGCTTCCAAGTAAGCGGATTGGCCACAGGGACTGGCCTTTGGCAACACCCTAGGCCTGATGCCCCATGGGTGGCCAACCACCAGCTCCTCACAGCCTTCAGTTGCGCTTAGCAGAGCATTAGCAGCATGGTCTGGCCTTCAACACCACCCGGCGCCTGATGCCACATGAGTGGCCAACCACCAGCTCCTCCCAGCCTTCAGTCGCGCTTAGCAGGGCATTGACTGCACGGCCTGGCCTTTGGCAACACCCTAGGCTTGATGCCCCATGGGTGGCCAACCACCAGCTCCTCACAGCCTTCAGTCGCGCTTAGAAGGGCATTGACTGCACGGCCTGGCCTTTGGCAACACCCTAGGCCTGTTGCCCCATGGGTGGCCAACCACCAGCTCCTCACAGCCTTCAGTCACGGTTAGCAGGGTATTGACTGCACGGCCTGGCCTTTGGCAACACCCTAGGCCTGATGCCCCATGGGTGGCCAACCACCAGCTCCTCACAGCCTTCAGTCGCTCTTAGCAGGGCATTGACTGCACGGCCTGGCCTTTGGCAACACCCTAGGCCTGATGCCCCATGGGTGGCCAACCACCAGCTCCTCAGAGCCTTCAGTTGCGCTTAGCAGAGCATTAGCTGCATGGTCTGGCCTTCGACACCACCCGGCGCCTGATGCCACATGAGTGGCCAACCACCAGCTCCTCACAGCCTTCAGTCACGCTTAGCAGGGCATTGGCTGCAGGGCCGGCCAAAGCCTAGGCCCTATGGCCACCCAAGCACAGGTGGGCAAACCCACATACCCCCTCCGCGCACGGCCTGCGGCACATGATTCTGGGGTTACCGCTGCAGACTGGATTCTGATCTAGTTAATGATGTTGCCTTAGGAATTTGGGTTGAGGTTATATTATTGTGTAATTGGCCGTGTTTCGTTCATTAAGCTATGTGTGCATGACATATCTGTAATGTTTTAGATGCAAGCAATGTGCTCTGCCTAATATGCTGTTGGAAGTTTGGGTTTGTTGTTTCTTAGTGGCTAGTGCTGGTGTGAACTACATTATAGCCGACTATATGGCATACCTGAAATCTATTGGATGTATGAAGTTCTATTTAGAATGCTGTGTTGAAAATCTGTGTGCCATTTCTTAGTGTTGTTGTGAGCTATGTGGCAGCTGACTATAATATTCTCGACTATATTGAATATATGTGATGTCTAGTGTATTTTGTGAGATGTTTGAGTGTTCTGTGAAACTAGTTAATAGAATATAAGATATGAATCTATGATGTTGCATAGCTGAGATGGCTGGTGGTTAATTTGCGATGAGCACTGATTGAGAGCAATTAGGTACATTAGCAGCACTTTGTACAGCATTTGGCGTTGTGGTGATTGCATGAACGAGTAGTGTATGAGCGTCTAAGATGGACTACTCTGTCTGATGTCTTGTAGACGGATTTGTTGTCAGCTGAGTTGTGGCATTCCTTACTGTTTGGTGGGAACAGTCTGGGTTACTTACCTCCATCTGCATAGCAGAAACCTAGGCATAAGGGGAACAGAGGTGTTTACACCAAAAAAGCACACCGACAAAGGGTCCAGCAATGCAGCAGATGTTACTACCAGCACCAATGCAACCTTTCAAAAGCATGGCTTTGCGATTTAAGCTCTGAAAAGATCACTCTGGTGCCCTGCCCTAAGGGAGGAGGAAAACAGGAATGCATTGAGGAGACCAGTGCAATAATTCCCCTTAGTGCCACGTGTTGTTATGGTAACCAGCTGCGGATAAAAAATAAAAAGTGGACCCCCTGATGATATGAGAATAACAAACAGTGCCCTAAAAGTGATGGAAGAGGAATGAATATTGAATGGAGGTAATTACCAAGATGATTTTCTTGTTTGTTAAACAGTGGATTTTTCAGAACTGCCACTTGTTAAAACAGTGGCTCATTTGCACTTTGTATATGGGGTACATTAAAGCATAGGTTGAAGATGCAGAGAGTGTTTGTAAAGAAAAATATTCTATTACTCAGGTACTATTTTTGTCTAGTTATTCCATGCTGGAATTTGTCTGATCATAAGTGAAAAAAACAGGGGGAGCAAACCAGGGTGGGGGGGGGGGGGCAGGTGCACCGACTAATGAAAAATCCAAAGGTAAAACTCAATCCTGCTCCAATCATCCTCATCTTTATTCAACTCTCCTACTGAAGGATCTGGGGAATGATGCCCTCCAGTAGCAAAGGCCCGCCAACTTGTCCCGAGTAAGAGCTAACTTGTGCTTGCTTTGGTCAGATGAGGACAAGTGCAAGACGTCAATCCAATTGTACATCAGGACAGCCAATGTGACAATGGACATCAACATTTGTTAAAAAGGCCTGTTTTGGAATGATTTTAGATATATGGAGGAAATAAGAGAGGCAAACACCTACTTTGGAAGGAGGGTGTGGATGAGTTATGATGGAAAGTTTAGGTCTCACATTGCAAAGATAAATCAATGTCAGGTTTACCCAGAGCAGCTCCAATGAGTTGGATACAGTGAATGGCTGCCAAGACCAGTCATAGTTCATCATGGTGCCAGCAGGTTTGGCAGGTTTCCAACCTGCCACCCTGTTCATCGTATCCCACCCAAGAAGACATGGGTTTCTGGGAAGCAAGGGGATCACTGGTTAGTGGAATGTGTTCGGTTTGCAACAGAGGTATGCACACAACAACACTGTCCATTTGAACACGAATGCTCAAACTGCGATGGCAGGCAAAAAGACTTCAGTGGTATGAAGCAACTCAGTGAAAAGCCTCAGGAGACAAGAATTACAACCCGTCAGAAAAGGGGCGATGGAAAAGTGTTTATACACAGGAGATACATGGTAGGTTCAAGGTGTGATGGGCACCTTACCCAACTAGAGACTGTTTTATGATGCTATAATTACGTTTCAAGGTGGATTTCAGGATTCCATGCAAAGGGCAGAGAGTTGGAAGATGGGCAAATAAACTATCTTTGGTCTTTTGCACTTAAAGCATTTCTCCATAAAAAGCAGACGATGAGTTTATGCTAATGCACAACCTTAACTGGCCTGCAGAAAGCTCAGTGAATTACTTGAAAGACCAAGTGGATTGCTCTGTCTAGTCGAACGTTGTCAAGACTATTGCCCCGGTCATAAGAAGTGTCAAGGGGGTGTTAAATGTATGAAAACATTGTCTTTTCATTGTCTCCTGGCGCACACTGACAATTTCTACCATTGGAAAACACTATGATTTTTGTTGCTAAAATAATAAATATAGAGTAATAAATATGGCAGACAATTTCAACAATTAATGACAGACGTCAAAGAATGGCAAGTGAATCCTGGATCCCACCGGCACCAGAAAAAAGTGAAGCACGTTACTTGGTCTTGAACCTGGTGTTGTGAGTTATGTTTTGAGGTATGCAATGGCACTGAATTGAACTGTATTGTTTTGCAACATTTATATAGCGCTTACTACCCCTATGTGGGGCGCTAAAGCACTTTCCTACAAGAGTAGGATGATACAACATGTAGAGTGGGTGGTTGGAAGCGTGTTGTGTTTGTTTTGATCCTATGTGGGAAGTGTTTCCATGTTGTGTGTGTTGACCACCAAGGTGTGTTTATTGTGTTATAGGTTGCAACACTTAGCAGTGTGATGAATGAAGAGGTGTGAGAGAGAAGCACACAGTTTATGTTCATCAGTATTTTGGCTACTTTTAACAGCTCTGGAGGTCCCTTTGTGGTATTTCTTATGATAACGGTCCTCTTAGCTGGTTGCTTCACTTGGTTGCTCATTCCAAGATATTTTCTTTAAAAGTTCATGGTCCTGTGCAAGCATTGGTTGGAGGGAGAAATCGTGGAGAGATCTGCTTTGGTACTATCATTCCATATCTGTTTGTCAATGTGAGCTCTCAAAAAGTGGTCTGCAAAATGTAGTATGTACATTTTTGGGACCTGTAGTGGAGGACTAAATTAAAGTCTTCCATTGGCCAGGGGCATGTGGCAGATCCCTTCAGTTATTCCATGCCTATTTAGTTGGCGATGGGTGGTTTAATGCTGTGAACTGGTACACTACGTGGCGATGGACAGGACCCCTAGCAATATTGTCTTACGTAAGTTTAAGGCTGTCATTCAGTATAAGGGAATTATTATGCAGTTTCTATGAACTACAATCAAATACCCAACCACTGAGTGTTATGATATATTAGTTATTAGGGATCTTTAATAGGAGATAGGGTATGTCAATTCATGCACATGGAAGGTGGTATTAATCGATGAGCAACAGAGGATTAGTTAGTTAGGTTGCAGGGGGATGACTTTTGAAAAAGACAGGATGTCATATCTGAAATGAGGTGTGGACAATTAACAGAAACGCAATAATCAGAATTAGGGCAATAAGGCATGTAGTTTAGAGTAAGCAGTGCTCAGAGAGAGTAGGCTCATTTGAAAGAAAAGGACCGGCAGTAATTTGAAATTTTAAGACAATTTCCTGTTAACACAGAGGAGGCTTTTTTGAGATTGCATGCAATCTGAGAATGCAAAACCTAAAAAAGTAAACAATATTATTTGCAAGTCACACAATTTTATATTAGGTACTTTTGATAAGCAGAAGAATCAGGCAGACATTATATTCCCAGTAAGGCTAATGCTACACCACTGCTTCAACAAGAACAGCTGATCAGCTAAGTGGTTAGAAGCATAAAGTAATGGCTCGATGCATAAGTAAGGGAATTTGGAGAAATATAGGCCGTGCTCAAGGCAGCAGTACCCTCATGATTGTAGCTAGGTGAGAAAGTATGCAGGGTAAATAATGCAGGCATTGTAAAGGAGATTCTGCAAATACTGGAGTGGATATCTTCTGATGTTCACCCCTAAAGTTTGGCGATGGGTTTAATTACAAAAGCAAAGTAGTATCCATTTTGGATGCCCCTGGTTGTGACATGGCACAAGAGGGGGTGAGAAAAGTTTCCCAGACAGTAAAAGGGTATTACCTGCATTCCTGTGGCTGGACTGTGTAGACCAAGACAATGAGGTGAGAAGGATGTGGGGCAGTTTTTACACAATGTAACAGAATATTGCCATGGAATTCAGAATTGGGAGGTTGGGAGGGTAGTTGCTGTTGGAGAAAGGAGGGAGGGGACGCCATCTGAAGTTACCTACATCTGAAGTTATTTGAAGTGCAGTTTCTTTCAACTGCGACAAGGGGGAACTTCGGCGACTCTGAACTCTGCGGAATTGGTGGGCCGACCTCTATGTTTGCTTCTGTCTGCCTGATTGTAATGCAATCATGTACTATGTCATCAAGAGGGCAACAACAGTGTTATCAGTATGCCTGTCAGGAACTTCAGAAGCAGTGGTGAAAAGTGAGGCATGTGACATAGTAAAAAAGTAAATACTGTGCTTTGTCCTTGGAAAAGGCTAGGCGGTAACAGTAAGAACTACAACATTATTCAGCTTTAAATGGGACAAGCATAAAGTGCCCTGCATGTAAGTCAATGCAATGTTGATACGCAACAATTCATTGCTTTATCATGTTTTGCGTCGCCATTTGGTAACATAAAAGTATGCCTTTCACGGCTACTCATAGGAGAGAAAAGAAAATGATCAATTTCAGGGAGCAGAATTTCAGTGTTTCCTCATGTTGATCCAAAGAAAGAAGTATTGCGTGTAGAAAAAAACCAGAGTATTTGATGTGATTCTGGCTTCATGCCATTACATGTGTAACTGTGTGATTTGCAAGCTTGTTTTACTATTTGGCAAACGTGACAAATGTTCTTATTTTAATTTATTGTTTTAATTGCTGTGCAATTTTATTGACTATAGTCAGAAGATAGAAACAGAGCATTTGAACACATTATAAAATCTATGTCACCACCTCCCATATTTGCACAAACTCACAGGGAACTAAATATTATTTGGGACGACTGCAGAGATGCCTTCAAAATATATTTAGAGGCGATGGTGGATGTAGCACTTGTAACTAAGATAAAATTGGGGTTATTAAGACATAACTTAGGAATAGAAGGCAGGAAGGTATTACAAATACCCACTCGAAGCAGATAAGAAATGAAGACATCGATCTGAAGGGGAAGATGAGGATGAATATGTTTCTCCTGTGAGAGCTTAAGAAAACAAGTATAAAGCTAAAGTAAACACCGTGGTGAAAAGGCATTTTTTTCCTCAAAAGCACCTTTAGGAGGAAAAACAGTGGAACAGTAGATATCAGTATTTTAAGGACTGTCAGGAGGAAACCATCATAGAGCAATTCATTAATAGCACGAATAAGATCAAGCTACAAGAAAAAAAATCACTGACAGGGAACACAATTAGGAAAAATCCAGTCGCCAAGGAAAAAGATTGGGAAACATGTCTAAATATGTTAAGGTACTGAATGTCAGTTATGATGTGGGATCAAGTGGTGTATCCAGTATAAATTCAATAAAAAGTAGCAAAGGGATAAAAAGAGAAAGCTAGAGTAACAAGAATGTAAATGAAAGCAAACAGCTGGGAATGAAAACTCAAGATGTTATAGGTGTGGCAACATAAGACATATGGAGTCCTATAACATTTGACTACTTTGATATTGTCTAAAAGTTGGCAAGCCACTTATTATCAGCATCAAATCCCCTTTTCTATAAATGCAAGAACATTTAAAAAAAATTCTCAGGTGTGCCGAATAGGAGAAAAAGATGGGAAAATTGTGAAAAGTGTTAGTAACAGTGGACTCAGATATGGATAGTAGTAATGAGGAAATAGACCAGTAGTAATTGATAACAATAAAAGGAACAATGTTTTAGTCTAGTGCAAAGTGTGGCTCTTATTCGCTGCAGAGGGAGGTACAAATAAGGGGCACAAAAAGGAATGTGAGCAGACTTCTGTTTACAATATACCCTTGTTGATTACAAAACCTTCCAGAAATTCAGAAACATTGAATTGAGCTACACAGAGATCAGTTCTGAGTGTTGGCAATGATGCTATTCTATTCTAAGCCATTTTCAGCTGTTTTACCAGTCAAGGACCGTAATACGGTTGTGTTGGTATATGCTGTCAGTGAGGGCAAGTTGTTGCTCAGACTGATGGTGAAGAAGGAACTTGTCATCATTCTCTATCCAAATTATCCAGATCAAGGGTTGGTGACACGGTGTGAGAACATAGTGAGGGCTGAAAGAGTTCCCTGATATATTCTCTGGTCAACTAGGTTGCTTGAAGAGATTTTTTCACCAAATTGTAGTGAAGAGAGTGGCTGTGCTTAGGGTACACTAGGTTAGAAGTGAGCCATTATCTATGCGAAATGCGAAATAAATTCAAGTAGTTGTGTGATGCAGGTATCATAGAGTCAGCTGAAGCATCCCATTGGTAAAGCCCAGTTGTCTTGGTGTAAAACCCCAATGGAAGAGTAAGGAAATGTGTATATTTAAGAGAACTAAACAAATGTATATTGGTAGACCGACATCCTGTACCCAACATAAATGAGATGCTGACCATGGTGAGGGAAACAAAGGTTTTTACAACAACTGATCTATAAAATGCTCATCATCACATAGCTTTGCAACTTCAGTCTCCTTATCTAACAATATTTTTTTACTCCAGAAGGTTCTTGTAAATGCAATGTGGGTTAGCATCTATATCAGCAATCTTCAAATGGGCGATGCCGAAGTTGTTCGAGGGTTTACCAAATGTTATGTACTTCCAGGATGACGTTTTGGTTTGGGGTGCACCGATAGGTATGGATAATAATAATTTGAGAAATGGTTTGGCTAAGTTGAGGGATGGTGGGCTGTCAGCACAGGAACATGTAAATTTGCTGTCACACATTTCCACAGAAGGTGAAAAACAGCAAGCTGAAACTGTTAGAAGCCATTTTGAATGCACTATGTCCAAAGAACAAAGACCAACTACGTTAATTTTTGGCCATGACATGGTACTTTGCAAAATTTGTGGACCATTTGCTGGTCATACCAAAGAACTAAGAGCACTGATGATAAGGAATGCACGGAAAGAATGGCCGGAGAAATGTGAGATGCTACCCGGGATGTACAACAGAGTATTGTGAATGCCATAGACCTAAAGAGACTTAATCTATTTGAAAGAAAGATTAGTGAGCATGCAGCAAGGAGCAGTGTTGATGATGAAAAAGGAAGGTGAAGAACAGGTGGTTGCAGTTGCCTAAAGAACATTAAAGGGTGCTCTGAGTTTCTAAATAGTAATTGAAAAGGAGGCATTGACTTGTTGGCATTGTAACAAACATTTTAGAATGTTTATTTAGGGAACCCATTTTCAAGTGTGCAGAGAACACAATTTGCTTATTGATATTTTTACGACAAAAGGAGCAAGAACACAACTTCTCTAGCGGAATGGTTATACGATTTACAAGAGTGTATCATTGACAAAGTACATTCCAGGCAGCTTGAACATTAATGCAGACTATTAGTCTAGGTTACCTATTGAAGGAGGCTTGTATGAAAAAAAGAAAGAGTAGTTGGTAGCCTATGTGAGTTCCAGCTGTGGTGTGAGATAGAGGAAAGTGAGTGAAGATGCAAGCTGAATGAAGATGAGAAACTGAAGCGAGAGATGAAAGTACTTGCGGAAAGATGGTTCTCCATTAGGTACAAAGAGGTGAATCTGGACGGTATTAAGATGTTTTAGTAGGAGTTACATGGAGGGGCATGGCTTGCGCCACAAGATAGCAGACGCAACTCCATAGAGCTTCGCATTGTGGGGGTTGATATCTGCACATTATCACCAGCCAGAGGCGGCATCTGCCGCCGGTACGACGGAGTGTGCCCGGCCAATGGGGACGAGCTGACCGTAAGTCCCCGGTGGATTGATGGGACGCTCCTGCGGCGAGGAGGTAGGGTGTGTGGTTGGGTGGCCTGGAGTGCACCGGTGGTGTCCTCAGCTGGGGACCGGTGCAGGGTCTGCCTTCCTCCTGGTGGACTGTAGGGTGGGCCTGACAACCCTGAGGTAAACTGTCCCCCCCACCGTGGAGAGAAGCGGTGAGTTTGCACCACCCACAGTAGTAAGAGGTGGGAGTTAGATAGAAGCCTGGTGTCCGGCGTGGGGCTGAGACCACCCGGGACTCCAGTGGGCCTGGTGGCAGCTTGTGGGCTGCCCACTCAATGGATGTGCTGCTTCCTGCCACCAATAGACCTTGTATTGACATAGAGGAGATCAGAGGGGCCCGGGCCATTGATCTCTGGTGCGCTGGGGCCCACTCTATCAGTTATACACCCGCTTCCGCTGACAGGAGGTGGGGCACACTGTGTGTGGGTCGACCGGGGAATGCCCATGGACTGAATACTTCAGTTGTGTCTGGCATGACTTTCTAACCGTTCCGGCCACTGTGAACTTCCCTTTTTGCCCGCCACTTAGTCTCACCAGCAACAAACATCTTGAGGGACACATCCTGGGACACGTGAAAAGCTGCTCATGCCTTCCCAGCATGGTGGAGCACGTTCAATAATGCTGGGGGACAGTGGGCCTCGATTAGTACTGGATCACCTCCAAGACTGGCCGCCACCGTCATTGCACTTACAAGGCGAGAGCTGAGATACAGGGAGAGTGTAGAGACCCATCTCATTGATGTAAGGTAGTGCAAAGGACTACTGTGACAACAGCATGTGCCTGGCCCTTCTTCTTGGACTGCTCACAGGGCCTGCAATGTTTTGGCCACATCACGAGGCTGCTTGTGGCTCCCACGGACTTTGAGAAGAGAGCTGGGGGGCGGCGGGCCTCTGTGAATGTCAGCTATCCATCACCTGCACCTGCTTCGTGCTGCTGCCAGACTCCTATGTGCCATAGATAATGGTGCGACAAAAAAGCGGAAGGTTTGCATCAGCTGCACCAAACCTGGAGGGGTCATCCAGCGGGATGGCATCTGCCTCAACTAATCCCTTGTGATCGCGGCCTCCCCTTCGCCTGGGTCCGCCCCATGGCCGTGAATTTAGACACAATCCTGCAAGCCATCACAAAAACCAGGCTAGACCTCAGGGGCAAAGCTGATTCTTGGAAGGGAAGCTGCATTACATGGAGGGTCATTCTAAACGCAATAATATCTGCATATTCAGTTTCCATAGGGCACAGAGGGTAATACTCCCATTATCTTCATTGAAAAATGGCTCTCCACATGCATCACAATGGGAGGCCTTTCCCTTCACTTTGTTGTTGAACGGGCCCACAGAGTGCCGACCAGGAGGCCCCTACCTGGCAGTCTATCAAGACCCTTGGTGGCCAGAATAAGAATTACAAAGAAGAATTGCTACAAGCTGCAAGAAGAATGGGAAGCATCACCTTAAAAATGCACAGATACTAATCTTCCCGGATTCGCCGAGCAGCGCAAAAGCACATCTTTCATGGGCGTAAAACGCAAGCTACGGGAAGCTGGCCTAAAACACTCACTGTTGTTCCCCATGAGGCTGAAAGTGATTGCCAATGAGAAATCTTATTTCTTCACAGAGCCAGGAGACACATGAGTTAGGTCAAGCAATGGAGACACAACTCATCGGAATCCAGCAACTCTCCTGTGTGACAAAAGGGCCAGAAACCTCCATGTTGAGGATGTGGGGCACGCCATGGATCCCCCCCAAGTGTGGATCAATCGTGGAAACAACTAACGCTCCATTGCCGACACAGGCACGTCACAATAGAAAAATGGCTCCTGCCATGGCGGCACATCTGCGGGATCCAGCATCAACCAGATCCCAGGGCTCAGGCGATGCTTCCTCAGATGGGGGGTCAGGCGACTCCCGGGCCAGCGTGTACTTGATCTTGCCACCCTCCGTGACACCCAAGACAGCTGTTTCAATACTACAGCCATTCCCTATTCCAATCAGGAAATACTGCTGTTCAGACTAGTGAACTGGGAACCTCAGCAATGTCACCAATGCCTAGATGGAAGAACCGCCCTTGAGCTTACTGATGAGACCAGTGGGACTCCTCCTGAGATCTCTGGGGAGCTGGGGCCCAGATACACAGAGGGGTGTCTTTCACCCCAACCCCCGTGTGGGGGGCCTCCTACACTTTATGGCATCACCTGGTGTGGCCACCCTACCATCACTCTCAACACTCACACATGTGCAAATGATCGTCTCTGGTCCAAGCATTTCGAGCAGCCCTGCATGACACACTCACAAACTACATCACTGAAAATGCAAATACCGCCTCTGCAAGGATGGTGGAGTGGGAGGCACTAAAAACAGTGGTCAGAGGGCACTGCATACACATGCTCATTTGCACGCGGGAAACACTCAGTCGAGATCTGGACAAACTTGAGGGTGCGCTACAGGGTTTAAAAAGCAATGCACTTGTAGATGATTCAAGCTCGAACTAATCTACGCGAGGCGCAAGAGCACCATACTGCATCCTCGAGTCCCTATGATGCCTTGACTACAAGACATATCAAGCAAAAATACACACGGAATGTGACAAGCCAGGTAATTTACTGGTCTGGCTTCTCAGATGGGAGACAGCACGTATGCCCATGACAGCCATACGTACTGGCCCCAATACTGTGGCATCCTCACAGACAAATATTCATAAAGAATTCCTTACTACCAATCCCTTTATAACCCTAGAAAAGACCTGTACCATGCAGTTCCAGAAGAATATTTGTCCACGGTCATACTACCAATGTAACGTAGGAACACCGAGTAGCTTTAGATGCCCCAATATCAGAGCAAGAGATTAGATGTGCTGTATAGGATGCCCCGACATGTAAAACTCCAGGCCTCGATGGCCTGCCCATAGATTTCTATAAGACCTATGCTGATCTGTTGAATACCGAAATTGGCCGAACTATACACCACGACACTAGATGCTGGTGTATTACCGAAGTTTATGTGCGAGTCGTTACTGGTTTCCCCCTCTAAGCCAGGTGGAGAAATACCTGGAGGTTGCTTCTTATTGACCTCCAGCTATGATGGGGAGCAATTACAAAATACTGAGAAAAATCTCACACCCTGACTGCTGGAATGCGTGCCACATCTAGTTCACGCTGATCAAAATGGGTTTATCCCAAGCAGATCAACGTCCCTTAACTTGCGGCGACTGCATCAGATCCTTGAAGAGGCCCCACCACTTTGGCTCCACTCTGCCTGCTTGGTCCTGGATCTTGAAAAAGCCTGTGAGATGTTGAATTGGTACTATATGTTTGTGGTACTCTGTTGAATGGGCATAGGAGACAAGATGATATGCCTGATTAAGTTACTATATATGGAACCAGTGGCTAGGGTAAAATGTGGCCAGTTAATATCTACCCCTTTTCTGATGGGCCGAGGAACACTCCAGGGCTGCCTGTTTTCAATGCTCCTTTTTGCTCTGGCCATGGAACCTCTGGTGCAACACCTGCACCACTCCGGCAGGGCCTGGGGTATTCCTCTGTGGGGTGAAACTCATATGCATATGCTGATGATCTGCTTTTATATGTCGGGATGTTTGTGATGGTATGGACAATATTGCAGGTGAACTGAGCACCTACAAGACCGTGTCAGGCCTAGGGGTCGACTGGTCGAAAACCTTCTTGTTCCCATTGCATCGGGAGTACCCCGCCTATCCTATCAAGATGGACACCCACCAGATCAAATGGGAGGCCCACACATTGCGGTACTTGGGAAATAACATATACCCCTCCACTTGCGATCTCCTTGAGGGGAATCTAATGAGAACTGTCTCCACTCTTCGGCTCCAAATGACATTTTGGAAGTTGCTTCCTCTTACTGTTCAATGTCAGGTTGCGTTATTCAAGACTGTGATGCTCCCGAGATTACTCTATTACTTTGCGAATGTACCCATTTCTGTCCCCCGTAAAATGTTCCACATTCTGGATGGAATGCTGGGTGGTTTGATTTGGAATCCAGGCAGATGCTATCACTCTCTCCAAGATACAGTTAATCACAGAGAACAGGTGACTGGGGGCTCTGATTTTTTAGCACCACAGCTCCAATGGGCGGCATGTTGGTTGGCAGGACTCAACTTGACAGAGGTGTCAGCTGTGGTCGACCAAGACTCGCTGAACAATATACAAGACATATTTCTTCCCAAGGCAACATTGCCCAGGGCCACTAACGCCCTAATCAGAGTGGCATTTACAAGTTATCAGCCACCTCTGCGTGTTTTCACCAGAAGTAGTGCCCTATACACCGGAAATCCACCAACAGTCGTTGGCAGAGTACCAGGCAGCAACAGATAGGGAAAGAGCAGATATGTAGGGTCACTGGGTTTGGGCACACTGGGCGATCTATTTCAAGAAGGCAACCTGATCCTGTACGACTTATTGTTGAAGTACGGAATACCCCCGAACTTTAAAACAGGGAAGAAAGCAGAGAAGGAAGAGCCGTAATCAAAAGATAAATATCCCCGTAATACCCAAGGGCAAGAACAACAACACTAGGAATATGATACTGGAACCAACACATGATATGTCAGCCCAGATGGGCAGTGAAACCGATACGGATCAGGATTCACAAGCCATATTGAAACAGGAAGAGCGGCACAAGATCCAAAGAAAAAGCAGTAGAAGAAGAAAAATTGCCACTAGGGCCACTCCTAAAAACGAAGTAGGCCGTCCTCAGATGAACAACGAAATAAATACAGCCAACGACCCTAGAGAAAGCCCGAATCAGGATGAGAGGCAAAATACCAAAGTGATTACCACTAGAAATAGAAAATCTGCCTCTAGCCCTATTCACAAAAAAGAAGCGGGATGCCCACCAGGGGTCACAACATCAACAAATACCCCTGGCCAAGAGTCAATGCAGCCGCAGGAAATGAGGGCCCAGGAACGGAGAACAACAACAGAGGAAACCCTTGGCTCAGAGAACGACCTCACAATTGCACAGAATAACTTAACAATGGAAACGGGGCAAATAGATAGCCCCATAATTGTGCTTATTCCGGAGTATATATCTAAGGGCACCCTGGATATTTTAAATAGGGGGAACATACTACGCCTACTGAATTCCATCAATAGCCTAAAAAATATATCTACCAACGATTTGGAGTCAGTCAAATTCATTGATTTACCGGAGCACTCAGGGGTCGAAGCCACAAAAACAGTATGGGCCACAGCGGAACTAGCCGAGAGAGTGTTTAAAGAACAAGTCAAGTTTAATACCTGGGGCATAAAGCTTCAACCATTCGTAAAACCTATATATCCTGACCCCCTGGCAACCGATGGTCAACAATGGAAAGAAAAAAGACAGGCCAACCCGGACCTACGACCGCTCTCTGTACTGCGAGGGGCTCGCAGTAACACTCCTGACACCTCAGATCGGAAAGAGCAGCGCAATAAGAGATCACACGCTATGAAAGACTCAACCCATCAAGATTGGAGCTGGCTGTCCAGGACTATAAACATCAAAACAGAAAACCACTGACAAAGCAAGCCCGTCGCTGGGAGCACCTCCAACACATTCAAACTGTGCTCCTGGAACATTAATGGCTTAGGAGATAAGCTTACGGACATGGAATTAAACTCCTACTTGCAAAGATTCGACATCATTGCACTACAAGAAACATGGTCCGACTCCCCGCCAGCACTTCCGGGCTATAACTTGAATTTCATTCCTCCGACACAGAGTGCAATGTTTGGCCATAAAAAGGGCGGCCTTGCCATATACAGCTCCATAAGGAGCATATTTGCAGTAGCGCCTCTGGCACAAAAGCTAGACCCGCCAAATGCTATGCAAGTATTACGAATCTCCATTCTAGAGCAGGTCAAAAAGAAGGACCTAATTCTGATAAACCTCTATTTACACCCCCGAGGAAAAAACAGAGGGGCACAACAGCTGAAAGAAGAGCTTATAAAATTACTAACCATTGAGAAAACAAACAGTCTGATCATTAGCGGGGATTTCAACTTGAACATGCTCAACAACCCAGCCGCAGAAATCACCACAGAGGAGGACCCATTCGTATGGGAATTAAGCCCCCAAGACAATACCTCCGGAGGCAGAAAATCGAAAACAGCACAGCGACTTCTGTCAACACTAGAAGAACTGGGCCTCCGAGCACTCAACGGAAGATTCACAGGGGATCGTCCTCAAGCGGCAACGTTTCATAGCACAACGACTAGTTCCACAATTGACTTCACTTTCCTCTCCCGCAGTCTGTATCGAATGGTAAGAGATTTTCACATCAGCTCATTAGACTTCAGCGATCATTTGCCTCAGGAAGTCACGTTCGAGGCCTTCTCAATTCTAAGCCCAATACCAGCTAACGTGCACAGCTCAGATTATACAGCGAATGACAGGCGGATAAAATGTAGAACAAAAGACCCTCTGAGTCTCTTACTCCACGCCAAGCAGGCATTTGGCGAAGCTCAAATGGCAACAACAGAACTAATCGAGAGTTGGGAGGTGTTTACAAAAACACTGCGAAACAACATGGGAACAAAAAAGGGTAACAAACGGCCTGAAGGAGCAGTCAAAATCACGAAGCACAAGAGACACCAAAATTTCAGAAACAATGTTCACCTAAAAAATGTAAAGACCTCGATCAACCAAGTACTCCGAAGACTGAGGGCAGACCCCGCTGCCCAACAAGTACTGAGACGGTTAAAGGGCGACCACAGAAGGCTGATCTGGCAACTTAAACAAGAAGCAGGCGAGTCTCTCTGGGCCAAACTGTTATATGATGCCAATACCAGCAACAGTGCACAATTCTGGCAAAAGATCAACAATCTGACTAGCGAGCGGAGTCAGGGTATAGACTCTTACGTCACAGAAGAGGACTGGACAACCTTCCTTTGCTCGCATTTCAATGAAGCCCAAATAATCAGTCAAAGAATACATAACCCAACAAATGATATCAAGGGTCGACCACCGCAACTTTATGAACTTCAACTGCTAAAACAGGAAATTTTAATCACGAATGCACTGATCAGTAAAAGAATCTCAAAGGGAAAGCGCGAGGGGGCGCCTGGACCAAATGGGATACCCCCATACTGTTCAAACAAGAGCCGGAATTTTGGGCTGCTGCACTTAAACCAATGTTTGAAAAAATTCTACAAACATCAATAATTCCACCTTCATGGAGGGGAGCTATTATCTCCCCAATCTACAAAAAAGGTAATAGAAATGACCCAAGAAGTTACCGGCTAGTGGCCCTACTTGATAATGAGGCCAAATATTATGCGGGCCTTCTACTCCAGGAATTAACATCATGGGCAGCCGACGTTACAGCAATTCCATACAATCAAACCAGCTTCTGTAAAAATATGGGGACGACCACCAACATATTAGCTTTATCCCTGATGATCGACGCTGCCCTCGCAGCAAAACAACCCCTATACCTGTGCTACATTGATTACAGCTCCGCATTCGACCACGTCAACAGAAACCTTTTGTGGCAAAAACTAAAAAAGTTGAACATCCCCCCGCTGCTCCTAAACCAATTAATTATCTTGCACAGCGAGACCTGGGTGCAAGTTAAACTAGCCTCCGGCGAATACCTATCAAGGAAGATTCCAACAAGCACAGGGGTAAAACAAGGCTGCGTGCTCGCTCCAATACTTTTTCATCTCTTTATGGGAGAGCTATCATTGCTGCTGAATGAAAGCAATTCGCACGCACCAAAGTTAGGGGGCACTCAGTTGTCCAACCTCTTCTACGCAGATGACCTGGTACTCATCAGCCGGACCCCGGTAGGCCTACAGCGGCTACTGGACATCACGTTGAGATACTCTGTAGCAAATAGGCTCAGTATCAACCAAGAAAAATCCAAAGTCATGTGTATCAACATCTCCAAAAAGAGAAGAATAAGCAACTGGTTCTTGGCATCAAGGAAGCTGGATGCAGTTTGCGAATACAGATACCTGGGGATCATCATAGATTGTAAGGGCAATTTCAAGCCACAATGTGATGTCATAAAAAAGAGAGGACTAATGACTGCGGTAGCATTAAGAAACTTAAAAATAAAATCTCGGGTTCAAGCCTACTTCCCCTCATAAAGGTGATCCAGGCAAAATTAATCCCAGCTATCACTAACGGTAGCGAAGCGATGAGAGGGAGGGATGCTGCAACAGTAGACGGAACTGTAGCAAGAGCGTTGCGCATGATTTTCGGCCTACCTAGGTACACATCGCCCGCACAGATGAGGTTAGAATTTGGGCTTCCAAAAGAAGAGCTGGCACGCAAAGGAACATACATAAAAAGCTGGCATAAAGTAAGCAGGGGAAAACCGAAAACATTAAATGCACTCCTGTGGAAGGAACTCCAAGACAAAGAAACATGCCCCGCAAGGCTATATCTGGAGGCCGCGATCAACCAGCTGGGGCTACGGCAACTATGGGAACTCCCAGGGTCTCCAGCAGGTTTTTAAAAAGCTGTCAATAACAGTTAGAAAAGAATCATTGGTGCAGGATAAAGCCTCCCTGACAGAGCGTGCTCACGGTTGGCTCACAGTTCAATCTTATATCAAACCTTCGCCTCAAGCATATCTACAGACAGGCTTCTCCCAAAAAACAAAAGAGAAGTTCCAGAAATTGCGCCTAGGGTTATTGCCGTCTGCGAATCATCAACTGCCCTGGCTACGCCCTCAGTTACCAGCAAAGTGTCGCCTCTGTGGAAATGGCGAAGAAAATATCGTACACCATATTGCCATTTGCAGCGAACTATTACAAGAACGCCAGACCCTCCTGAGACCGCTCTTTAATAATCGCAGGATACGGTCCTGTAGGCAAGCGGTGCTGGCTTGCTTTTATGGCGATGACATCCAACTGAGCTGTCGGATGGTAAAACTCCTCGAAGGTGCGGAAGCTCGCCTCAAACTCTTGAAAGAAAGTCAAAAAACCAGCAGCAATGCGAAGGAAGAGCGGAACAACGCCCTTTAACCCCCTAAAGAGAAAGTACCAGTTCGCACCAGCAAAGAAACAGGAAGCACACTGCTGGCATGCGGCGTACCCCTTGCCCCTCATGAGGTCAAATCAACCTTGTGAGTTTATGGCTCTAGCAGGAAAACTGATTTTTATCGACCTTTTTTGCTCCAAGTCCTTACACTTGGAAGGACAATGGCATTGTCTCTACTAAGAGAGTGGAATAAACTAGTAGCTCACATACGTCGACAGGCCATCATCACCTCCTTAAATCCTGACAACACAGCCCTGAATATTTTTCTGACGTAGTTTGTTATCGTCGTATTCAATATGCTCAGCGGGCCAGGGGCTCAACAGATGGGCCTTGTATACCCCATCGAACTATTTGCTGAAAATGATTAGGCACACCTAACTGCACTTAACTAAAACAGTCCCTTGAGCATTGCTATTACAAGGGCGCCCGCTTTGAGGATCACTCTGCTGCAACTAATGATCATTCTTATATTGCACTAGCACTTTATCAGACTTTCGGCAATGAGGAACAACATGCTGCTATTCAGGACCAAGCCAACCAGATGGGACATATTTAAAGGCCTTTAAATCTTATTTAATTATTGTGTTGCTACCAACTAGCTTTTATTTTTATCTAGCTAAACTTATTGTTGAAACCAACTAGTCACTCGAATTATATCCAACAATACTAGACTCATATCTGGGGACAATCCGAGTTGCCAACTTGGATGATCATGCTGTACAACTCATAGTTGTTTTCAAATTGCAGCAGCACTTTATTAGATTACTACTCTGCTGGCAATAAGGACAAAATTACAGTCCATTCTTTTCTATAAAAACGGCTGTTTAACTGCATCTGCATTTTATTTAATCCTTAGGCTGCTATACCCGATGAATAACTATCTATTATTTTTATTTAACCGATTAGCCTGGTAACCCCAGTATGTTCCTTATTGCTGAATTTACTGTTTTAATACGTATGAACTTGACCGTTGTTTTATTAATTGTATCCTTCGTTTCAAATTATAAAGGTTTTAAATAACCATGAAGAATAAAGCATTATCTTATCGTTATCTTATCTATTGTTGAAGTAGACTGGCCTCTCGCAGGGCAATTCTTACACACAGACGTTTGATCCTCAAACTGGAATGCCTCTGGGGTGTCACAACAACTGAAGCGCCCATGCATTCACTAACACAAACACTTTACACCTCAGGCTCCGGGCAGAGACTTATATCCTGGATTACGAGAGCCATCCCTGACAGGACCACTGACCCCCTCGCTGACTTACGTCAGCAATGGGAGCAAGACCTAGGGCACCCCGTGAACCATGAAGACTGGCAAAGAACACTAATATACCCACGTAAAGTCTCTTGTAGTGCCTGATTCCAATATATAAAGCAGATCATTCTTCACAGGGCCTATTTGATAGCGACGATACTCTACAGGATATACCCCATGGTGACACATACGTGCCCTTGATGCCAAACTCCACAAGCCCATTCTCCTCTACCAATTAGTACAGAATTTTTCTTTACTTGAAATGATACCCTAAAGGATGACACGTAAGAGTGACTTTTCTTGATTGAGGTTTTACTATATTAATTCTGCTTGGATTCTCCTCATGACCCTTTTTTAAAACTTTTTTTTACCTTTTTATCATTTTTGCCTTTACTACCATCATGTTTTTTCTTATACGAGTTTGGTTTTAGCAAGATACTAACTCCAGTTAGGGACGATAACCAAGATGTTTATGGGTTGGTCACTTGTCTTTTTGTAGCCCTGAGGAAGTCGGTGGGATACTTACCACAGACGAAACACGTGTTGGCTGCAGTAAAGCTGGTTACAGTGTTACTCTTGGACATACTACTGCTACAGTAAAGCTGGCTACACTATCGCCTTGGATTGATGCAAGATTGGAAATAAAGTGGAGAACATTTCTAGTGCAGCACACTTGTGGACATTCATAAATTGGACATTTGCTCAGGATAAATCCCCCTCTTACTCCTAATTCAATGAAGTTACTGCACTCGTCACGAATACAAGACTGGACATATGGCAAGAAAATGTAAACCTGGCAATTTGGTCTGTATTTGAGTCAGAAGCAGAACTCAAAAGGGTTCATCTAACCTCTCTGTTCCCAAAAAAACCAAATAAAATCTTACAATAAGTTTGTAACCCGGGAGTAGGAATAAAGTGACATATAAGAAAGGTGACACCTTGTAACAGAAGGCAAGTGAAGAAAATGAAAACATGTGAGAATGAAAATGTTGAAAAGGAAACACATGTGAATCATGGAAATGAGAAAAATAATCTGGATACCACTAGGAGAACACAGCAAGAACCCCCGAACCGTTTGGGATAACTTCTTATAATGAATTGAGGTGTCATGTGTTGAACAATTTATCTGTTACACAAGAACATTAGAGAGCGATGGTGTACTTGTTATTTAAGGAGAGAAGACATTTTGGGGCGGATGTATCATCATTGTATTTTGCGAGTCCTTAATAGTGAATTTTACCGATTCGCTATTAAGGACTCGCATAAATACAATGTATGTAGGTTTCGCAATTTAAATAGCGATTCCTATGCATTCCTTATTTGCGACTGCAAATTGCAGTCGCAAATAAGGAATGGCTTCCCATTCATTTCTATGGGCCAAGAGGCCCATAGAAATGAATAGAAGTACATGCGCAATTTGCGAGTACCCAATAGGTACTCACAAATTGCGCATACTTTCAGAGATACAAAGGTGCCAAAAGGACACCCTGTTGCACCCTGCAATATGCATGTGTGCACATGTGGCGCACATACATGCCCTAAGGGCATGTATGTGCGCCACATCTGCACTTGAAAAATGCAAAAAGTGCATTTTTCTAGGAAATCGCTAATTACCACCAACTTGAAGTTGGTGGTAATTTGCGATTCCTTAAGGCCAGATCGCAAATTTTGGGTGCTTCCAGAATTGCATTTAAGGAATCGCAATTTGCGATTCCTTAAATGCATTCGCAAAATAGGGAATCGCAAATTTTGCGATTCCTTATTTTGTGATGGCATTTTGGGATGATACATCCCAAAAGGCTTTTTCCCGTTCGCAAACGGGCGAACGGGAAAACCCTTGATACATCTGGCCTTTTATGTCTTTATTAATAGAACGGCAGAAGCATGGAACAGAATATTGCCATTGAGTGTAGAATGGGAGGTTAGGAAGGGCAGTTGCTGTTTGACGAAGGAGGCAGGCTGTCAACATTGGCGCAAATAAAATAAATACCTTCATGTGACGTTATCTGGAGAGCTGTTAGAATCGAAGCTAGCCCTAGGTAAAGAAAACAGACTGACGGGAGTAGGTTTAAGAAAATGATATGCCGCTACTCCATTATAATATAATCCAGGGTATACATTGAAAAACAAAAATATGTGAATTTTAAATGTTTTGTTGTGGATACTGAGATACACTAGTGAGGGAGGAAAGAAATGAGAAATGAGATGGCAGTAGCTTACCATGTTGGGTGAGTTGGGTACAAAGACAACTAACATTCATTACTCATGATACATTTTGAGCAAATGATTTGATTCAGTTGATAGGCCTAGAATTGGTCAAAGAGTTGAAAACGGGATTGATGATGATAATAGGAGGTTTGAGACCATTTGGAGCATTTAATACCTCAAAGGTTTTGGAACGAGGAAAGAAGCTATCTATCATTGGCTGGGCCAGAACGGACGTTAATTTGGAAAATGTTTCTGCAAACTGAGACAAATCATCTGGTGAATATACTACAACATAGTATTTAAGTGTCCCAATTTATTTTGGTAATATGCACCTCCAATTGTGTCCAACATGGGGTGGAGCGAGAGAAAGGCCGTGGACGACAATTATAGACATGGTTGTTCAGTACATAAAGGCAGTGAAAGAAAGTTGTTCAGTAGACAGTGGGCAAGAATCACACAGTCTATGACAGGTTTTACTGGATGTCAAAAAGAAGAGAACATTATCATTTTAAAATAACAGGAACATTAATTAAGTTGGATTTTTCACTTTAGGGAAAGGGACAGTGAAGAGATATATCTCAACAATGGGCGGGTAGAGTGGCCAGAAGATGAAGAGATCTACAATCTCTAAGATCAGTGGGGGGAAAAAAGCTAAGTATATTGAGAGTTTGAAAAAAGTAATATAGATTTATTTTAGGCTTAAAAACTAAGTTTGGAATATCTAATTCAGACCTTGTCGCCAAGGAGAAGGAGGAAATAGATGCATTATGGTAAAGACATTAAGAAATTTGAAATGTGGAATTTTCTGATGCCTACACGGTTCTGCTGATGAGTTTAGTAACTCCGGCCAATGAGGATTAGACAAGATGGTTGCCAGGTAGTGCAATAAGCACCCTAATATACTCATCACCACATACATCACCACATACATCCCTTTGTAGACAGCAAGACCTCGCATTCACTCTTAAAGGGCGCCCCCCCAGCTGACATAACAGACACTCTACAAACAGTTACACTGTTCACCCCCTCTCAAAACCTGCATTTTCTTGCATGCATGTTAATCTTTGGGGGTGCTCCATATGTGAATTCTGTTCAGTATGCACAAAATCTTCTCTCTTGTGCGTATTGACTACTTGCTGAAAATTCGATTGTTGTCTCACTATTCACCCTGCTCTCAAAAAGCGCGTTCTCTTGTGCGTGCATTATTCTTTAGGGGTGCTTCATATGTGATATGCTCTCTTGTGCATATTGACAACTTGCTCACAATTCGATTGTTGTTACACTGTTCCTCCCTCTCAAAAGTGCATTCTCTTGTGTGCACGTTATTCTTTAGGAGTGCTCCATATGTGAATTCTGGTCAATATGCATGCTCTCCGTTCTCTCGTGTGTATTGACTACTTGCTCATAAATCGATTGTTGTCTCACTGTTAAGGCCACTCTCAAAAAGTGTGTTCTCCTGTGTGCTCGTTATTCTTTTGGGGGTGCTCCATATGTGAATTCTGGTTAAATATGCCCACTCTCTGCTCTCTTGTTCATATTGACTACATGCTCATAATTTGATTCTTGTTACACTGTTCGCGCCGCTCTCAAAACATGCATTTTCTTGTGTGCATGCTATTCTCTGTGGGTTGCTCCATATGTGAATTCAGGTCCTACGCAGATTCTCTGCTCTGGTGTGCATGTTGACTTCATGTTCCTAATTTAATATTCATCACATGCGCCCACCCCGGGTTTTCCAAGACGCGCATTCTCTTGTGTACATGTGATTCCTTGAGGGTTGCTTCATGCGTCCTACTAATACACGCGCTCCCTGTCCTCATGACCACCTTCTTTCTTGTGCACATCGCCCTTTTAAAAAATTGTCTTCTGAATTGCACATACATGCTCTCCCTTGTGCACGTGTAACTGATTTTTCCTCTTCGTGACTTACGTTATATCTGTGCTACTGAATCCTGCACCTCTGAACTCTAAAGCGCCCATTTTCTCTCTCTATCCCTCGCCTTTCTGTCCTGTTATCAGCCTCTGCCACTGTAATTACAAATGTAAAGCAAAAAAAGGTTTTATTTTCTCTGAAATGTTTATGATTTTATGAACGTAAAAAGTCCTCTTGATTGCCATTGTATTGCTCAGGTTAGAAAGTGAACTGCCTTTTTCCACACACGTTTTTAGCCGCTAGCTCCCCACAAAACACGCCCCTGCAGACCTGCCCATTCCAAGCCCTGAACATTCATACCACCAGGGCACCACTGAACGCCTACTCCACCACCAACCAGGGTCGAGCCCACACCCCTCGCATGGCCCCTCAAGCCACAAAAATGTTCACTCCTCTGGAGCCCATGCAGGGAGCCTTCTCCAAAGAAAAGGCAAAAATTAGTAAACATTGTCAAGAATGGCACTTGCAAACCAAAGCACACACCGTTACCCGTGGCCTAAGCTAAGAAGAGAACATTCGACCACAAAATAATTGAACATACCAAGACACACAATTACCAAACATAAAGGACATAAGGGGGAAAGGAGGGAGGCAACCCTTCACCTCTGGACTCTGTCAGAAAAAAGGCAGTAAAGGACCCAGATAAGGCAGGGTGGCTATCTGGGTGATTCTTAGCCTTCCTAGATAGCGATCCCACAAGCTTGGGCGACGAAGGAAGCTTTAGCTCCCCAGGGTCAGAGATCAAAGGCGAAGCGGCAGGGGGCATAAGAGTAACAGAAGAAGAAACACCCAGTGAGGGAGCACAGGAAGGTCTAGGAAAAAGGTACTCAGGTCGAACAAGGGACGTAGCTAGGATACTCAGGAAGGTGAGGAGAACTACCCGCGCCCTGGAAGAGGAAGATAGAAGTGAGGCCAGGTGCAGAGAGTGAAGGGAGCAGGAACTGGATGTTGAGAGGCTACTCACCAGCCTAGGATCACCATGCAGCAGTCGACCACCTATGCTCAAATCCCTGAGACATAAGTCAGACGAGAAGATCAGGAGGCATGGTCATCTGATCCTCACTGAACCTCGATGCTCCAAAAATAAGATACGGATAGCACAGGGACATAGCACCACCCCAGAGACAGTAACCAATGGCACACTTGAGAAGGGTAACCACACCATAAAGGAGATAATTGCACTGAAGGAAGGCATATTCTAGGTGAACCCTTTTTGTAGTTTGCTAACCCAATGGACAAGGGGAGAGAGTGGGTACGCTAGGCCCTAGCCATGAGAAGGGTCTTTTGAGCGAGAAGACATGGTTATGGCAGAGGATTGCATTAGGCATGAGGGAGGAAACCCAGGTTTGGACTTCCTCTACATGCAGCATTGTCTTGTGAAGTGGGAAAAATACGTCGAGGACAAGCCCACCACCCCTTTAGCAGCAAGGCATTTCCCTTGCTTCAGCTATAGACCGCAGGGATCGTTTATGTCCCTTGGGCCCAGATGCACAAGGAAGGGCTTAGGACTAAGCTTCCGTCCCTACTTGAGAGGGCAGGGAAGTGGATAACCTGCTTTGAAAAGAGCACAAAAGGCATCACATTCGCTACAGGTGACGTTAAAAGCCTACTAAGTAGCCTGATAGGCGACCAGACTAATGCCGTGTTTGCCCTACCTCGCATAACAGCAATTACCCTGAAGAATACCCAACACGAGGGGGCAGTGTTTAACACATATAGACATCAGATCTGGGCGTCCCTGAGAGAAATGCTCCCTGACCGCCAGGACAAAGGGAGACTGATGGCAGAGACTATTAAGCCTGACGAAGGGATAAACGATTACCTCAGCAGAATGAAGGAAAGACGGAGCCAGGAGGCAGGACAGCCTTGGGTTAATGCAGGCCCGCAGCTCACCATTCTCTTCAATATCCTTAAAAAGGGACTGTCCACCGAAGTACAAAATGGACAAGACAGCATAGTTGGGTTGGACACAAAATCATCGCCAAAGATACAGGCCAACGTCATACCTTATTACAAGAAAAAAATAGAAAAAGACAAAGGCAGGCAGGACCAAGTACAGAGGGACACAGCCAAGTTGGAACAGCAGAAATTTAAAAAGGCAACATTAGAAGGAGCAGTTGTAGGGTGAGGGAGTAGATGGCCGCGATCTCTATGGGAAGAGACACACAGAACTTCCAAGGATTCCAAACTAATGATGAAGGGAAAGAGGGGGTTTCAATGAAAGAGGAAGGGGAGGTCCAATGAAAGACAATAGAGAATGTTTTTACTGCCATACGATGGGGCACCTTGCAGGAGATTACAGGACCAAAATGTATCATGAGCAACAGAGATCCAGGTGAGAGGCAAGGAATATGTACATGGATTTCTAACGGAGGGTTTTTAGTTGCCAGGAATTTGTAGGCGCACTGCTGTGTCACGCAATTGTCAATATGCAAGAAGTGTCTATGGTGCTACTAGGAAAGGGGATAAGCCCTATAACCCCTCAATGTTGCGTAGGAAACTTCCTCACAATTTCGAAATTAATATATAAACCTAGGCACACATAAGGGTAATTCAACAGTATATATAAAGTTCAAAACACCCAGAGAAAATATACAAAACATTGATTAATAATCATATAAACGTTATGTTGTTTTGGTCTTTTATTCGTTTTTCATATGATCAAACAGAAACCAGCCGACACGTGTTTCGTCGCGTATGGAAGTTAATTCCGCGACTCCTCAGGGCTGAATGTTGGCGTATACGACTTTGTAATCAGCTGCCGGTGATATTTCCAACCCGGCTGGGCTAATCACTTGAGATGATAAAGAATTTCTGAATACGTGGTCACGTTGCCGGTTCAATTAATCTCCGGCTAGTAGTAACGTGGTCTACGAATAAGAAGGATTCGCAAGATAAAACCGTGACATGTAAAATCTGTAAAGGAATGGGCCGTGAGGGCAATCTGTGTGTAGTTGGCAATAGTGTTCGTTGTCTGATCTGAAGCGAGTGTGCTCTAGAAGTTCTCACGGCAGTTCACTGTGTTCCGACACAGTGAACTGCCGTGGAACTCTCAGAGCACACTGCTCAGATCAGACAACGAACACTATTGCCAACTACACACAGATCGCCCTCACGGCCCATTCCTGCAGATTTACATGTCACGGTTTATCTTGCGAATCCTTCTTATTCAGTGAACCGCGTTACTACTAGCCGGAGATTAGTTGAACGGCAGCGTGACCACGATTCAGAAATTCTTTATCATCTCAAGTGATTAGCCCACCGGGTTGGAAATATCACCGGCAGCGCATTACAAAGTAGTATACGTCGACATTCAGCCCTGAGAGTCGCGGAATTGCTTCCATACGTGACGAGACACGTGTCGGCTGTTTCTGTTTGACCATATGAAAGCCGAACAAAAAGACCAAAGCAACATACGTTTATATGATTATTAATCAATGTTTTGTATATTTTCTCTGGGTGTTTTGAACTTTATATATACTGTTGAATTACCCTTATGTGTGCCTAGGTTTATATATTAATTAAGGAATATGTACATACCCAGCCCCAGCCCAATACCCACAGCACCCTCCGATGCAGAACATGTATGCCCCTCAGTGGGCCACACCTCAAGGAGGGCAGCTAGGAGCCCCCTCCTCACAGCAAACACGGTTGGACGGCCAATGCATATGGCAGGATCAGCAAGTAGCATGGAACCCAGCCCTAGCATTGGCAAAGGGCCCAGGGATTCCCGCTGCACAAGGAGGAACAACAGTATGGGGAGGGAGCGCACAGTTCCAGCCCCAGAACCCACACCAGGTCCAATAAAGGTGCCCCATTTGTCTCGTATTTTCGGTTGCACACAGGTCAGATAAGGAACCCACTGCGACGGTGGCCATCAATGACATACCATACACCTTCCTAGTGGACACCGGGGCCACAAGATCTTGCCTTAAGGAAGGGAATGTTCTCCTATCGTGGGACACAATGGAAACACAGGGGTTTTCAGGGATTGTGAGAAGGGTTCCCTTCACTGAAATACTTGACTTAGAGATAGGTGGAAACCAACTCCAAGGTCAACTACTATATCATCCACTACCAACCTTCTTGGGAGAGATCTAAACATGACCATCCACTTTTCAGAGGATGGAGCCATGACTTGCTCAATCCTTGGGGTCTCCCATTTATGACTTATGACCTTGAGACCCAACTTTGTTCTGGGTGACACAGTCTGGGCCTCTCCAACAGACCAGGCCACATTCTCCAAGGCAGTCCTGAACCTCATCACCAACACCCCAACACTATTAGGGAGACAAGTACAGGTGCCCAAGGAATTCTTATTCAATAGGGAATGGCACCAAGAGTGGGAGCCCCAGGAAGAGGAACTAGTGACAGCTGAGGCAGTGGAGATCAGACCCACTTACGAGGTCTTGATGGCCTCCGACGACAATCAAGTCCCAGGGGCGTGCATCATTTTCCTAGACTCAGGTCTCCACGTACAGGACATATCAGACTAACAATTGTTCGCCGACTAACCCAGAAGCCTATAGTCTTTGAAGATGCCATAGACATCACAGTCCTATAGACATAAGAGTCAAACTGCAGCACAGGACCCTGGAGCCTGTCACCACGTCAACATCCCTCAGGGATCAAGACTTCACACAGGTGCCCCTACAGCTATGGGCAACTGGTCCACATGAGGTGGGGCTCATCAACACTGTTGAACCAGTTAGGAGAACATCCTCCCCAGAATGAAACAGTACCCAATGTCCAGGGAAGCAAAGGAGGGCATAGTCTCCACGATATAGGCCCTCATTGATCAGGGAGTTCTCAGTGCGGAGGTGTCACCTTGCAATACATAGCTGGGTCTGGCGGCTTAGTGGACTAATGCATCCACTGTAGGGGCCTGTGTTCGACCTCATGGTCACAGGTTCTAATCCCGGCAGGTCCACTCAGCCTTTCATCCTTCCAAGGTCGATAAAATGAGCACCATTGAGTTGAGTAACAATAAACATCTGTTATTCAGCGCCAAGATACCCTTGGGTGAATGTACGTTTTGCAAATACACATTATGTTATGTTAATACCCCCATACACCCCGTGAAGAAGGCAAAGAGAAACTTGGGGCCTAGTACAGTACCTATGCCCTCTAAATGATGCAGTGGGTGCAGAGGTCCCTGTGGTACAAGGCCGCTCCATCATACTGACCATTATTCCAACCGACACTGAGTACTTCTCAGTCATAGATGTTAAAAATGCATTCAGCATTTGCTTCACCCTGACAGCAAGTACCTAATGGCATTCGCCTTCAGAGGAGCTCAACTGCTCTTTCAAAGGTTGCCTCAAGGGTATTGTGAATCATTAAGTATCTTTAACAGAATCCTGAGGGGTGACCTGTCTAACTTCCAATTTAACAGCACCCTGTTACAGTATGCTGACAATATCTTGATATGCAGCCCCACTGAGCAGATATGCAGATAAGACACTATAGCCCTCCTCACTACGCTAGCAGAAAGAGGCTACAAGATGGACAAGGAGAAAGTACAATACATACTACAGGAGGTCAGCTATTTGGATCTGTGGATCTCAGACTCAGGAAGACGGGTCACACCTGAGCAAGCACACACCATTAGAGCAATGGCACCACCCCAGACAAAGAAGGAGATGCAAAAATTCATCAGGCTCTGTAATTACGTCAGGCAATGGGTATTCGACCACAGCACCCTCATAGCCCTCTTGCCGGACGTAATGAAGATAGCAAAGTCCGGTGGTAGCCAACTGACATGAACCCCTGAGATGCAGGAGGCCTTTGCCTGAATAAAAGAAGAAATCATGAACGCACCTGTACATGGGACATCAGACTATAACAAGGATTTCTCCCTGTTCTGCCATCGCGATGGATGGGTGCTGGCGGCAGTACTCACCCGGAAGTACCCCTTAGGGTACAAACCCATCGGGCATTACAGTAGTCAACTCAACTCTGTAATGCAGGGACATTTCCTTTGCAAGCAGACCCTGGCAGCCGCAGAATGACTGGTGGACAAAAGCACCTCCATTGTCATGGGGCCACCCCTCCCATTGTACACCAAACATGCAGTGTTTGGGATCATACAGAAAGGGAAAGGCACCCTGACCACCTGAGTCGCAGGATATGAATTCATGCTATCCAGACCAGCGCTCAACATAGTGCGGTGCCATACTGTCAACCCAGCCACCTTCATTGTCCATGATGTAAAAGAAGGACAGTAAGTCCATGACTGTCCTGTGCAAGCACCAGACTAGTCCGTCAGGGTAGAAGAAGTCCCAATACCCAACAGCAAAGTCATGTTCGTAGATGGCTCCTCTGTCATAGATCAAGAAACCGGTGTTAGGTACACAGGGGCAGCAGTGGTCGCAGGAGATAATTAGGCACCCTCAGATTCCCTGCAAATCACAGCACAACTGACATTCCTCCTGCGCCTCTCTACACAAGCAGCCAAATTGTGGCAGTCATTGAAGCTCTCACACAAGGCACAGGGGACACCATCATGGTATAACCCGACTCAGCATATGTTACAACTATAGTACATTCCAGTATTAGCAGATGGAAGAGAAGAGGCTTCCTCAAATTTGACGGCCCACCAGTAATGCACAAGGATCTGTTAGAACTCCTCATTAACTCATTGATGCTGCCAAAACAAGTACCAGTCGTCAAGTGCACTGCACATACAGGAGGCCAGGACTTTATCTCTGAGGGCAACGCACTCGCCGACTGGGCCGCACAGGAGGTGGCCTACAGGACCACAGGAGCAATCCACAAGTTTCCAGTACAGGAGGCTGAGAAGCAACCTTCAGAGGCCTCCTCACCATCTTCTGAAGTACCATACAGTGAAATGGCTAGGCTGTACCTTAGGGAAATACAGAAAGCGGCTCTTCCACATGAGAAAGAACTCTGGGAATCTAGGGGATGCCCATGATCTCATCTACAAGGATACTTTTACAGAGAAACCTGTCATGCCTCAAACCTTATTCTATACAGCCCTGAACCAGCTCCACCTCCCGTCACACACACCTAAAGAGAGCAAGCTCGCTACCCTAAAGCTGGACTGGTTTATTTCCCACACAGCAGAAATAATCTCTATGTACCTAGATGAGTGCACAGTATGTCAGCTGCACTCACCTAAATCCACCATGAAGTGAAGGTCATAACCTCATCTATCCCAAGACCTTCTGAGCCATTCCAGGCACTAAACATAGATTTCATCGACATGATTGACAGATGTGCCACCTGCCAATATCTAATCGTGGTGGTCTGCCCCTTCCCTAGGTGGATAGAAGTGGGCCCCTGCACACACTGCAACGCTAAAGCGGCAGCTACCTTTCTGGTTCGAGAAGTCATACAGAGGTGGTGGGTAGCAGAGGTCATCCAATCAGACAACAGGCGACATTTTGTGTACAAAATGTTCAAAATCATCTGTACCCTGATGGGTATAACCCACAAGATGGTCTCAGCATACCACCCCCAAAGTAATGGCTTAGTGGGATGCCTCAACGGCCTGCTAAAAAACAAGCTCAGCAAACTTTGTGCCACTGTGGGTAAGAAATGGCTGCACTGCTTACCCATAGCCCTGTTCGCTCTAAGAAAAACCCCAAGCAGCGACCACCACTAGCCCCCCATCAGCTAGTCACTGGTAGGTCAATTTGGACAGCAATACCTCAGACCAGAACCAAATAAAGCGCAGACTCTAGCTCCGAGGCCCTAGTTAATGAAATGCATATATATCTCTCAGAATTGAACAAAGCTTGCAGATTCCTCTCTAAACAGGTTACCCAAAGGTAGGCGGTGCGCACCTCTGTTGACTTACCCTACATCATCCCGCAGCCTGGCGACCGAGTCGTAATCCGCAACTTCCATTGCAGGTGGAGAGACAGCAAGTTTAAAGGGCCCTTCAAAGTAATCTTTTCAGATCCTACAGCTGTCAAGGTCGAAGGAAAAGGGCCAAGGATACACCTTTCAGGCATTTTCTTGGACCCATCACTTCCACCACCACCAAAGGAGTCACCATCACAGACTTTTACAACATCAACTATGAACACTTTGGGGACAGAGGCGCCTGTAGGGCTTCCCCCAGACTTTGCGAACACTTTGTGGATAGGAGCACCCATAGGGCTCCCCCTGGGCTTTAAGTTGACTCTTTAGTACCCCGACTGTAAACATACATCTATGTATTGTCTTTTGCTCTATTTGCTCTGATGATTTTTCAGCTATGTATCACCGAACAGGAACAGGTCAAGTTTCAGCCAAGGTCACTAAGTAAAGTGGTCTAGCGTAAGTCCTGGGTTCTAGCACATTTAACATACAACTTCACCGCACACAATGACAGCATCTCACATGCATTATACAGCGCACTACTACATAACACCCTGTATCAGCACATAACCTCAGTGGGGAGCCAAAAATCTACCAACTCCTGCTACTTTTGGTCATTGATACCCCATGCAGTAGGCACAGACAGACTATACCTGTCTTATGAGGTACCACCCAGCAAAACCTTGTGACTCATACACATGTAGCTATGCTGAATAAGAGCCTAACTCCAGCCTAAAACTATAACACCACAGAAAGTCACAGTGAACTTCACCAAATATGATATCATACCAGAAGTCCTCTACACCCTGACAGAGCAGGATGAGATCCAGTCCAAGCTGGACAAGCTCAAGAAAAAGGGCCAGGCATGGTATTAGAACACCGGGCCTAAAACCAGCCCTCACAAGGGTTTCTTGGAGGTCACCAAGCTCTCAGCCAAGTGCAAGAACGTGTTTACACAAGTACCAACATATGGGCCAAGGCTAGCCCTTAGTGTAACTGGAGCCGTATTTATGAACAACAAGCGGAACCCCACTGTTCAGTTCACCTGCAGGGCCATCAATTTCAGGAACAGAAGTAACAACAGGTCCCATGGGGGCGGGTTGAATGACACCCTACTGACGCAATGCCAAGACACCTGGAACTCAGAGGCAGGAGGGTGCACATGGATAGAGGGTAAGGAGAAACCCATAGTAGTCAGGGAAATACCAATGTATTCATTGTGTTTTAGAGGGAAGGGGATGATACTCATCAGGGTGAACAGCAATTGTAGGATTATAACCTATAATAATGAAATGCAGTAGGGCACCTCCACCTTGATAGACTATTACTGGCAATGCGGTGAGCACACCTACACCCAGCTCGTCCCAGACTGGAGAGTGGTCTGCTCACTGTTCACCCTCTACACGCCCACCTTGGTCATACCCAGAGAAGCTCTTTCCATACTGCATCACCACCCCATGAGCAGCGGCACGGCGCTTCTACATCAAGTATGCAAAAGGTCAGCGAATACTTTTGTTGGGACAGATTCAAGGACATTCCTGAAGAGTTTTGACTCTTCACCGACGCAAGTAGGTGTAGGAAGGTTAATCCCCTTCTTCCCCATGCAAACCAAGGCTGATGCCTGGTGGCTGCAGATCACCAGGTGCGAACTGCTAAAAATGATGAACACCTCCGAAGATGATCTCAACGTAATCAAAGAAGAAATGCGCATCATCCGCCTCATGGTGATGCAGCATCGGTATGTGTTGGACTTAATGACTGCATTGGAAGGGAGCCTATGCGCCAAGATAGGAACAGCATGCTGTACCTTCATCCCCATGAACGACCTGGACAATGGGACACTGTCAATCGCCATCCAATCACTGCACAACCTACAGCAGGTCATGGTTAAAGAAGAAGAGGCCCCAAACATAGAATAGTTCACCGGCTGGTTTGCCTGAATACCAAGGTGGATTGCAGGCCTATGCAGGGCCTTATTACCAGTGGTTATAATCTTGCTCTTTCTGTGCTTTACCCTGCAGCTAATATGTGGCTGCGTGAAGAAGGCTACTCTGAAAATAGGGGGAATACATCTGGCTAGGAAACACAAAGCAGAGGGAAAAACCCACACCGCAAGCCGGAAACAGGGAACCCCCACATGCAAAACACTGACACAAACAGCCAGGGCAGTAGTTGATAACTCAACTAGAGGGGGGAATGTTAGCATCGGATCAGTTTATAAAGAGGTCCCACTTTTGGAAGCCCAGCACACCACAGAGCAACTGTTGCCCGCGCTAACCAAATTCACAATAAAACACTTGTTACAGTTTCAGAGTCACCCTTTATCACATCAACATAACACAGCTGCCCTCTGTCCACCCCTAGCGCTGCCTGTGATGGAAACACCAGATATGGAACAGCCTCAAACACACCTGGAAGATTACAACAGTAACTCATAAATGGCCCAAGGATGTACTGCCTAAGAAACGAGTCAGATGCACACACGCATAAACACAAACAAAGGATCAGCAGAGGGCCTGCATTCGACCCAATGAAAGGATACCAGAGCAACCGGCCAATTCTATTAATCAGATAAATCCCAAACAATGCCTAGTAGTAAGCGTCACCGTAGATTACACACACACAACACATCCTGCCACCTGGACCACCTCAGAATGTGTCCTCTAGTTGGTATTTATGGCCCCTTCTATCATGTTGGGATCAAGCATCTAACACCAGTTTTATTGCCCACTGTACCAGTAGTTCCTGCCCAGAGGGGGGTGAGCTTCTCTTTATTGCACCTGCTGTATAGTATTAATAAAGCATACCATGTACCTAATGCAAGTTGAATTTCAGCACACAACTGTAAGAGATGTGGCTTGTATTCACAAGCCATTATTATTTAATTAAACTCAAACTGTTCCTGATTACCAAGCCTCGCTGTTCTCCTTTTTGATAGTAAGAACCGGCTTACAACAATAGGAATGCATGTAACACAACAAAAGATAAAAGCAATTAAAAGGGCAGATTAGCAGGAAGACAGGCTTGTTCCTGCAAGACAGAGTTTGAGGTTTTAGAGCTAAAAGGTGGAGTGAATGGTTTATGAAGCAAAAGGAAGAAAGATATATTGATCTATTACTTTGTTGTTCACAAAGTTCAATAGCTTTGAGAGCGAAAGGCCAATGACGTTTAGGGAACGGTAAGGTCTGATCCGTATCAGTAATGAGACTTTTCATCAATCCAAATAATGTGTGCGTAGTATTCTGCAATGTTTACTTTGAGATCCTGTGTTAAAATGGACTACTCCTTGAAGCGAATGGTTACTAGACATGTTAATGTGCCAGTTGGTTACTTGGTGGGACTTGTCCTGAAGGGTCTCTCTTTGACCAAGCCTTTGCTCAAACTACGCGATACCAAAGGGGATGATGGACGGAGCGTTAGAGCAAATCAAACACTCACCCCCAGTCAACTGATCTGGGTTTAATCCATCATCATTCTTTAGCTCACTCCACCACCCCAGTTCAGACATGGCCATATGCAAATCAGTCTGACCCTGTGCCTCATGGGAACAGTCCAGCCCGAACTGCCAAGCCATGTCTTCCCTGGACCGGAAACAAGCATCCTGGGACCGGTTTCAGGTTCAAAACCCTCATCAGCCAGGCTATCTTGAATCCAGTGGCAAACTACAGCGTAACATTTTAGCACTCAAAGCTGGAAATTAACCTCTTTTGCTATATTGTTTAAAATAAATGCAGCCACACAATTAAATCACACATATTATAAAAAAACATTCTGACCAGAAGCAGAACCTGAACTGCAAGCAATACTTTGATGAAATGTCCACACAGAAGATCACTTAAAGTCTCAGTGCAACAACATAATAGGAGTGGATCCTTGGAGCACTCTGTCTCAAGAGTTCAAGTTGAAGGACACTCAAAATGAATTCCTGATCAGTGAGAGGTGGAAATGAATAGATCTACAAAGCCTACATTTAGTTGGTGTATTCCCTTCTCAGCCAAAACAATCCATTCTGCCACTTTGTGGAAAACCATGTGGAAAAAGGGAAGAGTGAAAGTGAGATCTGAGAGAGAGCTATCCATTGGTGATGCGCTGTGCAGGTAACACACAGGAAGTGGCTAGCGTTGCTCCAGTGCTAGTGATCCAAAAAGAGTAGATCGTCATGAACTCCCATGCCAGGAAATATCTCTTTCTTCAGTACTTTATTACTGTACATCTGGTGAAACCAGACCCGGTAGTAATGTACAGTGGTTACCATCTCCCACAGTCACAAGGGTAGCGTGATACCTGAGGAAATAGATCTTCAAGTTGGGAAGAGCTGATAGGAGAGGAAGGAAGGCTGCAGCAATTATATGCATAACTATGGCAAATGTACGCACAAGTTTGGCACAACATTGCCCAGGACACCACTTTGACAAAATGATAGACCCACTCTTGAGCATGAAACAGGGAAGTCATGAGCAATAAAGTCTGGCCTCCCCACCTATACATTACTCAGTTGTAGGATGTGCCTGGGGATGCATAGAAAAGGCTGAGGCAGATCAGGTTAAGCTGAAAAGTTGACTCAGCTTAAGAAAAAAGGCCAGACAAAACATAGGTTGCCTTACTGGACTTGGGTGCAAGAACAAATGACCAGAAAAAAACACGGTTTTTGAGATACACTGTGCCCTGTCCAAACAGAGAACGACACTTGGATCTAACCACAGGATGATAGGCTTAACATTTGCAGTCAACATCTGGAATGGAATAGTTAATCGGAACGCTGGCAAGACAGCTTGTATGTAGAATCCAAGGAAAAGCTGGATGGAATCCAGACAGAGTTAGTTAATTGCTCCTAAAAGCTGATACTGTGGTACTGAAACTACAGATTGTTGAATGTTGTAAGGTAGTGAGTAGGCACAAGATCACCTTCGAAGAAAGGGTTGCACAAGTATAGCTTAAGTACGTCTAGCAATGTTATGTTTATTTGTATTGCGCATATATCACTCTGGTGCTTAAGAAGCCTGGAGCTGCCTTAACTGGAGACTACTTGGAAGAACCAGGTTTTCAGTTTCTGTCAGAATTCTGTGATGGAACTGGTTCTGATATGGGAGGGGAGGTGTTGGAAATGGCCCTTTTTGCAGGGTTATCCCCAAACTTTTTGCTTCTTCCTCCTATTTTTTCCTGACCTGCTATTGTTGGTTTTAGGACTCTGATCACTTTACCACTGCTATTCAGTGCTTAAGTGCATATGCTATCTGTGTAAATTGTGTTATGGATTGGTGTTTCCATGATTTACATATTTGATTTACTAGTCAGCCCCTAGTAAAGTGCACTGAGTGTGCCAGGGCCTGCAAATAAAATGCTACTAGTGGGCCTGCAGCCCTGATTGTGCCACTCACATGAGTAGCCCTGAAAAGGTAACTCAGACCTGCCACTGCAGAGTCTGCGTGCAGTTTGTAACTGCCATGTCGACTTGGCAAGTGTACCCACTTACCAGGCCCTAACCTTCCCTTTTCTTACATGTCAGTCACCCCTAAGGTAGGCCCAAGGTACCTCTGTGGACAGGGTGCAGTGTATATTAAAGGTAGGACATGAACTGGTGTGTGTGACATGTCCTGGTAGTGAATTACAGTGCACTTCATTTTTCACTATGGAAAGGCTATCTGTCCCATAGAAAGCATGGGAGTTAATTTATAACATCTTATAAATATATCTTCCCATTGGGACCAGATAGGAAAATAAAGTTTAGTATGCCTGAACTCAGAATCTAAAGATGCATCTTTTAGTAAAGGTGATTTTTACATTCTGTGTTTGAAAATACCACTTTTAGAAAGTAGGTATTTTCTTGCTTAGCCATCCTGTGTGCCTCTGCTAGGATGTGTATTGACTGTCTGGCTTTGGGGTGACAGGGGCTGGGGAGGAGCAGTGGCTCCAGATAGTCTAGATGGGTCAGGGAGGGGCTGAATAGACCTGGGCTGCATTCAGAGTAGTGGGAGGAGTTGTCACTAGCACCTGAATAGGCCCGGCCTGCATTTAGAGTGGTGGGAGGAGATTTCCCTTGCCCCTGAATAGGCCCTGTCTGCCTTGGACAATCCTGTCTCCGCCTCCTGCTGGGAAGCTGGGCTAGAGAGGACCAAACTGGTTTGGACGAAGTACAGACACTCTCTGCCTGAGAGGACAAAGGATTTTGGGCTATAGAAAGTGGGGCCCAAGCCTCTAAACTTTAGAATTTTTTTGTACCAAGAAGACTGCCACGAAGAAGAGCTGGAGAAGCTGTGAGGAGGAACTACCACTTTGCTGAGTGCTTTGCTGTGTTGGCCTGCAGTGGCTGCTTCTTTCTTGGGCAGTGAAAGGACTGGACTGAACTTTCTGCAACTTCTTTCTTTGAGTATCTCCAAGGGCTTGAGGTAGAGCTTGCCCCCTGTTCAAGAAGTCTCAGGAACAGCAAAGACTTCAAGTTCTTCTGCCATCAGCACGGGGGACTGTGTGTTTTGTGCTGCGACAGAAGAAAAAGCAACCCGCCGCCAACTACGATGCTGCTGCCGACTCTGTGTCCTGTAGGCACCGCAGAGGGCACCGCCGCAACGCTGCTACGCCGCACCGCGACCCTGGTCTCACCGACGACGCCATCTGACGCCGCTCACACCGCGAGCTGTGGGCACCGCACTCCGCACCGCCTTGCGATGCTGCCTTGGTATCCCCGATGCCGCCGCTTCACGCCGACATCGACGCCGCTGCTTGCACAGTGGTTCGAGGGCACCGCTCCTAAAGTTACACGACGCACCACCCTCATCCCGCACCACAGCCTTGGCCTACTGACGCTGGCGCCATCGACTCCAGTTCGTCAGCCGATGACAGTGCTTCAGCAACGCCGCCGCCGCTGCTTGCACCGTGACCTGCCAGCACCGCGACGAGCACCGCATCACTTCGCACTGCGACCCTGGTCTCACCGACGACGCCATCTGACACCACCATCGAGCCACTGCTCGCACCCCAACCTGAGGGCATCGCACGCCGCACCGCTGCACTTCGCACCGCAGCACCCACCGACGCCAGCGCTCCTGACTTCAACCGCGAGGAGTTCGATCTGCAACACGTGTGACTTCGAGGGCCCGACGACTCCTGCACCGACCTCCGGAACTGACGCCTGCGGACGCCGTGCTTTCAGAAGCTCAACGAGAGGTCGCCGACGCCCTGCATTTCTAAAGGTACTATTTTGCGGGTCTCCACGACAATGTAGCTGGCCCGCGACGCCGCGGTCAGCCAGAACTGTTTGGATTTGTTTGTTCACGACCCCGTGATAGCCCCGGACGGAGCTATCAACTTCAAGGAACTCTATTCCAAGGTTATTTTGATAACTGAAGATTTCTAAGTACTGTATTGTGGATTTTTATCGTTTTTGGTCTTGTCTTAAGTATATAATAATATTGGATATTTTCTAAACTGGTGTGGTGTCCTTTTGTAGTGCTTACACTGTATTACTGTTGATTATGTGCAAATGCTTTACAAACTGCCTCTAAGATAAGCCTGACTGCTCGTGCCAAGCTACCAAGGGGGTGAGCAGAGGTTATTTTAGGAGTGTAACTCCCTTATCCTGACTAGAAGGAAGGGTCCCTACTTGGACAAGCTGCAAACCATTGCCAACTAGAGACCCCCATTTCTAACATTGGTGGCAGCGGTGAGGATAGGACTTGCATTTGCACTTGACTTACAGTGATTGGTATGCACTACTACCATATCGCAGACCATTACGAACCACATACTGTTTTTTGGGTCTATTTTTGCCTTTCCATTGGTCTTGAACTTGAACTTTCCAGGACAACATGCCTGAATCAATTGCATCATCTACTGCATCCTTGGAAGTGGCCTTTGAGGAGGAGAGGTTAGAAACCTACAATGTTACGGAATTGAAGGCGATCTGCAAAAACCTCAAAGTCCAAATCAGGGGCCTCACCAGAAAAGAGAAGCTACAAAAGGCGCTGAGGGCCTGGGTAGCAGCCAGACATGCTAGTGAGCTGTCTGGGGATCTTGGCATGGAGGCAGAGGAGCCTATTCCAAGGGTGGATGTGCTTTTGGGAGGGGGAACACCCTCTAAACCAGGCAACAGTGGCTTGTCCACAGAGGAGCTGGAGGACAGGCGGGAAGCAAGGAAAGTTGCAATGGAACTGGAGAAGCTTAAGTTAGCCATGGAGGAGAAAAGGATGATGTTAGACCATGAGTTTAAAATGAGAGAGCTGGACTGGGAAGCCAGTAGGGCTAGGCCCAGCCCAGATGGTGGCAGCAAAAGTATTAGGTCCAGTACTGAGGACGAGGTACACACACATACAGACTTGGTGCCCTGCTTCAAGGAGGGGGTTGACATACACCAGGGGGTTCAGGATTGTGAGGTTACTCCAGTGGCGCGCAGTGTCCCTGAGGTGGATTGGGGAACTGACACAGGGGAACATATTCCTGGTGGTGGGAGGGGCACTCTACTGATTCTAGATGAGAGGGATCCTTCATTTATGCCCTTGAGTCTCAGATACCCCTCTGAGAGAGTCCACAGTGTTAAGGGATTCACACATAGCGGAGGTTTGGCAATGTTCCCATTATCGCTGGTAACTCAGCACCGCACACTGTGATAGGCGCTCTCTTTGAATCCTTTTTGAACACCTCCCCGAGACTGATACTTCAACCCTCGGATGTATCTCGGCGACCGAGCAACCTTTGGCCGATGACCGGTGGAGTTGCCCTACGCAACTACTGAGGAGACTGGCTCTGGTTCCCCCCCTTGGCTGGCACCTACCCTCCTGATCGTCGGACACTATCTCTTTTCTCGTCGCCCTGTTGTGTTCCCTTCCCCCTCCCTCACTCTCGATTCTTCCTCTTCTTTTCCCTCCCTCCCTCCCCCAAATCTCTCTCCCCCTTCCTGCTTTTTCTTCCCCACACCTGATCCATACCTTTGATACTCATGTATCCCCAGTAATCTACGTAGCTGAAACTGTTGTTATTATGTAACTATGTTTTTGAAGCAATTCTACCTACTCATGTAAAGCGCTCTGATACCTCTGGGTGTAGCCAGCGCTATATAAAACTTTTTCAAATAAAAAAAATGAGAGGTGCAGGGAGAGGGGTTCCCCCATGGTAGAGGCCCTAGTAAGTGAGTATGGAGACCAGCCAGAAGAGTATGGGTTGAGGGACAGCAACAGTCAGACACTGTCTCACCAGTCTTGCAAGAATGATGTGGGGTACTTTCCTGAGGCACTGGATGGTTGGGTGAAGGGTAGTTTGGTTAACATCTGTGTGGGGCTGTGTGATTCAATTGTTGGAGAGCATATTTTAAGTCCCTGTTTTCCAGAGCTATGCCAACACCCGGTGGAGTGCGAGTTCTCTGACCCCAGGGAGCTTGCACTGGAGGTAGACCTTTTGGTGGATTCCAGAGGGTCTGGAGAAGCATCTGGGGGTGATCCTGCAGGAAGTGGCTCAGGTATTTCCCAACTGAGGGTGGTGGGAAAGGTTCATGGTAGCCCAGATAGGTCCCGGTGTCATGGGAAGGGCGTAGGGACTCACGTCCTGTCTCCGCGGAAAAGGAGTGGGAATGGGCTGCGGCCCAAAGTGCCTGAAACCCGGTCCCAGAGCCTGGGTGGTTCCATGAAGGAACACCAGGTGGAGAGCCTGGGCTGTACTGGAAGGCCACCCATTGAGGGGATCCCCTAGTGTCTGGGGAACTGGGGGGGGACTGCTCTAACAAGCATGCCACCGGTTCTGGTGTCTGCCAGCACCGCTCCAGTTGGGAGGGTGCATGAGTCCAGAGAAAAGGGAGAGGGGAGATACCGTCCCCAGTGGGAGGACCAGTGGGTCAGGGGTTGCCAGCTCTGAGGTCAGCTCAGCTCCTGCTGGGAAGCTGGGCCAGAGAGGACCAAACTGGTTTCGGACGAAGCACAGACATTCTATGCCTGAGAGGACAAAGGATTTTGGGCTATAGAAAGTGGGGCCCAAGCCTCTAAACTTAAGAATTTTTTTGTACCAAGAAGACTGCCACGAAGAAGAACTGGAGAAGCTGTGAGGAGGAACTATCACTTTGCTGAGTGCTTTGCTGTGTTGGCCTGCAGTGGCTGCTTCTGTCTTGGGCAGTGAAAGGACTGGACTGAACTTTCTGCAACTTCTTTCTTTGAGTATCTCCAAGGGCTTGAGGTAGAGCTTGCCCCCTGTTCAAGAAGTCTCAGGAACAGCAAAGACTTCAAGTTCTTCTGCCATCAGCACTGGGGACTGTGTGTTTTGTGCTGCAACAGAAGAAAAAGCAACCCGACGCTGTCTACGATGCCGCTGCCGGCTCCGTGTCCTGAAGGCACCGCAGAGGGCACCGCTGCAACGCCGCACCGCGACCCTGGTCTCACCGACGACGCCATCTGACGCCGCCAGCGAGCCGCTGCTCGCACCGCGACCTGTGGGCACCGCAGTCCGCACTGCCTCGCTTTACGACGCTGCTTTGGTATCCCCGACGACGACGCTTCACGCCGACATCGATGCCGCTGCTTGCACCGTGGTTCGAGGGCACCGCTCGTAAAGTTACACGACGCACCGCCCTCATCCCGCACCACAGCCTTGGCCTACCGACGCCGCGCCATCGACTCTAGTTCGTCAGCCGACTACAGCGCTTCAGCAACGTCGACGCCGCTGCTTGCTCCGTGATCTGCCATCACCGTGACGAGCACCGCATCACTTCACACCGCGACCCTGGTCTCACTGACGCCGCCATCTGACGCCGCCATCGAGCCGCTGTTCGCACCGCAACCTGAGGGCATCGCACGCCGCACCGCTGCACTTCGCACCGCAGCAACTGACGCCAGCGCTCCTGACTTCAACCGCGAGGAGTTCGATCTGCAACTCGTGTGACTTCGAGGGCCCGATGACTCCTGCACCGACCTCCGGAACAGACGCCTGCAGACGCCGTGCTTTCAGAAGCTCAACGAGAGGTCGCCGACGCCCTGCATTTCTAAAGGTACTGTTTTGCGGGTCTCCCCAACACCGTAGCTGGCCCGTGATGGCCACGGACGGAGCTATCAACTTTAAGGAACTTTATTCCATGGTTGTATTGATAACTGAAGATTTCTAAGTACTGTATTGTGGATTTTTATCGTTTTTGGTCTTGTCTTAAGTATATAAAAATATTGGATATTTTTCTAAACTGGTGTGGTGTCCTTTTTTGGTGCTCACACTGTATTACTCTTAGTTATGTGCAAATGCTTTACACACTGCCTCTAAGATAAGCCTGACAGCTCGTGCCAAGCTACCAAGGGGGTGAGTAGGGGTTATTTTAGGAGTGTAACTCCCTTATCCTGACTAGAAGGAAGGGTCCCTACTTGAACAAGGTGCAAACCATTGCCAACTAGAGACCCCCATTTCTAACAGGAGGTCATTCAAGGCTTTGGGGGCTGGTTGGAAAAGGCGCGGCCTGCAGCTCTGGCTCGGCGAATGCAAGGGAACATGGGTGAGGAGAAGGTTAGACAAGTGGAGGTGTCTGGTTTGTATGTGGAACTGGATGTGGCTGTTGAGATATGCTGGGCCTTGCTTGTATATTGCCTTGTAGGTGTGTGTTAGGAGCTTGAAGAGGGTGTGTTTGTGGATGGGGAGCCAGTGGAGGTCCTTGAGGTATTTGGATATGTGAAAGCGGAGTCAGATTTTGAGAGTAAATTTGGCTGCTGAATTCCACATGACTTGGAGTCTTTTGGTGAATTGAGAGGGGATGCCTATGTAAAGGGCGTTGCTATTGTCCAGTTAGTCCAGTTTGCTGGTGATCAAGGCTTGTGAAATGGATCTTCTGGTGTCCAGCGGGAGCAGTCCGTGGCTTTCTTAATGAGCTAGAGGGTGTGGAAGCAGGTGGAGGTGACCATGTTGATGCGGTTGGACAACGAGGTTTGATTCTAGATCACTATACCGAGTTTGTGGCCGAGTTGGACGGGGGTGGAGTTGGTCCTAGCTCTGATTAATATTCATGTCCAGCAAGGCCCCAATCTTCTAGCACCCTTTGACTTAGCATTCATGGGCCTGCTGAGGTTTCTACACAACGTGCCCTTTCCCCAAGGATGCAGCCTGTTTTTGAGCAGGAACCACACGGGCTAAACACTTTTAACAAATTTGTGAGTATTTGTTTTCTACAGCACATTACACATGATCTTTTTCAATGCTTCACAATACTGAATGTTGGACCTGGCCCTTTTTGAAGGGTCATCCCTGAACTTTTTGCCTTCCTCCTAGTATTTTTTCTGACCTGGTGTTGGTGGTTTTAGGACTCTGGGCACTTTATCACTGCTGTCCAGTGTAAAGTGCATGTGCTCTCTATGGTAAAGCATGGTATGATTGGTCTACACCTGTTTGGCTAATTTAATTTACCTATCAGTCCCCAGTAATGTGGTATCTCATATACCCGGGGCCAGTAAATTAAATGCTACTGGTGGGCTTGCAGCGCTGATTGCGCCACCCACCAAAGTAGCCTTGCAAACCTGTCTCAGGCCTCTGCCATTGCAGGGCCTGCACGCGCAGTTTACTGCCGCTGTGATGTGGCACATAAAGTGAGTGCCACGTCTGTGACTCCCCTTTTACTACCTATCAGTCCCCCCTAAGGTAGGCCCTAGCTAGCCCTATGGGCAGGGTGCATTGTAGGTAAAAGGTAGGACATGTGCCGTAACTGTGTGGCATGTCCTGGTAGTGACAAACAGCCATTTTGGTTTCTCACTACTGTGAGGCTGCCCTCTCATAGGAATGCACTGGGGATTCCCTGATAAGTGTTTCAGTGGTAATTCCTGATATGAGTGGAGCAGCGTGATCAAGTTTGGTATGTTTGGAATAGTGGTAATAAATGCTGTGTAATGGTGTGCACAGATTTATAGTCACTATTTTAGAAATGCCACTTTTAGAAGTGGGCATTTCTGTGTGCTATGTGTCTTTGTGCCTGCCGGATGTGTATTGCATGTCTGGCTCTGGAGTGACAGGGGCTGGGTGAGTCAGCGCTAGGCTGAATAGGCAGATCTGCATTTGGAGTAGTGGGAGGAGTAGTCCCTGACCCTGAATAGGTCTGTGCCTGCCATGTACAATGCTGGCTCTGCCCCCCTGTGGTGTGTCTGGGGCCAGGACCTGCAATGTCAAAGGGGTCTGTTGTGCACTGTAAATAAAATATTGAGTGCCCCCCAGAACTGGTTTGGACTGGATCCCCAAGGCCTGTGCCAGGGCAGAACAAAGACCTGGCTGGTATAATTATTGGGGCTGTGACCCCATGTAAGGTGTGTGTGTACCTACTTAGAGCTGTGTTGCTGCAGGACTGCTGGGAGGAACCGCCGTGGGACCCAGCTGCTGTTTCCTGGGGGTCCCTACGTGCTGGCCTGCCTGTGCCCAGCTCTGCCCTCTAAACTTGGGTCCTAGCCCCTGGTGAGCGCTGCGTTCTTTTATTATCCCTGGGAGCCCGAGGAGGGGGCTCCAACTTGGAAGCTGGGAATGCGCCGTCGCTCCGTGGCAGAAGAACCACCGACCAGGAAGCCAGGCGGCTGTTGCCTGGTTTGTGGGCGGGGGCTCCTGTGGTGGTGAGGAGAGCCCCGCGTGCTTCTACGAGCCCGAGAAGGGGGCTCCACCTTTGTCCTGACGAGTGCATGACGGGCACTCCGTGGTTGCCTTTTCCTTGCTGAAAACCCCAAGAAGAAGGGCACCAGCTCCGCTCGTACCGAGCGAAACCGGAAGTCAGGCTCCCGATGCCTGGTCAGGGGCGAGGCTGATCCAAGAAGGAGCCAAGCGGAAGACAGGCAGTGGGAGGCCTGATCGTGAGCGGGGCTCTGCCCAGGAAGCAGAGAGCCCCGGGTGTTGCTGCGGGAGAGCGAGACCGGTGTTTGGGAAAGGGACGGAGCCTTGCCGGCTCAGCCAGCAGTCACAGGGAAGGACCGGAGCCTCGCAGGCTCCTTTCTGCCGCTCCCCGCCTTTTCCCCAGCGAGTGGCTCGATGGAGAGGCAGTCCAATGAGAGCGGAACCAGTGAGAGGTAGGAGGCCTCCGGGCTCCCGTGTGTTCCAGACGACAGCTGCGAGCAGAACCGCTCAGCCCCCAAGGAATGGTGAGTGGGGCTGAGCTTCCCGATAACGAGCTCCGGTCACCGTGAGGGTGGGAGCGTTATTCCGCATTGGGCCAGGGCAGAGAAGGGGGAGCCAGGTGCCGGTTTCACTCCCCCCTTGATGAGTGTGGCCTGCAGGGGAGCATTGGCGCGATTTCCCTGAGAGAGGAGCCCCGGGAAGGAGGGGCTCCCAAGGCACCGTTGGTGCTTAGTGCTTTGCTCTCAGCTGTACCGCCAGTTCGCGGCAGCTGCAACGTTGGGGGCCTTTTGCGTCTCAGGAGAGACAAGGGTGAGATGCACCCTCCCCCCCCATTTCTGGTACCAGCCCGTTGGGCCTGTACCCGGCTGCAGTGGCAACCTGGTGGCAGTCGGAAGCCACAGACTCCTAGAGCCCTGACTTTTATGGGCATAGGGCATTGCGAGGAAGCCCAAGACGGGCCCCCCGAGGAAGGCCAGTGGGCCTGAGAGCACCTCGTGTTCTGGTAGGGTGCAAGGCCCTAAGGTGATGTATGCACCTTGTGAGTGTTACTATGGTGCACTGTTGACCTAATGTGATTACTGCATAATGTGGGTGATGTCCAATGTGACTGATGCAAAATGTGTTTGTGCAAAGTAGTTACTGGTTGTTTTATTACTTACCGGTTCTGATGGTTCTGACAGCAGCCCGATTGGCCCTGTCTTGTATATAGTCCCCTGTAAACTATAGCCTAATGCCAGGTGGCACAGTGTACATTTGTGATTATGATCTAATGTGTATTATGAGTAAGACAAATGCTATTTTTACATAACCTTGTGTGGAGTTTCTTTTGCGGTGTGCCTAGTGTGTCGCTGCTGTGTGAGTGTGTTGCGCAAACGCTTTACACATTGCCTCTGGGATAAGCCTGACTGCTCGCGCCAAGCTACCAAGGGGGTGAGCAGGGGTTATCTTCGGTGTGTAACTCCCTTGCCCTGACTACAGTGGTGGTTTCTGCCTGGCTTAGGCGCTTGCCCAAGCCAACCAGAAATCCCATTTCTAACACTGACATTTGTTGTCAAGAAAGCCAAAGAGGTTTGATTGGGCACTTAAGTATGTTTTTATCATATTGCTGGGATACCCCAAAATAACCCTGAGCTGCTCCCTACTCCTATGTCTTTCCTGGATTTCTAAATGAAGTTGTTCTATTAGGTGCGTGAATAAAACACTTTTTGCGTGCCATCCAAAGAGGAGTTTGTAGTATTGCTGCCACCTGGTTTTGTGGTATAAATGTACTGGCATGTCTTGCTGAGCGCGGCCATTTTTAAAGCATGTAGATCAGGCACTCCAAGGATAGAGAAGGCTTTTGGGTCCTTAATGTTATATAAGATTGCTCAAAACGTCTTGGATGGGTATCAGCCCTGTCTTCTAAATTCTATCTATTACCTATTGTGAAACTTGGCGACGGTTGAACCTGATGAAAGTGCTGACACATTAAAGGATGAAATGCACATTCACCAATAAAAAAACACACTTAGAAACACAATGTCTGCATACCTGCCAACTTGAAGAACAATCTCACCGTGTAAGGAGGGGGAGGGGCCTTGAAGGAGGCAGGTCCTCGTGCCGAGGAGTAAATAGGAGGCACTTTTGAACCCCGCCCCAAGCCCCCCTCTGCCCCCCCCCAAAAAAAAGTGTTGTGTGAGGGGACCCGATATTGTGTGCCACACGGTGGCATCGTGTGAGTTGGCAGGTATGTGTCTGGTAGTCTGGTACAGGGTTGAAAGCTCCAGCAACGTGTATTTGCTATGGGTGAGGTGCAGCAAGATGAGTGCGTTTTAGGTAAAGTGCTGGCTGTGCTATGAGTGAGCATTTCATATCAGTCTGGGAGTGTAAAGAGTGAGTGAGTACACGGACCTGTCAGTGTAAGCTGTGAGTACTAGGTGCATGGCTTACAGTGTTACCGGTCGCCAGTATGTACAGTGTTAGCAGTGAGAAGCAGATACAGGCCTGTTTCATTAGTAGGAAGTATTAGATTCTGGTCTCTCATGTTACCTACAACAATTAGGTAAGTGGTTTGTAGTGTTACAATAACTAAAGGTCTTGCAGTGCTAGCAGTGAGTATCAAACAAAAGGATGCAGTGAGTTTTAGAAACCGTGTAAGCTGCGTTAGCAAATAGTATTAGCTACAGGGCAGTATTTAATACACAACTGGTAGTGATAGCAGTGAGGGTTTAATAGCAGTAGCAGGAAATACTGGATTCAGATCTGTCACTGTCACTACTGGTAGTGAGTATTTTGGGAAGCATGTAGTGTTAGGAATGAGTATCAGGGACAGGCTTGGTAGTGTTAGCAGTGGCTATTATATATAGGACCGGTAGCCTTATGTTGGTGGGCTGTTCCACCTGTGAGACGGTCTGAGGGGTGTTTCACTGTGTGGACCCTCCACATTGCAGGGAGTGGTTGATGCCAGCAGGGGAAGGAAGTAATAAAGGAGACCCAGGGAACGGCTTTGTGGCTCTTAACTAGAACTACACTCCAGCAACCGTGTCGTCACTGTCTAGGGGCCCGCAAACTACCAGGCCTGCGACCGCGACAACGCAACAGCCTTACAGATCATTTTACAACTAATGCAGGCAGTTTTAGCCAGGGCTTTAAGTGGGATGAAAAAACTGGGGGGTTTCTCAAAGGGGCGTGGCCAATGTAATTAAGGGCGTGGCTTAAAAACACGTAAGCTAAAAATCTGTGCTTAGCATAGTGTGCTGCCCGACTTGTATTTTGCTGTTTCTGTCATTGCATCCAGATATATGATACAACAAGTAACATCATACCTACAACAAGTCAGGACTATTGGCTTTGCTAATGGTTGTTAGTTGCATAAGATAAATAAGCAGCAACTATGGCTTGTACATAATATTGAAAAAGCTTCCACTTAAAGCCCTGGTGACACCACGACAATGTTGCTGCTCCTGAGTTTCAAAAAGAAAAGGGAAATCCAGAGGGAAAATGACTCTCTTTAAAGGATTTCCCTTCCCCTACAACGCTCACCTGGCATGACGTCATGCCGTAACTTCTCCACTAGTGAGAAGTGAGCAGTGTGAGCACGCACACAAGATGTGCCTGCTGTCACTGCAGTCTGGAAAAAAATGGACCGACTGTGCCAGGGCACAAAACAGAGCCCGATACGGACCTGTTTCGGGGCCGCCTTTAAAAAACTGTCGGTGCTCAGCCCACTTAAAGCTAGCCGCGGTCCATGCAGGTAACAGCGGTAGGGCGGTGGGGCCGGGGGGGGGGTATTCCGACGGACGTTGTGGAGGAAAAATTAATTACTTATTTAATTTTCCCTTGGCATCATCCCACAAAATCCCCCCCACCCGGCCCTACCGCCCCACCGCTGCTACCTGCACAGACCGCGGATGCTTAAAGCCCTGGTTTTATGCAGAGAGTATCAGATACCCTCGCAGTGTTAGCAGAGAGTAATAGATATGTCTCCTAGTGTTACTGACCAGTAAGTCCAGGGAAGGACTGGCATCAGTCGATATTTGAACACGGAGGCCATAATTCTGGGCAGGATGCCTCTGGAACAGAGCTTGGCCTGCGAACATAAATAGGTAAATGCAGGTGTCAGGGGTTTGTGCCAGGTTGACCATGTGCTGGGACAACAAAGCAGCAAGGGACACTGACATTTTGGGGCCTGGCCCTCAGTAATTGCTGTTTCTTAATACAAGTGATGCTGTTTTAGTCACAGATTTGTAGCCATGGAAAGTCTCATTCCCGAGACTAGTAACCATATGCAAATTGTGGTTTCGAAATCAAGAAAAGCTCAGGCGGATATCCCTGCCTTTAACTGCACTTACTGTTGCTAGTTTCTGGAATCCACAAACATTTCTGAGAGAACACCGGGTAGCGACACGGTCAGGTTTCTAGGCGTACTTCAGGGAAGGTCAAGTGTCATTCCCGGTCAGGGTATAGGTTCAGGGAGGTTTTACACCTCCCCTCCCCCTAATAAATGTATTCTCTGATAAATAGTTGGGTACAGGTGTTTTCAGTTGGGTATTGTGAGATGTCAGTCAGATTTCAGAAGAAATGTTTACCTACACACAGACAAAACTCACACACTCGCTCGCGCTCTGTTTTGAAAATCTTAAAAAATATTGGGTATTTAACAAAATATTGTGCTTTCTCTCTTAGTACCAGGGCACAAGAACAAAATATTGTGTTTTCTCTCTTAGTACCAGGGCACAAGTCGGGGGTTCACGGCGTCCACCCACTATTTTCACAGGGTGGACGCCGTCCACCCTGCAAGAAGTGGGCCCCAGTAAAATATGCTGAACTTGCCCTGGTGTAATTTTCAGACATCGGACACGTTCAGCTGCGCCTTCAGGCCAGTGGAGGCTCCTTAATTGGTTGCAAAGTCTGCATTTTTAAATATCTTATATAAGGTAACTTCGGAGGGTAATGCATTTGCTGGAGAGGTCTGTATATTCTCTAGTCCCAGCTTTGAATCAAATCAAAGATTTTAATTTTATGTAGCTAGGTTAATGGATTACTGCTTTTAGCACAGAGATCATTTTGTTACTTGCAGTTCTTAAATTGTAATCCTTCTAATATAGCACATCGAGCAATGAAGGACGTGACTCCTACACCATGTAACCTCTCACTGTCTTATGTAACACATCTGTACATTGATTTACACATTTATATCACTTATTGTCAATGTATAATCTGTATGTGTGATGTAAAGCGCTTCATCACCCTGCATTGGGAAGATTAGCGCTATAGAAAAATAAAATAATGGTATTTCAAAATGTTATTTGTGTAAATACAGGGACAGAGCAGCACATTTGACATCCTTACAGTGCATGCATATCTCATATACAGAGATCAAACAAAGTAAAACGCAAGCCTCTCAAGTATGTGTGAAGTGATAAGCTGTGTGCCTTTGTTTCCACTCCCTTGTATTTAGGTGTGAGGCTCATAAAGCTCCCAGTCAGGATAGTGGACCAAAAGGAGGCCTAATGGCCCCTTAAATTCGACATTTTTTATTGGCCCAGCTAGAGTCTAAAATACAAAAAAAAACTTTGCCCCCTGCACCTTGCTGCTCTGAAAGAAAGCAGAGAGCCTGAAGCAGTGGCGGCTCCTCGAGGGAGCGCTGCGGGGCGGGGCGGGGGAGGGGCTGGGTGGGGGGTAGTAAACTCTGGCATACGGCCGAACGGAGTTAAGTACATAAACAGGAGGATTACGATCCCGTGTGAAAACACACTTTTTTATTTTATTGTTTTTTTATCAGTTGGAATAATATTTTTTCCCAGGGAGAAACCCCTTGCTTGAGACATCCACTTTCCCATCCCTTGAGTGCAGGGCACAAGTCCTAAAAAAAGAAGTGGGGGGACTAACCTAGTTAATCAGTATGCAAGTGGCATCGCAGCGCGTGCCATCGCAGCGTGTGACATCACGGCGCGTGACATCACGGCGCGTGACATCACAGGAACTGGCATCACAAGAAGTGATATCAGATCTTAAGCCCTCACATATATGTTTAGCAGGTGTATCATGAGTACATTTGAGCACATTTCGAGTATACTTGCAAACCCTCCTGATTTAGGCAGAAGATTCACACTTTTGTACGCTACATATAAAGCAATGTTACCTTTTGTCAGCGTTAAGCTTTCTATAGCCATAGTGCTTTAAAAGAAATAGTGATATTTAAATTATTACAACGCCTCCTCAAGGGTAATAAGCGTATATAAATGCAATTTATTTAGTGCAAATACTGGGAAAGATCAACACATCTGACATTCTTACAGTGCATACATATCTCCTAAACAGAGCCTGAACAAAGTGAAAAGCTGCCTCTCCTAAGTATGTGTGAAGTGCTAACAAGGTGCGAGGCTTTGTTTCCCCTCTGCTGCATTTGCATCAGGTGTGAGGCTCATGACTGCTGCCAGCCAGGAAACTCCAACAAAAGGAGGCTTGATGACCCCTGAGACTCGGCCTTTGTTATGGCCGAGTATTCCAGCAGGAGTCAGAAATAAGAGGGGCCCCGCCCCCGCCTGCAAGTTGTTGTGATCGAAAGCAGACAACAACGTGCAGGCGCTGCTGAATGTGTCCCAGTGTTTGGAAATTACACCGGGACGAATTCAGCATCTTTTTTAGTGGGGCCCAACTTCTTGGCAGGGTGGACGGCATCCACCCTGTGAAAGAAGTGGGGGGACGCCGTCCACCCGCGTGGACCCCCGACTCGTGCCCTGCTTGAGTGGAAGTAACAGGTGCAGTGATATCTGCACTTGTGGTGGAGACCTCCACACACGCAAATGAGGCTAAGCCTGCCAGGAATCCATTCGGCATGTGTAAAAAAGGCAACCCCGGTTGTAAACTTACATTTCTGACTGAATTTAACTTTGTGAACTTCGGGGGCAACAGGGCAGTAAACCTGGAAAGCGGAAAAAACCACAAACAAGCAGAGCCCATTCGCTGCAACTAGCAAGACATTTATTTATTTCGTTTTCATCTCTTTACAGCTTTATATGGTGTAAACTAGGGGTGGGCGGAATTTGCGTAGTCGCGCTACGCAAAGCTCCGCGAAACGGTAAAAAATCTCCGCGAGCACGCAAAAGTTCAGCGAACACGCGGAATTGCTTGTTTCGCCCGTTCGCGATGCTTTTTTCCTGTTCGCGAACGCTGTTTGCATGCTCGGGGAGAAATATCTCGCGAACACACATTTTGAAAGCGCTAACAAGCAAAAAATTCCGCGAAGCCGCGGAATTTTTGGTAATTCCGCGTTCTCCGCGGAAAGCAAAATTACCCAAATTCCGCAAATTCAGCGAGCAGAACGGAATTTACCACCCAGGCCTAGTGTAAACTTAGTCCAAGAGCGCTTTACCAGAGATGTGAGAACCAGATTACATTACTAAGGGGATTAAGGGCCTGAGTCAGAGTTTGGCAGACATGTGCTGCGTCACAAACATGAGGGATACCCTGGCTGCCTTATTATAAATACCTTAGAATATAATGCACTCGTAATATGGTGGACAGGATATCACCACACAGATGGAGTGCCCTTCTGCCAAACTCCAATTTAGTCCCTAAGTGATTAGGGCAGAATCACAGGGAGTTGAGTCAAGGCTGAGAGTCGAACCTGGTTCCCCAGGTCCAATGTTAACAACCCAGCCCTAAGCTACATTTCCTCCACTTGATTTCCTCAGCGATTCTCTTAGTGATGCAAAGCCTCGATCAGTCCCCTGTCACCTCCCATCAGTACAGCTGCCTGTTCTCTGACTAAGGCAGACTCAGGAAGGACATGGTAGCTAAGGGTGGGCCTAAGGAGAAGTGGGTGCCCTAGAGCAAGCAATGCCTGCAGTGGCGGCATGGACCATAATTGGCAGTGCTCTCCTCGTGCTTGTCAAGGTTGTTATCGAGAGAAGTACAATTTCCTAACTGTGGACATAAACATGCATTGACATGACCAGTAACGTTGGCTCTTCTATAGTCTCTCTCTCTCTCTCATATTTCACTGGGTACAGAAAGAATTTACAGTGCTCGAAGCAAAATAATATCTCATTTACTGAAGCTCTATCCTTACATTGAAAGAAGATAATTTTAGGGCATATTCCCTGTAATATGGTGCCACCACTAGCTTTCGCCATTAGCGGGGCAGTACCTTGTCTTTTGGAAACCGCGTCCTGCGCACACATCGCTGGTAAACAGTGGGCAGTGAATTCCTTCTTACACTCACACAACAGGTACAGTCTCCCTTACATCCACAGAACTACCTAACACGGTCAGCTGCAGGGCTAGTTTCCGTCACACCTACACACAATACATACAGCATAGGTAACCACAGTGCATATTTCCGTACATACATAGGGCAGTGCAAGTTGGTGAGAGTGTAATGCAAGCTTTCCTTTTATAGAACAGTTACCATATAGACAGATGTGCAAACTTCCCTCACAGAGAAGAGACAGACAGGCAACAACTTTTTTAAAGACTGGGGGGTATATTCACAAGAACGTGTGATAACTACCGCAAGAGTAGCGTAACGCAACTTTCAATATCGCAGCCTATCGCGGGAAAATAACCCGGTGACAACGTGGAATTCACAACACGGTGGTAGCATGCGATAGTTGGCCAACACCGCGGCCAATGCTCGCGACACAACCACCTCGACGGAGATAAAAACACAAACCACAACGCGAAAAAAGCTGCAATGGGCCAAAGCGCAATAAGAAAACAGTGACAACCAGCACGAGGGCAGCAATACTCACGCGCAATGTGGGAAAAAGCACAAGAACAGCATACGGAAAATGGCACAGAACAAAATACGGAGTAACACGGATGCACCCTGGCCAACTGCAGAGGACAACATGCACACCACAACATCCAAGCACCGTGGAAGAACAGAACCCACAGGCACACCGCATGAAAGAGACCAGTGGCAGACAAATCAGAGCCGCAGGAGCGACACACCCACCGTGCAGCCTACGGACATAAGCAGAAGTGCACCCCGACATTGCCAACATCCTGGTACGAACAGCAACACCTCCACAACTGAACACAGGACCCAACTGGTTCGGAAAATGTGCACAACATGGCAAATCACATCTGAAACCCCAGGGACATGTAACACGACAATGTACAATTCCAACCTGTAACCTGCAAATATGTTTCATTCACACATGCAGTGCAATTTGACATCTACTACTGTCCCATGAATGCCACGGAAGGTCACAATGTGACGTGCTCATGAGAAGCAAGTGTCAATGATGGAGTCCCTACGGGCCATTCCTGCCGCAGCTGCAGTGGGATGTGGGCCACCTGCCCCATCACCACCATCATCGTCCGGTACCTCTGGAACTGGGATCCATGGGGCCCTGGTGCAAACACAGATGTTGTGCCACACACAACATGCAACGATCATCTTGCACACGATGTCCGGGCTGTACAGGAGCTTCCCACCAGTGCCGTCCAGGCACCTGAAACGTGACTTCAACATGCCAAATGTGCGTTCCACGATGCCCCTGGTGCGTATGTGGGCCGCATTGTACTGCCTCTGGGCGGGTGTGTTCGTGTCCCCGAGGGGTGTCATCATCCAAGGGCAGAGTGCATATCCTTGATCACCTGTGACAGTGCAGGGAGAAAAGAGTCAATACTTGGTTCGGCAGGATGTGATGGCAGGCCCACCAATTCAGTGACGCCTGTGCTGGCCGTGTGTGGGGTGAGTGTAAGCCAGCCCTCAGGGAGTAGCTGGTGCTGGCAACTACACCAACAGTCATCAGGCATACAGACATGCAATGTCAGAACTACAAGGGGGGATGACTCGAGTCGCACAGGGCTAGTCGCCCCGGATGCACAGCGGCCGACACGGGCTCACCACCACGGGACGCTGACCTGCGGGAGACTGGGGTAGGGTCATGAGGGCAGAGCAGTGCCTCACATGTGTCATGGCTGCATTCCGCATCTCCACACTTTCAGCTGTTGTGTGGCTGTGGTGCCATGTGAAGTCTGTATTGGGTGCAGGGGTAGCCCAGGTTGACCATGGAGTGGTGTAGTCGTGTCTGGTAGGTGGTCGTGTAGTTTGACATGTCGGATGTGGTTAGGTCACATGTGCATCCCCACAGTTGTGCTTTGTGCGTTGGTGGCTGTGGGATGTGTGGTGTGTTGATTTGGTACTTACCAACGAGCAGTCCCGTGCCATATGTGCCATCCTGGAAGCGCTGGTTGATGATGGACTGTCGGAAGATGAAGGAATCATGCACACTGCCTGGGTAGTTGGTGACGACATTGGTGAACATTCCCCGGTGGTTCACTATTGCCTGCACATTGATGGAATGTGTGTGCTTCCTGTTGCGGTAGTGGTGTGCAGTATCCGCAGGGGGCACAAGTGGGACATGTGTGCAGTCGATTGCCCCCAACACGGACGGGAATCCGGCTATGGCGTAGAAGCCTTGCTTAGTCTCCAGCTGTTCCTGCGCAGTGTTGGGGAAGTGAAGGTACTGGGGTATGAAGCTGATGATGGCATCCAGGACAGGTGTGATGAACTTTGATAGGGCTGCCTGTGAGACCCCTCCGACTCTGGCAGTTGTTGGTTGGAAGGTACCAGAGGCCAACATGTGCAGCACTGCCAGCAGCTTTGTCTGCGGAGGGATGTTTGTTCTACGCTGTGTTGGGGCCGTCAGCCTGTGGGCGATGTGGGTCAGGATGCGTAGGATAGTTGTCCTTTTGAGCCTGTAGTGGGCAATGACTTCCGCGGGTGTTAGGTCTGTGAGAGTGGTGTGTTTTCGGTAGGTCCGCTGTCTTACTCTACGCTGCCTCTGTGGTGGTCCGGGAGGGGGTGGGGGGCGGGTCCGGGTCCTGGGGGTGGTGGCGTCCTGGGGGTGGTGGCGGTGGGTGTTGTGGCCCTGTTGGGGCTCCGAGCTGCATGTAGAGTAGCTCCATGGTGTCGTTTGTTCTTCGGGTATGGCTGTGTGCGGGACTCCGTTGCCTACTGCAGGTAGACGTACGTCTTTACACCTGCTTGAGGCAGGTGTTATATACCTGCGGCTACCGTGCCTTATCGCCTGTTTTGTGTTCTTATCGCCGATGTGGCTGGCCGTTGTGAATGTTGAGGTGTGATTTTGTCTCGTCTTTTGGCACGGGAACGCCCACTCTGCATCTCATTAGCGATATTTGCGGGGATCCTCTGTGGCGATGTTTTTTGCGGCTGCTATCGCGGGTATACTGGTGCTGTGGGCTGTTGACACCGGCTTGTGAATGGGGAGGTACATTTATCACGACTTTGGCTGCGATGAAGTGCTGTTAATTCGGCGTTAGCTCCTTGTGAATATGCCCCTGGGTGTTTGCTAAATGTTTAGGACTTCTCTCTCATTAAAAGATAAAGAAAATATGTTTGCCCACTTTCAATCTTGTACAGCTGCAGTAGTGCGTTCAAGAACCGCTTTCCGGTGTAAACTGTATGAATGTAGCAGCTTCTTATAGTTTTCAGTGAAGCTGAATGGCAGCTAGGGCTTGCACCATTTATTAGGGCAGTTAGCACTCTAGTTCTTCATAGGAACTCTGCAGCTGCGTCACACAGTTGGAGCTCATCAAAGTGTACAGTCAGCAGAGGATGGAAGTCGTGAAGTGCCAGCGGCAGCACTCAGCCCTCCCAGGACCCAGAGAAGAACTGGGAGATTGGGAGCACAAGCATCAACAAGCATTGGCAAAGCCAATAGATCTTGCCTATGTCAGAACTGTTGGATTTGCCAGTGTCTTTTAGTCATGCTGGACAGGAGAGGGGCTGCTGTGCAGCATTGTTAAAATTTATTTTTCAAAAAAGCACTATGACAGCTATTTAAAAAAAAAAAAAAAAAGAGCTATGACGCAGGAAAGTACAAAAAAAAAAAAGCACTATGACGCAGCCAGAGCTGGCCACGTCATAGCCCTTTTTCTTGTATGGCAGGTGGGTGAGGCAACACAGACAACTTGAGGGTGGGTGTGGGAGGTAAGAGACAACACAGACCACCAGAGGGTCGGAGGTAAGAAACAACACGAGCAAGGGTTTTTTTGGGTGGGAAGGAAGAAGCAACATAGACAAGGGATAGGTGTGAGGGAAGAAGCAAAATGATCAGAAGAAGAAATAAAGAAAAAAAATACCCCATTCACAGCACCAGTAACTGAGGCACCATAATCAAGATAAAGCAATCTGTACTTAGTCTATGCTCTGGAAGAATGAAGGGTTAATGTTAATGTTAATGTTAAGAATGACATAAAGCGCACGTACACCGGGTGGTTTCATGGCGCTGTGATAGGCTCTGTCCATTACCTATGGAGACGTCAATTGTAGGCTTGTGCAAATAGCCATGTTTTTAGGGACCTTATGAACTTCAGAAGGTCAGTGCAAGACCGGATCTCCAAGGGGAAGGAGTTCCACAGTCTAGGGGCGAGGGTTGCAAATCTGCGGCCTCCCTGACGTTTCCGTTTGAACGCGGGGGGTGGAGAGGAGCGAAAGGTGAGCTGAGCGCAGGTTGCGAGAGGGGGTGTGCCTGAATATCAGGTTGTTTATAAATTTGGGGTTTTGACCGTGCAAGGATTTGAAGATCAGGCAGCCTGTTTTGAACGCGCAGCGTTGAGGGTTGGGGAGCCAGTGCAATTTCCTTAATAGAGGAGTCGCTGATTGCCATCTGGGTTGTCGAAGGATCAATCTGGCTGCGTGATTCTGGACCATCTGTAGCCGTTTGAGCAGATAGAGTGGCATGCCCAGGTACACAGAGTTGGCATAGTCCAGGTGTGACAGGACGGTAGTTATCACAACCTGGGTCAAGGCTTCCTGCGTGAGTAAGCGATGAATCTTCCTGATCTTCCGCAGTTGGAAGAAGCATTTAGAGATTACCGACCCGACCTGTGTTTTCAGTGAAAGGTCACTGTTTAAGGTGACCCCTAGTGTTTTAGCCGAGGGGGAGGGAGTGGGCGGGGATCCTAGCTCTGACGGCCAGTAGTGTGGGCCCCAGAACTTATGGCTGTCCCCTGTGAGGACTAGCTCCGTCTTGCCAGGATTTAACTTAAGGTGGTTGTGGTCCATCCAGTGTTGAATGTGCAGCATGGTGGCCTGAAATTCGGTGACTGAGCTGTGTGAGTTATCAATCGTGAAGACCAATTGCAGGTCATCCGCGTAGTTGAAGACAGTCACCTTCCTATCTTTGAGGGACTGGATCAGGGGGAGAATGTAAAGATTGAAAAGGTGAGGGGAGAGAGCGGAGCCTTGTGGAACACCACACGTAGTTCTACGTTGAGGGGCCGTGAAATGCCCTTGGCGAACGGCCTGGACCGGTCCTCCAGGAAGGAAGAGAGCCAACTGGCGGCTGCACCTTGCAGATGCCAGCGTGCCTGACACGGTCTACCAAAATAGTGTGGTCGACCGTGTCAAAGCGGCGGAGAGATCCAGCAATACCAGTGCCTGGGGGGAGCTTCTGTCGGCGTTGTCACGGAGAGTGTCCAGGACAGCTAATATTACAGTTTCAGTGGAGTGTGCAGGCCGGAACCCCGCCTGGTGAGGGTCGAGGTATTTAGATTCTTCCAAGAAGTTGGACAGGCATCTAGCTACATGGGCCTCTAGTACTTTCACCAGAAAAGGGAGCAGGGAGAAGGGACGGTAGTTAAGCAGAATCGTAGGGTCAGCTCCAGGTTTTTTCAGGAGAGGAACCACGATGGCTTCCTTAAAAGCCGTTGGGACTTGGCCGGAAGAGAGGGACTCGTTCAGGAGGGCGAGGGCAGGGCCCGGAAAAGCTGAGAATCAGTCTTTAAGTATGTGAGGTGGACAGCAGTCCGAGGGGGCTCCTGATTTGACTTTAGCTAGGAGGTCCTGAAAGATCTCGGTACTGATGGCTGGGAAGCAGCTGAGCATGCAGTTGTTGCTGTGCATGGCGGAGGAAGTCATGTTGGGGGAGTGTTTAGGAATGCTGGCTTTGATGGTAGTGAGGGTGAGGGTAAGTGAAGCCGGCACGCGCTGCCCAATTAGGAGGGTGAAAATAAGAGTGACAATGAAGGATAAGCAATGGGCTGGCTCCAAGCCCCTTTTTGTATACAGTATCTCTCACAAGCGAGAGCACATACAGCACTTTCGCTGTGCAAACAAGATCTTAAAATGAGGAGGAAGAGTATGCTGTCACTGGGGACACAAGCAGGAGGCCTGTGCAGCAATGGGGGCATGTGCGTCTAGCGAGGGCTGCAAGCAACCTTCATGCAACGAGAGGCCAGTGGAGCCTGTAGAGGGGGTCAGATGGGCCCCAATGTACCAGTGGTAACACATAAAAATCAGACACTGCACCTTGCCACACCCATCCCTTTGTCCAATCACTTTTCACTGCAGAGCAGTGCCGTTTGCTTAAAAATGTTTAAATCTGACTTTGTATGCGTGTGGGCATATATTATAACTAAATATACATGTATATGCACATGTACAAAGTCAAAGTCAGATTTAAACATATTGAGCAACTCTGAGTGGCCAAGGAAATAAAGAAGCGGCCTGGTGGAGACCGCTGGGAGGTTGAGGCCTGGTGGTCGCGTAGCCTGGATTAGGGGGGTGGCGCCTGGCGGCCTTTCGTGGTGGATCCTCTCCCGATTTGGAGCTGAGGCAGGTGTGCTCTGTAGCACACACCACATGCAGAAGACAACGGTAGGGGCCCCAAGGGTGAATTGGGCCCCTGAGTGGTGTTCAACATTGAGGACACTGCCCTTGAGCCTTAAGGTACCTGCAGGGGTCTAAGGGAAGGGAGGCAGCGCTGTACTGAGTGCGGACTAATGCTTCTTGACAGCCGGAGGCACTGCGAAATGGCAGTGTGAACAAATGATGCTGTATTGCTGGACTAAAAGGTATTGAGGAGATTATAAGTGGGACCTGCTTGCTAGATGTTTGGAGGCCAGTGAACTGCTAGTTGTATGCACCCCTACCTCCTGTTTGTCTCCTCCCCTGGGAGGTACTGAATGCTTCCTCACCTTGCCATGAATACTGTATAAATTACAAAAGAGAGCAGCACTGAGAAAGTGAGCTGCAAATGAAGAGTGACTAAAACCTTGGCAGGCTCATTAAATAGGTGGCTGCTTGCAGAGGGGGGTGGATGTGACCTCTGCGGTGGAGTCTCCCGTGGACATAGTGTGATCTGCTGCACGCAGTGCTTTGCTTAGGGCACTGCTGAACTGTGTCTACACTCGGGGGAGACCCCGGAGTGATACCTTCTCAGGTGAGGGGTGCGGATAGGAACCCATTGAGTCTGGTAATATTGTGCCATTGGCCGTACCGCGGGTGTGCACGGAGAGATCCAGATGTAACCTGAGTATGGGTAAAGACAGGACAAAGAGGGTACAGCAGAACAACACAATGACTCAAAATGTCCAGCTGCACAGCATGCCACAATGCAGTACGAGACAAGCGGGCGCACATGCCTAAGACACAGAGTTGGAGCCATCAAGGGCAGATTTGATGACTGCTATACAAGGATCATGTACTGTCCTCAAAGGCAAGGTAGACACAGTAGCCATAGAGTTAGGGTTGCTGCGAGTGGATCTGTGCAAATGTCGGTGAGAGTGACTGTTACGGAACAAAAGATCGTGGATTAGACACCGATCACAGTGAGAGAACAAGTAGTGAGACTGACTGCCACGGCAAAGAGGTTTGAAGATAGGGCAGAAGACACGGAGAGTCGATCCCGCCGCAACAACATCCGTCTGGTTGGGTTCCTGGAACGAGTGGAGAGAGACTCCGTGAAATCCTTTCTGGATAATTGGATCCTGAATACCCTCCAACCTGAGGGTTTAACTCACATGTTTACAGTGGAGCGTGCGCACCATGCATTGGTGGCGCGCCCTCAACTGAGGGCTCCTCCAAGGGCGCTGATTGCACGCATCTTCAATGATCGTGATTGGGATTGTATCCTCAAGGTGGCTCGCATAACAGGAACACTGAAATATGAAAATCATGCTGTATCCATTTTCCCAGACTATACCAGTAAGGTGCAGGCACAGCGTTCATGGAAGTCAAACAGCAACTTCGGACCATGTGTCTTTCCTATATGTTACTGTTTCCGGCGAGGCTGCACGTGGTCGCCCAGGGTAAGACCGATTTCTTTGACCGCCCGGAAGGTGCCTGGGTGTGGCATGAGCGCTGGGATAAGGTACCTGCTGAGGAGCAGGGTTCACTGGGAAAAAAGCCGGGATGGGCAGAGGGGACGTAAGGGTACAGCTCCATGGATTATCTCTCGAGGACAATCATAAGCAGGAGATGCACCTGATATCCAGATAGAGGTCCAAGATGATGGAACATTGGTGGATGTGCTGATAGATAGCACTGGCTCGTCCGGCACTCAGAACAGTGGAGCAGAGTTGGTACCGCTGACCCTGTTGATTCACAGACTGCAGTATCTAAGTACATTAGAGTTTGGGAATGCTGCGACCATCTTGGACTCGGAGGGGGGTGGATAAAATCATTGAGGGTGCTTGATCAGTATATATAAATGCAGAGAAACGCTATGCTTGTTGAAAAGATTGTGGCTCTGTGCTGGCTCCCGCAGGAGCACTTCCTAAGGACACTGGTAGGGCAGCTGAGATGAGACCCGGCGTGGACCTTCACTTTTTATTGGAGTGAGGGAAAACGCTAGTATCACTCACTCCCACATTGTATGGGGATTAGTTTGAATTGCTGTGCAAGGGTTGGGAACTGCTCTTAATGTTAAAATGCCAACCAGTTTGATCACAGATGGGTCTCAAGGGTCTATGGACCACATGATGGTGGGCAATCATGATATTGTTGTTCCTGGTTGTTGTTATATTGTCCAGGGTGGGATGGGGAGGTTAACGTTTAAGATTGTCATGGTATTCATGATTCTGGTACAGGATTTGATATGTCATTCACTACTGAGGTTTCCGAGAGTGGAGTGGGGGTGTGTGGATGCTGCAAATGATTGCATGATACAGGATTATAAAATATTTACATGGAATGTTCGAGGGCTGTGTAGCTATATCAAGTGATATAGCGTGTATTCTTATCTGAGATGGGTGAGCATGGCAAATGCCTGTCTCCAAGAGACACATCTCACAGACCCTGAAGAAGTTAAATTGGACTGTTGGAGCTTTTTTTTGCTCCTTTTGGTGTGTTTCAATACGAAAGGATTAAGTTCAGGCTTGCATCGGTGGCCTCCATCTTTCAAAGAACAATGTATAATATTTTCAAAGACATGGAAGACTAAGTAAGGTGTTTTAAAGGTGGCACTGATTTCGACTAAGGGCAAGAGTGAACAGTTCAAGATCCTAACAGAAGTGTGCAGAAGATTGTATGAAAAAGGTCTTGTACTTTGTGCTGAAGAATGCAAACTGTTTGAGTAATATATATATATATATGACCAAGACCACGGACGTGGTCGAAACGCGTCGTCCTTTTCTGCTGTTGGACAAATAAACCTACCTGCAAATTGATTGTGTGGGCTAGAGTAAATCTTTGACCAGATTTTCATTCCTTTGGAAATATATATATATATCTGTCAGCTCCCGCCAAGCAAACAGCTATGTCACGGAGGTGGGCACCCTGGAACATAGCAGGAGCCGGGCCATTATTGGCTCCAGAAGGGAGGCTATGCGGCCCCCCTTCTTTACAATTCACGAACTCGGGTGATGTGGTGGTCCCCGTGGCCGTGTATGGCTCAGGAGCGGGATCGCACGGACCCCCTCCCACATATATTTTAAATGCTGGCCCTGGGTAGGTGGTGGTCCCCTGAGGCACAGGGGGTCTGTGTTGCCCCCACTAATTATTCGTGTTAAGCCCCGGGGAGGTGGTGGTCCCCAGGGCTTCAAAGATCCCATGAAAGTGGGTCCGCGTGGCCCCCCTCCTTTTTAATAATTAAGCCTTGGAGAGGTAGTGGGGAGGGGGGTCCGTGCGGCCCCCTTCCAATATTTTAAATAAAGCCCTAGGGAGGTTGAGGTCCCCCGGGCTCAAAGAGCCTCAGGTGGGGCACCCCTCTATTTTCTCTGAATTGCCCCCATGCCCCGGGACCTGGCCCACCCGGGGCTTCTTCAAATCAAGAGAAGGAGACTGCGCTTGTTTTTTTTCCAATTCACAGACCTATTCGTGAATATTTGGTGAAAATCGCTGTGAATTTAAAAACAAATGGTTTTCTGCCTTGCTGGGGTCCCTCTGGGACCCCATGACCAAGGGTTGGGGGGTCAGGGTATTCCTACCCTGCCCCCTTTTCTTATTTTCACGAGATGGCTGCCAACACTTCCTGGTTGAAGTGTTGGCAGCCAATGAGAGCTCTGCAGATCTCTGGCGAGCTCGTTATTATTCGCGAAGACTTCGCGATTGTAGATATACAAATTTGGATTTCCTTTAATATCTCGCAAACTACTGAACGGATTTACAACAAATAACAAAAAGCCCAATCTGCGGTCCAAAAGCTAGCTTTCTGCCAAATTTGGTGTATCCGTCCAACGGTTTGGGCTGCAGGTGTGTCTAAAGAGGGAATTAACATGGGAAACACATTTTTTTTTACCCTACACTTTTTCTCGGGCCGGCTTAATCACCCCTAAACTTTCCATGCACAACTAATATTACCTGCACATTTTGGGGGAAACTTTTGTGAAGATTCGTGAAATGGCACCCACCAAAGTTATAGGCAAGTCAAAAAATGCTTTTCCTATGGAAACATGGTCCTAACTATAACTATCTACTGGCGACACACACATGCACACATTTTTTTTTTTAAAGGGGAGGGGTAGTATGGTCCCTCTTCCTGAGCCTCATCAGGCCCTGGGAACCCCATCCCCCCAGTGCTGCACCTCCTCCCTGAGCCTATTATGGCCCTGTGTACCCCATTCCCTGGGGACAGTTATATCATTTATGGGGAGGGGGCATGTGCCTCCCTCCCCAAGCCATTTTTAGCCCCGGGGACACCATCCCCCTGGGCCCAATTTGTTAATTAAGGGGAGGGGGCCGCGCTGCCCCCAAGCCTTAAATAGGTCCTGGGGAACCCATCCACCAGGGCCTCTTTTTATTAAAAGGGGAGGGCTACTGTTTTTTAGTGATTTGGTTTTCATCCTCATATAATTAAACAATGCTGTTAGTACTGTTTTATAGTTGTACTCATTTCACAAGCATCTTCAACCAGTGAAGAGTTTGTGACTATGTCCAGTACAGTACTGGATTTTTGTTTTTTGGAATCCAAATAAATTCTCAACACACATTTTCATGTTGGTCATCGCAATCCACCACCTTGTAAGAGTGCTTGCAGAGCTTTTTCACCTCAAGTCTCTTCTTTCACATGCACTTCTTCCATGAACCCAATTCGTCCAGCAAGTTAACCCCAGGAGCTCTGCGACACATCTAGACATGACTGCCATAGCTACTCCCACCAACATGCTATTGTCACGCCACATCTCCACACTGTACGTTTTTAATAACCTGGTTAGAAGCATGAACTCACTCGGGGTTCACTATCCTTCCCGAAGTAAATAAACAAAGAAAAAATTTAGATCACATGGGTAAAAGTGTAAAGCTGCAATAGAAGCATAACAAATGCATAAACTTTATAGCACAGGATAGCAGGGTTCCAATTTGCCAATCTTTTGTCTTCTGGTCGAGGGGCACTGGGAGATGCAATTGAGGTTTGTAGATGTCGCCAAAAGTATTTTGAGGTAAGTAGTTCTGTGGACATTGGATCCTTATAGGAGTGTCAAAAGGTAATGATGCCATATCTGAGGCTCTGGACACTTTGGTCACATATGGAGCTCAGGAGTCACTGGGGCGTTATCTGTAGCTCAGAAGGTATGAGGGCCATTTTAGGTAAGTGGGCACTGGGACCAAACTCGAAATAAAAGGGAAGTGAGCCATATCTGGAGTTTAGTAGGAAAGAAGGCTGTATCTGAGGACACCATGACTGCAGATGTATACATTTTGGAATGTGTCCGTGAGCTCTGTCACCTCATTGGAACAATTTGACTCTTTAAAAATCCTTCCATAGTTGTTTCCACAGCTGCTGTTTATTTCTGTAACATTTCGTGGCCTAGCTGGAATGCTTGCACAGAAGATGTGACTATGGTGAAGACAGGGACATCCCAAGGATCGCAGATGCCAGGCAAGAAGGAACAAGCTTAACTTCAAATACTTAAAGTGTAGAGTTTAAACCTATAGCTACAAAAACACCGGTAAACTAATAGCTCTGGTTAGGAATTTGCATCCTGAACAGCCGCGGTCCATGCAGGTAAGAGTGGTGGGGCCGGGTTGGGGGGGATTCAAGAGATGAACACAAGGAAAATTAAATAAATAAATAATTTCCCCTTGTCGTCTGTCGAAATCCCCGCCCACCCAACCCCACTGCCCTACTGCTCTTACCTGCATGGGCTGCAGCTGGTCCTGAATAAAACATTTAAAAAGCACTTGCTGGGGTGAAAAAAGATGCAAAAAGCTATTGCTTTCTACATACAGTGCATGTATGAGCTACATAATTTAAAGTATGTTTATCTGGCGTACTTTTGAGTTGTACAATAGTCCCTTATGCATTGCAATGCAGCACACTATAGGCAGTGGAATGATGCACTAAGCGGCCAATACCCTGAGGTGAGAGAGAAATAGTTCTCTGGGTGGATTCAAAGCCCACTTTATGCATATTTTAAAGAATTGGTAACAATAGGTCATGCAAATGCTGTAAAGCCAGACCTAATAAATGCATGATGCTGATATGGAAGAGTGTGTGCAAGAGTTGCATTTAATATCCATGTGCACTCAGTGGCGTAGCAACGGGGCGTGGGCACTAGTTTTGGGGGCGGCGGCCTTACACCCTCCCCCCCAGGTTTTACCTCTGGCCGTCGCAGGGCGGCTGCCGAGGAAATCGCCAGCACCGCCCCCCGCTCTTACACGTGGCCGCGGCGCGGCAAATGCAGGGGCCGCCACGGGCGGCCATAGGTCTAGCTACGCCACTGTGTGCACTGTGTCTTTAACTGAAGGCAGTGGTACTACATCTTAAACAAGAGCAGGACTTACTTCAAATTAGCGGTCACTGGGCGTGTGTCTGGACTGGAGGTAAGCGGCCACCGGGGCCCCACATGAGCTCCCTAGGCACTACGCCCATATTTGGGTAGCAGTAGGCACTTGCACTCTGTTTTTAGTGCAGTGACAGCTGGAGCCAGTGGTTATTGGGGCCTTTAGTTGTATATAGAGGTTGTTCACGTCTGTAGCTGAATGTGGACAAAAGAGCTGGTTGTGTAGGTCTAGGACCACTACAAATGCTTCAAGTGTTCAGTGGGAAACCCGAGGTAAGTGGGCACAGACTTACTGATGCACCGGGGTCTTATTTAGAAGTCGTGAGGCTGCTTTATTCGTCTTCGCGGCCTTCACCACAGAAGTCTAAAGCTGGCAGGCTGGCTTGAGAAATGTGCGCAGAAGCCCATATAAAATCTTTATCTCAGAAAGAAATGAAATGAAATAGGAGCTTCCTCAGTGACTTTGAAAAGAATAGACTGATGATTAACAGCAATATTGTTTTTAATGAAACACAACCCTTCATCCCTGTCATCTCCTGGCCATCTTGGCGCGTGGAGCGCCCGGTGACAGGCAGAATAATCATTGTCATACATCACTGCCCTGCAAGTCCAAGCGTCTAAATCTTCATCTGCCGCAGCCTCAGAGACTCAATTACTTTATTGACATGCAATCTTCATAAGGGGAGAAATATTGTGCATGTAAGGTCAGCTGGTTATGAAGACATATTATCATATTATCTGCATGAGGGTTGCAGAGCTCAGGCCTGACACGGCTAATTATAATGGGGCATGATGGAGAGCTCAGCGCCAGTAGCTGCTGGTCTTGAGTAAAGGTGAGGTAAGTGCGTGATATCATGAAGTCATATGGACACCACACACTGCTTCTACATGCTGAAAGGGGTGGCTCCTCGGTGAAACCTCACAATGCGTTCTGACAATGAGAGAATGGGGTCAATGAAGATAGAATAAAATTGACATAGACAGACGCAGAAGAACTAAACACAAAGTATATGTATTTGGGTAGAGATGCACATGGGCACACACACAAACACATATATACAAACACAAATATTGAAAAAGACAAAGATTAAAGTGAAGGTGTAGTTAGCTTATTAGACCACCATTAACATGGGTAAAAAAACACACTCTCAGAAGTTCTTTGAAAAAAACATAGCAAAAGTGAAGTGATGGTTACAAAACCAAACCAAAAAAACACTAACATTTGCTAGGTTTGGTTAGGTAAAGTAACCATAACTTGTGCCCCTGTGGTGCACTACTTATGGCATCACATATGACATCACTGATGACATCTCAAATGACATCATTTTTTTATCATATACTACATACAAGGTCCTTTCGCACAACTCACTGTGGCAACCAACCTCGGCTGTGCTTTCCCTTTGGCCATGCTCAGCAGTGGTGGGCAGAAGGGCCTGGCCTGTGTCAGTGGATGCTACCCTTGTCCACTGATGGCTATTTTCCATTTGTTTTCAGAATTCAAGGGTATTTTGGTTTCTATGCACAAAAAGTCTAAATTATTCTATGGGCAATGATCAGTAGATTAGTAAAATACACTACACACATTCCTGAGATGAGAAAATAGCATGCAACCCTACAGCCATGCTTATAACACCAGATTGAGGTCAACCACCTCTAAGTGGAACAACCCAACATTCTACATTATTCAGTATTCTGCAGTTCCTCAAAAACTTTAGTTAATTTCTGGAAATAAACATGTGCAGTGTATAGAACTTGTCTATGCCACTGTATTACAACTATTTAACATGAATTAGTGCCTAGATATCCACTGGTAGTTAATACATTGTCAACAGCAGCTTTCGCCTTTTCACAAATTTTTTAGAACAGGCTTTACATTTTAGCTACAAACTTCTTTTAAACACACCTCTGAAACCCACATCAGGTGCGCTCAGCCTTTACCTTGTTTAACATGGAGCAATTCTTCCACTCCAAAAATTTAGTGATTTGTAAACTGTGCACCATATGACAATTAAAAAGCACAATTTCACTTGTCTCTAGCGCTTACACTATTTCAGTGCTATCGACGTACACGTGTACAATCAGTAACTCTATGCTGTTTTTCTCTATGATTTTTTTCACTGATGTCATCAATGATGTCACTTAACAGGTCATGAGTGATGTAATATGTGAGGTCATAAGCAGTGTATGCTGGGATGCAAGTTATAGCAAGCTCAGTAAACTATAACTGGTAAATTTCAGAGGTTTTTTAACGTTAGTTTTTACCTTGCATCACCACCTAAGTATAAATATATATATATATACAAGCAGTAATTTGTACATTTTTAGCAGGAGTTTTCCATAGGATGCATCTTCAGATGGTATTAGTACCTGGTATTACTAATCATATGCATCCATGGATCGACTAATTGTGTTCCTCCTGTTTTTAGAATGTGGCATTGAATATTTATTGTTTTATCCTGTAATGTCTATTTATAGTTTAATGAAATGTTTTTTAAACTTTAAATCAACAGTGATTTTAACAACTTTAATTTATTTAACTCTATATGCAATATGTTTTCTATGTGCATTTGTCATGTGACCAGGCTTTGAATTTTACACAGATGCAACGTCTCTGCCTATTGCTGTTTGATCACTCCCACTATTTATTGACCTACTGGTTTGTAGCGCGTTATGTGAACAAGACAGAGTTGTTCTGTCGAAACGAGTCATGCTGGTGCACTGGCCAGGATTGACTAGTTGCTGGAGTCATGTTTATTAAATAATGCACTTTATTCACCGTTTTCGTCCCCTGAGTGGTCCGTACCTGTCTGTGTGCCGTGGAGGAGTGGTGCCATTCGGGGGAGATATATATATATATATATATATATATATCAGGGAACACTCCAAACCGTCGTTTTTTGAAAAGATAGGAGCACGGACCACCAGATGAGTGCTGCAAAATGTCTTTATTTCTCCATGTGCAGGTCAGCCATTACGCGTTTCAGCCCACAAGGGGCCTTGATCACATGACGCGCTACACAGCTTGGTTTCGCTTTTTATGCCGTTTTTTTCTTTCATTTCTTAAAGTGATAAGTGCATCTAAAACTATAGTCATAGACATAGACAACATACCACATATAGCTGTTTACATTTGTGAGTCTTTTTTCCTACAATTCACAATTTCATTGATTTGTTGCATAAATGCATTTTCTAGATTGTTATCAGTTGCAACATGCTGTTTAGACATTGTTTGACATTTCAGTATAGTGGAAAACATAGCTAAACTACGTTGTAGAATTCATGTATAAATAGAATAACCACATTGGGTTCCACAAAATAAATAGCTGTTTTAAAACCCCTTGTGCAAATTCTGCAATATATATATTGTGCAAAAAAGCTGCTGACAGTACAAGTGTATATCATATGACAAACATTTGTTTCTTATATGTCTAAAGTGCATTGTGCTAATCATGTTGTCCGGTGAATGTGCACATTTTGGCTGGTCATTGGATTTCAATGTAAACAAATGTGGGTATCTCTCCTGACTCTTAAAGTGCTTGTGCTATAACATTGAAAAAGTGCATGTGTTAAATATCAACCCAGTGCTAAGAAAGCTAAAAAGGATTAAAAACTACTGTGTGTTTGCTTCAGGGAGGCGGCCTTGTTTTGGTTGTATGTATGCTTCATTGTGCACGAGATTTGAAAAATGTGCAAAGTTTTTAAATCTGTATAGCGTCATATTGACTTCTGGTACAAATGGTTTACCTAAATGCTACAAATTTACAGGCAAGTGTAAAGGTCTTCCGTGGTATTCAACCCCCCCGGAGACTTGGAGTCGAGCTCCAAAATATATCTGGTCTCCAGTCTGCGTAGGGTTTTCTCCCTGTTTCCTCCTCTCTTATTGTGTGGGATAGAGTCAATTAGATAGTATATTAGACCTTTTGGATCTGCTTTGTGTAGTTCACCAAAGTGTCGGGCTACTGGATAGGTTGGATCTTGGTTCTTTATGGCCCAAATGTGCTGGAGTACCCTTTTGTGAGCCTGAAGTTTGGTACTGCCCACGTATCTCAAGCCACAGGGGCACTCCAGCACATAGATTTTCACTGCTTTTCCCTACTGCTAGCCCGCCTGCCTCGCCTCCCGTAAGACGTCTGGAACTATTTGGAGGTTTATTTATTTTATTTTATTTGAACGAGGTAAGAACTACCCTTTTTGAACTTTTGGACTAGGACTCATATGCACCCCGCCATTTTGGGACCATCTCCTAAAGACACTCTTGTCCTATCCGCCATCTTAGCGACCTTGGTCCGTACCTCCGGTCCCGCCGGTCTCTAGCTGGGCGACCTTTCGATCGTCTTTCTTCTCCACGGATCTACTCATCGTTTGTGAATAATGCTGATGTCCCTGATCCCATCACTTATCACCCCCTCCCCTACCTCTTCCCTCCCTCACTCTCTTTCTACCTCGCCTATTCCTTTCCTCTCTCCCCTGAATTTCTCTCCCCTTGCCTGCTTTTTCCCTATGCATGAGCCATGCTTCTGTAACTCATAAATATATATATGTAAATATGTAATATATAATTGTCCAAGCCTAATCGCTGTTAAATGTAATCCTATGTGAATTTACTATTTGTATATATAGAACTCTAACCACTAGTATATGTAGTAGACCTTTGTACTTACTACCATTCCTATGTGATTTTAGAGTTTATCCGTTTGTATCTCTTCCTTGAGTGACTCTACAACTTGTACATTTGCAAAAAAAAAAATTCTGTTTATATCTTCTCCTTGAGTGACTCTACAACTTGTACATTTGCAATTTTTTTCTTTTTGTATCTCTTATGTAACTCGTGTAATCTAAAGTCCTTATGTAACGCAACTGGTTCTTTTGTAAAGCGCTCTGACACCTTTGGGTAATGATCGCGCTATATAAAATCGCATTAAATACAAAATACAAATAGATCATGTAGTCTGTTCTACATGTAAGCGCCTTTGTTATAACTCGCTCCTGATTGCCAAATGGAATCAAAAAGGATGTTTTGTTGCTGCCAAATTGGCAGGCCTTACACATCTTGCATTTATGAAAACCTTTTCGTTGGGCCAGCCATGAGGACCCAGTTTGGTTCTCAGGATTGTTTTTTACAAGGTAATCTCTCATAGAAGTCGCTCTACTGTACGTGATGGGCAATTTGGTTGGTAATAGGTGACCTATGACTGGGTCATTGAGTACTAGGGGCCAATTTCTTTTAACAATCTTCCTAATGGCTTTCTCCTGTCTGCTGTAACCCATGATCAACCTAAAAGAGTTTGTCCCTTCTGAGGTGTCAGTATCTGAGAGTGCTGTGTTTATATTTTGCTTTGGAAGGCTTTGTTTCGCGAGGAGATCTGACCTGGTTAGTGCTTTGCTTTTATTAATAGCTGTATAGATGCATTTTATGGTGTAACCTCTTTCTAAAAATCTGATTTTGCTGGCCTGCTGTGCTGCCTTCAGATCTTCCTCGTTACTGCAAAGTCTACGGAGTCTGAGTATTTCCCCGTAGGGAATGCTCTGTATCAGATGCTGTGGGTGGGAACTGGTTGCGTGTAGCAACAAATTGCCGGCCGTCTCTTTTCTATAAGATCTGGTTTCAATCTTACCCCTGTTGATGTATACCTGTACATCTAGAAAGTTGACTGACTCAGGACTGATTGTGGCAGTAAATTTGAGGTTGAGGTTATTATCATTGATGCTTTCAACAAATTCCAGTGCTTTAACTAGGGTACCCCGCCAGATTATAAACAGGTCATCTATAAAGCGGAACCATATTTTGATGTTATTCTGGCAGACTCCTTCATATGTCTTTTGTAAGACCAGCTCCTCCCACCAGCCCATGTGGAGACAGGCATAGCTGGGGGAGAAGCTGGCCCCCATTGCTACCCCTCGTAGTTGTTGGTACAACGTGCTTTGGAATAAAAAGATGTTGTTGTGTAAACAAAATTCAACCATATTTATCAACATTTTGTTATGTTGTGCCATCTGGATTGGTCTTTTACTTAAGTAGTGTTGTAGTGCCCGTACACCGTCTAGATGTTTGATACTGGTGTAGAGTGCCGTAACATCCAAAGTTATTAGCAAATAATCTGGTTGCCACTGAAAATCACAAATTTTTGACAAGAAATCCCCTGTGTCCTTGATATACGAAGGAAGCTGTTGTACATGTTCCTGTAGATAATAGTCAACATACTGGGATGTTTTCTCCAGTAGGCTGTTGCGGGCCGAAATGATGGGGCGGCCAGGGGGTTTGGATGGATTCTTATGAATCTTGGGAATAAAGTAGATTATTGGTGTAGTTGGATTGTCATTTTTCAAAAATTGATACTCTTGTGTTGTAAGTAAGTTTGCGCTTTTCCATGCCAGCAGATTCAAATAGTAACGCTTGTATATAGCTTTGAGGGATAGCGTGTCACTTTTTTTGTAGCAATTAGTGTCAGACAATTGTTCCAATGCTTCTTTCACATAATCATCTTTGCCCCAGATTACCAAATTTCCCCCTTTATCCACATTGCGAATGACTATTTGACTATTGTTGTGTAATTTTGACATTAGTTCGAAATATTGCATTTCCTATATATATATATATATATATATATACACACACACACACACACATATATATATTCACTGAAAAAACCATAGGTTTCAGCCACGTTATAGTTAGAAATTAGCATTTAAAAAACCTTAGAAATTCACTGAAAAAACCATAGGTTTCAGGGGCGTTATAGTTAGTTGGACATTTCACTCTTTCAAAACCAGTGAAATTCCCCCGTTATAGTTAGTTCAGCTAACTATAAATTGCACCCCCACAATGCACTGCTGATGACGTCACATATTACATCACTCATGACATGGTCAGTGACATCACTGATGACATCACTGATGACATCTCAAATTACATCACTGATGACATCATCCAGTGACTTTGTGTTTCTGTAAAGTTTAAATATGTTTAATATATATAGGGAAAGGCGTATTGAAGAATTAGTGGGTGTATACGTGTCTGAATGGATGATTTAGTAGGTGCGTGACTGAGTCTATAAGTGAGTGATTAAACGTATCTTACTGAATGCATGGGTTAGTGACTAAACTGTGTGAACGTCTGTATCCGTCTGTCTGTTGGTGTGTAAGCGGCTGCATGGGTTTGTGAATAGCTACATGAGTGTCTATATGAGTTATTGATTGGTTGTGTGAGTATCTGTATGGGTGCCTGAGTGTTTGTATGGGTAGGGTGTGTGTGACTCTGTGCATAGATGTGTGAGTGGGTGATTCACTGGGTGCATGGTTTCAAGAGTGCATCTGTGATGGACTGTATGGGTGGGTGAGTGTGTGTATGGGTGTGTTAGTGAGTGAATGTATATCTCAGTGGTACATGTGTGAGTAACCACATATGTGAAAGGCAGTATATATGTGTGTTAGAGTATTTAAATGGCTATAAGTAAGAGTGTGTGATTGTGAGAGTGGCTGTATGGATGAGTGTGTGCTTGTATCAGTGATTGTATAAGAGCGTAAGAATGTGCTAGTATTTGTATGAGTAAGTGAGCTGGTGTGTGTATAACTGTATAGGTGAGTAAATGGGAGTGTGTTTAATTATTTGCATGACTGACTAGGTGTGTGAGTACCTCTATGGATGAGTGGCGGTGTGTGAGTGTCTATATAGGTGTATGAGTGCATATGATAGTCCTGTACTGTGACCTGACCGTAAGTATGAGTGACTGTACGGGTGAGTGAGTGGATGTGTGTGTAGACCTAAGAATCAGTGAGTGGGTATGTAGTTATTGGTGTTGGAGTGTCTATGGTTTTGAGAATGGCAGTCTGTAATTTAGAGTGGGTGTATCAAAAGTTATATGTAGGATGTGAGAAGATGCATGAAATTATCACATGGATGATGTCATCAGTGATGTCATCAGTGATGTCATTTGAGATGTCATCAGTGATGGCACTGACCATGTCATGAGTGATGTAATATGTGACGTCATCAGCAGTGCATTGCGGGGGCGCGAGTTATAGTTAGCTGATCTAACTATAACGGAGAATTTCACTGGTTTTGTACGAGTGAAATGTCCAACTAACTATAACGCCCCTGAAACCTATGGTTTTTCAGTGAATTTCTAAGGTTTTTTAAATGCTAATTTCTAACTATAACGTGGCTGGAAACCTATGGTTTTTTCAGTGAATTTCAAAGGTTTTTAAATGCTAATTTCTAGCACTATAATGTGCCTGAAACCTATGGTTTTTTAAGTGAATTTCAAAGGTTTTTTAAATGCTAGTTTCTAACTATACCTACAGAGGTAGGACATGTGAAGAAAGAAGAAAAAATGCACAGAAAGAAGCAAAAGAAATGCAGAAAGAAGCAACAGAAGTCCACAAAGACGAAGAAAAGTGCAGGAAGAAGCAAGACATGTGCAGAGAAGAACCAACAGAGGAGCAGAAATAGGCCTTGTTGCAAAATCATCCTGTGCCCACAACTTTTTCAGACGGGTACTGGTGGTAACTGACTCTGAGTAACTAGGCCTAGAGGCCAGTGCTATGCTAAAAGACACTTAGAATACAGTGAAAACACCTACATACACTAGGGAACACTATGCGTTGGGGTACCCCTGTGATTAGCATGACCTCCTCTGTAAGGCCCTAGTACATAATAGGGCAGGGGGATTAAAACTACCTCTAAGTCAGAGGTGCAGAAATATGCTACTTTAACTAGTAGTCGTGTTTGCAGAGTGGTGGAGTAAAGGGTGCTTGGCGTCCAACGAACGCTCAGGAATTCCGCTGCGTAGGACTTACAGGGAGGTACCAGGAGGGATTCTTGGCCCCCAAACTCCCTCAGGACTAAATTGGACTTCATCCCCCATCCCGTAGTCTGCCACGAGGCACGTTTGCAGAGTGGTAGAGAAAGGGGGCCATGGCCCTCCCGAAGACGTCTTAGCAATCCCACTGCGAGGACTTACTGGAGGTAACAGGAGGGGTAGTTGGCCCCCAAGGACATCCTTGGGGGCCAACTTCCCAAACTATTACCTCAGTCAGTCCCACACAGCAGCATTGGTAAGTAGTCGTACCAGGCCACACCCACTTTGCCCACCACTCTACCGAACGCGCTCCCTGGCACACTCTTGGATGGGGATTGAAGTCCCCTTCACTGCTGGGGGTCCTTTAGGGGCCAACTAGCCTACCTTTTACCTCCAGTAAGCCACACGCAGTGGGATTGGTGAGAGGTGAGACAAGAGACCATGCCCCCTTTCTCCACCACTCTGCAACGCGCCCCTGGCGCGTTTAGGTTGGGGGATTAAGTCCCCCTTGAATCCTGAGGGTCCCTGGGGTCCAACTAGCCCACCAGGTACCTCCAGTAAAGCGCCACAGAGCTGCGTTTCAGAGAGGTGTAAAAGGTGCGTGGCCTGGACCACCTCTCTGCAACTCAGGCCTGTGGCGCTTACTGGAGGTACCTGTGGGCTAGTTGGCCCCCAGGGCCCTCAGGGATTGAAGGGGAGATTAATCCCCAACCTAAAACGCGCCACAGGGCGTGTTTGCACACATGTCAGCTCAGGCCCCGCCCCCTCCCTTCACCACTGTGCAAACGCGCCCCGTGGCACGTTTTAAGTTGGGTGATTAAGTCCCCTTGAATCCTGAGGGTCCCTGGGGTCCAACTAGCCCACCAGGTGCCTCCAGTAAGCGCCACAGAGCTGCGTTGCAGAGAGGTGTAAAAGGGGCGTGGCCTGGGCCACCTCTCTGCAACGCAGCGCAGTAGCGCTTACTGGAGGTACCTGGTGGGCTAGTTGGCCCCCAGGGACCCTCAGGATTGAAGAGGAATTAATTCCCCAACTTAATACGTGCCACAGGGCATGTTTGCACACATGTCACCTCAGGCCCCGCCCCCTCCCTTCACCACTGTGCAAACGCGCCCCGTGGCGCGTTTTAAGTTGAGGGATTAAGTCCCCTTGAATCCTGAGGGTCCCTGGGGTCCAACTAGCCCACCAGGTACCTCCAGTAAGCACCACAGAGCTGCACCCCAGGACACTGCAGGAGCCGGCCCTGGGGGGTGGCGGTCCCCAGGGCCATCACGGGCTCCAGGAGGGGGCCGCGGCCCCCCTCCCAACATTGGCAAAGCCCCGGGGAGGTGGTTGTCCCCGGGGCGGGGGTCCGTTACGGACCCCGAATTTAATACTTAGTGCCCCGGGGAGGTGGCGGTCCCCGGGGCGTGTGGGGGGGCTCGAGCCCCCCCACACAGGTTCTTTATTTTTTTTTAAACAAGCCCCGGGGGGTGGTGGTCCCCGGGGCTGCGGGGGGGCCATGTGCCCCCCGCAAATATTTTAGGAAAGCCCCGGGGGGTGGCGGTCCCCGGGGCTTGGGGGGGCCTTGGAGGACCCCCCACACATCAAATAAAACAAGCCCTGGTGGTGGCAGTCCCCGGGGCTGCGGGGGCCCAGGGAGAATTATAATGAGTCATGCCCCCGGGACTTGGCCCACCCGGGGGCTAAATAATAACAAAGCGGGAGACCGCGCTTGTTTTTTTTTTTTTTTTTGGCTTAAATTCGCGCTGGGTGCGCGAATCTCGCCGATTTTTTTTTTAATGCTTTTTGGGCCCTGGGGGTCTTGTGGGACCCCTGAGCAGGCCTAGGGGGTCAGGGTGTTGCTACCGGCCCTCTTTTCTTTTCGCGTTTCTTTTCTCTTTTCTTGTGACTCGGTTCTACTGAGTCACAAGATGGCTGCCAACACTTCCTGGTTTGGAGTGTTGACAGCTAATTAGAATAAAGCTCGTGGTCGGGAGGGTCCGCGGATCTTCCGTGCCTCTATATATCGAAACGTTTATTTTTTGATTTTCTCAGCAACTACTGAACGGATTTACTCTATTTAAAAAAAGGTCTCTTTCTGAACCAAGGGCTACCTTTTTGCCAAATTTGGTGTAATTCCGTTCAGCAGTTTCAGCTGTAACCGTGTCTAAAGTTTCCTATGGGAAATTGATTTTCCGACTTCTATTTTTTTATTTCTCAGGAACTACTGAGACGGATTTACACCATTTAAAAAAAAGGCTCTTTCTGAACCAAGGGCTACCTTTTTGCCAAATTTGGTGTAATTCCGTTCAGCAGTTCGGGCTGTAGCCGTGTCTAAAGTTTCCAATTGGAATTAACATGGAGAAAACACGTTTTGGGACCCCCCTTTTTTCTCGGCCCCCGCTTGCCAAATCACCCCGAAACTTTCAAGACAGGAGCTGACCGGAGCGGGCTACGAGTTTTGAAAATTTCGCGAAGATTCATCAACCGGCGCCAAAGATATTGAGAAAACAAAAAACGAGTTTCCTATGGAAACTAGGTCCTAACTATAACTATCTACTGGCGACCGCCAGTAGATAATATGTGTATGTATGTATGTATGTATGTATGTATGTATGTATGTATGTATGTGATATATATATATATATATATATATATATATATATATATATATATATATATATATATATATATATATATATATACATATATATATTCACTGAAAAAACCAAAGGTTACAGGGATGTTATAGTTAGGAATTAGCATTTAAAAACCTTGGAAATTCACTGAAAAAACCAAAGGTTACAGAGACGTTATAGTTAGGCTCAGGTTTCACTCATACAAAACCAGAGAAATTAGTTGAGCCTTCACCACCTATCAGGGTTTGAGAGTCTGTAGATAGTGGGCTCTCCATAAAGCGTTGTGCACTGGGCGACAGCTGTGCATAGTAGAGAATAACCCACCTAATGGGCCTTGGATCTCTGCAGGAAGTGAGCTGTACGCACATCTGCATAGTGCAGTCTGTGTGTAGTAGGAGGTTGCCTACCCAATGGAGCTTGTGTCTCTGGAGGGAAAGGGCTCTACCCCCAGTCTGTACACTGTGTGTTAACTGTACATAGTAGGGGCTTGCCCACTTAATGGGACTTCGGTCTCTTGAGGGAGCGTGCTCTATTCACAGTGCACTGAGCGCCTACTATGCTTGGTAGGGGCTTGCCCACCTAATGGGGCTTAGGTCTCTGAAGGTAGTGGGACCTACGCACAATCTGTGCACTCAATGCTGACAGTGCATAGTAGTCGATTGCCCACCTAATAATGCTTGCATGTCTGGAGGGTGTATGCTCTACACACAGCCTGCATCCAGAGCGTAGACTGTGCATGGTAGGGGCTTGCCCACTTAATGGGGTTTAGGTTTCTGGAGGGAGTGGGCTCTACCCACAGTCTCCGCACTGAGCTCTGACTATGCGTAGTACAGGCTTGCCCACCTAATGGGGTTGCGTGTCTGGAAGGAGTGACTTCTACGTACATTCAGCTTACTGAGCGCAGACTGTGCACCTCAGAGACTTGTCCACCTAATAGGGCTTGCGTCTCTTGAGGGAGTGAGCTCAACGCACAGTCTACGCACTGAGCGCTGACCGTGCATAGCAGGGGCTTGCCCACCTAATAGTGTTGTGTGTCGGGTGTGAATGGGCTCTACACACAAGGCGCTGGGGGATATGCTGTGTGTCGTCACCATATGTACGGAAACACAGCTGAAATCAATGGATTAGGGCTACTAGGGTAGCAACATGTATGGTAGAAATCATTGGGCTCAATGATGAGTTTTGGGGAACGCAGCATGTTTTAGTCTTGAAAGGTGATAGGAAAGAAGACAATCTGACTGCCTGTGATTTGTCATCCATCGAAGAGCAGAGTCTTTGAGACCTAGGTGTGCTAGCCAATCTAGAAGAATAGGATGGACGCTGTGTGGAAAGTCGCAGAAAGGTTGCGTAAAATAAGTGTGCCGACACTGCTAATGTCTAAGAGTTTCCAGTTCTTGCCTGTGACGTTTTTGGTGCTCTAACAAGAGCAAAAGCCTCATAACAGGGGGAATAAATAGTGCTGGGTTCTGCAAAGTGTGTAAGTTGCTTGTTGCAGTATATTCGGTGATTCTAGAGACAAACTGAAGTAGGGAAATAGTTGATAGTTGGCAACAATAGTTAGATCGGCTGAGGGTTTTTTTCAGAAGAGGTACTACTAAAGCTTTCTTCCAGTCAAAGGGAACCTGACCAGATTTAATGGAAGCATTGCAAGTGGCAGTGAGTGCAGGAAGGACGGCAGGAGCACTAGATTTAACTAAGTGCATGTCAGATGGATCTACCGGTGAACCCGAGGAGAATCTGCTGATAATAGATGACATGAGAGTGGATGTAGCCAGAGTGACGGCAGGGAGAGAACGACTAGTGTTGTGAGACAAAGGCTAGAGTGAGAGATGCTCGTTTGTAATAGATAAAGGAAGAAAAGATTGAAGGATCCTACCAGATGTGAGAGTTGCCAAGAACAATAACCTTGTCTGACCGGAGAAAGAGTGCGGAAAGGATATCAAGGAAGCGGGGGCATAAAAGATGTTGAGAGGTCTAGAAGGCGATTAGGATACTGGAGGATGGGCTGAGATTAAAACTGAGAGGGAGCAATTCGATATTGCTGTAGTTGCCAGTGAAAACTTGGGATGATTTTATTTATTTATTTATTTATTGGTTTTGTATAGCGCCTGAATCACCCCCTGAGTATCTCTGCGCTTAGGGCAAAGCTGCTGGCAAGCTGATAAAAGGTGATTAAAACAGAGTGGACTTAAGTAGTTTCCTGAAGCGCAGGTAGTCTGGGCATAGCCTCAGGTGAATGGGCAGCTGGTTCCAGTAGAGGGGGGCGAGGTACGAAAAGGATTTCCCACCTAGTCTTGCTTTCCTAACCCTGGGATGACGTCCAGGGGAGAGCCAGATTTAAACGAACAGAGTAAGGCGGCTGCCACCTCATTTGACATAGGAGGAAAACTGTCAAGCGGTTGTGAAGTGGTAAGAACGAGTGGAGTGGGAACAGATGTAATCAGTTGTTGACTCCCGGAAGGGGCGATCTTATCATAAATAAGGTCTATTTTTTTTTTTTTAAATACTGGGCGATGTCATCACAAAGGGCTTGAGAAACAGTCTCAGGATTTTCGCAGGCCTTAGGACAGTGAAGGATTTCAGTATCTGGAATAGGGTTTTCGGTGCGTTCTCTGCTTTAGTTAACTGATGGGCAATCAACGTTTTTCGTGCTCCTTTTATATTTTTATGATAGCAGGCGAGAGCATTCTTGAATTTATCTTTGTCCCTCGGTTCATGGGACCTACGCCAGCGTCTCTCCAGGTTTTTACATTTTTGTTTTTCAGCGCGCAGCTTCGGAGAGTACCATGCTGATTGAGGGCGCCTGGCTGTATTCGAAAATGATTTGAGGGGCGCAAGTAAATCGAAGGTCCTGGTAACCAGCGAATTGAACCTGGCTAGTCCCTCCTCAACGTGGGGGGGTTTGGCTTCAGTATCCCAGGTTGGTAAGAAAGCTGCCTGGAAGTTATCTGGGGAGATCTTATGCCATTGTCTGCGAGTGCTGGGGACATTAGCGATGGGGGTGGCAGTCATGCTATGACCCTGAATAGTAAATTAAATGGACGCGTGATCTGACCACGTCAGGGGTTGAGGGGGTTCACACCGGATGCAGGAGGCGTTGGAAAAGATAATGTCCAGTGTATGACCCGCGGAATGAGTTGGGCCATCATTGAGCTTTGTGAGGCCAAGGAGAGCTAGGTCTGCAAGGAGCAACGATGTGTCAGACATTCACTGTGCACATTGAAGTCACCCAGCAGCAGGAATGTATTTGTCGAAATTACGCAGGGAGCGATAATTTCTGCAAGCTGGATAGAGAAGTCTGCCAACGGACTGGGGGCCGATATACTAAGGCCCCTTTCCAGCTAAGCTGCGGGTGTAGGTCAATGCGGAAGACCATGATTTCTATATTGGTGTTACTGCATTGTTCAAGTATTGAAACTGTAATGCCTTCTTTGTGGATTAAGGCAATTCCGCCACCCACTTTTGAAGGTCTGTCCAACCTAAGTAGCCTGTAACCAGGAGGGAGTACTAAGGTGACTGCAGGGGTGGAGTGTGGCTTGAGCCAAGTCTCAGTCAAAAATCCTAAGTCTGGATTTATCGAGGTGAGTAAATCCCAAATTTCTATTGCATGTTTGGGGAGGGATCTCACATTACATAAAACACTCTTCCATCCTTTGATGGATTTAATAGGCTCTTTCCCAGGTTCCAGGGAGATGGGGAGACTACCTTAGGGATAGAAACAGGTGGGGAAGAGCTACCTGTTGAAGCTGTCGTGCTACTAAGGGAGCTGCATTGGAATTGGCAGTGGATGCAAGAAAAAGGGCCTTCAGGTGTTAACCGAGGCTGCGGGTGAATCTTGGTGAGGTTCCCACTGAGGTTTGAAAGTCCAAACCTTAGATTATACAATGCTTTGCAGGAATAAGAGATTCTATTAGGTAATACAGAATCCTGTAAGGAACCAGCAGGGTTCCTGGCTCCCGGCGACGTCCTGGCGCGGACGGGTGCAGACGGGCTTGCCTTTGGCGTGCCGCCGGCGCGCCCGCTGCGCGTTGAGCAGGGCATCCGGATTTTGTAGAGGGGGAGCGCGATCACTAGAGCGCTGACCTCCCTCAAACCGGAAGTCACCTATTCCTACCTACACTCAAGCGGGACGAGACCCGTGGTGGACCGGGGAGGGGCGACCAAGTCAGGGACAGCAGAGGAGAATTCAGGGACCAGATAAAACAATTTTAAGTCAGTGCAAGTAAAGCTGTGCAAATTCCGCAAATTAAGTAAAATTCGGCAGGGTTAAAAACATTCAATTACTGAAAGTGCAAAGTGCAAAGAAAGCAAGCTTCAGCCTTGCCAGCGCGCGTCCGCTGCGCGTTGAGCAGGGCATCCGGTGATGCTAAAAGTAACTTGAAAGATGGCTGAGAGTTGTCTTCTCCTGGACGGGAAGGACAATCAAATCGATGAATTTGGTAGCCTGAAGATATTACATTGGCTGAATCGGGGCCAGAATGTTCTTTAATCCATGTTTACATAAAAAAAAATGCTTAACTAGTGATAGATAACAATATCGTGAAATTCTGAAGCATGCTTTTGCAGTGTGGCGGTTTAGTATCGCACATGCACAATAATTGATCATTTCTAATATTTTAGTGATAGGATTGTGGTGGCCTCAGGTGGGAGCTGGTAGATCTAGGCAAAGCCTTAGGCTGGAGGCCGGGGGTTTGGGCTATATAAGCTCGATTAGTATACGCCACGTAGAGACTTTCCCTGGTGATGGTCCAGTCAGTCTAGAATGATGGTCAATGAGGTATTCCAGAATGGACGCTCATTTTCAATGTTAGTGTTAAAAGCTTTAATTAGTAAGCCCCTAGCTCTCATTCGAAAGACAGACCAAGTTATGTTTCGTAAATAACTGAAAACAACTTTTTTATGATTAATCTTTTACGTAAAGTACACTAACCTTGTCTGTTAATGTTTCAGTGTAGTTCTTCTACCTTATATAACAAAATGGCGTAAGGCCAGAGCTACTAACTTTGGAGCTGGGGAACTAGTTTCGAGTCTCGGCGTCGGCTCAACATCCTGTGATTCTGGGAAAATCAGGTAATCTCCCAGTGCCAACCAAAAATGAATGTGTCCTTGTGTAATGGGACTGGTGCTCATGTAAAGTACTCCAATACTTTTGAGTCGAGTTTGCGCTATATACAGAGACGTTTTATGGCATGGGCAAAGTGGGCAATTGCCCAGGGCCTCTACCTTCCAAGGCGCCACCTTGGAAACTGAAATCTCTTTCTATTTGACCTTCATCAATTCTACTTTTATATCCAAAGCTCTCCCCCTCTGCCCAACTTACTTCGAACTCTCTCTCACAAAACCAGTGTCATCCTAAGGATTTTTTGGGTCTTGGGCAAGACACATTTAAATTGTTTTAGTATGACCTTGTTCAGATGTAACATAATAATCTAGTATTATTTAACATCACTCAGACTTACAATGGGTACTAAAATTCAAATATGTTCCGTACAGGGGCCCCCAAATATTTTTCCCAGGGCCCCCAAAATCCTTACGATAACACTGGCTATATAAACACTGCAACAACAACAAAAACATAAAGCTGAGGGCCTCGGTAGATGGGGCATGGTATGGCTAAAAGACACACATGCAGGCCTTACCAACCTAGGACTGGTATCAGAGCATGACTGAAGGTAAAAGCTGTTTGCCTGCCGGATGCTGTTACTGCTGTGCCACTGAATACAAGGGCAGAGGTATTGGCGAAGTAGGTGGCCGAAGACCACATCGTGGGCACAAGTGGCCTGGCAGTTCAGTCTTCACACAGACCTAACAACTTAGAATTATTTTTCATACTGTGGAGGTTGATCTGAGGCCTCGGAGGGGAGCAGGGCCTGGAGAGCTACATGAGGCTACAAGCTATGAAGGAAGAAATGTTGCAACACTATCATCATGTCTAACTTGCTACAACAGTGCACGAATAATCACCGTCTAATTTACTCCTTCTATTTCAAACTTATGTTGGATACCTTGTAGTGATGGGAACCTATTCAGGGGTAATTTCTGTATCTACATTTTAATACCCATACAGGCCACATTTGGGGTGTCAGTGCGCTGCACGAACTGGTTTACAGGTAACAGTGTGAAAGGCAGTATTTTCGGGTACCAAAGCAAAGTAAAAGTAAAGCTTAAGGGGTGGTAAGAGAAAGCACTCTGGTGACATCATGGGTGGACAAAGAGTGTATGAGTTGACCAGAGCTGTTAGTGAGGTGGGTCACGGAATTCTGAGTCCAAGTGCTGGGTAACAGGGAGGTAGCTGTAGGCGTCTGTCTGCTGCCGGATGCCTGACCTCCCTAACATCAAACATCATTCTGTTATAGCTTACATTTTTTCTCTTGTGTTTCAGTTATATTTTGTATTACATTAGGTCTGATCGCTTAGATCGAATGATCTTGCATTAAAGGAACTAGTGGGAAATGACCATGAAGGCCCCCTTGTTAGATCATTCCCTCCTGTTTTGCATTACGTTACCATCAGTTCTTTGCTTCTTGATTGCTCCTCCATAGCTTGTTATACTCATCTTACACATCCCCTACCAAGCCCCGGTTTGTAAACAAAACAAACCAAACATTTTCATCTTACTTCGTATGTTTAGAATTGTACTCAGCAGGCGTGCAACTATATAAGGCCTAGCACTCACACCATCCAACAGTGGTGTCTTTGTTCCTTCAATAGCTAACAGCAATGTCTGGCCCATGATGCATTGCGGCTTCAGCCTACTGGCCCTTTCGTGACAGTGTCATTGGAAAGAGGCTACTCAATGTAAGCCCCCCGCGCTAAACATAGAGACGAAGTTAACATGTTGCTCTCAGAAGGAACACCAGTGAATTGAATTTAAGGCTCTTCGTCTGTGAATGGTCTGACTGTCTTGGGCTCACGGATCACCAGCGTCGGATTGGTAACGCGGGCACTCGGGAAATGGCTGAAGGGCCGGTAGCTGAGTTCCAGCTGTGGGCTGCTTTTTTGGGCAGCCTGGGGGCTGTCTGTGCTGTTAGGATGCCGCCAAAGGCCCAGTGGGTGCCTGAGTGGCCTTTCTATAGGCAGATGGGCGGAGGTATCACTCTCTTTCTCTCGCTGGGCGGCCCATTAATGTATGCTGATTGAGCTGGGGCAGGGCCCTGAGCAGAGGTGGTCTCACTTGAATTCATCTGTGGCTCAGCAGTGGGAACTAATCTGTGATTTTTTTTTTATCGAAGTGAAGTTAATGAAACATGCCCCCACCCCCACCCCTTTCTTTTCATAAAACTTCGCTGAAGCAGTGTTTTGCGGAAAGGCAATACGCAAATGTGAGCCACTTTTTTGGGTGTGCCCGGGCCGATTTGTGATCCCAATCCAACTCTGCGGATCACCCATTATAAACCAGGATGTAGTCACTAATCTATCTACAACTGGAGGACGCTGATTGAGTCAGAAGGACTCGTCTCGGAGGTAGGGCGGTGCGTTCTCTGTGCTAGCCCCCAAACTCTGGAACCATCTCCAATTATTTTGCAGCAGATGCCTAACCTTGCTATCTTTTGTAAGATATTAATGACTGTTTCTACTAACTTTATATACTTCTCAGCCTTCATATATAGTCCTTTTTTTCCCCTGAGGTAACAAGATGCCTTTGGGTGGATGTGCGCTTAATAAATAACAATTCATTCACTGCATGCTATGTAGTTGCGTGCTTATCCCACAATAACCAACATGAACCATGTAACTGACCAGAATTGAAGTTCAAGATTATTTTTACTGCTTTAGGGTAAGCAGCATTTCACAAACAGAATATGCATACAAATATACAGTCAAGAATTTAGGATTTTTTTTTTACAATAATTGAAATGCGTGGAAGTGCATGAAGAGGGAATTCCATTACGGACATCTGAAAGTGGAGCAGACAGTTTGAAGTTTGCGACTGTCACTGTTTGAGAGGGCCTTATCTTTCAGGGTGTGGGCCAAGTTATCACACAATTAACTTGATTACAAAGAGAGGGACATCAGGAGCCTGCATCTTCTAAAAAGTTCCGGCACGTTAGTGCCCTGGCATGCTAGCATGATGCTGTCGGTGGCCTTGATCCATTAAGGGATATTTGTATTAAATGCAGATTTGAGGTCCTGGTCCCAGAAGTATGTGTGATCCATCTTTGCTCTACAGAGCGTCCTGGGGCTTCCGATTCCCTCTTTTAATTACACTAGTGATGGTCATATGTTTTTCTATTGTTAGCCTATGACAAAATTGTGTTGTCTTTGATGTAGATATGAAGTCGTTTATTCTCAGTCAGACTCTTTTGTTTTTATTGCCACTTCGGGTGGGTGCCTTAATTCAATCGGAGTCATGAAAAGCTTCTTGTCACCCGTGAGGGTATCCAGGTGCAGAATAGTTGAAAGTAGATGTGTGGTGAGGCTGGGCCTGAGTACAGGCAGTCTCGATGGTGCCATAAGAAGACTAATTGAAAAGCCAGACCTTCAGCTTCTTGCCGAATTCGATGAGTAAGGAGGATGTCCTGATGTGTTGGGGATATCGTTTAGGATTTGGCGGCTTGGTAGGAGAATGATCGACCTCCTGTCTGCTTCTGTGGATGTGGTGTGTGTGTGCAAATAAGAATGATGCTGAGCTAAGTTGTCTGGTGAGTTGGTGGAAGTGAAGCCGGTGATTGAGGTATGCGGGTCCCGTGTTGTGTAGTGACTTGAATGCGTGTGTGAGGAGTTTGAATTGGCAGCGCTTCTAGATGGGAGCCAGTGGAGCTCTCTGAGGAGCGGTGTGGTGTGGGTTCGGCAGGGGAAGTCAAGGAAGAGTCTGGCAGCAGCATATTGAATGGTTTGAAGCCTGTGAAGAAGATGGGTTGGGATGCCGGAGTAGAGTGTGTTGCCGTAGTCCAATCTGCTCGTGATTAGGTCCTGTGTGATGGTACATTTGGTATCCAGTGGGAGCCACTTGAAGATTTGAGGTAACATACAGAGAATGTGGAAGCATGAGGAGGTGACGTTGTTGGCCTGGGACTTCATGGTAGGTTGGTGTCCAGATGCGGCCTAGGTTGCTAGCGTGGTCAGTTGGGGTGGGTGTGGGTCCGAGTTCGGTGGGCCACCAAGTGGGATCCCAAGGTGAGCTCTTATTCCCAAGGTTTAGCACTTCAGTTTTGTCAGTGTTGAGCTTGTCACAGTTTTCTTTCATCCAATTGGCCCGTTGGTCATGCATTGTTTAAAGTTTGTCTTGGTGGTGACGGTGTAGTCTGAGAGGGCAAATAATTAGCTAGGTGTCATCGGCGTAGGGGATTATGTTGAGTCTGTGGGATCTGATGATGTTAGCCAGAGAAGTCATGTACTAGTTAAAATATGTGGGGCTGAGTGATGATCCCTGTGGGACTCCACAGATGAGGTCCTTGGGTTCTGATGTGAATGGCGTGAGCCTGACTCGTGTTCTACCGGAGGGGAAGGAAGCTATCCATTTGAGTGCTGGTCCTTGCATTCCCACTGTGTGTAATATGGTGATGAATTTGTGGTGGAAGACGGTGTCGAAAGTGGCGGAGAAGTTGAGGAGGATGAGGAAGACGAGGGTGGTGATCTGTCCACGGTCGAGGATAGTGCGTATGTCGTCCGTGGCAGCGATGAGGGCTGTTTCGGTGCTGTGGTTGTTTCAGAATCCTGATTGCGAGCAGTCCAGGAGTTTGTGGCATTCTAGGTGGTCAGAGAGTTGCCTGTTGATGGTCTTCTTGATGACTTTGGCTACTAGACTTATTCATGCCTCCTGGTCCAAGCTGTCACTCGTGTCTTTCATTCACAGAATTTTAGAGGGCCTCTATGTTTGCCCAGATGTAATGTAAGATGTTGGAGAGTGTAGTATCTTCTTGTTGTGGTTATAATGTTCCCTGTTACCTGGTTCCTAGCTGCTCAGCCAGTGTGAGTGTTCTGGTATGGAGATGTTGGTGTGATGGACTTGAGTGGAATGCTTGGGTGCCTGGTGTGAGTGTTGACAGTTGGAAGATGGGCTGAGCCGGCAGGCAGGCTGCTCCTGATGGGGATGCTACCACTGATGTTATGGACTTAATAAATAACTTACAAAGACACTACTCGGCTACGTCTACTTCATCACCTTTACGCATGGAACATCATTACTACATTTTGGCGACGATCTGGAGACTATCTCACGCTCTACAAGTGGTCTTAAGGAAGCTAAAGATGATGTTTCTAGGAGGTTTTCATGTTGGAAAGAAGCTTCAGAAACTACAAGCGCAGATAGCACACAATACAGTTCTCAGAAGTAGTGGGTCACAAAAGACCACACAGACAGCGCTAGTAGACTTCCAGGAGGAAGTGTTGAAACTAAAGAAACTACAAAAGAAACAAGAAAAACTGGAGCAGCATGCCTCGCAGCCCCTCCAGTGTCCCTCACACCGGACAGCCCCAGCCCAGGCGAGCTGTGATCACATCTGTTGGACTTTATACATACAAGTATTGTGTGTTACATCAAGCTCTACAAAATGCAGATTGCCTCAACACTTTTGGCGCGATGGGTGTTCACGTGTTAATGCTGCGCTCATGGACATATTATCTTCATGGCAAACCACACCAGTCTGGTATAAACTCACTAGCACATACTGGGTCCTGTTTTACTCAGCTAACCTGCCAATTTTGGGTGAAAGTGCTTCCATCAAAGGTTTGGGTGAACGTTTCTTTGCGTACTCTTTACTGTGTCATCTTCCCGTTTTATTGACTCTTCCAACGTGGTTTCAGTGCAACCTATAGCAACAGGCAATGTTTTTACACATGTTTGGAGTTCATTCCAGTTACCGGCGGACAGAGCGAGACTTTGATGGTGAGACAAATTTCGTGTTTTATTTGATATTTGTTTTTGTGAGGCCCCCCCCGGACTTATGGCAGTTGAACTGCTGCGTTGCGGTTTAAAAATAGAGGCACGATCTGTCCTGAGTGCCCGCAGGTTTACTTGCTTTACTGGATCGCGTGGATGTGCTCAATGGCATTCTGTGAGGACACTGTTGCTAGGCAGAAAATCATGCTGCTTTCTGACGCTATCCAGCACAGACGTGCCTGGAGCCATCCGGCGCAGCGTCGTCTCCGTGCTGCCATCTTGGGGTTGGAGGTAACCGCAAGCACCGGAATTACAAATTGTCCCACAATATCCACTTTGCTTCGGGACACTTTCTGCCGACCGCGTGTGTACCTGTATAGTAATACGGAAATATGAAGACGACTCGCCACGTCGAAGGATCCCATTGTACTGCTGCTCTGCATGAGGAATGGGACATTATGGTAAAGCACAAGTGCCTGTATGCTGCCTTTAATTTACGTGGGGACCTCAGACATCTTCATTCAAGCTCATTGTTATTGAAGGTTGACATTGCTCAGGTACATTCTTTAGGGGTCATCACTCACGTGGACATGTAGTTCGATGCCTGGAAGTCGTGGCAGTGTACACGCTTCAAAAATGTTTAATTCTGTTTGCCACAAATGTTTTTCTAGGGTCAACATTGGTGTGGTTTGTTTAGCAGTACTTGTTTGTGGGGTCTTTGAACGTTACCCATCTCTTGCGAATATTACACCTTACATTGTATTCCTACCTCTTGTGCATTTTGTCTGTGTTGACGACATACTGACTTTAGTTACATGTTCTTTTATCCTTCTTGGATTGTTTTTGGGTGTTGTCTCCCCATTTCCTTACGTTCTGTGTTCATACTCACCCTTACAGGAGGGTGGTCTTATTGTTGTTATGGGTAGTTGTCACTCATGTCATGGTTTGTGATACCACTCTCTCTGAAGGCATTGTTATAGGTGGTTTCGGCCTGCTTTTGTATGTCAGTATCCCTTTAGTACGGTATGGAAATGGGTTTCTGTCCCATTTACACGCTGTATGCTACTTATCCCTTACACAAGGGTTGGTTTAAGGGGTATCACTCCTTTTCTCTCTGTTTATGGGTGGTAGTCCCATTTAAAGCATTGTAGTCATGTCCCCAATGTGTGTAAGTCACCCTGTGCTTCACGTTGGTCATATATTGTGTGCAAGTCACCTTGTGCTGCACGTTGGACATGTAGTGTAATGGTCATATAGTGTGCGTAAGTCACCTTGTGCTGCACGTTGGTCATGTGTTTAAGTCACATTGTGCTGCACTAGTGTTTGTTGTCTTAATGGGTGTCAGTCGCATCTATACAGTTTGCGTTATGGGTCACAGTCCCATGTTCGCATGTTTTGTCCCTTACATGAGGAGTGGCAAGTTGGGTTATAGTCCCTGCTCCACATTTTACATGGTTTTGTTCCTTACATGAGGAGTATATACATGGGTGCAGTCCACCCATAGTGTTAGAGTTCTGGGGGTGCGTTTCTCCCATGTTTCTCTTCACAGTGTTAGAGTTCTCGGAGCGTGTTTCTACCGTGTTTCTCTTCACAGTGTTTCACGTGTCTTTTCATGTGGTGTTATCTCACTTTGTGTCAGTGAGCTTAACGTTTTCTAATCTTTTCTTTTGTTTTAATATTAAAGGAGGAGGATGTGTGATATTTCGTGTGTATCTTTTCATTCTTCTTTCCTCCTTTGTTTAGTCTTTGTTCCCTCACGTGATGTGGTTTTTACCATTCATCCCTGGGTTATGGACTATTGACTTCTTTTGTACATTGTTGTGTATAGTTGTTTTCATTTTAGTATGGTTTAATTTATTTTCAATTTTAAGGGGAGAAGATAACTGGTGTGAATGTTGACAGTTGCAAGATGGGCTGAGCAGCAGGCAGGCTGCTCCTGGTGGGGCTGCTACCACTGATGTTATGGACTTAATAAATAACTTACAAAGACACTACTCGGCTACGTCTACTTCATCACCTTTACACATGGAACATCATCACTACAGAGAGCAACAATAATCTTGCCAGACGTTCACTGCAATTTGGCTTTGGTGACTGTGACTGGCAAAAAACAGAGCTTGGGGACTTCCCAATGGTGAAATCCGAAAGGAGAAACCATTTTCTTGCCACACAAAGGTCCCCACTTATTGTTGCTGGTCCCTCAGCAGTGGCATGAGCAACCTTATAAGCTGACTAACCCCTCAGGGTTGCCAAGCACAAGTAGGTTTCAGAAAGATGATAATCTCAAGGGATTCCAAGATGTCCTGTTTCCATCACACCATCTCAATGGTGAAGAAACCAGAACCGAGCATGCTTTTTTATTAGCAGTCGGTGGAAAAGAAAATTAAAGCGAGACTTGTGGCCTGGCCTACTGGACAGTTTTGGGGGTGTAGCAAGTGTATGTGACTCCTCTACTGAACATTGATGACATTTTTTCTGTCCTTATGTAATAGTATCTAAGGGGGAAGTGAAAAGAGCACTGCAAGGTCCATAATGCCGCCCACCAACATAGTCTGGAATTCTTCTTGGACACTGATGGCACTGTGTTGGGATGGTAATAGGAACGACAGCACAAAACAGTATGTCATGAAAGGAAAAGGGATGGGGATAGCATATGAAGCAAGCTTTTAAGACACAGGACAACAACTAAATTCAGGGCACCAAAAGAATTCGGAAACCGGGTGATAATGGGTATGATAGAATGCGAAATATAAAATATACACCTTCAACAACTGACAGGCAAACAGGGATCCACATGGAATGTCGATCAAAGGCAGAAATGTTGCATCTTACCCACTTATTTCTCTTGCATCAAATGAGGTACCTCTGTTGCGACAAAGTAAGGTCAATGCTAAAGCATAGCCACAAAATGCAAGGTCCTGGAAAGCAGACATCTCAAAGATCATCATCAACCGCATAGTTGGAAATCTAGTGTGTCCTTCCCCAAGCACCATTGCCAAACCGGAGTGCTGACAACGTGAGGAGCTCCTCATCGTAATCAATGAGGGTACCACCAGGGCATTTGCAACAATCTGCAATCTGTGTGCAAGAAACCCAAAACGTCACTAGACACACCACTGGCAAGCAACCACACATACGTGCATACCCATGGGTGCTCAGAAGTCACAAATCTTAAGTGCCCAGCTCCCCGAGGGTCCAGTTGCCGATTTGCTCGCCTCTCTACATGAATGATACAGGAATTCTTAATCGGATACAATTAATTCTAGGTGGGTCACACAGACAGCGCTAGCTCTAACATTGAAATGAATGTGAATGTTTCACAGTGGGTATATCAAGGTACTCTTTTGCTTTAGAACGTCTTCAGGTTTCAAAACAAGCAGGCGACTCACGTTTTGTCCCTAGCACAACTCAACTGCTATTGATAACCACTAAAGTATACATTAATGGCAACAATGCCTTCACACACATTTGATTCTGAGGAATTTCCAGAGACTGGCGGCTTGCTAAACCACTCTTCCTCACCTATGTGTACTCTAGTGGTTACTGATACCAGTCCCTTGTCTCCATCACTGGAGGTCATAATCCAAGCTTGAGACTTTCATGCTTCTGGTTTGGAGCTTGCTATACCATTCTAGAGTTGACCCAGAAGGACAAATTCTCTTCCTTTATTGTACTCCACCATCTAAATAGAAATCCTTCTTAATGACCTTGGAGATTCCAAAGGCCGTTCTCAGAAGTAACTGGTGTAAACACTCTTAAGAGGTCATGTGAAATATGAATTGATTGCATAATAGGAAGGGCTCTTTCACGAGTACATAGAAATGCCTTTCTACATTTGGCTGCCCTGAAGAAGTCCTATTTTGCTTGGGACGAAATACATATCCAGCAGTTTATTTGCTTTGAATCATGAAGCTATAGTGAAAAAGACCACTTAGATACATTGATTGTGAACCATGTCGATTTAACTCTTCGTCAGAAATAGCTCTATCTGCAGCCCACTGAGCATTATCTACAGCCCACAGCGAATTAACTGACTAAACTGTGTTTAATCGGTAATCCCTATGCTCGTTAATCTTTTCTTTGTCCCAAATAGCAGGGCTCTGACGTGTATTGATGCCTGATTCCTCCTCTTATGTTATCATGAACACATGATAATATAATTTTTTAAGCTTATCGGCTCTTCAATTAGTTGTGTCTTCCCATTCTGCCATTTTAAGCATTCTTAGGTTTTTTTTCACCAAATCTAAACACACTATTCTGAATAAGGGTTTATCAATACGCCGCACAGTATGTTTAGAGTGATCTCAAATTGCCTACGTCCAGTGTGAATATCTCATTGTGTCCTATAGTTTTTGTTTTAATTCTGGCACTGATATTCCTAGTATAAACGTAGACCTACAAGTACTAGAATGCAAAGAAAGGAGAACTGGGTAAGTGGCATGTATAATTAACAGGAGACACCTTGAAGTCCCTGATAGTAGTGCTTCTCGTTCTCACTCGCTTGTTAGTATGTCTTGCTGCCTTTTGTTCCCTCCCTGCTATGTATGCTCTATAACACACTCTATGGTCTTTTCGTGTACGTAATTGCTCAGTTGATGCCTGTTTGGCTTCAGACGTCTTCCAAAGTAGACAGGAGCAATGATGGCGGTTGTGTAGCTGCCATGGTAGGAGGATTTGCCACTGTGCAATTAGGAGTCACAATAATTCCAGTGCGGGTCTGTTAGTGGAAAATCAAAAACTGAGCGCGTCAGGTACTCTGCATTATAAGTAGTTTGACCACACTCGTGTGCCTGCTGAGGATGGCGACTCCATGCAAGTCTACAGTCCCAAGAGACAATCTCAGTGCAGGGTATGCTAGCTATTTCTATACATGTTGGCAGGATTTGGGGACTTCAAACCCCTCTCCACACAACAACAAGCATTTAGAATGTAATAGGTATCGCATTAATGAGAGTTTGAGCTATTGGCATTGTAAAGGACAATGCCTTTTATTTATGTGTTGTTTTTAAAACAGATAAAAAAAGGCATTGTCATTTACAATGCCAATAGCTTAAACTCTCACAAATGCGAGACCTATTGCATTGCATAAAAATTTTAAAAAGTGTTAGGAGAGAGCGTGTCCAGCCTGCAACAGCAGGCAGGACAACGCTATTTGAGAAAATAGTGCTCGGAGCTGTAATTAAAGCCTACCGAGCAACAACACATGTAACAGGGGGTGTCGCCATGGGAGGTTACAAAATGAGACAAGCCGGTACTAAGGAGGGACTACTAAGCTTTTTGACCAATGAACAGCCACAATTTACAGTGGCAATGACACAAGCCAATGAAAAATGTGGGCTCTGAGTGGGCGGAGCTTCAAGCCCCTACCTCAGTACAGCATGCCTCACAGAGCAGCGCATGCGCTGCCCAGGCTTGACCTAAAAAACAAAGGCACAAAAACATACAGAACAGTGTTAGAAGCAGGGGCATCAAAAGGGATGGTATACCAAGCCGGTTCACTAGGTGCATCTTCTAGGGCTTCAACCGCATTAGCCAAAGCAGGTAGAGGGTAGAATGGGTCAGTGGCAAAAGACTTGGAGATGCTGAACGGTAAACGAGGTAGGAAGCTACAGGGCAAAATTATATAGACTGCTTGGGTTGATAAGGCAGGGGTGATGGTTTGTGTACAGGAGCTTTACTGAAGAAGGAAAGAAACCAGTTGCCAAATGAAATTCTGTAAGGCTTCTGGAGGAGCGGTTCTTCAGGAACCACACTGCAAGGATGACAAGAGCAAGACTTTAAGATTCAAGTGTGGTTGGGTGGATGTTGGTGGGACTAGCAGAAAATGGGTTTAATCCCTATAAGCAGGCTTTGGAGTGTGAGTATCAGGATTCAAGGACCCCCGGCCTCACCACATCTCCCAGACCGTCCATGCTGAAGGATACCCATTCACTGTATTTATAGAACAATCCTTCCAGCTGTGTTCTAGTCGCTATGATAAACAGCAGTACTTTCTCCATCATACCCTGTTACGTAACATTGCATTGAATGCTTTTTGTTTTACCTGTTTATTTACAATTAAAAAGTCCAATCTGAATAGTTTCCATGAGCCTCTTAATGTGAGGATCAATTCAAGTGAGTTAAAATATCACAGAGTAAAAGTCATAGAGGTGGGCGACACAACAAATTAACAAGCCGAACCAGAGCCGAGCCAAGTGTCTGGATTGGCTCTTAGAGCCTGCGCACAAGCCGAGCCCTGAAAACGTTTGTCATATAAATCATACAACAAACACCACGCAAAATATGATAAAGTCTCTCCAAATTAAAAAAAAGTGCTTTCCTTTAACATGTGGAAGGTTTGACCTTACTACGTCACAGTACAGCACTGCACTGAGAGATACTTATTAGAAGTAATAGTTTGTGAACACGAACTTAGAAACATTCCTGCCCAAGGCCCTTCCCTGGCAACAGTGCCATTAGGGAAGTAAGAGGCATTATATCGTCATGTGAACCCTGTATTTGACCAATATTTTTATACGTAGAGCAACATCAAAGTCTATTAAACCAAACACAGGAGGTGTTAGCAAAGCAGGTATCTTGAACTCATGTATTTGAAGATGACCAAAGATCAGACAATTTGGTTAAGCAGGGAAGCCGTGATTAAGCCAGGTTTTGTGGCTTCACTTTGTACAAATCAGTCATTCACTGGGTATCTATTTGTCTCTCTCTTTTTTACCTCAAATGTTAATGTTTTGATTTTGCCTCTTTGTGGATGAGAGTGGCAGTCAGACACCACATGAAAGCTCCGCTCGTTTGGGCTTGAGTTTCCAACAGGACCTTGAGCTAAGCCAGAGCCAAGCTTCAGGCTCGAGCTTTCACCAACTCGCCAACTCTCGAAAGTCATGGGCTAAAAGTGAATGGTTTAATGTTGCTGCTGAGTGTTTTAGTCGGCATCCAACATCTGCCACCTATAACCAATGCTAGCAGAATGATCCCCTGCCCTACCCTATCATGCTTTCCTTCCTGCATATCAGAGCGAAGATCTTCTTAATGCGAACCACAAAATCAGCAGTTTTCTGAGGTAATCTGAACATAAAATGAATACCATCTGTGCATGCAAAATGACACTGTCAGCTTGTTTTTTCACTCCATTGTGTTCGTCAAGAGGGGTGGGACCCATGAGTCGGGAGGGCTATTCTAATGCGATGTGCCAATAATAAGTTGCAATTTCTGAGACGAGATCAAAGAAACCTGTCGCCATGAACGTTCCACGCACCTTCTTAAATGACTGCATTTATAACAGAGCTAAAACAGTTTCAAGGTCTTGGTTTGATCACATAAGTACAGGCCCTCTCCTTTCTCTCTGGCAGCATTCTGTCCACCCTGTGAGCGGAGAATGGCAGGATCCTGGCACGATCCGGGCGATCTGACCTCTGCAATTCACTCGTCTGGATCATCTTGAAGTGACATTGCCTGTCAAAACTGATCAGCCCGTCACGTTTGTGGCCTAATGCGCGTTGTCCTCTCGGATTAAAATGATACCACGCAGCAGTCACGGCCTTCCGCCGTGGAGCGACACTGCCCCACACAGTAATCACGAACAGGTCTGTAGTTCCTTCCAAATTATGTGCAAATTCATTTCTGGATACTGCAGTGCTCTGAATGAAAGCTTAAGCCTCATTTTGCCTCGTGGATTAATTCAAATGTATGAGAAAAAGGAATTGTTTTGCTTGAAATATTTAACAAAAGGTTAAAGCAATCCATATTTAGAGTCTCCGCCTAACCTGATAGCAGAAACTGCCCTGTGAGAGGTCCAGCTTTCTAAACCATTACACCAATAGGAATGTATCTCCTGCACCAGTGTCGGACTGGGCAACCAAAGCAGCCCTGCCACAAAATTCTCAAACCAGCCCTGCTCCTTTCATCTACTCCTGCAATCTAACTCTTTCCAGACATCCAGACATATATCCATTCTCTCTCCTTCCTTTCTCCTTCTTCTCTCCCTCTCTGATCACTCTCTACCTTACCCTTCCATTCCTCTCTTTCTCTTCCTCTTGTTGCCTCCCCATACCTTCTGTAATTAACCTCAGGAAGCTGGGAAAAGTGACAGTGGCACCAGGAGAGGCCATGGGCTTTCTAAACCAGCCACCAAAGAGCCCCAGCCCACCAGAGAAATGCCCTGTGGAATAAAAGGCCTGTCAGGCCCTGTTCTGCACAGAGTGATGAGTGGCTAAATAGAAGATCAATCAGTTTATATATTCAATCTCTGGTCAATTGCCTCTAGTTCTGAGTGGGGAGTTTGTCTTAGACTCCAAAACAAAGTAAGATTCAAGTTAAATTTGAATTGAGAAGTAACTTCTCCATGCCACCCAGATGTTTTTTTTGTTGTAGTTGGCAGAGCACAGGGCACCACTGCAAAAGAGTGCAAAAATCAGTGATAAATACCATACACTGCCATATATTTTGTATAGACATTTTCAGAAAAATCAGAAGTGAATTAATTAAAAAAGAAAATGAATGTATTAGTTGATTGTACCTGGGAAATGTTATGGACAAACAGGCTTGATCAGGCAAAGTGGTTATGATAGAAAAGAATTATTAAAAAAATATAGCATTCAGGAAAATGACAAAAACACACAAAATAGTTTAGTTCATTAAAGAAGAACATTTGTCTTTAAAAGTCACCAACTCATGTTATGGTGTCCGTTTTGCCAAGGCCCTGCTTGGAACCCTCACGAAAAACTTGCTGAACAAACGAAACATGAATGGTCACGAAACAAACTACTTCTTCACAGGGATGGACGTAAGTTCACTTAATGTACACCTCGAAACTGTGGTCTCAGGTGGCTCAAGTCAGGAGGCTGTTTGTGTTTTGCCTTCATGGCCATTCATGGATAGATTCTCTTTTGAGAGAGACAACCTCAAATTCTACATTAGAGTAAGTCATTCTGTATGCACATTCAATCTGGAACCTCTCACCATACACAAAAAATGGTGGGGTTGTCAAGTGCAATTACATCTATCCTCTGTGAAGATGTCTATGTCTTCTGCCTGAAACTAGTAGAATTCTAGTCTGAGATAAAGGCAACATTCGCTTGTACCGGTGCCTGCCACATGGTACAAGGATATGTAGGGGGGCACCATAGGTGCCCCCCCAACACCCACAACCAAGGGCCAGGGGGTAACGGGGCACCCGCTACAGGCCCCCAATGTCTGTTTCCACCAGCCTTTTCATGGCGGGTAACCTGCCATAAAACGGCTAGTAGAAAGGGACATCTTGATCCCTTCGGCGGCGCCTGGTAGGCAACGCCAGCATTGTAGGGACTACAAGCCCCTCTGCCGCACTGCGAGCTCAAGGAGACCTTCAGATGCGTGGCGGTTGGTCTTTACGACTGCCACAAGTCCGCCCGCCATCATAATATGGGGGGGAGGGGCGCGGAAAAGTTGGTTACAATGGCGGGGAGACCGCCACCGAAAGCCTGTCGGTGGCGGTCTTCCCGCCATTCTAATCAGCCCCTAAGTTAGTATCCTCCGATAGATTCATTAGAGCAGTGCCGGTGCATCAAACAAGATACAGTATGGTGAGGAAAGCCTCAATTAAATTTAGAAAAGCTCCAACCTTACCATTAAAATGTTGACTTTTTAAAATGTATTTGTGAATAGAATCAAATATTTAATCATTTGTGTTTTTGTTTGATGAATGCTTGCTTCTGTATGTATTCTTTGTGTATTGTTTTGTGGTTCAAATCATCGAAAATGCTTAGGCCAGGGTCCCTGGATTCCAGTAATGACTGAGTGGGGCTCCCTGGATTCCAATAATGATACAGTGGGGGTACCTGGGTTCCAGTAATGATTAAGTGGGGGTCCACAGAAGTCAAAGGTTTAAGAACCAATGCACTGAAAAACTTCGCTTGTTATCTGATCCTCCTGCGATGGTCTTTATTATTAACAGATTACACAGAAGTAAGAAGCAACTCTTAAAATCCTATGTCTTTTTAGGTCTCACCTACAGACAGCTTTTAGTTGTCTGTTTTCAAAAACGTATTCTCGACAACACCAATACTTTCCGAGGGCTTTGGTCCAATGCATTGCTAGGTTGGCTTACTTGGTTGCCTTTCTTGTCACTCTCAATTGTTTGCTTCTTATTCAGTGGTTTTCCTTTCTGCATTTGGAGCATAGCTTCTTTGCCATTATTTTTACTGGATGACTTGTATTCTTCCACTGCTCACATTCAGGGAACTACTTTTTTGTTTTTTTCTTGCAGCCCTCCCTTGGAGTGCATGTTTTCATGCTCTCTCCCTTGCGTCTGTCTTCCCAACTGAAATCCCTGCCACCCATAGGCTTTCTGTGTTGCTCCCAGTCTCCCCCCCTCCCCTGCTCATCTGTTGCTTTCCCCATCTCTTCCTGTGTCGGTTTTTAAATGTTACCCTGTTGCCCCACTTCTCCGCTGCTGTGCTCACCCCCATCTGCTTCTGCCACTCGATGAGAATTACTCTATTCTTCTTACCCACCAGTGCCTCTCCCCCACCGCACCCTAACACTGCTTCTCCATCTCCTCTCATTCTTTTAAAATAATTCTTTATCTTTTTTGGAAGACCTGACAGTTGCAATTAGCTGCCAGGTCACTCCTTCCTTAAGAAGAAAAAAAAAATTATGTTTTTTAATTCATGTCCAAAGATGGGCGTAGACAATCTTGAAACAGTAAATATATATATATTTTTTAATGTGTTATTACACAAGGACGTGCGTGCACTATGATGCTTAGGTAGCCGTAGCATGATGATGCATATGTGCACATGATTGATGATGCATGCACACGGATGCGTCCTTGTGCTTTTTTTATTTAATTTATGACTGTGATGTCCAGCACCAGCAATACCCTTGTTTGGCCAATGCTGAAAGTCAACGGCAAAGGCAATTATGAAAAAGCATCGGTGAGGCCAAAAAGTGGAAAAGGCAAGCCCTAATGGCTTTGTCAATGCTTGTTTTTATGTGGTATAATTTCAAAAGCGGTGTTACATAGCATCAGAACATCTCACACATTAAAAATAAGCTATGAGGTGGAATTAAAATGCAGCCGAATTCCCATAACATCTAGTTAGCCACCAAACATTGGGCACAGCCCCATCATCTCAGCATAGTTCAAAAGTAAGTAGGAGAAAGATAGAGCATGATCATTCTATACATCTTTTCTTCTTTCAGCCACGTTTCTACAACCTTTACAACCTTTTCCAAGCTCAAAGCATGTTAACCATCACTGCAATATATATGACTAGGCGGCCTTGTGCTGTTCTGTTCTGAGTACATGATTGGGTTAGTGAAACTCATAACACTGAATGCCCATTTCTAGTAATGGACTTTAATATTGTTCCATAGCACATGGAATATAAAGGCTAGTCTCGATAGACTCTGCATGATGAAGGTAGTGGAGGTGCAGAGAGGAAACACCCAAATAAATCTATGTGAAGTAGAACTCATACTGGTTCAACTTTGGTGCCAAGTGTCCTAAACCACCACCATGACCAGTGATCCGAATATATGATCTTACATGGAAACTTGCTCTGTTTTCCGCATCAATTTATCTTTGCTCACCTGTGTGAGGCCGAATACCATTGAATGAAGCAATTCACCCTCATCTCATCGATATACTACTACGGCATGAAATGCCACAGCATTAACATGACCACGAACACGACATGGCAGATGCACCCAAAATGCTAGAACTGGACTTAAAGTAGTAAAAGTGCCACATCACTGTCATAGCTGGTAGATGTAATAGTCTCATTTGATGTAATAGTTTTGTGAAAGTAATGGGCGTGCCGATCGAATAGCAAAAAAAATGATTTAGCTTTAGGCACTCGCTGAGAAGTGTGCATATCCAATATCTCACTCAGTCACACTTTAGGTGGTGGGGAATGGGTGAAAATCACAACATGTTACCTGGGGTAGCCAGAGAAGGACTTCTCAGAGAGTACTGAATAGCAGAAACTGGACTGGGGTGGGTCTTGGTGCTTAAGAAAGGTATTTGCCAGGCACTATTCTCTGTTCACAAGTACACTGAATATACAGAGTAGAGATGGTATAACACAACCAAAATAAGGAAACCTAACTCAAGCACCCAATATATTTCATGCTGCACTTACAGCCCACTTATTCACAGAAATAATGTTTTATGGATCTTTACCTATGAGGGGTTTCTGGAGACCAGGTCTCGGCTTCTGTGTAGCAGGCGTAAAGTGCTGTACTTGTCGGCCTTGAAAGAGGTGCCACAGTTAGTGTGCTCCTGCAGGAGGGAGGGATATTATCTCCAGAGGGGCTGAGAAAGTAGTGTCTGGCACATGTAGCTGGACTCAGAAAGTGATGGTGCTTGGGGGGATGTGATGGGTGGTGTTTCAACAGAGGCAAGTCTATGTGTAAATAGAGAATGTCCAAATCTTTTCAACCAGAGATGCTGCTTGGAAGGAGCCGTTGAAGGGGCTGGCCTGGTCTAACACTGTGAATCCCCAGGGTGGCAGCACAGGTCTTTTCGCGACGGTCTCAGTCTGTGTAAGGCATTTTATGTCTGGAAATAGTCTGGACGGGTGTATGACACCTCAGACATGTTGGTATACTAACTGTCCTTTATTATTGTTGCCCTAACTGTCCTTTATTATTGTTGCCCTGTTTGTTAAATGTGTTCTTCTCCTTCTGGGAGAGCTTACTTCAACCCAAGCGGTCCCTGTGCTGCTCTATCCTAAGAATGTCTTACTCCTTCCCACACTTCCTAACCTATCCTTGGGACCGGAAGTGGTCTCAAGTGCCTAGAAGGATCACGTTTTCCAGGGTCTTAGTGACCTCATTGCAAAATGACAAAGCATAGTCAAGAAGGAGGTGACTGGAATCTCAGAGACCTAATGTGTGGGACAGACTAGACTGACTTGAGTCACTCACGCACATATTCCCAGGAGACCTCTGGATCTCACGCTGTCTCTGAAGTCAAGAGCGAGGCTGATGATGGTGAGAAGCAGCAAGAATGTGGAATCAATAGAATCTGGTTGGGGTAACGTATGGCAGGTCACCACTGTAGGGCCACCTACCCTTATGGCTGAGATAGGGCTTACATGGGATATCACCACAAAATGAAGTGGAGGCGGTAGCCACAGCCTGAGCACTTAGACAGACCCGACTATAGATTTAGTTGTTCCATTCAGTAGACCTGTGAGAGATGCCCGAGGTTTAGACTCTCACGCCAACTCACAAGGGCAAACCATCTCCTCTCTCAAGAGAGCAGACAATGGCAGGTTAGGGCTAGATGAAACATCTAAATAGACCGAAACAAACAAATAAGTTATTTCCAGATGTCAAAGGAGAGAAGAGATCCAGTATCTAGTAACCCATGTGGTAACGTATAGGCAACCAATGTGGTAACCAAGCATTCCAACTCAACAGCATGAGTATAATTTATTCATTTTCTTCCCAGTCCTGCACACAGGCATTTTTCAAGTTTTTCACTCTTGTAAAGAGGATGTGAAGGAAAGGATATTCAGAAACGTGAGGCATTAACACTTAGGGTGATGAGGGGAGACGTTTTTTGGAATGTAAAACATTGTTACAGGACAGTTGGGACATTTTTGAACATTTGGCTCTCTCTGTAGACAAAGGATAAGAAATTGATCTCTGTTCTTACCCTACAATAGTTTTCCAAAGAGCTAGGCTGAAGGCAAAGTGGAGGTGAATTGCTTTTGCAAGATTTGTCTTCTTTGACAGTAATTGAGACTTGTGTGGCACAGGAGAACAAACAATTATTTTGCCCCTTTTGCTACAGACAATAGGGCCTGGGTCCATTTAATGCCTGCGGAGGTGGTAACTGTGAGGTCAGACAAGGAGTGGACAGTTTGTGTTTCAACTGATCTAGCATGTGCTAACTTCAGGATCCAGAAATATGGCACAGAAACAAAGGCAGAAATGAGCTTAAGATTTTGACAGCTGATTTAGAGTGTTGAAGACAGTCTTGAAGCCACTTTGGTGGGGATGCCTCGCCGCCAACATGTCTCCCAGATGCGCAAGAGGATTGAGCCACTGCACTCCCCCGGGAGCTCTTGCTGCTTAAAATTTTCTGGCCAGGAAGATGCTGAGGCAGAACCACACTCCAACCACAGTTTGATTTATTACTCTGAAGGCAGTCAAGCAGAGTGAGTGTGATGGATGGATGGAAGCAAGAAAAACATGGCCTGGCCTCGACAACACACATCCTTGTTCCTCTTCCTTCCAAAGACAGGGGCATGGCCAGGGAAAAGGCCACAGAGTATTAGGGGATGTTAATAAACTGTCTTTTCAGAGTCTTCCCACACAAACCATTTCTATGATTTCTCAAAGTTCGAACTAGACAACGTGCAAGGGTTTTGCACATCAGTCCCGCAAGGACAACCAGCCAGTTGAGGTGCATGCTGCTTTTTGGAGGAAGAAGGGGAGAGTGATGGACGTTCATTACATGCTCCACTGTAAAACTCAGGGCCAGCTCCTAAATCAAGTGAGTGGAAGCAAGTTGATGCCAAGCCCTGTGCAGCGGAGAGGCAGGGCAATATAACTCCTCGCAAAACTGCAAGAACAGTTTTATTGAAAGGCGCAGCTTGAAGATCTAGTCCTTCAAGTTAATGTGCTGCTGGTTTCATGAGACGCAGCTCTCCGCTGTAAAAGCTGTCACTGTAGATTCTTATGCGGCTGGGACTCAATGAGATTTGCGTCATTAAGCTTTACCCTGGCAGCCAAAGGCCTTTTATGTCAGAAGAAGCCCACATGGGGAAGGGGAAATGGGACTGTGCCAGGTACACGCGTTTCCCTGTAAGATCCCTGACTAATTGAACTTCTGTATGATTCCTATGAATGGAGGCAATAGGTGCTCAAAGAATAAAATACATTATTTTAGCTCTCCGACGTTGGATCGTTTGAAGTGATTTTATATCCAGAGTATTTAATAACCTTGATGTTGGACGGTGCAAACGTCTGACACATCGCAAGAAATCCAATTGTCTTTGAGAGTCGCCAGATCAAAATCATCTCACTCTTGGGGAAACTGTACGTCCAAAATGGCCAGTGATTCCACATAACTTGACAATCGGGCTCTGTACATTTCCAGAGATAATTTAAGTGTGTTTGGAATACTGAGGTGCTGCACCACACTCTGACCCTCACCTTATATGTGGATTTTGTTGTATTCTGTGCCTTTAAAATTGTACGGAGCGAGGATGCTAGGATATAGTACATGGCAGACGTTGCTGTGTCTGCCAGTGGGTAGACGTTAGGAGCATCTTTCTCATAATAATTATTAATCATCTCTTGCCGGTGGCTCTACTTTTGGAAAGTGGTGACCAGGATGGGATCAACACCAACCTCGAATTGTACCCCACCACATTGGTTGTGATAACATAACCACTGCAGAACGGCAGGCAGGTCCTGTGTTGAGCATGATTACCACGCGCTAGCGGAATGATCTATGGTGTATACCCTTTTAATACGTGTGTGCCATCTGTGTCGAGCTCTAATGGTTTATGCAACTTATCTTGGGTGACTACCCACTCATGCAGCATCTTTTCAGCATAGTGCAGCATCGGTGTGCCATCCGTGGTATCGCTGCAAAAACAACAATTGATGGACAGAATGCAGAACAATGTCGTACATTCACCCCAGTACAGAGATCTGGGCCTAAATCCATCGTTTTTTTGCTCACCATGCCATTCCAGTTTGGACCCAGCCATATGCAAATCAGTCTTGACCCTGCGCCCAATGGGAACTGTCCAGCCCGAACTGCCAGGCCAGGTCCTCCCTGGACTGGAAACAAGCATCCTAGGACCGGTTTCGGGCTTTCAGCCCTCATCAGCCAGGATAGCTGGACTCCAGTGGCATGGAGAGCACGGGACCCACGTCTGGGCATACCCGTCCCACTCGGGGTGACAAATGCAAAAACAACAATTGATGGACAGAATGCAGAACAATGTCGTACATTCACCCCAGTACAGAGATCTGGGCCTAAATCCATCGTTTTTTTGCTCACCATGCCATTCCATCGCTGGCAGCATTTGTTGGCTTTATTTACCTGGCCATGTGCACATTCTCTTTCCATGAACTGCCCCACAGCTCACTCACCTTGCTAATCCAATTGCGGCTACGCTTGGTAATCGGAGTTTATCGAGACCACTCTCTCCAAGGCAGAAGATTCCATGGCTCTTTTGCTGCTATAAATTGTGTTGTGTTGTGCTGCATAGCTGACTAGAGGCAATAACAATGCAATATATAGGGCACACATGTCGCGCCACCAACAGCGAGGAAAGACCAAAGTCCGAGGTCTAACTGAAATCAAAAAGGGCCAGGTTGCAGAAACTATATTCCATGTGACTTGTTCCAATTTGGCAACAACTAGGTAAAACAGTTCCAGGGATTTGATGGATATTAAATACCAGACGCAATAAACATAACACATATCAACCTATTGTAGTGACCACTTCATTTATTTGAGTTATTTATGCTACACAAAGAGGTCCATATGTGGGTGTAGGGGGTGGTGTTGGTTGGTGTGTGTGTGCATGTGTGTTTGTGGCTCTCTCCCATCCAGCGGCAGTCGCCACTGAGTATTTATAGTTAGGACAACGTTTCCATTGAAGATTGATTTTTTGATTTGCTAATAACTTTAGAACCATTCCACAAACCTTTATGAAACTTTCCAAAACTCTCCAAAGAAAAAGTCTCATCCACCTCAACTCCTTCCTGGAAAGTGTTAGAGTAATCCATCAAGCAGGGGCTGGGAAAAAGGGGGGGGGGGGAATGTATTTCCCCCATTCGTTCTTCTCCCCAGGTCCTAGAACCACGTCACCTGGGTTCCAATGAGAGCAGTGTCCCAGGGACCCAATCCTCAGGACACTACTGTTTCCTGCCCAGTTGGTCAGGCATACCCTGCCAGCACTCTCCGGGCTGGAAACACGGCTTTCTCCTGCCAGGGCGGTAGCACAGAATAGAGCTGTTCCCACCTGGCCAGGAGCAAAGCAATGGAGCCGGCTCCCGCTAGCAAGAAATTGGGTGCTTATTGGGTTTACCCCATGGCTCCCAACAATTATGACAGTTATGGGTGCTCTGAGTGGGCACCCCCTTTTTTTTTTTTTAAATAGCAAGCTCCCACCGGCACCCGGTATGCGTGCTGGTGGAGGAGCAGCAGGGGCCGTGGGGCTCCCCTGAGGCCCCGAATTATTTGGCCACCTGTGGGTGCCCTAAGTGGGCACACGCTTATTAAACAAAAAAGGTTGCCTCCTGCCAGGACCCGGTATGGGTGCTGGTAGGGAGCAGACAGGGGCCGTGAGGGCTCCCTCTGTGGCCCTCAGCTTATACAAATAAAAAAAGAATGGGTGCCTTAGGTGGGTTCCAAGGCACCCAAAAGAATACAAAACAGGCCTGAAAAAAGAATAATAAATGAACAGCAGGAACCGCTCATTTATTATTCACTGCTCCATCATGGAGTGGCCCATAATGCCACAGGGCTTTTTAAAATTATATTTTTTCATCCGGGTGGTGCCCCTAGAAGAGGTGGGGGCACCACCAACCATTTTTTAATGTTGGCGGGGCTGCAGGGAGTGCAGCAGCCCCCCAGGAACATTAAAACAACATAGTGAGTCTGCTGGGTCATTTATCCATGACCCCAGGGGAGCTTATCATATTTTTATTTAAAGCACTCTGAGCTGTAGGCTTTTCAGTTGGAGTGCAAAGAATCCTTGTGGTGTGTTCTAGGGTTGCCTTTTGTGGCCTACTCAATGTTAAAAAAGACTCAAAGGTATGTTGATTTCTTTTGTAAGACTTTATTGCAAATATATTCTGACAATCGCTATTATTAAACATTGCAATGTGTGAATTTATAAAATATCAATTTCTATAATATTATTGGTACTTTTTGACAAAGACAATAGGTTTGCTCTATATATGTTAATGTGCCGGCACCTTCCTTAAACCAATAGTCCCATTTTTTATATTTTGGTGTTCAGACCCTTTAGCAAACACAAGGAGAAGATGTTCGGAGCGCTGAAACTTTTCAGACACTCACCCCCAGTCACAGATCTGGGTTGAATCCATCATCGTTCTTTAGCTCACTTTGCCACCCCAGTTCAGACCCAGGTATATGCAAATAGTCTTGACCCTGTGCCTCATGGGAACAGTCCAGCCCGAACTGCCAAGCCAGGCCTTCCCTGGACTGGAAACAAGCATCCTGGGACCGGTTTCAGGGTAACACCCCTCATCAGCCAGGCTAGCTTGAATCTTGTGGCAAAGAGAGAAAGGAATCCATGTCTGGGCATACCCTGCCAACTTAGGGCGAACAAAGCAAACACAAGGAGATGATGGACGGAACACTGAAACATTTCATGCACTCACCCCCAGTCACAGATCTGGGTAGGATCCATCATCGTTCTTTAGCTCACTTTGCCAGCCCAGTTCATACCCAGCTATATACAAATCAGTCTTGACCCAGTGCCTCATTGGAAGAGTCCAGCCCGAACTGCCAAGCCAGGTCTTCCCTGGACTGGAAACAAGCATCCTGGGACCGGTTTTGGGGTAACACCCCTCATCAGCCAGGTTAGCTTGAATCCAGTTGCAAAACGAGCAAGGGACCCATATCTGGGCATACCCAGTCAATTTAGGGCGAACAAAGCAAACACAAGGAGATGATGGACGGAGAGCTGAACTTTTCAGACACTCACCCCCAGTCACAGATCTGGGTTGAATTCATCATCGTTCTTTAGCTCACTTTGCCACCCCAGTCTGCCTTATTTATAATTTTTTTATTTTTTTATTATAAAAGTTTTATATAGCGCTAGCTAGACCCGGGGGTATCAGAGCGCTTTACAGAATCAGGAGCCAGGCAATAATCTAGACACTTAGTAACGGACGCAAAAACAATCTTAGGCTAATGTACAAACAGCAATAAATACACATAGAAAAATTAGGCAATGCGGGTGGAATACAATATGTACCCAGATAGCAGCAAGACCCTGATGGCGGTTACTGCATAATGGCAAGTCGCCACTTATGAGTCTTGTGAGAGAACGGCCATTCAAGGTAAAAAGAGGCAAAATATAAGTAAACAGCCATCAGTTTAACGTGTCAAATAGAAAGACTGATAGAACCAAGGATAAGAATTGTTCAAGTGTTCCAGTATTTGTTGAGGAGAAGGCGTTTAAGGTCTCTTTTGAAGCCAGTGAAGGAAGGGTTGCATCGTAAGTCCTTCGGTAGAGAGTTCCATATGCTGGTAGCGTTAAATGACACCCTTCATATTGTTACATCACATAGTCAGCCGTGCATGTCCACATGGGGCACCACGCATACGGCAACTTCAACAGTGTGCCCAAGCTTCGAAACCGAGGTGGTATAAATGCAAGTGGATGGGGCACTTCTCCTAGGTGTGCAAGGGAGAAACCAAAGAACGAAAAGTCAGTTTGAATGTGGTGCAGGGATCTAAAAAGAAAGAAGTGAGTAGTGAAGGAGAGTGAGGGGGATGAGGTGAAAGTTTTGGTAGTATGTGAGAGGATCGATTCTGAGCAAGCGTGAACAATGTGTCCAAACCTTATTGTCCTTCTAAATGTATGGTGAGATCTGTGGTACAGACATGCAAATGTGAGTGGATTCATGCTCCCCTTAAAAACTGATTGATAAATGCACTCGGGAAGGGAGAGGAAAAGCTATTTTACAAGTTACTGATGTGGAGCCAGAGAGATTTTGTGGGGTCAAATTGCCAATGAGGGGGTACTTCCTGGCAGAACTGTGTACAAGGACAAAATGATATCATGTAAGGTGTATGTTGTGGAACAATGCAAAATTTTACAGAGATGGGGGAACAGTGTTCTTTGGCACACATTTCGATTGCAACCATCCTGTGTAAGTGTTACTTACTGAAGAGGAGGAGAGTGGGTGAGGGATAAAAATATATATTTATTCATGTGTACATAGATATTGTAATCAATTGCAAATCTCTCCCGTACTACTCCAAATCTAATAAGCTATCTATTTCTATTCCTGAACCATTTGCTCTGAGCTACAGCTCAGTGCTTCCCCTTCTTTACAAATCTATTCCAGCCTGACCCGAGGCCCTTCACTGCCCTCTCCAACACCTGTAAACATAAACCACACTCTGAGACTTCCTGTCTCTTATGTTAAGTTTAGCTCGACCTGTTTTCTGTTCCCTTGTATGCTTATATTGCAATAAGTATATTTTGCACTGTGTCTTGTGCTTACGTGGCAATTCTATTTTCTATAAGATTACCCATGTTTGAACTGTGTTCACTTTCGGGTTTTGCTGGTGACAGTACTATCTAACATATATAAAGACCCCACAAGAATTATTCAGGGCAGAAGGAGCTTGTTGTAAGACGTAACACTGGGATGGGCATTTGCCTTGGCCGGCCAATAGACCTTGGTACCAACAAATACATTTAATCTGTTCCAGAGCCCTGCCTGGCGTCTGTGTTTTCTTTGCGTCACTCTGAGGAGGGTTGAAAGAGTTATTCCCTAACAGTGGGTGCTTGAATGCCTTAAATTATTCAGTAGGCAGCTTGATTCTTTAAAGGTGTTTGAACACCGTATCAAACTGAAAGAAGGGGCTGCGCCAGGAATACACAAACTAAGAAATATTCTGTTGGCACTTAGGGAACCTTTGAGAGAAGAATTAGAAAGGTTGTGTAAGTGTAAGGTCATTGAACTGCTAGAGGCAATGGAATAGCTTAGCACCACTGTCCTGGCCAAGAAGAAGAATGAAAGAATTCACATGTGCGTTGCTCTAAGGAATCTTAAGGCTAACCAGTGGTTCATTTGTAAAAAAAAAAAAAAGAAAAAAGTGCCAGGGCTCTTGTCAGGAAGCAGCTTGCACCAGTCCAGTCGCGCCTAAAACAGAACTAACTACAAACCATGAAAGTGTGGAGAGGATGTGGCGTAATGGCCAGAGCTACCGGCTTCAGAGCTGGGGAACGAGGTTCGAGTCTCGGAGTCGGCTCAACATCCTGTGATTCTGGGCAAATCACTTAATCTCCCTGTGCCTACCATAAATTAATGTGTCCTTAACTGGTGTTCATGAGAAGCACCGGTGTTGATAATAAAGCACCGAAGCTGAGCACTGGAAACCACCGGCTCAAATGTAGAACTGAGTCTAACATATGGGTAGAACGTTGTCCTCTTCTGCACACAAACGAGATGTTTCAGTGATTGAGGAGTGCTGACTATGTTTTATCTTTCGGTCTTTCTAGGGCTTATCCTCAGGTACTGTTGCATCCTGAAATGAGGCATTTAACCTAATTTGTAAAGCAAGAAGGTACTTTTCAGTTTGTACCTATGCCTTTCAGGCTAGCTTCTCCGGTCTTTCAAAGATTGATGCAGTGAGTGTTGGGAGACATGCCCTATGTTTTTTTTTACCAAGATGATTTGTTGGTGTGGGGTTTAAACATGGAGGAACATGGTTGTGAGGTTTAAAGGAAGGTTCTTTATAGGTTAGATGTGGAAGATTCAACCACTGAAATTGACAAGTATACGTTTGCAGTGCCGGAAGTGGGGTATGCATTATATAACCAGGGTAAGAGGCCAAAATTAAAGCTAGTGAATGCCATTGGAAAGGCCCTAGCTCCAGGAGATAATAAACAATTGCATTCTTTGCTCAGATTGATTGGGGCAATATTTCACCACATCTGTTAACCATTCCTCCGATCGTCTTCGTTCAATAAGGGTGCTGATGATGTGGCCTATGGAGTGCCAATGAGCCTTTGAAGAAATCAAGTTGAAGCTCTACAAACCACGGGAAAAGTCTATCATAGTTACCGATGTCAGCATATATGGGTTAGGCGCGGTAGTGATGCAAGTGCCGGTCGAACAGAAAAGAGAGGTGGCGTTCGCATCTCAGACACTGAGAGGTGTAGGAGGTAGCTACTCCACCATAAAGAAGGAATAGTTGGCTTGTTAGTGGGGCATACCATATTTCAGGACGTATGTTTGGGACATGTTTTTAAGGTGTTGGTGGACCATAAGCCACTTGTGCAGATAAACCAACTCCTCATATTGCCAACTGCTTATACTGGCTACAGGAATATTCATTTGAGATCAGATTTGTGCCGGGCACAAAAATGTGAATGCGGATTGTCTGTTTAAGCTTTCATTTGAGACAAGTGGACCTGAGAAGGAGGATGAATGGATGGTGGCAGACATAAATCAGTCTTGTAGAGGCACTGGTTCAGAGGACAAATGGGTGGAGGAAATATTGCGTGATGTAGATTTGCAAAATGTTATGGAACACATTTCTAGTGATAAGGTTTGAAAGGTTGGTGGATTAGTGAATATGGACATGTACAAGCCTGTGAGAACTGAATTGTTAGGGGTGGTTGTGGTGGTGAGGAGATGCAATAGTTTGGTGGTTTTTGAGGCTTGCAGGGAAGATTGATGGGCCTCTTGCATCAGGAACATGTAGAACGTCTGCCAAGAAAAGATGGGCACTGGTGGATTTCTGGTCGCTGGGCATGAATCGAGAGATAGAAAGGTTTGTTTAAGGGTGCGCGCCATACACATGCAGTGACAAGTCAAATGTTGTCAAAGACACACCAATTGTTCCTGTAAAATTTCCCAAACATGTTTTGCAGAAAGTAGGATTGACATTTGTGGCTATTCGGTAATTAGGGTTTAGAAGGATGGGGCCCTGTAGTGCTAGTCAGCTATTTCGTCAAGTTAGGATTTTTGAAAGGAATTAAGGCGTCCAACCCAGTGAACTTGTGCAAGAAAATATTCCAGAGGGAGTGGTTCAGAGGGGAGGTGATCACATTCCATTTTTCCAGAACCTGGATGTTGCTCAGTTAAAATATATAGGGCATCCCCCCTCCACCTCAGTGCTCAATCTCTGAATAAAGCCATTCCCCTATAGCCAGACTTACCAACACAAATCGGGAGTTACTCATTGTATGCATGGCTATGCATGGCTCACCCATAATCATGGCAAGCCTAAGATACTGAACAAACCTATCCTCACCCAACAGTAGCTCATAAGACCAACTTATTCTTTCTTGCATTTTAAATCTCGACAACGATTTCTCAGTTCAAACCATGACATCCTTCTTCCTGCTGTTATAATTTTCCCCAGATTCTGAAGATCCACGGACCATCTATTAGTATGGAAATAAAGACTGCATGTGTTCCCTAATCAATATGCTGGTTACTTGTTCTGAGATGGAGCACGCTCACCGGGTACAGTTACTACTCCAGGGTCAGCTCACCTACACATCTAAAGTTGCTGGGCGGCTCTCCCGTGTCTCTGGTGAGACGGTCAACAGGGGGTGGCCGCCAACTCACAAAGATATTCCTCTGACAGCAGAGGAGCATCTTCCTCATCAGACTGCACATGGGTTGAAAAGCACAGTCTATCTAAAGTGAGCCTACTCAAAACTCTTTCTCATTTGGACTTTCTTTTAGGAGATACTCTTGTCACTAAGTGAGATCTAGGGAACCAGAAAGCACCAACAGACCAAAACAGGTCTAGCCATGCTTATTTCTTTTTTTAATCAGAGTTAGATGTTGACTTATATTCCCAGTTCCAAGGAGCTGGGCAAGCGCCCACTGCAGATTGCAGGAGCTGGTTTGATTTCAATTTTGGGCAGCTACTAATCCCTTCAGAAGGCAACGTCTCAGGCTTTCTTTCTCCTGTTCAAATTTCAGGAGCTGATTTCAGCCGATTCTGATATTCTGCGTCTAAGCCATGCTAAAGTATACAGCTGTTTACTGCCTTTCTCCAATACCGAGAAGGACAACTTATGGATAGGAGATGAGGACAACCACGTTAAAGAGTAGCCAGTCATATATTCACCATCACAGAAACATAGCCCTCTTACAAAAGGGCACATTCACACAACACATGTGATTTGTCACTGCCTTGTGCTTCTGGTCTCTTATATTAGAGACTGCTGACATACCAAAGAGCATGGACAGTTAGAAAATGGAGGGTGTGAAAGTTGGCATGGGTGGGACAGCTGGCATAGGTAGGTATTGTGGTGCATTCCAACACCTACCATTCACTAGTAGCAAGTTTCCCAGACTCCTTCCTACCCTAGATTGTGTCCTTCCTAGACGGACAATCACGTTTGATCATTAAATGTCTTATGCCGCCCAAATTTTGCAAGTCTCATGTAAAGATTCTCATGCTTTTCCCCAGTCACAGGTACTCTCCACCATCTAGTTCAATCTGTTCAGGAGACAACTATCAGTTGAGACCTCCTCTAACACATAATAACTCATTAATTTAGTACGCCAAAAGCAAACAAAAAACCATACCCTAGAAAACAAGCTGTCAATTGACGAGTCATGTCTGAGCATAAAGGTCCTGAAAGGAAGGGCACAAAACAGAACCAATGTTACTCAACAGAAAATGCCCCACGAACCACTCAACCCGCCAAATTAATCCACTGACCTAACAAATTAAGAGTCACTATGCATTCAAAAATGATACTCAGTGGTAGCACAGCATATTTTATTCAGATGGGCTGCACAACATGGTGGGAGCTGCCATCAACCCTCACCTTAAATATACCATGTTTTCTATCCTTTACTGCCAAAATGTCAGATTTACTGCCAACAAATCAGCCAAAACAATCTAAGTGTACAATCAGCAGAAAAGAAACCCAGCAATACCATCTCCGCAAAGCCGAAGCCCTTCACTGACTTCTAGTGCACTCCCTGTATTTCCACAAAGCCCTCAACCACAGACGCATTCAAGGCAAAGCCCCAAAATCACTCAGCAGCAAAATGAATAACTTTGTCCTAGGATACCCTCTACCATCAATACATCAAAACCTACCTCAGGTGCAGGTAGCAAATTAGTTTTTCAGCCACTCTCACACTCCAGTTAAGCAGGATCTGGTATTGACCTCTAGACCTCATTCCTAAATTCCATAAGGTGCAGACACAAGTATTCACTTTCAGTCACATCTATACAACACATTTAGCCTCTGCCATCATATTTCTGTTGCGCAGTGACGGATGGGGTATATGGACATCACTGGACTTTAACCCATCCACTCCCAGGGAAGAAAATTAAAATACCCCCCACTTTGAACCAAAGCTCTGATGGCATCAAGTAAGCGAAGCATGTGAGCCTGAACCTCCATAGAAGAACTCCCTTGTCTCTTCCATCCAAGCATCCATCTATTCATCCTTTCACTTTTCCAGCCACCCGCTGATATCCACCATTTCACCTTTACGTTCTGTCATCCATTTGTTCGTCAATCCATCATTCAATCTTTCACCATTTCATCCATCCATCCGTTCATATCCATCATCCATCCATCCATCCTCTCAGATTTCCATTTACTTTGCCATCCATCCATCCTCTCAAATTTCCATTTACTCTGCCATCCTTTCACCCATCTACCCATCTACCCATCCTCCCTCCCTCTCAGGTTTCCATCCATACATCCATCATCAGATTTCTGTTTACTTTGTCATTCATTGATCCATTGATCCATAAATCATTATCCATCCATCCTCCCTACCTCTCAGGTTCTATTTATCCATCCATCTGTACATCCATCTTCCATCCATCATGAGATTCCTATTTACTTTGTCGTCCATCGATCCATCCATCCATAACTCTTCATCCATCCTCTCAGATTTTAATGTACTCATTCATCCTTAAAACAAAGACAAAGCATCAGTGCTAACCCTTTAACAAAACAACAATCCAAGAATACTCTAACCCAGCCTCTTTGTTCCTTCGAACAAATTTCACACAATAAATTTATGGACCTGGTCAAAGCAAGCAGGCCTGCCAGCAGCCCTCCTGACCCGTGTCCACCACAAACCTCCAAGACAATTCTTCTAACAACCTCTGCTGCCACTCCAGTAAGAAGAATCATCAACAACTCCTTAACTACCGGAATATTTCCAGAAGAACTCAAAAAGTCATACATATGCCCATTACTGAAGAAAACAAACTTGGACCCGCTGAGCCCTGACAACTACAGACCGATTACAAATGGACCTTTCCTGGGGAAGCTGATAGAAAGAGCAGCATTCGCCCAGATGTCACAATTCATTGAAGAGAATGCCATACTTTCAGACTTCCAAACGGGATTCCGTCCAGGAAGAGGTACAGAATCTGCCCTCCTTGCCACCTGATGAACACAGTTGACCGCAACGGGGTTGCTGCGCTACTTCTCTTGAACCTCTCGGCTGCTTTTGACATGGTTGACCATGACACTCCGATACAAAGACTCTATGAAGCCGGCATAGAGGGGACTGCCCTAGACTGGATCACATCCTACCTTCGCAACAGAACTAATGTCATCCATACCCCACCTTTCTCATCCAAACCGTACTTCACAAAAGCAAGGGTCCCTCAAGGCTCTATTATGTCGCCCATGCTTTTCAACATCTACATGAAGTCATCACCGGCACTGATCAAAGAATTTCACTTCACATGCTATAACTGTGCAGATGACACACAAATACTCCTTCAACTGGAATGCCCCAAAGACATTGGAAACTCGATGATTTTCAGTTGTCTCAGAGCCGTGGATCAATGGATGACATGGAGCCATTTCAAATTGAATGCTTCCAAAGCGGAAATACTCACATGTGGCGATTGGAAACATTATGACCTGCTCGCCGGGTGGCCTGATGATCTGGGAACACCGCCTAAAGTATAGAAGGAAGTAAGAAACCTCGCAATGACCATGGACTCCAAGCTATCGATCAATGACCAAGCGGACAAACTAGCAAGATCAAGCTTTGTTACTATAAAAACTCTGTGACGAATCTTCCCATATTTGGGATTTCCACACAAGGTCTAGGCTACCAGCTCCCTTGTTCTGTCCAAACTCGATTACGCCAATAGTCTCTACCATGGATCACCTTTAACAACCATGAAAAAACTACAACGGATTCAGATCTCAGCTGCCAGACTACTCATATAAAACCACAAGACCACATCTCCCCTGTCTTGAAAGCCCGGCATTGGTTACCGGTTGCCAGAAGATCCACATTCAAGCTGCTTTGTATCACCCACAAATCTATACATGGAACAGGACCACTCTTCATCAGGAATAAAATCACCAAACACATTCAACAAAGGAACCTCTGCTCTAGAGAGGCACCTCGCCTCAAAATCCCAAGAAAAAAACCATGGGTGGCACATCATTCTCTGTTCTAGCATCCAAACTATGGAACTCTTTATCCCCCAACATATTTTTTACCCTCCAACGTAAGATCCACAGATTACCACCACCTTATCTTCAGAAAACTACTCAAGAATTGGCTCTTCCCCACATAACCACCATACGCAACCAGAAATATACAGCATATCTCTCTGTATATATGCATTTTTTTGCACTATAGATATGTAGCTATATATGTGTATTGCTTTGTATAAACGTGTAGGATAATTATGTTTTCAAAAAATGTATAGATTTTCATTAGTTCTGCTTAACAAATACACATATTACTGATAGTTACATTATTCTATGTTTTTAACATGTATATAAGTGACTGCATAAATAAGTAAATCTTTTATCATAACTATTTATCTACAATTGCTTCACTATTGATTTACAAAAAGATATATGTATGAATAAATCAATTAAATTAATTTTAAGTACAACAACACTTGAAAGCCGGAGTTTATTTAATGGATCTTTAATCTACATATACTACCCTCCTTTATGCATCTATATACCTTCCATGTAATTATGGATCTACATATTTATTACTTTTCTTCTAATTCAGCTTATCCAATGCACTACCCTATTTTTCACCCTATACCGCTCTCAAAATATCCTCTACCTCAACTCTCTGACTCATCTCAAACCTCTTTCTACTACTCTTTCCAATGCACTACCCTATTTCTCACCCTATACCTCTATCAATATATCCTCTACCTCCGCTCTCTCATTCATCCCAAACTCCATACCACTACTATGATCCCCAAAATAACCCTTTCTAGACTCTTCCCAACTCTACCCCTCCTTGCATCATCTCATACCTCTTTTACTATTCCGTTCCCCCAAACAAGCCTTTCTAAACCCTTCCCTCTGACTCTTCCCCCTCTGCCTCCCTTTTACTCATCCCAAGCCTCATCCTACTGCTATGAGCTCCAAAACAAAAAAAATCAAACAAAAATATTTCTAAATCCTTCCCTGTTCTATCCCTCCACTATCGTTTGCAATCCAAATAACTGACTAACATATCCACCACTCAAATTACTTTCATATTTCACTATACTGATTCATCACTAATCCTTTATGGGTTCCGAAGTAGAGCGCTACTCGCCGAAAAAGCATTTCAACACCCCATCAGGGGTAGCAAGTGCTACATAAATGCAAACCTTTTTTCCTCTTCTATCCCTCCACTATCCTTCTCAATCCAAATAACTGACTAACATATCCACCACTCAAATCACTTTCCTATACCACTAATCATTTATGGGTTCTGGAGTAGCATGCTACTCACCAAAAAAGTGCTTTGATGCCTTGTCAGGGGTAGTAAGCGCTATATAAATGCAATTACAATACAATATAATAAATCCTCTCAGATTTCCATTTACAATGCCATCCATTCATTCACCCATCATGTCACCCACTCATGCATCCATCCCTTCACCCACTCATCCCGCCAGCCTCTCACCCACTCATCCACCCATCGTTTTACTCACTCATCTACCCACCCGTTCACCCACCCATCCATCCACCCGTTCATCTTTTCACCCACTTATCTATCCATCCAAGAATTTCATTTATCCATCATCAGATTTCCATTTACTTTGCCATTCATCCATCTATACATACATTCATACCCATCCATACTCAGATTTCAGTTTACTCATCCATACTCTCAGATTTACATTTACTCTGCCATCTTTCCATCCACCCACCCATCAACTTAGATTTTCATATATTCTGCCATCCTTGCATCCAACCATCTATCCATAAGCTGACCTACTCATGCATCCATCCTTTTACTCACTCATTTATCCATCTGTTCACACACCCATCCATCCATCCTTTCACCCATCTATCCTTTCACCCACCCATCGTTTCACCCACTCATACATCCATCCTTTTTCCCACTAATACTTTCACTCACTCATCCATTCATCTGTGTACCCACTCATCTTTTCAACCCATCCATCCTTTCACCCACTCATCCTTTCACCCACTAATCCATCCTTTCACCCATCTATCCTTTGATCCATCCATCCGTTCATCCACCCATCCTTTCACCCACTCATCCATCCATCCTTTCATCCACTTGCGCTTTCACCCACTCACCCATCCATCATTTCACGCACTCGTCCATCCTCCTTTCCCATCAGCTGATCTTTCTTTCTTCTTTTTAACGTTAAGTATGAACTTTTAACAGCCAGGCTGCAGATAAAAGAGACTCATAAAGAACCCTGTCCCCGCTGTAGCTGCTAAAGCAGGGTGGTTCACAACCCCCCTACATTCCGCTGGAGCTTGATTTGACAAGGACCAGTCAGAAGCTCAAACTTCCGGCCCTCAGCTTGCTTTTGAGAAAGATTTGGCAGGTTCCAGTTTAAGTTTACAGACTACATCTCATTTTACAGCTTAGTAAAAACTCTTTGTCTCTTTAGCCTACCCCTTTTGACAAATTATTTAGCACTGCACTTCTCGCCTATCAAAGCTCACCTGGGACATATGTGTTTATTCTCTTACTGATCTATCACCCCTGCAAATGTCCGTCAAGTATTCCACTGTTTTAGTACATGTTATGGACAATTTTGTTCTTAAAAACAATCATACTATATAATGTAGGTGACTTCAGTATCTGGCTAGAATTTCCCCAGACAGGTTCCTTAATCTTTCTCAGATATTGACGTTTATAACTTAGTGCTACTCAAATTCCAAAACTATGTATCAATAAAGAAAAACTCCTCAACAACGTTTTTGTGTCAGCTGACATGCATTGTACTTTCAGTCCCTGTATACCTCTAGCACGGTAACACTGGAGTACCTTTATGGTTAAAATTCCTAACAATATCAGGCTTCAACTTGAAGTCCATTGGTTATGAGAGACAATGGAGTAACTTCTTCCATAAAACTATTGTCAAAATCAGACCAGCAGCTTTTCAAATGTCACTTATGTCAACTCGCTAGCCAAACTACATTAGTTATCACTTGCGCCTTCACCATTCACTGCTTATAAACTTTGTTATTACATCACTTATATTATCTTAAATGATAGCATTCATAACAACACTCACGACTAGGCCTGGGCGGTAAACTCCACTCTGCAGGCGGAGTTCACAGAGTTTTGCCACTCTGAGCTCCGCTTGGAGTGCAGAGTTCGGCAAAAACTCCATCTACACTGCGCGGCGGAGTTTACCGGTGCTCTCCCATAGTTTTCACTTATGACCCACACTCCAACCATGTGGCTGCAACGTCTTTTACTGGATCTAGCCATCAAATGAAATGAGCATGTGCATCTGCTACGCCCTTTACACTCTAGTTCGACTCAACGTATTGATTCGGGTGATCAACAGTGCCTATAACGGTCCTACAGTGTCAGTGGGCTCAGCAGCTCAATTGAGGGATTTCCCAATCTAAAAGGTCCCCACTTGTAGCGTGCTATGTCGGACGTGCCCCGAGCATAAAGTATTACAGCGCTGCTTATTGGGGTGTCCCAGCCCAGGGCTGAGACTCGTAGAATCAGCAGCAGCGTTACAACCCAGTGCCCAGTCAACAAGACCGACCTTGGAGAGCAGGAACTCACATCCCACCCCCAAGTGACTCATGAACAATATCCTCAGTTGTCACACCAGCTCCCCTCTTCTTTACGGGACTCGTCTCCTTTGGATGTGCCACATCACTCACTTGGTTCCTGAAAGTGTTGCATTTCGGTCTGGGGGCCTTCCAAGCCCCACCAACAGAACTCTGCACCGGGGGATGCTGTGATATTCAAAGTAAAAAAAGAAACGTTTTTAAAAAGCTGGTTTTAAAATGGGTGGTATTTCAGTGCGAAGCCGGATAAACAAGTGACAGACAACACCGTTGCCCCTCAGCTAAGATTTTATTGTATATTGAGCAGCTCATGGGGTATGCTGGCATCATGTTATGCTATGTGATTTACCCCTGCTCGGCGCTGACCACAGTTGCGGCCCCTTATATATCACTGCCTGATGTCTGCAAAGTGCATGCTACCTCCATACGGTGCCCTTACCAGTTGGACTAAGAATGTATGTGGTGATTTTTTTTTTAGCATTACTGCTCTTCTCATGTTCATGCAGATAGATAGCCAAACAGCGCAAGCTCCCTTTTTGCTTCATAGCCATGTGATGCATTTTAAAAAAGCAATATAAATTGACTCGGTATGGCACTTGTGTGATCAGCTGTTCCCGGCTGTCTTCGGCCTTCTTTTACTTCTCATTAAGATATTTTTCAGCACTTGGTGACTGATAAAGTGTGTTCTTTTAGGGGATGTGCTGGGAATATAAGTCTACTCTGGCTGCTCGTGGAACTCCGCAGATTTGCGCTGAGTTTTTCTGTAACTCCATGGACTTCCACGGAGTGAAACTCCAAGAGCTCCGACCAGGACAAATCATGACATCTCAAATGGCATCATTTATGAGAGCTCTGTGCAAGGTAGAGTGCCAAGTTACGAATGTCATAGTTGGCTAGCAAGTTTACCACAGTGTGTACAGAGGTGCGAAAATTATAACTATGTTAGAACTAAAACTGTTGCATTTTTATTGTTTGTGTAGTTTAACTTTATGTTGTATAGAAATAATAAATTACATTTTCCTAACTATAACTAAGCTTTAACCTTTGTTCTTTTCCATTGAATTTGTATGTTTTTTTATTTTATTAAAAAAATGCTCTCTCACATAATGGTTGTTGCTGGTATTTAGTAGTATTAGGCGGTGTTTATAGACCAGTTGGTGTTACTTTCCAACAGTCAGCAAAGTCTATATGATTGCTGATGGTATTTAGTAGTCTTAGGCTGTGTTTATAGCCCACTTAGTGTTATTAGCCAATCACATAATGCTTTACTTTGTAATGTTATTTCTTATCAAATCACCATTGGCCCCGGGGGATGGGGTCTCAGGGGCCCTTGATGGTTTGGGGAGAGGAGGCCACGTGCCCCCTTTATTTTAAACAAGCATTTGAAATGCAATAGATCCCGCATTTACGCGAGACCTATTGCATTGCAAATGGTAGGCATCACGACAACGGGAGGGAGGGCGAGCAGGGAGAAGGCACGGACAACGGGAGGGAGGGCGGGGGGAGAAGGCACGGACAACGGGAGTGCGGGGGCGAGAAGGCACGGACAACGGGAGGGAGGGTTGGCGGGGGAGAAGGCACAGACAACGGGAGGGTGGGCGGTGGGGAGAAGGCACGGACAACGGGAGAGCGGGCAGGGGGGCGAGGAGGCATGGACAACGGGAGGGAAGGGGGAGTAAAGAAGGCACCAAAGCATGTCGTGCCTGCAGTAGGAGAACCTCATTAAAGAAAATAGTGCTCACAGTCTAAATAACACGTACCATGTAACAACCGAAGTAAAGGGGCCAGTCGGCATGGGAGGTGACAAATGAAGAGGAGGCGGTACTAAGGAGAAACTAACAAGCCTATCAACGAATCAGAAGCCAGCATTTAGGACAGACAATGACACAAGCCAATGGCAAATATGGGTGGAGAGTGGGCGGAGCTTCTATTCACCTACTCCTCTACAATAAGTCTCGCAGAGCAGCGCATGCACGCTGGCTCTAGGCTCGACCTAAAAAAGGCCCCCAGGAATGGGGTACCCAGATCCACTAGTGGCTCAAGGGGGGCTGCGAGCCCCCATCTCATTAATAATAAAAAAGCTCTAGGGAATCTGGTCCTCGGGCCCTGAAAGGCTCGGGGAGGGGCCCACACGCCTCTACTCCTTATCAAAATAATATATGGGTGTCCTGGGTAGGCACCGGGACACCTACAGTAAATTATTACAAAAAAAGTGAAAAGGCTTAATCATAGTTCATTGCTCTTCCGAAGGAGCCCCCATAATACCCTGCAAGAATTTTATTTTTGATACCTTTTTTTTAGCTTAGTTGTGCCCCTAGAATAGGGAGGGGCACCACTAAGCCTTTCTTTTTAATGTTGTTGGAGCTGTATGGAATCCAGTAGCTTCCCCAAAACCATTTTTTTAAAAACACAGCCAGTCTTCTGGGTTATTAAATCCATGATCCCAGGAGATCTTACCAATTTTTTAAAGCACTCCTAGCTGGAGCTCTATGCTTTTTAGCTTGAGTACAAGGCCCTCTTGTGGTTATTTTTATGATTGCATTTTCTAGGGCAAACAATGTTAAAAGGAAGCCTCAGAAACAGGTTTGTTTCAATTTTTTTTTAAAGAAAAACAATATGTCCCATGTACCGGAAAGGGGTGCATAAGTAAAATGGTAACAACAGGAGGGTAGGTGGTGGAGGCCACGAGGGGTCAAGAACAGACACGCCCTTTGTATGGTAAACGGAGGCTCAGTATGAATACCGGAATTATCCTATAGGCTGATTGTTATAAGAGGTAATTGACTGTACTAGGGCGTTGCACGATACCAGAACAGTGATACCAAGGATCACAGCATTAGGTGGGTATGCGTTATAGGGCATAGAACGGACACAGGCACATCTTGAGAAGTGAGCAAACACAGCTAACGATAGGTAAATTAACAAAGCATACCCAAAAACGTTTTGTAACTGGGTGTGGGGCCCACCATGGTGCAGCTTGAACTTGAGTGTACTGGCTTAAACCCTTAGAGTTACCTAAGCCGTACAGAGTTCTTGTAGGGTATCGCCCAGACTATACGGTTGTGCCAGTATTCACCGCATTCACAGTATTCATGGTTATTCATAGTTTATACAGTATTCACATACAGAAGAAGATACAAGCACATCCTAAGGTAAGGACCATCAGAGACTTGTAAATCCTAAAACAGTGTAACTTGGGATGTGAGCCCACACACCGTGGGGTGTGAGTAACACCCAAAAGGGACTAAAGAACAATTTATAGTTGAGCAAAGACTCTAGTAGGGGACCTGGACTCTCCTTCAGACCCAATACATTTTTTCACCTCAAATCCAAACTTGAGCTAGAGGAAATAAACTTGTATTACTTTCTACAGATCAAAACCATCATCGTCAGACATAAACCCCTGAGAGCACCTGATCTCCCTAGCACACTGAAGAACATAGCTAATGGGGGACACACAGCTTCCAAACTCTACTCTTTTGTAACACTTACAGCTACCTCCCTCACTAAATCAATTCAAAATAATTTGGAATCTATTCTCAGGAAAACAAACACCACACATAACATGATCCTAAACTGGCCATCTACTTGGTCTAACCTGATGACTAATAAGACTACACCCTCCTTAGCACAATGTAGACTTTGAACTGCATACATAGCCAACTAAACCCCTTCTAAACTCTACAAACTTCATCTCCATCATGATTTAGACAACTGCTAGAGCTGCGGAAACGTGACAGGAGACTAACAACACATGCTCCTCAAATGCAATTTCTCTAATAAATTCTAGACTGAACTTGGAGCTACCATATCGAAGATCCTACATTTAAACTGAACCCCTAATCTCACCTCCATAGCATTGGGTGCCCTACCCCAGAAACAGCCCACTGTTCTGACAAGGAAGGACGTATTTTATGGGACATAATAGTTTCAATCGGTCTTAAAGTCATCCTGTCCGAATGGCAGGACCTCTCCAAACTTTCAGGCCATACATGGTGAGAATGGGTCCAATTTACCAGGAAGCCAGATAATTCTAAACACTTACCTGAAAACCCCTTCAAAGAAAAAGAATGGGTCAAAACTAGACCCATACATCTCTAAACACTTACCACCGTAGATGCACACACATCGTCTCCCTCCCACCCTTTCCCCAGCACCCCAAAGCACCCTCATCCTTTCTCCCCACTTTCTCTTCCCATCCACCACCCCACCCCTCCCCATCTCACCCCCTCCACTCTTCGTATTTGTCATCTCATTTCTCTTTCCCCTATCCTTCTCTATGGCCAGATACTCGTCTTGGGTAATCCATAGCATAGTACATTGCCTATATACTCACACTCGTCTCTAGCCTCTCCATAACGGTTATGATACTATGACTGTACAGCAAAAACGTGTTGTACCCCCTGCCAATCATCATACCCCAATTTCTGGTTGATCCTCATCTTCCTGCACTACTTCTGTACTCTGCTGCTTGTTTTACAAAACAAACTTGATATAAAAAAAACAATATTTCTGACTTTTGTTTTTTACATTTTTCACCTACAAAATGTCATAATAAAAACTATGTAAAAAGAGTGACAGACATTTTTCATTTAAATTTTAATAAACATTTTTATAATAATCAATAATAATAAACAATGCATTGTGTGAATTATTGAAATATACATCTGATTAGAAATATTAGTGAGTTTTGGCGAAAGATAATAGATCTGATTTCTAGATATTGACATGCTCACCCTTTGATAAAGCCAATAGGTTCACTTTTTATACTTTGGTATTACAGAATGCTGTGCATGGTGTAGGGTTGGCTTCTCGCAGCCCAGGCCCTGCGGTCAATCCCACGCCGTGCACAGGGATTGACCTCCTGAGGGAACTAGCCGCCGTCCCTGTGGCCAACCCCATGCCGCGCACGGCGAAGTTGAAGATGGATAGATTTAGGGAAGCCATCGTAGAGGTCGTGAATCAGGACATGTTTGGACCACACAAAAATGAAACAAAGTTCCATTTCAATGCATTCCCCAACACTGATATATTCACCAATATATGTTCTATTTACATTGTACATACTTTTGCTTGCACTGCCTACATGCTGGGTGATCTAAAAATGGATGTGTGTACCAGCACACACATGGCTGTGCTGTGGGGGTGGGGGGCATGGTCTGTATTCTCCACCTCTCTATACTTTAAACTAGCAAGGCTTCATACTGTCGAGGGGACAGGTACCACGGAAGAACATGGCATAAACTTCAGATGCTGGAAGCCGACATCTTTGTTGGACGCTTGAATATTATCTGTTATTCTCTGCAGCTGCTTTGCATCTGACTCACACTTACCCCACTTACCCCATGAGCATCTCCAAGCTGGAATGGCACCTCGCGATGGGATGCCTGGTAGGGCAAGATTGTGGGGTTAGGGTGTTCTAAATAATCGAAATCTTGATCTAACTCACCCTGCTCACATTTCAAGCTTTCATTTCGGGCCTTTCACCTCCGAGCCCAGGATGCTGCCCGCCAGCTTCCTGCTACGGGATGTACGGTGTGGTAGCTGCCCTATGAAAGCTGTACTGTGGAAGCTGTACTATGAAAGCTGTACTGTGGAAGCTGGACGTGGGGCTTTGGTATCTGTCGCCAGAAGAGGACGGGGAGTGGAAACATTTGCCACCAAACTGCATTGCTAAATAACAAAAAATGGCTACTGCAAGTTTTCTATTTTTAATTGCTCACAATCATTGTAATAACTAGAGTATTGAGAGGGTAAAAGAGAGGTGAATCACAAAAAATGCATGCATTACTTTGGCCAGATATGGTCTAAATACTGCGAATGCTTTCCGTAGGGGGTGTGCTGGCAGCAGCCGGGCACATAGGCGGTCATGCAGGCCCAATAAGGGCCGTCTTTGCATAGTGTAATACCTCCCCATTCCCTGAGCGCGGCAGTATTGCTTGGAGCGGAGGCTGCATCTTACTCCTGTGTTTATCTCACAAACCTCCGGCTGGCTCAACGAGCAGCAACCGCTGACGTAAAACACGGATGCAACAGCAGCGTGCGCAGCTGGCACCGCCTTCGAAAGGCTGGAGGTGGGACACGCATATTGAACCTCACGGTTATTTATTTTTATGAAGACTCCCTACTACTTTTTAGCGTGCTTTATGGGTACTTTCTTGGCTCCATGTGTCCCCGCTCTGCGATCTGTAATCGCCGTCTTTTATGTTTATTATTTCAAAATGATCGTCAGTTAAACATCAATCACAAACCAAGAGGCCGTGAGGAGCTACATGGAATGTGTGGAGGGGGGGACCACATGGAAGCTGGGATTGGAGCCACTTGTCTGGATATTATTACCATCATAAAGCCAGCTCTGCGATGTGTAACAGCCTCACAACGCGCAGTGATAGCGCATGGACTGCATCACAGGAGTTAGACGGGGCCAGCCAGCAATCTGTGGAGAAAATCAAGCATTGGCCACTCAGCGGTAAGAGTGAGAGCGTTCATTCCTTTTCGTATTTTCGAACTCAAACCCAAAGGCAGCCATCATCTTGGAAACATGTTTGATTTTTTCAGGGCGGTCTAGAAAAGGCCATTCTCACACATGGAGGAGAAGACGGAGAGCAGTCTGACATTTGAACCCATCCTGGTGGCCACCATGGCACCATTAAATCTCAGATGCTCTTCCCCACGCCTCTTATGATATGACCTGATCAGGGATGTTGATGTGGGCAGTATTCCAGTTCATTCACTAACAGGCCCGGAGGTCTGTCCCACCTAATAAGATGCAAGAATAACACGACTTGTTTCTTGGCCTCTCTGTGGCTCCAGTCTTAGATCACTGCTTCATTAAAAGCTGCCAGGGCAAGCTTCACCAACAAGTGACATGCCCAATATCCGCAACAAGTACAGATGAGAATAAAGAACCAAGATGAGAATCCTAAAACACAGATGCTTTCTCTATGCCAGCCTCGGGGCCGTCACTTCACAGTAACATAGGCGCACATGCATCAAGGTAGGCTTTTGCGATTCCTCAATTGCGGTTATTAAGGAATCGCAATTATGGAATCGCAAAAGCCTATGCATGTAGGAATCGCTAAAAAAATAGCGATTCCTACACATTCCTTAATAGCGACTCGCAAATTGCGAGTCGCAATTAAGGAATGGCTTCCCATTCATTCCTATGGGCCTACAGGCCCATAGGAATGAATGGGAATTGCATGCGCAATTTGCGAGTACCCAATAGTTACTCGCAAATTGCGCATGCAATTTCAATGGTGCAAGGGTACCAAAAGGACACCCTGTTGCATCCCTGAAATATGCATGTGTGCAGATGTTGCGCACACACATGCCCCAAGGGCATGTGTGTGTGTAACATAGAACTTTGAAAAATGCACTTTAGTGCATTTTTCAAAGTTTTTGCAAATTGCCATCAATTTCAAATTGTGGGAATTTGCGACCCCTAATAGCGAAATCGCTATTTGCGATTGCATCATGCATTGCATTTAGGGAATCGCAATTTGCGATTCCCTACATGCAATCGCAATTTAAGTAATCGCTATTTTAGCGATTACTTAAATTGCGATTTTTTGCATTTGGGATGATGCATCCCAAATGCAAAAATACTGATCGCAAAGGGGCAGATTCTGCGAATCTGCCCGTTTGCGGACGGTTTTTCGGTTGATGCATGGGGCTCATAGACCTTTAAACCAGAATTGGCTTAAATAAAGGTTTCATATATTTACCTGAAAGATGGATTGATACCTACATTCCTGGACATATTTAATGAAGATAAATCAATAAATCAGAACAATTTAAGACTGGCATGACTGTTCAGCAGACACATGATGTTTTCTTACAGCATGAAAGCAACCACATCGAGACCGTTGACATTACCGCCAGTGCAAAGTGACATCTAGTACAGACCAGAGACTCCCAGCATGATCTGATGAGAGTGGTGAAAAATATATCCCATTGAGGAAGCCATCAGCCATGCGAAGTGATATCACATCGAGAGGCCATTAAGTAATATTCAAGATATGACGCCCTGGGTAACAACACATGTGACATCACTTACAGAGCCCATTAACTAATATTGAAGGAAGCCAAGCAACTTTAACATCAGGGTGGCATCACTTACAGAGCCCATGATCAAATATTCACAGTAAGAAGCCCGCTCACATACAAAAATGAAATCACCTAAAGAGCACACTCACCAATAATGATGACAGGGTGTCATTTCTAGCACCAGGAGTGACAGGATGATGTAACGTGATGTGCATAACAGAAGGCGATTATGTAGTGCCTTGCCATGCCTGTATGAGCAATGGATGGATTTGCTGTGGAATGCTGAGCGCGGATGTAGTGGGAATGTGATTATTTATGGAATGTTAGGATTTGTGTTTGGGGTTACCTTGCACTTGGTGACACCTGGAGGTAGGATGAAGCCCGTCACGAGGTCAGATGATGATGCTGTAACTAAACGCTTCACATATAATGAACTACTCATACTAAAATATCTTCAGAGCCATATGTGTGTAGGCCCTGCTCTTCAACTACAACAGATCGCTTACTAACATCTATGATGTGAAATATTTCCCAGCATAGAAGTGCATCACATGGTTCAGCTTCTAACTAACTTAGGATTGTCACTGCCACTCCTTTTACCTTCTTTTCTACCCTCACTGTCAACTGCACTCCTTATAGCGAGAAATGCCATGAAAGGAATGAAGAACTTCAAAATGAGAAACTGGAAGTCAACATAAGAGTTTCATAGTGCACTTGAAATTGTAATGGTCCCTCCTAGAAAGTATTCTGGGAGCCTCACCAGCCGTAAGGGAAATGTAAACCCCCCCCTGTAGCCTCAAGTCACTGCCGCTACCCCAGTCTCCTCTTTCCAAAGCTGTGCGTGGGCTTCATGCAGTCAGAACAGTGCCAGGCCATGTAAATCCAGTTTCCTCTCAGTAAGAAGTAGGTCCTAGTATGCACAGGATCCCAACATCTATGATAAGGCTGGGAATGTGCGGGTTGCTAGCTCCCACCTTCTTCTGCATATGCAGCCATCCTGCCTTGAGTCGTACCTCATGCTAGTGAAATCCTGGACAACAAAGGGGTTCGGTTAGCCAAACAGATTGTCATCTACCACATTCCAGCACCAGCCCCTGCAAACCTCTGTGACTGGATCAGGGCCAAGTAAGACTCTACTTTACATATATTGTAGCAGTATGGGGCACAGAGTGATTGCTTACATTCATGGGCATCTAATAGAGGTTGGGTGGACCTGACAGTAGGTCTGAGGAGATGAGGCAGAAAGGAGCTTGGTAATAGAATTGTTTGGCATTTTGGGAGGTTCTTCGGAGAAAGAATATCCACTGCAGGGGTTTCGCTCCTCGGGACTTGCTACCCCTTAGACTATTGCTATATTGCTGGGGAGTGCATGAGAAGAAAAAGGTTATTGTCAGCTGGTAGGCTGACACCTGACACACAACATCCCTCTGGCTGACAGGTCACTGACCGGTCTTCCTTACTATTCAGTCTCCATGGCCAATGTCTGCCAGTGTTAGGAACCCGAAACTTGCCAAAGGCCTCTACTTAAGACATATTTAATTTTGTGAGAGTAACAGAAGGTAAGGACTTTTTCCACGAGGCTGGTTATATGTTTTGTGGGATACAGAGAAAGTTCTGGAGTAAGATTTGAACTCCTTATCTGGATAATTTTTTTATGAGTCTTCCATTGGGGATCATGACTGTTTGCTGCGAAATGAACTGTAGTGGTATTTAGCTCCAAATTCGTAACTTCATGGTATACTACAGCCCAAAGACTGTATCCATTTGCTGCAGCCATCTGCCACACCACTCGGCTTGTTCAAACCCCAGCCTCATCGTCACCAAAGGGGTCCAGCTCCCGGGTCAAGATGTACCTCTGCAATCACAGGCATTATCATTAGTGAGGATGACAGCTTGGCCAACTTGGTTCTATTTGTGTCCATCCATTCTACTGCATGGTCTCTCATGATGCTCAACCAACCATTTTCAAACATCATTATCATCTCTTTATCTTCAGCAACAGTCTATGAATACTACACGGTCACACCCCTATATCAAGTTTGCTAGAAGACCTCTGCATTTTGGTACTTTTCAAAATGCCCTCTGTGAGGTTGGGTTCATTGGATCTGTTCTGTATTAAAGGACTATCCCAGCATGTTGTCCAATGGGCCATAGAAATAAAGCATGTGTCCATTATTTCCTCTTTAACCTCATAAGTTCAGTCTAGGTGCCTGCAGTACTAAATTTTATCAGGCAATCGTATGCAAATGCGACGGCATCAGTGCGTTATACCAAAACTGGAGATTGTACACGTTCTTTTAAAAATCGCCAGGGGAGTAAGGCAGGGCTGTGTATTGGCCCCATTTCTCTTTTCCTTATACACAAATGGAGTTGAAAAAGCACCCACAGTGGTCACTCGGGACGTCCCCCTCTTTGAAAATCAAATGCTACCAATATTGACTTATTCGGACGACGCAGTGCTAATTGCCAGAACGGGGACTGGGTTACAAAGGTTGATAACCGCGTATGTTTCTTTTATGGATTCACTACAATTGAAAGTGAACCAAACCAAGTCCTTTGTAATAGTAGCTGGGGCTACAAAAAAAGAATAAGTGCCGTACTTCCATGCGGATGCAGAAAGAATTGAGGTAGTGGATTCTTTCCCCTACTTGGGCATCCTTTTTGATAAAGACCTGTCATGGGCGAAATTGATGGAAGGAAGAAAGATGGAGAGGGGTATTATCGCTGTAAAATCCTTTGCTAGAAAATTGGGTGCTAAACCCTTATTACCGATAAAAAACATCTATCAGGCCAGAGTAAAAGCAGCAGCGACCTATGGCGCTGGGGTCTGGTAGCACCGACACCACTGCAAATTATTGAGAATACATTTTTTAAATCTGTAGTGGGTCTCCCTCTTTTACAAACGGTATCTTACATACGGAATTGGGCTTGCCCTATATCTCAGATTATACACAATTAGCCCCACTTCTCCTCTGGCATTCTATCTGGAGGAGAGATACAGTGCCACTCACTCATTCAATAATAAGGAGTTGCCTAGCTATGGATAAGTGGAAGAGGTCTAGGTGGCTTAGTTATGTAGAGTCAGCATTAAGGGAGATTGGTCTCCACGAACCTTTTAAAGATCCTCTGGTCTGTAAGAAGGTCTCTAAACAGAAGGTTAGTGACATGTTCATGCTGATGTCTGAGTACAAGCGTAAGGAACACTATAAAGAGAAACACGCTGTCCGGGCATATTGCCTTAACCCACCATTAACAGAGGCGGGGTTCTCTTACTTAGTGAATGTAAATAGGTTGCAACACAGATTCATATTTCTGAGGTTTCGCACCAACCTGATTCCCCTCATGTTAGGTTATCCTGAAAAACATACAATCATTCTGATTTAAGTGCATGCCCATGTGATAATTTATCACTACAAACTGAACTGCACCTAGTTCTATTCTGCAGGCTATATGAGAATGAAAGGAATGTCTACCTCAAACCAATTTTAAAGAAAACGAATTTTAAGCAGTGCCGGGTAGCACTATATTTTCTAAAAACACTACCTGACCCTTTGGTTTGTTATTCAGTTGCGTCATTCTTATGGGCCTGCATGAGGAAGAGGAAGGGGATGGCGTAAAGATCATTGAGACTGCTAAATAACAACACAAGTACTTAGACTTAGCATATGAAATGATTTTTAACGTTTTTAATCCATTTTTGTCTTTATTCTAGAATTGTGCTGAAATATTTGTAATTTTAAATAGAATTCTGTAATAATTTTATGATGATGTATTTATGTGTGCTTTTATGATCATTCTTAACTTGATCGAATAAAGATGAATTGAATTGAAAACATCATTATCATCTCTTTATCTTCAGCAACAGTCTATGAATACTACACGGTCACACCCCTATATCAAGTTTGCTAGAAGACCTCTGCATTTTGGTACTTTTCAAAATGCCCTCTGTGAGGTTGGGTTCATTGGATCTGTTCTGTATTAAAGGACTATCCCAGCATGTTGTCCAATGGGCCATAGAAATAAAGCATGTGTCCATTATTTCCTCTTTAACCTCATAAGTTCAGTCTAGGTGCCTGCAGTACGTGGAACATGCAATAAAAGATCCTCTAAAGATTCCATGGCTTCTATAGACAAGCACTGGCAAAGCCAATAGGTTTCGCCTATGCATGACCTTACCAGACACTGTCAATGTGTAAAGAAGCATATATAGGCTTCGGTTAATTGCCTGATGCCCCCCAGTAATAGTTTTTGTTATTTACAGTCTATTGCAAGAACTATTTAATTCTGGGATTTAAGTTGCTGTTTTGCAAAATTGACTGTGGTTACTTACAGTGTGCAGTACGAGGGCGAGGTGTTTTTCTTCTGGCAGAAACCCACGTAGAATGCTACTCAGCTGTCCTACTACCTTTCCAGTGTAGTATGTAGCCACTGCCTACTTAGTAAATAAAAAAGATTGGGGATCCCTATTACCAAAGCTTCATTGGTGGTGCCTTATTTCTGTACATCACTTCACTCATCGAAACTCAGGATACTTGGTCCTCACTACCGCCGTCATCACTGTGTGTGGCAACCCAGTGCTTCCTGCCACTTTGAAGATTTTCAGGGTGTTCTTACCTCGCTATGGACATTCTCTTGCAAGCAAAGGAATAGTTTCTAGTTCAAGTAAAGACAACTGGGTCTGAAACCCCTTTTATTGTTTGTGAAGGATCAGTTCAATAAAAACCCATCCAGATTATACCATCGTTGGTCAACACATCTAAGCATTTTACTTTGAATATTCATTGTTTTTTAAGGTCCTCTCATGATTCCCTACTTGTGTTGGTGTCTGTGTAGGCAACAACAGGTACCTCCATAGGTAGACCAGGACGGTCTAGGTTGGAGGTCGAATTAAGTGGGCTTAACAGGAACTTGATCCTGTGGGCTCATGTAAATTCCGTGATTTCCTTTGAAGAATTCTTCCATCACACTGGACTTGATGAAGGTAATTCAGGTCGGCAATATATGGTCTTCAAGAGGCGGCTGAGACACTGGGTTCTGTGGAGGAGGTGGAAAAGGGAGTTTACGATTCACTACAGAAGGAGGAAGCACCACAGGCACAGCCCTAATGTTTGAGTAGAGAAGTATTATGATGAAGAACAACTGGCAGTATGGAAACTCAACATTATAAATAAACTTGGTCCTCGGGGAAAGATAGAGCTGTTTGAGGTATCGGATGCCTTGAGTACAGTACTGTAGGAGCCACTGGCAGAGGTAATCTAATTCTTCTGGGGAGGATGGAGAAATGATAGAGTATCCTCCTGAATGTCGACATTTCCTTCTGCAACTTCACACACAGAGACTAAACATTTGGGAATCTACCACCACAGCAGGAGAAGTATCAGTTAGATCTTCATGTAGTCCAAACACCCATTCATCCCATTAGAACCCAAAAGGACCAGAAAATGGACTCTGATAAGAACTTGACAATGGCCAATATGGAAAATCTACATTCTACCAGAGCCCAAAATCTGTGCTCTTGCCTACCATGGGCCAAATGAGAATGGAACCATCCAAAACACTGTAAGGCTAATTAGGTGTCCCAGTGGGGCCAAAAGGGCAGATCTATCAATCACAGACATAACTTCAGCAGTGGAAGCAGATCTGAATTTATTGTGTGCAGCCCCTAATTGGTAGAGGTGAACTCATGGCAAAACATGATGTCTCAAGATGATCACACTCTTTGTGAGGCAATGTGTGTGTGTGTGTGATATCTTTAACTATGGTACTCAGTTCTGAGCGCAAGCTAAACTAGAGCATCATCTGTGCTTTGAAGAGGTGCCAGATATGGAGCAGGCATTCACTCAAGTATTTAGTGCCACAATAGACCGAGTGTTTCTTCATTCAGAACTGCACATCTAATAACCATCTGGTGGTATTCTAAGTCAGCACACTGGAACAAGGCCAGTTTAAGTCCAGCAAAGCACCATGAACCAGAGACTCTGTTGTTAGAAAAGACAGTCTTTCATCACATCAACAAGAAATGACACAAACGCGGTAGGGGTCTGGTCTGGAAGGCCTGCACTGGAGACCACACATTACCACAAAAAAGGAGTTGCTAGGAAAAAGCATAATGCTTTCCTTTTCTTTTAATTAAAATACGTTTTTGACTTCCTTTGGAGGACAGACACTAAAGATATATGCCTAAAATTACAAAGGTTTTGTGGTGTAATACATCGTCATGGGCCCCTCTACAAACGCGTCACAGAAACACAATGATCTTGGGTTGGCTGGGGGTTCAAGCGACTAGGTTACACAACTGCAAAACCTCTAATGCAACCTAGTTTAAAGAAAACTATACCTGAAGCACATATGCAAAGAAAAGCCTTCACCCAAAGCACTGTAAGCATGATGAGAGCCCGCTTCCAAAAAATAATAACTGCACGTGTGACAAACTTTCCATTTAGTGAAAAGTGACATATTTTGGAGTCAAGTGTGAGCACAAGGGAAAAAACGGCAAGAGAGCACTCTGGGCCTAGAAGAAAATAGAGAGATGACTAAATAATAGACGAGTCAGAATGTGCAATAGTTGTGCCTGAACTGAGGCTGAACAAAGTGAGAACCAGCAGGTGTGTTTGTTGAAGGGCCCTGTGCGTGGGGTGGACTGTGCATAAAGTATGTCTCCTCTCCCGGCATTACGGAATGATGCTAAGTCCAGAGAGGGGGCTATGTCATAGAAGTAAAGCATGTGCCCATTATTTCCTCTTTAACCTCTTAAATTCAGTCTAGGCACTTGCAGCTCATGGAACATGCAATAAAAGATCATCTAAAGATTCCATGGCTTCTATAGACAAGCATTGACAAAGCCAATAGGATCTCGCCTATGCAAGAGCTATTGGCAAACCAATGTGTTTTACCTACGTTATACACCAGCGTGGCTTTTGTTCAGCATGGCTAAAAGTTAGTGGCATAGAGGAGAGTGGCGTGGAATGTAGTAGAGTGGAATGGTGAAGAATGGATTAGAGTGTCGTAGAGTGGAGTGGCATAGAGTGTCGTGTATTGGAGTGGCATACAGTGGAGTCGTGTAGAGTGGCATACAGTGGAGTCGTGTAGAATGGCGTGCAGTGTAGTGGCGTAGAGTATTGTGGACTGGTATAGAGCGCATTGGCATGGACTGTTGCAGAGTATAGTGGCGAAGAGTACCTTGGCACAGAGTGCAGTAGTGCAGAGTAGAGAGGCGTAGAGTTCAGTGGCAGAGAGTGCAGTGTTGCAGAGTATAGTGCTGTAGAGTGCAGTGGTACAGAGTAGAATGTAGAGGCATAGAGTGCAGTTGTGTAGAATGCAGGGGTTTAGAGTGCAGTGGTTTAGAGTAGAGAGGCGTAGAGTGTATTCGCATAGATTGGACTGGCACAGTGTAAAGTAGAGTGGCGTACAGTGCAGTGGCATAGAGTAGATTGTTTCAGATTTAAGTGGTTTTAAATGGAGTGGTGTTGGGTAGAGTGAAGTGGTGTAGAGTGGCATAGAGTCTAATGGCATAGAGTAAAGTACTGTAGAGTGCAGTGGCAAGAGTGCAATGGTGAAGAGGAGACTAGATTGGCATACAGTGGACTGGCGTGGAGTTGAGTGTTACAGAGTAAAGTGCATTGGCGTATTGACATAGAGTGGAGTGGCGTAGAGTGCAATGTTGCAGAATGGCGTAGATTGGAGTGAAGTAGAGTGCAGTTGTGCAGACTAGGTTGGAATGGCCTAGACTGATGTAGAGTGCAGTGGAGCACAATGCAGTGGTGTAGAGTAGAGTGGCATAGAGCGCATTGGCATAGATTAGAGTGGTGTAAAGTAGAGAGGTATAGAGTAAAGTGGCATAGAGTGGAGTGGTGCAGTGTGGGGTAGTGTGCAGTGGCATGGAGTGGTGTCAAATGGAGTGGTGCAGAATAGAGTGCAGTGGTATGGAGTGGTGCAGAGTAGAGTGGAGTGGCGTAGAGTGGAGTATGCATGGTGTGGTAGCACACTGCCATTACAGACAACACATTTTCAATTGAAATAACCATTACATTTCATAAACATACAGTTTTACTCATAAGACAATACAGCGCACAAACAATAATGTGTGGAAATGCCATCACCTACTGATTTGGTAAGTTTTGATCATATTAAAGTATTTGTTTACACAACACCAGAATTACCAAAAAATGTACTTCATTTGTACGTTCCAAATCCTGAAATATTCTGAAATTCTTGCACAGTTCATTTAAATGTTGTTGTGTGCTAGAATAAAACCTTTTCCTACCCCCATTATCCAGCAAGATTGTCATGTTAATTCTCTCACTTTAAAGTCTGTGAAAGAAAAGTAAACAAAAAGCTCTCTTGGAAGACCGAGCTGTTAGAATACAAGAGGAGTTGGTGTAAAAAAGGCTTTGCGTCCTTGGGAGGGACAAACTCACCCTGGAATCCCTAAAACAAATAAAGGCAGCAAATAGAAACCCAGAAAATGTGAGTTACAAACCACAAAGCCAGTTGTAAGGAACAGGCAGCATGCATTCCCAGGGAAGCTTGCTGAATGTCCCCAAAATGTCTTGGTAGGCTACGACCTAAAAATATCTTGTGTTCCTATTGCGAGAAGACTTGACCCGACAGTTAGGGCTAGACTATTCCTATAGAAGCAGGATCAATCCTGATTTGTACATGAGTAGTCTGTCAGGAGTGGTAGAGTGGGCCAAAAAACATGAACCAAAATGTGCCCCAGTGACTGAGATTAATTCAAGCTTTCCAGCATCACCTTTTAGGTCATGCCCAGGCAGCGCTTGTGCTGTCTCTTCCAGACATGCTGTATTCAGGTATGGACTTTCAGCTACGCCCATCTTTACAATTGGCTCCTCTTCCTGTCCTTTGAAAATTGATGGCTTTTGATTCGTGGATAGGCTTAGTAGTCCCTCCTTAGTACCTCCCTCTCTTCTGTTGTTTCCTCCCATGAGATAGCCCCTCTTACATGTGTCCTTACTCTGTAGCTTTCATTAGCAGTTAGGGAGCACTATTTACTTGATTAATGTCTTGCTGAAGCAGGCACGATGCTGTCAGAGCGCATAGCAATGGCGGACACTTCTTTCATATCCAGCCCCACACAGTACTGCGTCTTTAAAGCAGCGCTTTAGCAATGGAGTAAACAGACGTGAGATACCGGTGGCATCCCCCCCGCCCCCTCCCCCTCCACTTGGATTTTCAATATTCATGTTTTTTTAAAGCAGCACATCACCCTGTGCCCCAGCAATGGCGGCAGCTTATTTTTTTTATTTGCAGCGCGCCATACGCGCTTTCACTTTAACAATGGTGGCCGCGCACCTTTCTTTTGTTCTTCGTGGCTCGCAGTATTCAACGCAGTATTCAACTTGTTCACTATGGAAATGGCCTTTAGGCCTGTTAACTTTACGTTTCTTGCATTGCGCTGTGCTATTTTTGATGTATAGTGATTTATAGAAATAATCATAAATAAGGGAGAAATGGCATAGCATGGCATCTTACTTATATACTTGCGGTATATGAGCGATAAGGTTCCATCGTTACTATAACAAGATCCTGCAATTTGGTGAGAACACTGTTGTGAAGCACGCACTATTTATTTCCTGGTTTATCTGAGTTATTGTTGAAAGCTTGCGCATGCGTGGCTTTTCACATCAAACAACTTTTGTAATTTCTTTGTTATTAATTTCATTTTCGTAAAAATTAATATTATGCACAATCTTTTAATTTTTAAACTTTATTGGTTAATGCTACCTATTGGAGCTTACCAGCTCGTTATCATATGGATAAACCTTACGGGTAGTCTGTTCTCCATTTTCATTCAGATTAACGCTATTTCAGACGCCGTCTTCACTCCTGCAATTCCTTGTTGGTTGCACAGCAGTATGTTACTGGACCTTGAGATAAATTGATTTCCCCGGTAAAGCTGACAGCGATTTAAATATCATGTACTGTCATTTTTGTAGTTGGGTTATTTCTATCACAATCAATTTATACATTTTTGACCTTTTTTTAGGGGTTTCAATTATAAGTTGCCTGATATTTAGACTCATACACGGAATGACATTTTTCCTGAACCACTGTAATCTCCGGTACATGTGGCGATATGGGAACTTTGTTCTCAGGCTATAGGGCACAGGTTATATTGTAGAATCTGCTACTGTGACTCTGCGGAAACTCTGTAGTGCTATCACTGTTCCACCTGAGACAACTTCCAACTCTACCGTATTCATGGATTCTTCACTGTCCCCCTGTATGCTGTCCTTTCCTCTCCTTTCCTGTTGACAGATGCCCATCTGAGAGGATTTTCTTAAAAGCTGATACATTTCTAGTGACAGTTTATTCCCTCTTTTCATGGAGACCATTGTCCCCTTTTTATCAGTGAGTATTTAAAGTGCTTGCTCGTACGGCATCACAAATTTGCTACTAAGATGCTGGTCTTTAACCATCACTCTATCACCAATGTGTATTTCCAGGTTCATGGTCCTTCATTTCCTTGTGGCACTCTCATTGTTGAATTTGCATCTCCCATGATTGTGCTTATAATCAGTCCCTTGTGTGAACCAAACTAGGGCAGTCGACATGGTTTCCCTAGGAGCTCTCCCAAGCAACACGATTCCTGGCGAGCACTTGCTCGTGCAAGTACATTACACACCACACAATTCCACCCCACACAATTCCACAACTAACAATTTCAATTCAACAACATAATTCCACCCCACACCACATACATCTGCTCCACCCCAAACAAAAACACATGGGTAAAAAACATTGTCATTACAACGCCAACAGCTCAAACTCTTGCAAATGCGAGACCTATTGCATTGCAAATGCTTGTTTTTTTTGTCATTATTAAAAGCTGATACATTTGTCATTATTAAGGTTGCGACAACACGGTTCTAATCTTGCCAACTTTTTTATGAATTGCAATTTCCAAACTGTAGCTTGTTTTTTTAATAATGTGTAGAAAATTGGGCTTGTCAATTCTACTTGCTCTCTAATGATTATGTCTTAGATTTTTTTGTATTATGGCTTTTCTCGTTTTATAAAAACACCAAATAAACTATTGTATTGTACATTTTAATAGCAAGAAAATATTTGATCTAGTAGATGTTCTGTCTTTCCACAGGACTGTTTCAAAATCTTGAGGGCACAGTCTTACAGGTATCCTTTTACCATAGAGGCGGCTGATATCACTTTCCAGAATAAAATGGTAATGCGGACGAAAGTCAGAGACAGTGAAGACTGCCGTAGGTTGGAATTTACGGCACAGAAAAGGGCGTAGGCAGAACCCAACAAAAACAAGCAGAACCTACCTCGATGTTTTGTGAGATCACGTGTTGCGGAGGGCAGCGGGCTGTACGTCATCTCGGGGGACTGCGACACAGCGTCATTCGACTCCTGCATGAGGAAAGACAAGCATTGACAAGTTAACAAGAACGCTACAAAATCCATACAGATACTGTACTTTCCAAAGTGGTAGGCTCCAAGTCCTTTTCCTTTTATTTGTAAGATCTTTCTGCAGCATTTTTAGGGCTTTGAGCATTATGTGCGCTCCAACCAGTTATTGGTACATATTTGGCATTATAGCGCCACATTAAAATGTACGATTCAAATGCTTCAGACCTCCTTGTCCTGAGTGACCAACAGACCATATGCTCTTTGTCCGTCCCATCCACCAAAAAAAACAATGAATGTCAGGGAGTAGCTTAAAGGGGGGGAGGTTTGGGTGTTACGCCCTGGCGTGGGTGGCACAGGTAAGAGCGGTAGGGCAGGGCGCAGGCAGGGCGGGGTGGGGAGAGGGAAGTCAAAATACAACGGGATACGTAAAATTAAATAAAAAATAAATAAAACCATTTACCTTGCGGTCGCCGCATCGCCGAGGCAATGCGGCGAGCACAAGGTAAGTGGTTTTATTTATTTTTTAATTTAATTTTCCCTATCCTGTCGTTTGTCAACTACCCCCGCACCCAGCCCCGCTCACCCCCGCCCCACCGCTCTTACCTACACCGGACTGCATGGTTACGTCCCCCTAATAAATGTATTCTGTAACAAATAGTTGGATACAGGTGCTTTACGTCGGGTATGGTGAGGTGTTTGTCGGATTTCACTTGGGAATTTTAAAGACATATGCAGACAAACATACATACACACTCACTCTTGTCCTATCTCTCTTAAAAGTCTTAAAAATGGTTACTTTACAAAATACTGAGTTTTAAGTACCCCCACAATCCACTTTCCTACTGCTCCTTGAGCCCCCCTCTTGTCCTGCTTCTCATATATTGTTTTTTAACCAGCGTGATTGTTGGGAAATGTGAAGCTCGCCCCACCTCCCCAATCTTACTGACCAAGCTACGCCCTTTATGAATGTCTTTGGCGAGGTACAGTGCAAGCCCCGAGCATGAGGCAGCATCGTACTGTTTAACCCACAGATGCTTCTGCTCCCATGGTAGAGACAAACAATGCAGTGACCACAGTTTCTCAGAGGCAGATACAGGCCCCTTCAAGACCCAAGCCACTGCAACGTTCTGCCTGGTCACTAGCTATCCTTGCTATGCTAGTGCCCGTCAACTCTTGGACAAAAGCGACTGACATACTATGACTGGTAAACAGGTGTGCTGCTTCAGCTTGTATCTGTCTGTTCCCCCATGTGCCTTGGCCAATTTCATACTCATTCTGGCAGTCACAGTTGCACCAATGTCTGACTAAACCAGTACTCAAGGGACTTGAAGTTGCTGCAAGCCTGCAATGCCTGAACACAAGATAAACAACGAACATTTACCTCCAAGAGGCATATTTCCTGTGAGGTCTCTTCTGTCATCTGCAAATCTATGGTGTACGTGCAATCTCCAGCCATGTCTTCACTCTCACTATGGTTATTGACCTATTTCTCCTTTCCAGTAGTGGCCGCCAAGCTATGGAACTTCCTACCTACTTTCATCTCCCATGTGGGCTCCTATCCGTTTTTTTAAAAACATCGGAAAACCTGGCTTTTTTCATCCTACGTTGTTCCCTGTGCGCTTCCATCCTGTCTCCTCTTTGTCTGCTATAGAGCCTTGACACCCTCTGGAATAAGCGCGCTGTAAAAGTGATATCCTATCCTATAAGTGATATCCTATCCTATTTCTGTGCCTCTCTTTTCGGGGGTATGCTACTAGATCTCCCACCATCAAATGTTCCTCATAACTTCGATAATTTTACTCCTCAAATATATTGATTTACATTTTCTACTCCTCTTCTTTTTAACCTGTTTTTCTCCTTTGTTGCTCATTTGCCTTCACCCATTTTATTGAGTTTTTGGTTTTTTTGTACTCTTCCTTTTAGAGTAACTCTCCATATCTTCATTTTTCCTCTTAACTTCTCTTCTTTTTTCCATTATCTTTCCTGACCCATTTTATTTGGGCTTTCTCATTACTTTTCTTTTCCATTTTTTTCTCGAAAAGGGGACACCTCATCTTGCCTTTATCTCTTCATACCTTTTTCCTGCTATTTTCTTTGTGCTGATCCTGTCTTGCCCAATTTAGTTTTAAGAGTTTAGGTTTTTTTTTGTGCATGGAATGTTTGAATATTTTGATTTTATTTTCAGAAATAAAACTTCAGAAACAATAAATTAGAGAGTGAAAAAGTTGAACTGTTTGGATGATAGCATTCCAAACACATAAGCTGATTCTATCCACACATCTGTCATTCTGTTAATAAAAACTTGCTTAGGTTGCTCCTGAGCCTTCTCTGGTAGCCTTATTACTTTGACCCTTGTTCTTGAGACACATCTCTAATGATAAATGCCCACTTACCCTGCATATACAGAGACCGAAAACACTGAAATGTCCACTATATCCTTTGTCTTCCGCCCCCCTTCAAGACTTTCAGAAGCCTCTGCCCAAGATAGGCTACATCCTGGGAGCTGCCCGCTTCACCGTCTCAAATCTATCATCATCCTGTTGAAAATGTGGTCTACTGGCCTGCCAAAAACACAGCAAGTGAGGGTTCATCAATTGCATCTGTGGTAACAGCACCCCATTACTTTCAGCTTGCTTTAGGTACCGCTATTAATTAGCTTGTCACTATGTTCATGTGGTTACAGATCCAAACTACATTTGTGTTACATTCATGTTATCACAACACAACAGGGTGATGGATAGAATACTTGAATTAATTCCAGCTGCTTGCATTCCCTCGGGGCTGCACTCCAGTCCATTGTTTTTCACCTACTATACCATTCTAAACAAAGGCCCATCTTATGCAAATCAGTACCAAGCCTGCTCATCATGGGAACAGTCTGTCACATACTTCCTGGCGAGTGCCCCTCCAGAAGGGACCACAACCAACGCCAAAGCGGTTTTGACCTATTTAAATCATGGGTCCCCTGCTTACTTTGCCCCTATAATCAAGCTACACCAGACTGATGGGCCCGAATCAGGGTGAAACCAGTCCTGAATTGCTTGTGCTTTGGTTCTGAAAGGACCTGACTTGGTAGTTTGGGCTGGACTGTTCCTACTGGAGCAGGGCCAAGGCTGATTTGCATATAGCTGGGTCTAATCTGAGGTGGCATGGTGAGCAAAATAATGATGGATTAGGATGCAGCTGAGTAACTAACAAGGGCTGAGATTAATTAAAGCATTCTATCCATCACAGTTTTTTTTACTTTAGTGCAATGTGCACTTTGTCCTCTTCCTTTGCAAGGAGTTGCAATATCTCGCATGTGTGAGATCCCTCTAACAACCAGAATGGGATGGTTGATAGGCAGATTAATATTTATATCGATGGAGAGACTTCGGAATGTTGTTTGTTAAGACTTTTTTAGTAAAAAGAAATCAGTTTTTTTTGGGATCAGGAAGTTTTGTATTTGTAGTGGAATAAGTGTTTTCAGATGTTTATTTAGCAAAAGCAGTAACGGTTCAGGTTTGGTGAGTTTGATCTAGTGGTTTGGTAAATCGTTATTGAAAAAAAAGGAGATAAGTGGGTAATCATCCATGGAGCCTGAGGTGGTAGAACAAGATAACTGAGAGGAAATCCCACAAACAGAAGTAAAGGATGCAGTAAAAAAGCTATTAATATGTCATTAGAAAAACGTACATGAGGAGAGGAAGAGTCAGACGAGGGGTGTGTTTAAAGGAGGAAACAAAAAGGTAAGAAATGTACAAAAAAAACAAAATATTTGCAAAAAGTCGGATTCAAATGAGTCAGGAAAAGGATGTCCTTAGATGTAGCTAGCCACAAAAACACAAAGGGAGATGCGTCCTATGGCGCACGAAGTGTCGTTGTTGGCACAAAGGTGACGTGGTCATTCACTGAAACTTTGGAGGTCAGAATCACCCTTCAGGGCAAAAAGAAAATGAGGGATATTATGAATATGTTTTGGATAATGACGAGAATGGTGGTGTCATGGTTTCTTGGCGACTGATTGTGCTGGGGCAACAGCCAAATAGGAGTACGTGAAAATCCTCAGGGATCTTCGATTCATTATCGAAGGGCTTCTGATTGGTGGTCTCTTGAGCATTTGGGAAAGTATTCATGAAAATGGTTTGAAAAATGTGTTTGGAATGAGATATGAGCTGAATGCTCTCATCCGCATGTGGAATAAAGTGTGTCACTACAGATCTTGACCCAGGCTTGATAAGTTTACGTTTCAAATTGGACAAAGAATCTGGAAAGGGGCCTTAAAGGTCAGCTGAGCAACAGCAGGGCACATACCTGGACCTGCACATACCTGAATCTGAACCTTGACTAAAACTGTTGATATAGCTTGAAAGGCATGGATGGAAGTAGTATAAACTCATGCAAACAGAGCCAAATGGCAAGATATTTTGTAGAGAATGAAAATTCAACTTTGCTGCCTGAGAGAAGGAAAGATTTTGGAGAAAAATGGTCCCAAACTGGGGATATGAGAAATAAGGATCCAGGCAAAAATGCAGAGGGTCTTGTGTTCAGGGAATGTTTATTGAAGGTTGTTGGGAAATATGCGCATACCTTAACAGATTTGGATCAGGTGAAGTTTACACTGTGAATAATATTTGGAAACCCAAATGTTTTTCTCACAACCGGGAGAAGGGAATGTTTTTGCCAGCCATGGCTTGCAATGGTCCGTTATCAGCCACAAAGTAGAGGTTTCTTTAAGGGGTTTCTAAGTGGTAACAGGATTTTTTCTTCAACAAGGAACAGTATCAAAAGAGAGGGCTGACAGAGGTAGCAGAGTGCAAGCACTCACTTCAGAACAAGTTCAGTAGGGAGAATTTTATGATTCGTCCCTTATGAAGATGGGAGGCAACAGGGCCTTTCCCCAATTGAAAAAAATACAACAAATGATCCATGGATCATAATGACACTTTTGAGTTTTCAGGTGGGATTTGTAGAAATCCCCGTTTAAATCAAGGTGCCACGTGTGTTAGGTTTTTCAGAGGATTGCAGTATCCTAATATAGGTCGAAGTAAGACAAATGCTAGAAAAAGGTGTGATAGTATCAGTGAGCAGTCCCTTTGTAGTGGGAGAGAATGAGAACGTTTGGAGACTGGTGATACATTTGAGAAACTTAAACAAGTTTGAGGTTTACAGGTATTTCAAGATGGAGATGATTCTTCTTTAAGGGACATATTGAAAAAAAAGATTGATTAGATGAGATAGATTTGAAAGACACATACTTTAGGTTAATGATTGTGTAAGTAAAAACTTTATTCAGTTTCTCTGAGGAGGAAAGTTGTACCAGACAACAGTTTGCAGTTCAGCCTCTAATCAGAACTATTGTGTTTTCCAGAGATGCTAAGGTGAATGGCAGCCTATCTGAGGAGGAGACGTGTGTGGCTGTATCAATATGACATCTTAATAAAGTCTCAGGGCAATATGGGATTAAGGCAGCAATTGGTAATAGTGAAGGAGTTATTGGAGTGTCTAGGTTTCATGGGGAATTAAGACAAATCTATGATGGTGCCAGGAAGAAATTCAGAGTTTTGGGGTTTCACAGTGCACACCAAGGGGCAATTTGGAAATTGCTGCACAAAACAGTAAAATTAATCTAGTTGGAGATTCTTTAATTACTGTCTGTACAATCTTTCACTCTACACTTTTACTTGTGATCGGTCTTCCAGTGGCCTCATCTACGCAGGGTTTCCAGGACAAGTACAGGGCCTTCCGAACTTGAAAGTGATTGGTATATACAAAGGTTCCAGGTACAAAGACAAGATTGCTTCGACCGAGGAAGCTAGACAGAAATTGATATGGTGCCTAGAAAATCTAGCGGCATAGAATGTAAAAGGAGATTTATGGCTCATCACCAGATTTTGTAATATAGTTATAGTGGCTTGGTGGGGAACAGTAGAGATGGGAGTAGTTGGTCTGAAAAGGAGAAAGAAATGAACATAGACTGTTTGAAACAGAAGGAGTTTGCACTGGAAATCTTTCAGATGGCATTGCAGAATGGCTTGATTTTATTATGCAGGGACAATGTGTCTGCAGTTTGTTACATCCATTGTTTAGGTGGGACCAGGTCAATGCAATAGTAAGAATTCACAAAGGATTTGTGGCATTGCTGTCTGGAGAACAGAGGGGGAAATCATTTAGGTTCACACAATCGGGTAGCAGATTTAAATTCAAGTAATGTAAACATGTCATTGATTGGCAGCGGAATCTGAAATGTTTTGCAGTGGTCCAGAGTCATTGTTGTCCTTTCAAGTTAGATCTTTCTGAGAATCTTTTAGCATCAAAGTGCCAAGCTCCCAACTTTTGATTTATTGCAGAATTGAAGTCAGCACAGACTATACAAGTTTCGTCCATTCATAATGCTGCAGAGAATTTTGCAGTTTGTATGCAAGTTCAAGATGCAGTTGGTGGTGATGACACCACTGGGTGTCATTGCCCTGGTTTCTCATAATGATGGATCCCTGCACTGTGGAACCGTTTCTTCTTCCAGCAACTTCAGGCATTTTGCTGAGTCTCGATAGTGTGAGGAACATCCTTTATGTATTTCGTGGTCCCTGAACCTTCTTATTTTGAGGGTATACTGGAATCTGAAGAGTTGGGAAAGCTCTCAGAGGGGGCTTAATCTCTTCTTAGGGAGTCATAAGCACCTGTCTCAAGAAAGAGATTTTGAGTGGCTTGGAGTACATTTTAATGTTGCTGCATGGAAAGGAATCTGGGTCCCTTAAAGGCATCTAGTCTGATGGTAGCAATGTTTTGTCCTGTTAGTTTGCAAAAGGAATACCTTGCAGGTCTAATATTTGCTACTGGTCTTAGATTTCCGTAGGTAATACATTGAAGGAAGGTAAAGCAATAGTTAGAGCAACAGGTATAGCCCCTTTGGCACATAGTTATGAAGAGAGTTTGGATTCAGACACCACAGCAAATTAGATATTCTACATTACTGGATGTGAATAAAGTTGTTGGATAGCTTAATGGATGACCTACACATAATATCTTCACCAGTACGTACATATCAGTTAAATTTGCGACCTTGCTTTGCTTGGTCTCTTTGGAGGGGCCCAGATGTACATGCAGTGGAAGTTAAAGGTTTTCTACACCTGACAGAGTCTTTGCAGATAGCATGAAGTACACATTTTAGGACTTTTTGATTTTTTTAATCCAAATTATGATCGGTCTCTGTAGTTGTGTAGAGTATGTGAGCAGAAAGCTGGAGGTGCCTCCTCCTGGGGTAGAGTAGTTGCCAATTCCATATTGAAGATGCTATGAAGTTGTGTGCTCATCAACTTTGGCAAGGTGGGTGTAATGTGTAATGATAGAGACACATGTAGCTACATCTGCGTTGACAGTACATTCGCTTCATAGAGCAATACTAGTACTTTGACAAACGTGTACCTTAAAGCAGTGGAAAATGTAGCTACACTCACTCTGAAAGGGCTTTGGACATGGATAATGCTAGCCCATTGTTTGGATATAATATGATGATTTTCAAAGATATGAAAGCGGAATTTTATTAGACAGGGGGCAAGCATAATACTGCATGATTCCTCCTGTTACATGTAAGTAATTTGTTAACATAAAAAATCAACAACAAAAGGGACAGAGATATAATTAATAGAGGCATAATTAAGGAGTGTGTTTCAACTGAATATTCATTTGCATGGTAGTACAAAGAATGAGGATCAGGTTTGTGTGATGGACACTTATTTTTCATAGACTCAGAAATATTATAGAATTGAAGACGAAGTTGAAATAGTGGCACATGCCAGACTGGCTTAATTTCCCTGGTGGACTGGAGCAATTGGTGGATGAGTTTTTGAAGCACCCGGGCTGTTGCTGGTGTCACTGACCCAGATTTAGAGTTTGGTGGCGAGGTACTCCGTCCCACAGGCAATGTAGTACCCTCTCTGCGAAACAGAAGTTCCGCCCGCCTCCTTTAGAGTTGGGTGGTATTGAAGCATGTCGGTGGCAGAGACTACTCAGTCTCCACTGCTGACATACACCTCTGATGGCCCGAGAGTGTAAGGGCAGTCTGAGGTTTGGTTATTTGACCTCCTGCCCGATTTGGAGTGGGCTTTCAAATAGCCAGTTTTCTCTGGCAGTAAGGGCCCCCCACGGGTAAATGAACCCCTAAACCATGGGAGAAATCTCACATGGTGAGGGAGGTCAATGTTTTTTTTTATTTTCAAAAAGAAAATCCCGTTTTGGGATTTTGCTTTTGAAAATAAACAAAAAAATAACTTTAAAAAATTGAAGGTTTCCCATGCAGCTCTGTCAGTCAAACTTTCAATGCATTAACTGGAACTGCGACTGTTACAGCAGTTCCTGCCAATGGAAGAGATGTCTTCTGGGCCGGCGACAACTCTATTTGGCAGACGGAGTAACCTTAGCATGGTGGTTGGAAAGTACTCCACTATTGTGACAGTACATTCTTAGTCCGCCAAACTCTAAATGAGGCCCTCTGTCACTTTGTTGCAACAAGCAGAGTAGGAGGCATACAGAAGAGGATGGGGAGAAATCAGAGAAGAGAGACAGAAAATGGATGGATGGAAAGACAGAGATTTGGGAAGAAGTGAGGCATGGCTCACTTGAAAATTTTTGCCAGGGCTGCTTTTTGTTCTCAGATCAACCCTGATGAAGGAGGGTGTTTGGGTGAAAAGAAAGTTTATAAGTCTTCAGAGCGCAAAAGAATGCTGTGGATGTTTATACTGTTAGACATTATTTCTTTATTCCTTCTCCATTGTTAACTTTAAAGGTGCTTCTGATGCCGTAGCATTAAAGAGATTAATGCATAATGCAAGCCTCCACATCTTTAATTAAATCAAGATTCTCCCAGTGGCGTAGCAAGGGGGGGAGGCAGTGCACCCTGGGCGGCAAGAGTTTTGGGGGCGGCAGCCTCCCCCGCTCTTACCTGCCGTCTCGGCAAATGTAAAAAATCTCGCCAGCACCCCACCCCCGCTCTTTGATGCGGCCGCAGCCGGGCGGCAAACACGAGGACCGCCACGGGCGTCCAAAGTGCAAGCTAGCAACCCACTGGATTCTCCTGAAGGTGCTTGGAGAGTCCCAATCTCTTCATACCTCACAGGCCACTGGGAGTGCCCTTCAGCAGCAGGTCAGATCACTGACTGTCCTTCCTCTTCCTCCAGCATGTGCAGACTTCCCCTGTGCACACTGAAGCTTCACCTCGTGGGCTCCCTTGAGCAGAGTGACAACTCCCACTAAATAACCGGATGTAAAAATTACTTTAACAATGCATTCACTGGGCCCTCCAGTACAAGTAGCACCATCGATCTTCCCCTGCTCAATATACATGTAATAACTGATCCCACCACAGCCCTGTCTGCTTTTCACCTGTAACGTGTCCTCAAAAACATATAAAGGGAGGGGGTACAATACGTATTTAAGCATTTCAATGTTAGATCACGTTTCATCTAAAAACGATCGGGTGCTGAAGTGATGGGAAGGGAGCTGCCGCCTACTCGTGTTCTGCACTCAGTGGTAAACTGCACTACAATCCAGTCAACATTTCCCTTTTGTGGCGAGAAGCAAATCGCTTCCCAGTCAAACTCGCCTCTAAACTTTAAGTATTCACCGCGGGAAACCGAGCACAGCAGCACCAGAAGCCGTCACTCAAACATCCTTCCAGAGGCCTTTAAATTCCCATCATGGGAAGGCCTTTCCTGATGCACTGCCCGGAGGCGAGGCATGCACCGCTCAGATAATTCTCGACACATTTCAGCCATCATTCACAAATGGAGAAAAAATGGACCGTCTGAACTGCACTTAAAAGCAATAGAAGCGGTTTGCACAACGTGTGATTTATATAGATGATCTCATTGTAGGGAAGCGGTGCTATAGCCTTATTAATAACATAAGTAAAGATGAGAAATGGCCTATTTAAAGGTGAGATGAGATGTCTTGGCAGAATGGCTTCTGCCTACACCTGCGTCTACTGCTGTGGCAACAGCTTCTACTCAAACCAATGTCTTTTTACAACAGTTTCCTCACATACAGATGGTAATCACGTTGGCGTCCGCAGCTTCTAACCAGACCAACTCCTGCCCAAACAAACTCACACGACCTACCACACACAGGAATTTCTATCAATTAGAGAATAGAGAAGCAGTACAATTTATTGTTAAATTGTTAAAATGTTTTCACAATACTGTAATTAAAACAAAATTAGTATACACAGATGCATTATATATATATATATATATATATATATATATATATATATATATATATTTATATATCTATATATATTCACAACGAAACTGCTCCCAAGACCTCCTCTCGGCGAAAAGAGAGCAACGGACACCCGGATAGATGGCAAGATGTTCTTTATTATTCACACCTCCTCTGATATATATATATATATATATATATTACCTACTGGCGGTCGCAGTAGGTAGTTATAGTTAGGACCTAGTTTCCATAGGAAAAGCATTTTTTGACTTGGCTATAACTTTGGCGTAGTTTGACCAATCTGCATGAACTTTTGCCAAAAAATTGTCACGGTGGGTGCTATTGATTGGGAAAGTTTGGGGGTGATCCGTGCAGGGGGGACCGATAATTTGGGATGCGAATTAAGGTTGCCTTTGTACTGTTAATTCCCATAGGAACCTTTAGCCACCTCTACAGCCCAAACCGCTTAACGGATTACACCAAATTTGGCAGGGAGGTAGATGTTGGTTCAAGGAAGTGTCTTTTGCTTATTTGATGTAAATCTGTTCAGTATATTTAGAAAAATGTAAGTTTAAATTTATAGTGATATCTCTGGCCGCAGATATTTCGCCTTGGTTTCGCGATTAATCACGAATGCACACGCCAACGGCAATGCTCTGTTTGGCTGGACAGCAACCTGAATAGAAAGTTGCGGCTGCCATTTTATCTATCAGGCACAGTTCCGGGGCTGAAAATCTGTGTGAAAACCCACATAAGGGGTCAGGGTGGAGATACTCTGACCCCATGGTTGAGAAACGGAGGTGTTAGTGTCAGAAGTTATGTGTCCAAAATTGATTTTTTTAATAGTGCTCGATATTCACAATGACGACGCAACTGCCAGGGTGGCCCCCCGTGTACAATTCCCTGGACATCACAACTATCAACTTCGCTATGAATATTGGTGAAAAAATATATCAATGAATCTTTAGTATGCACTGTTATAGAGATATTGATAAATGTTTTTATGGCGTTATTTATATAGTGAGTTATCTACTGTGATGGTTAGAATTAATTATATAGTTATAATTTTTTTATGTGGTGATGGATATTGAATTCTTGCTTTTGCTTTCTGCATTCGCAACATACCCGTGGGGATCGCGACGACCAACGTCATCGCGATCTCCGGTCTCACAGCGAAAACGGAAAATAGGTTTTAGAGATGGTTGTTCTAGAAATACACTAGAAAAACATGAGTTTGAAGTGTACAGTAATAAACCTGTAGTGTGTAAAATAGTGTAGTATGTGTGCATATATGTGTTTTCACTTTATGGAAAGGCACGATCGTCGCGGTTAAAAAACTAATCGCAATGTCCTGAATAACCGCAAAAACGGAAAATAGCTCTGAAAGATGGTTTTTAAAGAAACATAGTACAAAAATATGAGTTTAAACATGCTTTGAAAGAAGTATGTATAAAGTAATGTGTGTAGGGCAATGTTCAGAATGGATTTTTTTACATATTATTTTTGGATGTGTTGGTGGTCATTGAATGTCTGCTTTCGTTTTCCATTTTTGCAACGTGTCCACGGGGATCGCGACATCATCGCGTATATAAAAAATGTAAAGAAAAAAGCAACGCTCATTAATCCACTGAAATACAATCTTATAAAAATACCTCTTTTAGAGCCATTTTAGATAGAAAATACAATTTAAAAACATAAAAAATTCAATAAAAAAAATCATAGGTTACATGGGTGCTATAGTTGGGAAATAGATTTTGAAAAACCTTAGAAATCCACTGAAAAAGCCAAAGGTTACAGGGAAGTTATAGTGAGGATTTAGCATTTAAAAAACCATAGAAATTCACTGAAAAAAACAAAAGTTACAGGGATGTTATAGTTAGGAAATAGAATTTTAAAAAATAATTAGGAATTCAGTGAAAAAACCAAAGGTTACAGTGACATTATAGTTAGGCTGACATTTCATTCATACAAAACCAGAGAAATTCAGCAGTTATAGTTAGCTGAGCTAGCTACAACTCGTGCCCCCGCAATGCACTGCTTATGACCTCACATATTTCATCACTCATGACATGCAGGGACACCTAAACAGTGCACAGACAAAGGCCTATAGTACGTATTAAAGTCACACTCCCTTATAATGAGCTTTCTGCCTGGGGCAATTACTCATATATATATATATGTCTCTGCTGAAAATAATTAAGTTTGAAGTGACATTATAGTTAGGTGAACATGTCAGATAAAATGGGACATTTTAAACTAAAAAAGCCTTGAAATTCACCAGTTCAAGTTTTCTGAGCTAGCTAGAACTTTGGCTCCCACCATGCCCAGTGTTTCTATTATGTCATTTGAGATGTTATCAGTGATGTCATTGAACATGTCATGAGTGATGTAATCTGTGAGGTCATAAGCAGAGCATGGTGCGCACACGTTACAATTAGCTAAGTAAACAATAACTGGTGTATTTTATTTTGTTTTTTAAATGTTAGTTTTTATTTTATTACACCTAACTGCAACGTCCCTGTAACCTTTGATTATTTCAGTGAATTTATCCTTACGTTCTCAGGGTGTATGAGAATTACAGCTTACATAAACTATGTTTTGTTTTAGTGCTCATTTTAATGATCGGTTCTGTTCATTAGCCCTGATCATTATTCTGTGCAAATTAGGTGATAGGTAAATACCAGATGAGTCTGCGGATAATTTTAAAATGCTTAATGTCAATTTTATTTCATTTTTATGGCTGGCACGAGTCATGAGTGAAAAGACGCTCATTATTTCATGCCAGTTTTGCTGTGTGAAGTTAATACCACCCAATCACGCCCTTTAGTGGAATTTACACTGTTCATGTGCGAGCCAAATATCCAAATTACTGCACAGAATGAATTCCTCATGCAAGCTCTCAAGTTTGCTGTAACATTAATCATGACCCAAAAATCCAAATCACTGTACAGCAGGACACAGATGCATGTAAATGTATAAGGAAGCTGAAATTCATGGATACTATGCAATGAGGATAAGAGACACGTCGAACATAATATGAATGAACCCATAAAACATATCAGAATTTAGCCATTGCAGATTTAGATACACTATATACACTAGACATGTGGGAAAGAAGGGGTGATTCCTAAGAAGAAGGAATGATTTGGAATTAATGAGAGAGTTGCAAATAACTCAAATTGGAGCTGGCTTGGGCAATCTTAAAGAAAAACAACATTCTATCCTATCTTATCAGCAAGAAATAAGATTGACATTCTCTGAATAAATAATAAAAAACTTCGCGAATATGAAAAAGATCCTACAAAACTGAAAATTTGTGTGTATCTGAAAGAACAGCATTAAAACCTTTAAAAGATGACTTGAAATGCCTGGTGGTCCTTTTTCTTCTCTAGATTTCTACATGAAATAACTTGTAGACCTGGAATTCGTCACACAAAGCAGATGCCTTGTGCCCACCCACTGAAGAGGAAACAACATAAGTAGAATCACCTGCAATCTTAGCTTTTCAGTCGGTGGACGAAAAGGATGCTCAAAGCAGATTGGACATTGCTGATTGCTTTATTCAGGTATTAAGCTGGTACTAGTGCTTACCACTGTGTTCACAGCAGCATACACTCGACCTAATACTTAACAAGCCAATTACCAAGAGAACATTTGGGTTTAATATGGGCCGCTAGTGGTATTGTACTGGCGCACTCCAGGTGCTCCCAATAATTGTTTGTCCTCTGCCCCGGGGACAAATTTTCTTCAATTCTCATTATCTGATGGTGCATCTATACTACTTTGTGTCTCTTCTTCTTTTTATTAAAAGGACAGAGTATCTAGAAATAGTATTATCATTTTTTTATTATTCAAACTCAAGTGCAAATACTTCCATTCCAAAGTGAAAATAAACAATAGTGATAGTGTGCCTAGTAATCCATTCCACTTTTTAGGAATACTTAATTCTTGGAATTCCAAATGCCAGTACTTGTTTCACCAAACGCCTTTCTCAGAAGAACATTATAGCTGTTAGGCTGCGTCAAGGTCATTTCTAGTTCATCTGGATTTCTAATTCCGAATTGTATACACATTCGATGATTAAATTCATATCAAAATTGGAAATAGTTCACATTAGTAGTTCAATGATATAGTTCATGGTTCTCACATTCGACATTCAATGATAGAAAGGTTCTGTTTCTGCAACAGGTTTGGTGAAAACAGAGGTATGCAGTTCCTAGGGAGGGCAGGGAGAGGAAGGGGAAGAGGGCGAGAAGAAGCTGGGTGTTCCAGGTGTAGAAAGTGGACTGGGAGTGGGATAGCTCCAATAAGGAGCAAGGGCCCTCACCCACCCCAAGGGGTGTCATGCTTCATCATAGGGCAGCTCCTCATTAGGCCGGCGCTGCAATGCCCAACGGGCCCCGCAGGGGGGCTCTTTGCCGGAGGTCTCCTCTGGTTGCCGACGTGATGCCAAAATGAGGTGCGGGGGCGTGTGTATGGTGAGTAGAAGAGGGAGTAAAAAGGTGCATCTAAAAATAGCTAGGGGATTCCAAAAACAATTTTATTCGCTGGATACCGATGCTATGGTTAAAAACAACTGACTGTTAAAGTCGTGGCTGGTGAGTAAAATTATACCTGCTGCAGCTCAAAGTGATGTGTGAAAGGTGGAAATGGTCAACATGTTTCATGCCCGAGACATCCAGTAGGATCTATGGCATTTCATCAGGACAGGGGGATCCTCGTCTACTCAAATAGGGATGATCAAAAGGTGGACTAAGAGATTCCGTCCCCTATGATCTGGACTTGTGTCGTAATCCAAGGTAAAAGTGGAGGTGTGTAAAAAAAAAAAAAACATCTACCTTCTGGCGAACACCTAGAAGGGGATGGAGTTAGACCCCAACCTTGATGTCCAAGATACTTGCACACTGGCGAGGGAAGAACAACTCGGTGCGAGGTTCTCCAGTGCGTGGGCCTACCCATGTCTGGACATCAGCAGGGATGCAACAGGTTTCCCAGACATCAGTGTGAGAAACCAGATCCTTTTTCAAAGTGTGTCAGTAACAATAATTGTTTGTGATGAACAGTATTTCACGCTATGAGTAAACAAGGTAGTGTCTCCACTCTGGTATATGGTGTGCGTGTTGACACAAATCAATCAAAAGAGAGATGACCACCTTCCTAATTTCTCTTGGTCTCCCAGAATCCAGGGGCCAAGAAACAGAAAATCATTCCTGTCTGTTTCAAGGTACTCTCACCCACATATTACTATGTGGTATGCTTCATTATTGAGTCTTCGTTCTGTATATTTTGAAATACCGGGCGAGCTCAGTCCCGCTATTTGGAGGGAGTACTTTGATGTAAGCTACGAAATGAGGCCACCTCTGGCATTGGTCCTGCAATACACCGAAGGGGAACTGTAGCATAAAATTGAGACGTTTCTATTTACTTTGTCAGTGGAAGCACCCAATGTAATTACATCGGTCCCACAGCACCCAAATATTGCGTTGCATAGAGCAGGCCGCCATCTGAACACTGGGCACGTCATCACACAGTGTGTGTGATAACGTCAGGGGTACAAGCTGACTCGGTGAACCAATAAGAAGGAGAGCTGGGTTACTGGAGCCCGTCAACATCGCTTTATTTGGTTCATTACAAAGATCTGGGAGGAGAGGCTACTATCACCAGTTTACAAACTGGAATGGCATGGTGAGGAAAACAACAATGGATTTAGGCCCATATCTCTGTACTGGGGTGAATGTTTTACAATGTTCAGCATTCTGTCCATCATCTTTTTAAATTGCTATAGTCGTCCCAAGTGGGAAGGGTTTGCCCATACGTGTGTCCCTTGCTCACTGTGCCATTGGTTTCAAGCAAGCCTGGCTGATGAGGGGTGATACCCCGATACCTGTCCCAGGATGCTTGTTTTCCAGTCCAGGAAGGACCTGGCCTGGCAGTTCGGGCTGGAGTGTTCCCAAGGGAAGCAGGGTAAAGACTGATTTGCATATGGCTGGGTCCAAACTGGAATGGAACGGTGAGCAAACAAAACTATGGATTTAGGCCCAGATCTCTGTATTGGGGGTGAATGTTTGACAATGTTCAGCTTTCCGTCCATCATCTTTTTGTGTTGCTATTGATAAAACACTATCATATGATATTATTTTTTTCCAGTTCTGAATAATGGATGAACATCTCTAGGAATGTGGCGATGTGTATTGCATGGACTTATATGCACCACTTTTACCCTACACAGTGTGCTATTTGTTTTATATAGAATCACGATGTACAGTGCTTCATGTGTGTTGCACAAGTGTGTTGTGAATTATATACTATACATACTATGTGTTATTTCTCTCCTGTTTTTCAGAAACAGACTATCCCGGGAGGCTCAGGGCGACCGAAATCTGGTAGTATTTGTGACTGAGAAAATGGTATGACAGTAACAATCTAAATACAGAAACTCTCTGGATAAAAATACAAGGACCAACCAGGCCAGTCATGATGAAAGCTGGGTGACTCTTCTACCAGCTAAAACATGTTGATCATTAGATGTTTGGGGCATAGATACTCCATGGACATCCCTTTATGTTTTTTACCTTTATAAGGGAGCCAGTAGAATAAAAAGTGCCCTTGACAATATTAAGTGACACCCTAAGACTTTTAACCTTTTTCTTTCCCTGGTCCCAATATTGCCATCTTCCATGACATCGAAGTGCTCCCTCCAAAACTGGGGTTGAGCCTGTTCAGTATTTCGAAATATACCGGGGTAGGACTCGAAAATGAATCATGCTACATAGGAATATGCAGGAGAGAGATCCTTTAAAAAAATAGGAGAGATTTTCTGTTTCTTGGCCCCTGGTTTCTAGGAGACCAAGAGGAATTGGGAATGGTGTCACCTCTCTTGATTGATTTCTAATTATATAGACAAATCCTCTGCACACGTTCAAAAGTACATACATAAAGTTAAATAAAATATCACAATGATGCTTGTCTTTATATTTTCAGATGTCTTTAATTCAAAATCTTTAAGCCTTCTTAGCCAACACGTGTTTCGTCGTTAGTTACAGGGGATACCCGCGACTTCTTCAGGGCTGAGGTCAGTTTCAAGAAGTCTCTTAATTCGGTGATAATTCCAACCCGGAAGAGGTTCCTATAAGTTCTGCTCCTGGAGAGGTAGACCATTAGTCTTGTGTCCGAGCAAAATTGCTTCCAAATGTAAGGGAGTTTCTTTAGAAGAGCTGCCCCATCCGGCAGTATTAGGTAGAACCCTTCGGATCTCCAGGCCGTGGCGTGATTTGCACAGCGAACACGCCACGGACTGGAGATCCGAAGGGTTCTACCTAATACTGCCGGATGGGGCAGCTCTTCTAAAAGAAACTCCCTTACATTTGGAAGCAATTTCAGCTTTCCGGACACAAGACTAATTGGTCTACCTCTCCAGGAGAAGAACTTATAGGAACCCCTTCCGGGTTGGAATTATCACCGGAATTAAGAGACTACTTGAAACTGACCTCAGCCCTGAAGAAGTCGCGGGTAATCCCTGTAACAGCGACGAAACACGCGTTGGCTAAGAAGGCTTAAAGATCTTGAATTAAAGACATCTGAAAATATAAAGACAAGCATCATTGTGATATTTTATGTAACTTTATGTATTTACTTTTGAACGTGTGCAGAGGATTTGTATATATAGCATAGTGGTTTGCTGACCACACACGTGGGGATCTGGTGGTTTTTCCCTACGTTATGCACCGTGCCAGATTACCTGCCATTACTGATTTGTACTTGTGATAGACCGTAGAGCGCCAATTTTGCCTATTGCTGACCACCAACTGTATAACTTGATTTCTAATTAGCTTGGGGAAATGTGGTACTCCAATTTGTAACTTTCCTCCCTCCCTCTTTTGGTTAATAGGGAGCGTTTTGAAACATTAGATTGGAGACGCTGCCAGTTTTACTCCCAGGTCAAAAGACCTCTCTAACTGACAAAGCTGTTTGATGAAAAACGCGTTGACATGGAGAATAAGACATACAAAGTAGTATAGGTGCACCAACCAGATATCAAGTACCAGGAGAATAAGTTAAACAGAATTCTTTACATCCATCAACTTAGTTCAGAAAGGCCAGTACATGAATATTATGGCTCCTTAGTACTGATATTACCCCCAATTAATATAGTCAGATAGCAACACCCTGGCCAACGAGAAGTTGAATAGCCCAGAAGGCACGTAAATTCTTTGACAATCCCTCCGGCCATACCCATTAAATTCCATAACCCATTGACCTATCAATGACTAAAACACACCTATTGTAAACAACAACAGAACCATAAATACACTGCTGATGTTAGCATTCATATACCTAACCAGACTCCAGATTGCTACTGAACCCTCAAAATGAGGGTAAGAAGGTATCAGTACCAGACTGGCGGCGAGGCGCTACTGCTGGATATTTCACTTTGACTAGGCACAGAACTAGGATGGGTGGATAGAAGAAATGAACAAAAACCCGACAGATGTGCTATATTTAGATAAATACTATGTAATCCAGGGTGCCCTTGCATATCCACAAGGGGCAGATGCTCGCAGGACCAGGGGACATCACCCTCCCCATTGGCAGCATCCATTTTACTCCTACCAAGCTCCCCTCTTCAGAGTGTCAGGAAAAGTCTGCTACTCGGATTAATAACCTCGCAGCCCCTGGCGGGCCCCTCCACCGTCCAGAAAATATAAAGTATAAACAGGGTTCCTTTTATCTCCTGATACATCTGGACAACCAGACAATGTGAGAAAACACAATATATCTGCTCTGACAGGCAGATCAAAGGCTCGGGCAGGGCTCGCTGCTACTTACAGGACAGGAAAGCTGTTGCTAAGCATCTAAAGGCCCATCGCCCATGACAGAAGAAAAAGCTCTCTCCATACGGGGAAGAAGGGAAGGAGAGAGGGCGTAAGGTGCAGTTTTGGATACTGGTCTGAGGGGGCTCGAACTGTGAAGAAAGCCGACGTGCTGCCAATGATTGGCGCGAGCCTTGGGAGCACTGAGGCGCGAGCCCTGAGGGGAACTGTGGCGCGAGCCTAGTGGCCCCGGTGCAGCGAATGTTAGCTATGTGGATACAGTTATTTGAAGCTGCTGCTCTGAATGCGGGATGAAAAGGAGGCGCGCTACTAGGCAACTCTGGTGCTCCTCGGAGACGTTTCAAGGCATGGGCAAAGTGGGCTCTGGCTCAGGGCCCCAGTCTTTCAGGGGGCCCCATGGTAGCGCCATCTCTGTTCTGCAGAGAGTCTTGCCCTGGTGACCTTTACTAATTCTTAAACAGATTATTTTAAATACCATTTTTCCTTTCATGTATTTTTTATTGTGGGCGATGTGTGAGAGTCTATTACAGACATTTTGCAGAAAAATTTTGTGTTTATGTTTCATGCAACATCCATTTAAAAAACTTTCTTTCAGATCAAAAGAGGACCTCACAAATAAGAAATGGGAGGGTCACAGAAATTATTTGCAGCAATATTAGTGAGCTACTGCTGTGTTACAGTACTGAAAACACACATCACTACCCCTGAATATGTGATGTAAACACATTCAGAATTTGGACGAGTGTGACTGTTAGTGATCAGGCCAAAGACTGCATGAAAGAACTGAAATTGAATCATGAATTCAAAACTATTCCCAACATAGGCCCCCAAGATACGTTTGGCCCAGGGCCCCCAAAATCCTTAAGATGTCCCTGGTGCTCCTATGTCCAAACATTAGGAAGAGTGGCCAGCTATTATTATTAGTGGGATGAAAAATGGTGGCAGGGCTGAGGGATGGGTGGGGGGATGTCTCTAAATGAGGCGTGGCCAAAGAATAACCAGGAAACCATCACCACGAGGTGCAGCCTTTGTAATTAACGGCGTGGGCTAAATATGAGGAGAAGAATCCCGTGCGTGGTACCGCGTGCCACCTGAGCATGTTGATGCCTCTGTGTGCAGTTTCTGTTAGAGCATCCAAACTTAGCACGCAAAAATTATCGCATAAACCTTATACAAGCCAGACCAATCTATTTTGCCAATGCTTGTTAGCACTGATTTTATTCCATATCAGATAAATGAGTAACAACAATGACACTGTAGTGAATAATTAAAAGTGAAAATGTTTACATTCTGAAAATGTGAGATTATGAAAAACTATGAAAATCTGATGTGAATTAAACGTTACAAAGGTCTGGAAAGTTGAGTGTCCTGCATGTTTCAATACCTATCCGTTTCCTTCCCATCACATTCCACTGCAATTTTTCCCTCTATGCTAGCGGCTTACGCTCTTTTTCTCCCCTTTCTAAAGTCCCCCCATCTTCATGTCTTAAACTTCATTCTATTCCTCTCCACATTGTCTTTTTATTTTCATTTTGATTGCATTTAATTTCATCTGTGCCACTTCTCTTGCACACACACACACACACACACTAATACTCCTCCCCACCTGTGAACACTGCATTTTCTCTGGCATTGTCTATATTTCAACAGCTGTGTGTACATCTTTCACACACTTTTCCAGAGAATTTAATTACAGTTATTAAATATCAATCAATCAAAATTTGTTATGCGCAACACTGTCACCCCTAAGGTTATCTGGGCGCTGAGAGTGCCATGTCTCAGTTGAAAAGCCAGGTCTTGAGTTTCTTTCTCAAATTTGCCAGGGTAGGTGCTGTTTGGAGGTGAAGGAGCTGGTCATTCCAGGTCCTGGAGGTGATGTAGGAGAAGGAGCGGCCCCAGCTGCTGCGGAAGCAGGGGTTTGGGGGTGTGCAAGGGTGAGTGAGGCGGAGCGTAGGTGTCTAGTAGGCAGGTGGAAGTTCAATCAGTGGTTGATGTAGGATGGTCCTTGGTCATGAAGAGCTTTGTAGGCGTTTGTGAATATCTTGAACCGGCATCTCTTCTGGATGGGGAGCCAGCGGAGGTTTCTGAGGTGTAGCGTGATGTGGGTCTGTTTTAGGAGGTCCAGGATGTGTCTGCCTGCTGTGTTTTGTATGGTCTGCTGAGTCTTCTGAGGAGCTGGGTGGAGATTCTGGCATAGAGAGTGTTGCCAAATTCGAGGCGGCTGGTGATGAGGGCTTGAGTGACTGTCTTTCTGGTGTTGGTTGGGATCCATCTGAAGATTCTGTGGAGCAGGCAAAGTGTGTGGAAGCAGGAGGAGGTGACTGTGCTGACTTTTCATTTCATGGTCAGTTGGCTGTCGAGGATGATGCAGAGGTTGCGCGCTTGGTTGGTCGGTGTAGGTCCGAGTTCTGCCGGCCACCAGCTGTGGTACCATATGGAGGTGTAAATCAAATGAGAGAGAGAGGAAAGGGGGGGGGGGGTAATGTGCGGGCTAGTTCACTTCCCCTGAATAGTACAAAGAATATCAATAAGAACTGGCTCCCACTTAAGAAGCTGGATGTTCATGTGTTGGGAAAACCATTCGTTTTTTATGAAAACCCTCACCCACCAACCTAGTTGGTGGCATGCTTCAACATCGGGTCCCACCCAAGGTGCCGAGTGCACCTTGGGTGTGCTAACGCCTGAATTACAGCAGAGCTGGTTTTTGTGTGTGCAGAGTGCAGAGCGGTGCAGTGTTGGTGGAGTTTAAAAACTGTCCATTGGGTCCCTTATAGCTAAAGGTGGTTTTTTTTAATGGTGGGCCCTCTGGCAGTATTACAAAAGAGGCGGATATGGGTAAGGATTGAATTATGTCTCTTATATCCTGTAATGGAAGGTCAGGTCTACATGTTTCAGCCAGACAGCTACGTTTGCTGGCTTTCTTCAGGACCTATGTGTTAGTGTTTAAAGTGAAAGAACGTGATGGTCAGGTGTATTTTATGTGACCAATGGTGATGTCGCATGCGCTAAGGTGCGGTGATGAGGGAGGGTGTGTCCCCCTGTAGTAGTTCAAAGCGATGAAATTGTCATCATGAGCTACATGAATCCCGCGAGGGGGCAGGACCTGTAGTCACACATTCTTCAAGATCGTCATCCACGGAATCCCCAATAGCAGGCCGAAGCAGGTATGGGAAGCTGGCAGACGATCTTGAAGAATGTGTGACTACAGGTCCTGCCCCCGCAGGACCTGTAGTCACACATTCTTCAAGATCGTCATCCACGGAATCCTGTATAGCAGGCCGAAGCAGGTATGGGAAGCTGGCAGACGATCTTGAAGAATGTGTCACTACAGGTCCTGCCCCCTCGCGGGATTCATGTAGCTCGTGATGACAATTTCATCGCTTTGAACTACTACAGGGGGACACACCCTCCCTCATCACCGCACCTTAGTACATGCGACATCACCATTGGTCACGTAAAATACACCTGACCATCACGTTCTTTCACTTTAAACATTAACACATAGGTCCTGAAGAAAGCCAGCAAACGTAGCTGTCTGGCTGAAACATGTAGACCTGACCTTCCATTACAGGATATAAGAGACATAATTCAATCTCTACCCATATCCGCCTCTTTTTTGATACTGCCAGAGGGCCCACCATTAAGAAAAACCACCTTTAGCTATAAGGGACCCAATGAACAGTTCTTAAACTCCACCAACACTGCACCGCTCTGCACTCTGCACACACAAAAACCAGCTCCGCTGTAATTCAGGCATTGAAGCACACCTGAGGTGCACTCAGCACTTTGGGTGGGACCCGATGATGAAGCATGCCACCAACTAGGTTGGTGGGTGAGGGTTTTCATAAAAAACGAATGGTTTTCCCAACACATGAACATCCAGCTTCTTAAGTGTGAGCCAGTTCTAACCATATGGAGGTGCTCTTCCTTCAGTACTTCTGTTTTGTCAGAGTTGAATTTGAGGCCGTTGTCTTTCATCCACTTGGGTATGTTGGTCATGGCATTGCAGAAGTTGGTTTTGGCTACCAGCTGTGGTCCCAAATGGAGGTGTTCTTTCTGAAGATCAGTACTTCTGTTTTGTCGGAGTTGAGTTTGAGGCAGTTGTCTTTCATCCACTTGGGTATGTTGGTCATGGCATTGCAGAAGTTGGTTTTGGCGTTGGAGGGGTCCTCGGTGAGCGAGAGGATTAGTTAAGTGTCATCTGTGTAGAAGATTATGTTGAGTCCGTGGGATCTGATGACGTCAGGGGGGTCACATAGATGTTGAACAGGATGGAGCTCAGCGATAATCCTTGTGGTATTCTGCATATTATGTGCTTGGGTGCAAAGGTTAAGGCAGGCAGTCGGATGCTTTGTGTGCGTCTAGTAAGGAAGGAGGTGATCCACTTGAGGGAGTTTTGCTGTATGCCGATGTCGAACACAGCAGAGCGGTCGAGAAGGATCAGGGCCACAGTTTCTCCAAGGTCGGAGAGTTCAAATGTCATACAAGGCAGCAATCAGCGAGGTTTCAGTGCTGTGGTTGACATGGATTCCTGACAAGGAGGTGGTTATGTTCTAGGTATTCGGTGAGCTGTTGATTGATGGATTTCTCAAGTACTTTGGCTTGGTAGGGGAGCAAGGAGATCAGTTGGTATTCTTTGAGGTCACTGGAATCAGCAGAGGGATTCTTTAGGAGGGGTCTGACCTCTCTGTGTGTTTCCATCCTTCCGGGAAAGTTGCTGTGGAGATGGAGGTGTTGAGGATGCTGGTGAACTCAGTGCTGATTTGGTTGGTTCCGAGGTTGAAAAGATGGTGGAGGCAGGGGTCGGTGGGCGCCCCTGAGTGGATGGATGACATGATGGCTGTGGTGGTTTGAGCAGTAAGTGGAGACCAGGTGGTGATTGTTCGGCTGGTGTTCGCTGGGTGGATGAGGTTGTCGAGGCTGAGAGATGTGGGTTGGGGGTCGAAGTTGTTGATGGTGGCAATTTGTCTGTGGACGTAGTCTGAGAGGGTGTCGCACAATTCTTGGAAGGGGTGGATTGTGTTCTCTGTGGCTGTTGGGTTTGAAAATTCATTGATAATTTTGAAGAGCTCCTTCGTGTGGTTGGTTGCAGTCTCAATGCAGGCAGTGATGACTGCTCTCTTGGCTTCCTTGAGGCGCAGGTGGTAGTTGCTGAGGGGTGGTTTGAAAGTAGCTCTTTCGGAGGGGTTCTTGGTGAAAAGACATCGCTTCTCAAGCCAGTAGCAGTTGCGCTTGGTGGTTCTACACTCTAGGATGTACCAACTGGCTTGTTTTGAGGTTTTGGTGGCTTTTGCTGGTTTTAGCGGAGCGACTCTATTGGCGTATTTCGTGATCCAGGTGGAGAAGTTCTGGACGGCCTGGTCGAGGTCTGCTGACATTTCGGGTTGTGCAGTGCTGACGGCCTGTGTCCACTGAGTCTCAGTTACTTTGTCCCAGCTGCATTGGGTGGGGCAGTGGTGCTTGGCCGTGGTGTGCTGGGGGTCGGAGATGGTGAAGTGCACAATGGGGTGGTCGGTCCAGGTGAGTTCTGAGACGTGGGTGAATTTGATTCTGTTGCTGGAGGTGAAGATGGAGTCGAGTGTGTGTCCGGCTTTGTGCATAGGTTTGGTGACCAGTTGGGTGAGGCCAGCGTTGTTCAGGTTCTCCAGGAGGGTAGTGGAGTTGGCGTAGTTGGGGTCGTCAACGTGAATTTTGAGGAAATCTTTGCTATGGCAAAGAAGATGACATGGCTACTTAACACCTATAACGTGCTATTTAACAAAGTAATAAGAGCAAGAACAAATTTGTATACACCTCTAGATACATGTATTGTGTTACAAAGTAGCTTCAAATAGTCATAGAATTTTTATATGAGAGGGGCTTAAAGTTCGAAACAAAGGTTGGTGTGGAAACAGCGATCTGGTATTTCTAATATCAAATGTAGGCAGTTCTGAGTTCGATCCCTCACAAATGGGAAGATAGAATAAGGATCAGAAATATGTTTCCTTTTGTAATTTTCAGTGTCTGTGGTCTCCCACTCTGCCTCTCAGGGCCCTGATGCTCTCTGCATTCTTCCACACAGTCCACCGTCTCGTATGTATATATATATATAAAACACATGTGCACAATCTTCTTGATTGCCTGTTGTAAGTGGCCCCCCAGCTTTATCTCTGACACCGCTTCTAAAAATCACATCTAGAGACACCACTGCAAAAAATCTGGGGGCAGACCTAGGGTATTTTATCCTCGCAACCCAGTATGCCCACAACATGGTAACTTCACGATGCGATGCCCTCAAGTCCTTATAAACTCACTCTTTATTGTTAACCTTCACAACTTGGTACACTCACATATCTGATATCCGGCGTTTGATGCTGCTCTGCATAATCCACATGCACGTTTGTGCACAATTTATGCAGCTCTCCCTTTCACAACTATAAACCGATTACCTTAATAGCCATTTTGGTTGACTTTTACTCAATTGCCTTTAACTCATGTCCACAGTTTTATAACTGATTTTCCACATCACAAAGACATTATTTTGTTTTTATTTCTGTGTACATAGGTCCGTGAGGTCCTGGCACCTCTATGAAGAAGGGAATACTTAAAACAGTCTTCGCTTAACTCTTTGAAGCCCACTGGGGCCAACATGCCAGCGACAGTGTAAGCAAGTGACTTAGAGTCTGTGCTTTCTTTGAGCAAAAATACATTTGGTTGGCCTACAAATGATATATATATATATAAAATGTATTTTTGCCCAAAATAAGTACAGACGAAAACGTTTAACAATGACTTCCCTAGGGGTTTACATATCCTAGATTTCTCGGACGGCACATGCTCCCCTTGGGCGAGCTCCGGTCCGGGCCAGTGGTCACGCGCTCCCGCCCGGACGTGCCCAGGCCGCGTGCAGCCCCTGTGTAAGACATGCAGAGGTCACGTCCAACAGGTTGTTAGTAGCGCGTGCTGACAGGCCCCGGGCCACCGGCGGCACGCAAGCTTCAATATTAATGAGCTCGACGACCTTGCAGCGTGGACCTTTCAGCAGCTGTTTTTCACCTCACAACAGTACCTGTTTAAGTAAAGGCACGTCCGGGGTGGCTGGGCGCCCACTTAAACTAAAACTGCAGCAAACTCCAAGGACGAAGTGAAAAACAACCTGTGCTGAGCTGCAGGTCAGCAAGAAGGCTTAACCAGAGAGAGGGCGGGCATTGCTCATTCCAGATTCTTGGTGTGGACATGTTGACCATTTCCAAAATAGGTAGTAGCTGAACCCTGGGCCCCGAGAGGGTTATACTGACCTCCAGTCTGGAGGGGTGCTTTGTTTATGGATAAAGTCAGGACTTTAAGTGGGCCGGGTCCTGCCGGTGCTGTGCATATTAAAAGCAGGTGCCGAGACGGGTTTCTATTGGGCTCTCCATTTTTACCTTCAGGGCGGAGGGAAAAAAAGCTTAACTCTGCAATAGTATCATCAGTCACTGCTTTTGATGTAACTTCAGAGACTCGTTTTTCAGTTTTATATAGCGCAAACGTGGAGCAGACATGAGCACCAGTTACATTACACAAGTACATATTGGTGTTTTCAATCAAAGGATGTTGAGCTGATGTGAGGCTCAAACCTGCTTTCTCAGCTGGAAGGTCGGCAGCTCTAGCCTTATGCTTCAACCTCGCCCACAAGAAAGGAAGCCTTTTCAATATTATATACAACGAAGTCATAGTTGTTGCTTATTTATTTTATGCAATTTACAACCATTGACAAAGCCAGTAGCCCTGGCTTGTTGTAGGTTTAATGTTACTTGTTGTGTTATATATCTGGATGAATGGACAGACCAGCAAAATACCAGTGGGGCAGCACACTATGCTAAGTACAGATTTTTAGATTAAGTGTTTTAAGCCACACCCTTAATTACATTGGCCACGCCCCTATGAGAGACCCCCCCCCCCCAGTTTTTTTACGTCCCACTTAAAGCCCTGGATAAAGTAACCTTACGCACCCACGAGGGAGGGATACACTGATCTATACGCTTTCACGCTTTTGCTAACCCTGCATTCCTTAGTGAACATTGGAGAGGTAACTAGTGCTGCCCCTTATGATCATTAGAGTCCATACCTGAACGGCATTGGGTGAGCAAAGAGTTCCTGTGCCAGACCACGTCACAACCACCCTCTGCTGCCATCACTAATGTGGCCATGGCAGTGATTCATTGCAGCTGCAATTCCCTCTTCTTTTTCAAGGAAAACAGTTAGGCTTGTCCCACTTGCCCCCATTACGCCAGGGGGTGAGCGTGCACATGCTTAGCTATGCATTGATCTGAAAGACTCGCGCACCCCACACTTGACTTCTGTTCCTTCATAATTTTGCTCTCAAGGCAGAACACAGAGGACCTGGAAGATATCCCCTATCAGAACGGGACCCGCCACAGGCAAGTTGTTGCTACTTTCCACACAGGCCAACAAGGCCCCTGCAGTGAATGAGATAGGCCATGATATTTTTGTAAGGGAACGGTATGAGCAGGGCTCGAGTCGGGGTACCACGCGGGTGGACGGCGTCCCCCCACTTATTTTACCGGGTTTTTACCGGGTGGACGCCGTCCCCCCTGCCCAAAAGATGGAGCGGGTACCCGAGTCTGCACCTGCGCGCGAATGATAGCCTTTCAAATGCACCCGAGGCTCAGACTAATCTCCCCTTTCACCTCGCGCCCTCCCCTTGCCAGCCTTTCTCAGAGCACAGCCGAGGCGCCAAGGCTTCAAGGAGCTGCGCTGTCAACACTGCCGAGCATGTTACTTCCACGGACCCCGACAGATGCCCGTAGTGCCTACGGCCCGAGTCTGTAATAACCATGTAATCCGAGGAATGGGTCCTGTGTATAGTGCGTTCTTGTGTTTTGAGTGACTGCCACTTATTGCAGTATTATACCTCTACTTGTATCTTGTATGTATTCACGCATTTCAGACGGAGACCGGCAAATTTCGTGACGTCACTTCCGGTGACACCACCTAACTTGGTGCGTCCCCCCACTTCTTTTTTTAGGACTTGTGCCCTGGGTATGAGGGAGTCCTTCCTGCTGCGACTGAGGACTAGATGGGTACGTATGCTTCCTTCCTCACTCCCTGGTCCAAGGATGAGGCCAGGAAGGCAGTTATTGAACTCCTCCCTCCCCTTCTCCTCCACTACACCTCAGGTCTAGGCATACTGAGGGGGAGGACCTGAATGATCGTCAGGTGTCTTTTTGTGCCTCATCAGAAGTGACCTTGCTGGGAGAGGGAGCTCTGGCCAGCTCCAGCTGCCTCCAGGGAAAGGGGAAGCCCGCAGCCAGTGGGAATAAGCTTACAGGCGAGCTGCTCAAGAAATGTGGTCACTGCCTCAGACCTAGGCTTTGAAGGTGCTTTATTTCAGTAGAGTGAGTGCAAAGACTATGGAGAGAAGTCAGGCACTAGGTTACCAATTTTTCCTTCCATGGTGGGGAATTTGCGTTCTTTGAGATAACTATAATGTCTACAGGATGACCCTTTTTCCCCCCTTCGGCTTAACAAGAAAGACCCAACAGTCACTCCCAGCAAGGGAGCGCATATTGGAGCCCACTTGACAGGGTTCTGCCTGCTTTTCTAAAGAGACTTTCAACAGGAGGGGCCCTAAGCTCTGGTTAATTCTCTCCTTAGGCCTGGCCTCTTCTAAACCACCTGCTGCATTGCAAGAGGGTATAGAGGAAGAAACCACCCTTTTCAGTCTACAGTAAAGAACTGACTGTTCCAGCGGGGAAGCTACTGACCGGTCTGCCAACCCATCCAGCCAGCATGAATCTCAAGGATCACCTAGCTTGCCAGAAGCCGGTGCTCAAACTATAAGTTTATTCAACCTCTCACCAACCCTTAGCTGAGAGCCAAGTGGGCTAGGCAGACCCAGGGGGTCAGGCAGGGCACTTAAGATCTAAACACAGTTTCAAGACCTCGCTTTGAACAAGTTTGGTTACAATGAACTATCTTTGATGTGGTTACCAAATGCAATAATAATTGGTTTATACCAGTGGAACTGATGAGGCCAAAGCCTTAGCTGCAGTTATTCAGTTAAGGGTATAGAACTATTGATATGATGTCTGCCAAATTGGTGACTTCAATTCATGCTTTCAGTTCAGAGACTGCTGTAATCTGCTGCATTGTGCTGTTACACACCTCATCCTGCCCAGCACCTCCCATGCCATTACTGAGGAAACTGGGCCCATTACTCAAAGGTGCTGTTCTGCCACTCCTGGCCCTTCCCATCAGTGCACCAGATTAGCTGCCTGCTTCTCTGTGTGGTGGCAGAGACACAGTAGCGGTCGGTGTCAGAGGAGAGGGGATGGGCTGGAAGATGACGAATAACGAAAATTAAAAAAAAACGAACTTACCTGCCGCCTGCACTCCGCTGCAACGCCGTCTTCTGCTCCGCTCGTGCCTCCACTGCAGGCAGACACTCCCAACCTCCCCTGCGGCCAATCCTGAAGCTCCTCTCACGCATGAGAGCAGCTTCAGGACTGGCCTGAGCGCCGATGATTTGCACTCCCAGGGAAACTGGGAGCCTGTGCTTTGCTGTCTCCAACCCAGCAATGCAGCTGGGTTGGAGAGAGCATCAATGCACATGATGCATTGGCCGGCCTGAGACGACTGGCCAAACCGTCATGAGCATTGATAACAGTGCATACCACTCCCCGTGGGTGCCTGTTATCCCCCCTGGCCCCGCCCCAAGCCTCCTGTAAACAAAATAAAACGATAATAAACGTGGGGTTATCGTTTTATTTACTTATATTTTTGCGCTGCTGGCGGGGTGGGGGGGGGGTGATGCTCCACCGCCATAGCGGAGGAGCCGCCCCTGCAGAGACATCTCCCATACACAGTGACGTGTGGCGCAGAGGACACCATCCTTACTTCACCTCTGCCAAACGTTAACACAGACTCCCCTGTCCTCAGAACCTGTCTGTGTGAATACTGCACCTTCCCACACCGTTACCAAACAGACCAAAAGGCCTCATCCTTTTAGACCTTTTCAGACTGCGCTCTGAGGGTGGCCGTTGGGGACTATTTACAGTGTGTGGGAGTCGCGGAACTTCTGTTTACATCACGCAGCGTACACTACATATTCTGGATAACCCGGTTTATCTGCAATACTTCACTGTTAGGTCTTTATTGCCTTACTCTACAATACTAATTATGATAACTTGCTGCTTCAGGAGTGCGAGCCAAGTGTTATCACTTCATTTGCAGATACTCTACCTACAGTTCGGTCCAACTTTCCCGTTCTCTCTCATTTGAGGTTGTAGGTATCGGCTGGGGCACACTTGTCCTCTTGCGAACCTTCCTGTTCACACTCCCTTGTGCCACCTTTATTCTGTACACCAGTAGCCAATACCTAAACTCACACCACTTAATGCTCTCTGGGATGCTTACCCCAAAAAAGAGGGCAGCGCCAGGGTAGCCACTTATTAGATCACAAAAGAGCACCAGCAATGAGATTTGGCTCTTCTCTTTTTCTTTGCTCTTATCTGTGATATGTTTTTTAATAGGAAGTATTTTTTAGGAGATCACACAGAATATCCATGCGGTGCACAAAGTATCACATCGACAATGTTACAGTAATCTGCACCAATAGATCACGTGTGCAGTGCAGCCATTTTGACTCTTTGCTGGGACATTAGACGGGACAGCTATAATTGAGGCAGTATGAACCTCCACTGGTGTCTGTCCAAAGCAGCAGCATTCCCCAACAGCAAAGTTGCATTCACCGCTCCTTTCTACCTTCAGAGTTAATGTGCAGAAGCTTTGCTTTTGAGCTGTGATTTAAAATAATCTATATTTTTAGTATCAATACTACAGATGATGGTGCTTGCATGTGTTTCAAAATTCTTTGAAGTGAGTGCTATTCAGCATATTCAATTGCCTCAGGGAAAGTGATGTCACACAATATTAAGTTACTGAAGCTTATAGAGCACGCATTCACCAAACGGTTTCATGGCGCACGGATGGAGACAAGCGGGCCGGTTATAGATGGGCAGAGCATTAGTTGTATGCTTGTCTAAATAACCAGGTTTTTAATAGTTTCCTGAATTTTGAGTAGCTTGAAGCGGATCTCATCTCAGGGGGAAGGAGTTCCAGAGGTTGTGGACGAAGACGTAGAATCTACCGCCACCCAGTCTCTTCTTCTTGAATATGGGTACTGATGTGTGGTTCATATGGGTAGAGTGCAATGAGCGTTTAGGGGTGTATGTCTGGATACGGGAGGAAATGAAGGCGGGCTTTTGTTATTGAATGTTTTGAAGATAATGCAACCTGCTTTGTAGATTATTCTTTGTTCTATAGGCAGCTAGTGGAGGTCTTTCATCAAGGGGGTGATGTGGCACTGTTTAGGTTGTTTGTAAATTAGTTGGGATGCCTGGTTCTGGACGATTTGTAGCCTTTTAGTGAGGCATTTAGGTAAGCCAACAAATAGGGAGCTGGCATAATCGATCCTGGAGAGAATAAGGGCAATGACAGCTTGGATAAGTGCCTCAAGGGTGAGGAATTTAGAGATTTTTCTTAATTTTGCAGAGCATTCGGAAGGATGAGGAAATCAATGACCCAATTTGAGGTTTCGTGGATAATTCAGCATTGATGGTCACCTCGAGACTCTCTACTGCTTTTTGTGGGTGGGGGCGGTTTGTCTCTGACACCAGTGGCAGTGCAGCCGGAGCAGTGGCACCAGAACCCAGAGCTTGGAGGGGACCCACTGCCATAAAGTGTGGATGGCTTGGCATGTGGAACCATTGTTACGCTTGTATTAGGGCCTTTAGCATCCTTGACACTCCACTGTCTGAGCTCATGAGCTGTTTCTTTAGAATAGATTTTAGTACCTCGCCAGGAATGGCGCCAGGCTCAAACAGACAAATGTTGGACGTTCAGAGTCTGACGTTTCTGCCTGCACCAAGGATTCAATTTTATTGGAGGTCAGCTGGTACCAGTGGGAGCCCATTCATGCCCTTACCTCCATTGAACATTGCCTATATGACACTTGGGAAAAGCTGTCTCCTTCCATGGGCAGGAGGATTTGGAAAACATTAGCATTCTTACACAATGACTGGGCTGACTCCTGAGGGACTCTGCATCAGGTAGGCTTGACAGACAAAGAGAAGGGTTCAATGGAGGCCCTCTGCGCATGTTCGTGCAGTCTTCCGAGTAAGATTCACTGGTCGACGGTGCTCTGATATTTATACCTCTGCCATAAGTTGCAGGGTGAACAGTCTTGAGCTGCAACCAGGACTGCCTTAATATTTCAACAGAGACATAAACCTGCCTATGCATCGTGCAAATATTTAGGAGCCGATTTATATTTTTGGAGGACGAAGGTATTGCAGTCAGGGCTGCGGAGTCATTTACTCTATCGCCTTGACTGCACCTCCGCCCCCAAACCATGAAATGATTGCTAACCTGAAGGTCATTTCATAAAGCGTTGACAGGAACCAACATCACGGCGGGTCATGTCAATGCTTTTTGAAGTTTGGTGCAGGGCTCCTTAAACATGACGGAGCCCTGCACCAAACTGTTTTCATTTCTATTTTCAAAAAGAAAGCCCTGAGGATGGAGTTTCTTTTTGGGGGAAAAAAAAAAATTGCCCCCAGCCATGGGAACCATCTCCGTTGGCGAGGGGGCATTCTTTGTTTTTTACTGATTCTTACCAGCAGGGTTTACCTGGTGGTGATGGGAAGTAGAAAAACAGCTATATGTTCGCCCATTCTAATTGGGCGGATGGACATTTAGCCAATTCTTCAACAGCCTTTAATCCATCAGGCCATCGGAGCAGTTTGGCCACGGCAGAGACGGAGTAGTCTCCGGCGTGGTCAAACTATGGTTGGCCTGCTTTATAATTTGGCATGCAGACCCTACTGTTGGCAGTAAGCACACTCCATCACCCTTGCGTCTCTTTGCCCATAGCTTAAGATTTATTCTGTCTTAATGTTCACTAGATTTACCTCTCCAGCAATTATAAACTTGCAACAGGATAAAGCAAGGAAGTGGATTGAATCCAGTAAGGCCTCCATAAATTTAGCACTAGGTCCCAGAGTATGACAGAGAAGGGCTAACCTTAGAGAAGTTAGCAGTCGTCAAATGGAATACTAATATGTCATCCCCAATCTGAGTGAAAATGTTCAGAGAGGAACAAGGACTTTGGATATAATAACAATACCACCATGTACATGACTGGTTGTACGGTCATTGCAAATAGTTTTAAAGCCATGGAGTACCATGTCAGACAATGGCATGCAAGTCAATTCCTTAAGTCAGGTCTCAACAAAACAATGTCATTTGCCTATTCCAAAATAAGAATTTATATTTTCCATGCATGCTTAACTAAGAAGCGGACATTAATGAAGCACATTTTTATGAATCACCCAAAACAAAACTCTGCTCTCCTCAGATGGAAAGTTGGAAACAAGCAGCATAGTACTCGATTCACTGGTCCCATCAACTAGGACATAGTGTCACGGAGGAGCAGGAATTATGGTAAGGAGAGAATCAAATGCCAGATGACCCACCACAGGGGGCAATTTTGGTCGTAAGTAAGGAGCACGGGTTCCTGCGCAAGAAATGGTGGCATTCCTAGCCCAAGGCCACGTCTGTTCTGGATGGGCCGAGACAGGCTTGCTTTGGTATGGACGTGCCAAAGTTGTCTTTAAATCGTTGCATGTCATTCTAGGTGGAACAGGTGGAGGGAGAGGGCAAGTCAAGGGAAGAGTCACTGTCCGAGGCCAACCTCGATCACAGATAGACTCTGCATGAGAGTGGGCAGGTTGGAAAGTAAGCACAAATAATGCACTGCAAATTATGTTCAATTCTATATCTCATTGCCCTCTCAGATGATGCAATATTCATTCACTTATTTGCCTGGGTCACAATGCAATCAGTTACTCATTTTCTATCTCCTCAACAACTTATACACAACAGCAATTACCACTTTATGTATTTTATCCACCCTTGCGCACAGTGCTCAGCCCCCATTCTGTATCTCATCTGCCCCTCATACAAGGAAAACAACATCCATCGTGAATCGAATCCATCCCTTGCAATCAGCACGTGAACCCGCATTCTGTTTCTCCTCAGCTTCTCACACTACAGTGATGCTCTCCAAATAATTGCAGCTTACGTGCTTGTACAAAATGAGACAATATACATTAAAAGCAAGATGACTAGATGACTTCACGTTATTAGGGGTTCCATATTCTAGTCCTGGGTTCCCACTTTATCAATCATTCTTTTCAGGTGAGTTAGTCCAATTTATTCATTTGTGATTAAGCTAGATTATTGCTCCCAGAAAGCATTCGGTTGTTAAAGGAAAGATGATGTCCCAGAAAATGGAGTCCCTGCTGATACAAAGTCATCCTGTAACCTTAATTAAAAGGTGGTACTGAATGGGAAGTTGTCAAGGCAAGAAATGGGTTTGTGCTGCAGTGTGCGGCAGTAAACTATTGGAGAAGAATGGGAATATCTGAAGAGGCATAGACTTTTATAGCAGTGTCTCGTTTTAGGTCTTATCTAAAGATAACTGCCTGTTGTGGTAGACCTATTGTGGAGACTATTAATACTTAGATCGGAAATTGGACCATCCCACTGCTTACCACTAGTTGGCTTTTTTGTTAATCTTATTTGCTTGCATCTTATTCAATACCTTCAGTCCTCTTCATGTGTTCTTCCAATCCCTGGCGCATAGCCTCTTTACCAGCCTTTTGACTGGATGCCTGTATCATTCCACTGCTCAAATTCAAGGAACTACTCTTTTCTTTTGCCTTCATTGAAATACGTGTGTTTTCTTTGTGGAGAGGTGTGGTGCAGCGGCCAGGGCAGCTGACTTCGGAGCACAGGGCTCACGGTTCAATCCCCGGCTCCGGCGGCAGCTCAGCTCAGCACCATGTGACTCTGGGCAATAGCTCACTTAATTTCCACGACGGCCCCCAGCGCCTTGAGACCCGTAAGGGTGAGTAGTTCGCGCTTTACAAATACAGATTTTAGATTTAGATTTCTTGCTCTCTCCCATGTGCTACTTCCCCTCTCGTATCCCCGCACCGTGCACTCTGTGTTGCTTTGCACACCCGCAAGCTTGACTACTCTTGCCTCCCCTTTTAAATCCCACTTGGTTTTATTGTCAATTCTTCTATTACTTAAGGCATCCTATCTCCTGTGTTGCTCCTCCTACCTTGTTGCACATGTCTTGCTTCTTGCTGCGTTTACTTTCGCCCCATCCCCACTTCCTTCCCCATTGTTCTCCCTCCTGTCCCTATCACATAACTCTTATATCTCCTTTTTTTTAAAACCTGCTTTCATACACATTCAGTGTAGTTTTTTTTTTGGGGGTGGGGGGGTTGTTACCTACAGCTTCAAGATTGGCATACGCCATCTTGGAATAGTTAATTTAAAAAAAGCTCAAAATGGTCTCTGTGTCATGCTTTATGCTAGCGAATACGTTATTATGCGCTTTTTTCGCCAGTGCTATTCCGTCATCAGCAAATAAGCATTTTTTTCACATGCTGAACAGCATTGTTAAAAATCATTGGCAAAGTCAATAGTTCTGCATTGGCAAAGCCAAAAGGTGACACCTATTGGCTTTGCCAATTCTTTTTATCCTGGCAGGCGGTCGAAGTAGAATTTCTTATAGACTAACCAAATGCACATATATAAAAAGAGTCTCCTGGTACAAAGAAGGGCGTGGGCTGGGGATACTCAAAGTACGGCCCGGGGGACGCATACGGCCATCCTGACCTTTAATTGTGGCCCCCTGGTGAACAGCAGCACTGGGCTGTTGTTCACTTGACAGAGCAGGAACATTCAGGAAGCTGTGAAATAGGCGTACTTTATTTGCAGGTTAACTAAACTAAAGGTAAAGAAACAAAGAATGTTTTCTAGACAACTTAACTTTAGTATGCATCTGCTTTGCGTCCCCCTATGCCCACCTTTCAACACCTGACCCTCCACTGCTGGCATCGGTGCGGCCCTCGGGAAGCCACAGACCGTACTTTGTGGCCCCCGTGGAAATGTTTGTGAGTACCCATGCTCTAAACTAAAGCATACCCGTGTCCACTTGCTTTCTCATCTGAGTGTCCAACTGGGGTTGCTGGTAGTTTGATGCCTTAACTCTCTCACAGTATCTTAAAAGCCTGCAAATGTAAACAAACTTGCCACTTGAGAAAGACAGGCTGGAAACGAGTCTGGAGAGGCAGGAGAATTGACCACCCACAGAAGACAGCACTTTAATTAGACGTCCCCGTTCAATAAATGTCACTGTCGAATAAGCACCAATAAAAAGAGTTAAGTTGTCAGAAAAACGTCTCATTAAGAGTGAACCCTGTCAGCCCGCCTCTAGCTCTTAACAAGGCGCAGGGCCCTGGAGCTGCCTCTGAGGGATGCACGGGGAGGCCGGAGGTCACCAGGGCATTCTGGGAACTCCAGCTGAGCCAATACATCTCCGACACCTGCAGACCTGCACATCTCTCATGGTTTGTCAACATGCTAACGACCTCTGCACTTCGGCTGCCATTCAAAGGGCGCCCTGCAGGAGCAGCACGTCGCGCACTGCCAGTGGGCGCAATGGTGCCGAAATTAGGATTTTAGACAGTGAAATGTAAGCCAATAATCACACCCCGTGGAGATTCTGAGGATAGGGTGCTGCAGCCGCCCTGTCACAGACCCCAAACTAAGAATTCCGTTATCTTCTTCGTCAGTGGGAGAAAGGCACCCCTTGTCCTCCTCAAGGCCAAACTTAAGTAATGCCAAAGCGAGATGCAAGGGGCCAGTAAGTGCTTCAAATTAACACTACAGACAACAAGGTATGCATTTGTTGCCCTGCTACAAAAAAGGAGTACTGGACAAAAGTGGTGGTAGGGGGACTAGGTCAAAAAGGGGGTATGAGGGAGGGGAGGCAGGCAGGACAAGAGGGGGGACCCAGTGTCATGTTAAGTATTTTTGGGGCCCCGGGTACAAAACATTTTGGGGCCTCCTATTTGAAACAACTTTGAACTTAATTATACATTTTCTGCTAATTCAACCTCCCCATGACAAACAATATTCCATTATATTTATAGTTTCTGAAATGAGGTGACACAAAAACAGATGAAATATGGGCTGCACAGTATTCCAAAAATCCTTAGGAAGAGGATGGGTAGAGAGTGGAAGAGTAAGAGGTGGAGGCAGGCAGAGAGAGGGAGAGTGGCTGTGATAAAGAGGAGGGGAAACAGAAAGATCACTTTCCCGGGGGCTCTTGGAAGGTGCCCACTTTGCCCATGCCTTAAAACGTCTCTAGGGTTACCAGCTCCTGACTTTTCATCTGGAGTCTTACATGTGAATGAAGCGTCGATGTTAGAGTCGTGTCTTCAATTCTTTTCTAAAAAGGAGTGAGAAACCTTGCCAGATTTGGGTGAAATGTAATTTCCAGATCCTGGGAGGATTGCAAGAAAACGGATGGTGTCTTCTCCTTCGTGCATTTTTTTTTGTCTCAGGCCAGTCGGCTGGTAAAGGGAACAAATGGAATGCTTTGGTAGTGGCTAAGACTCTTTGCTTCTATGTAAGACTCTTGATTGGCCGGGTAGCCGATAAAGGACGTGGTTCAGTGTGGTCAGATGTGAATCAGACACTAATAAGCAGGGCGTTGCCTTGGTTGAGATGAGTTCAGTCCAGGGCTTATTTGGATCTTCTGAAGTCTGCTTGAGGGAGAAAAGCTTTCACTTTGCAGAGAATGATGACTTGCTGCCAGGCGGCTTAGGGTGATGTACATGTGGATTCGTGGCTGTATCCAGGAAGGGACATTTTGTCAGGTCACCTATATTATTATCCAACAATAAAGACCAAAAATTGTACTTGCCTACAGCATACATCTGCAGATCAGAACACGCATTTTCAGAAGGCAGAGCACAACTCACATTATTTTGGGTAAAAAAAATGGCAACTGCACACAGAAATTCTGAATCCTGGTTTACAAAGTCAAGAACTGTGAGATTTGAACTTCTTAGGTATTAGGAAGTACATCCAGGGTGTGTGTGTGTGGGGGGGCTATGCAAGACATGCACACACTTCCACTGTCCTGCCAACTAGAGGTTGGAAAGTGAGTGCTACCAGTACAGTGTCAAAGGAGTGGTCAGTGCAAATGGTGTAAAACCCATAACCCAAGATGTAAGTAACTGGGGATCACTAACAATGCCTTGCCAACACTAAAATGCTCTTCAAAGCTCGTAAGTCACCAGGTATTGCTGGCGCTGTAAATATGGTAAAGGGCACACAACCAGCCCATTTGTGCAGGGGTTGTACTGGAAGAGAAGTCTTCTACTGTTGGCAGAGTAAAAAGGGAGTTGCTTGTAAAACCTTGAGAATCACAGTTTTCCTTGGAGTACGCCTGGGTTTTTGGTGAACTGGGCCTGAGCGGTAAATGTATGCAAGACATGAACATACACAGGCATTTCCTACTCTTTTTCTGTATAGGGTTGCAAGTGTTGTTCAAGATTCTGTGCGAGCCTTTGTAATGTGGCTTACAAGATGCCTCCTGCTTTCTTATTTAGAGCTCTATAAATATCAGTGGCATTTTTCCTGCCCATAACATGAAGACTATTTACTTCTTGCCAACAGTGCCTTTTTCGGGTTTCTTTCGTTCTCAGACACACACACACACACACATACACAGATATTGATATCAGATAAGGCAGGTCTGCCCAATTCCATGCCTGAGCAGAATTGATCAAGCAAATTCATTCTCAAATAATCTTGCTCCATCACCTGCCATAAGAAGAAAGACTCGAGGCTCATTAAGAGCTCTTTGGTATGGCAGAAACAAGAGATATTGGTATTAATGCACAGACCTGCCATTCCCACTGGTTTATAGGACTGCAGTGATTCCACTTACAATCACGTACATGTTACCGCTGCCAAAAGTAATTCCTCTTTTTTTGCATAGTAACTATAAATCCAGGAATAATGCGGCACAGCTATTACTACAACCAGATATTACCCTTTGATTTTGTAGGGTATTCTAAAAGTCCCATAGCCTTCATACTTTCCAAACTGATAAGAGGCCTCTTTCACATCAAGGACATAATTACCTCTGGAGTAGTAAAGGGGCTATGAGCAGGGCTTTAAGTGGGCCGGGTCTCACTGGTGCTGAGCACCGGCAGTTTTTTAAAGGGGGCCTCGAAACGGGTCTCTATCCGGCTCTGTTTTGTTCCCTGGCAATTTTTTGCCGGACTGCAGTGACATCAGACTGCTGTCACTGCAGTCCGGAAAAAAACGGACCGCCTGTGCCAGGGCACAAAACAGAGCCCGATGGAGACCCGTTTCCAGACAGCAGGCACATCCTGTGCGCGTGCTCACACTGCTCACTTCTCACAAGTGGAGAAGTTACGGCATGACGTCATGCCAGGTGAGCGTTGTAGGGGAAGGGAAATCCTTTAAAGAGAGTCACTTTCTCTCTGAATTTCCCTTCTCTTTTTGAAACTAAGGAGCAGCAACATTGTCATGGTGTCACCAGGGCTTAAGTGGAAGCTTTTTCAATATTATATACAAGCCATAGTTGCTGCTTATTTATCTTACGCAACTAACAACCATTGACAAAGCCAATAGTCCTGACTTGTTGTAGGTGTGATGTTACTTGTTCTATCATATATCGAGATGCAATGACAGAAACAGCAAAATACAATTCGGACGCACACTATGCTAAGCACAGATTTTTAGCTTAGGTGTTTTTAAGCCACGCCCTTAATTACATTGGCCACTCCCCTTTGAGAGACCCCCCAGTTTTTTCATCCCACTTAAAGCCCTGGCTATGAGGTTTTTGCAAAACAGCTCTGCCCCCTTCCTACCGTGTGTATACCCCGTCACTTGAGCCAACAGCGGTTCTGAAGGCTGCGCGAGGCTCCTCGGACTCCCTCCCCTCCCTCCTTCCCTGTGAGTGCAGCTAGAGTGCATCAGACGGCATTAAAAAGTCAGAGTGTAAATGGAGAGAACCGTCATCTTTTGAAAACGTTAGTGTTGCTGCTCCGGGTACGCAGCATCTCTTCCCACTGATCATTTCGGGATAAAGATCTCATTTTCAAGCTTTTAAGAGCTTGCGTGTCACATCAGCCGCCCTCTGGGCCTTCCAGCAACATCTGGGAAGACCCGGCCCAGCAGGAGCCAGCATTCCAAAGAGACAGGTGCTCCGGAGTCACCCATTAAAACTTCAGCGAGAAATATCCCACACAAAGGCATAGCATCACCGGCATTAGAGAGAGTGGTAAATAGGCTGCCTAGCACTCGAAATTATGATGACTGCATCTACGGCTAATTTGCATAATTCCTCGCACTATCCTAGGTGTCTACTTCTCCTTTCATCTGAATTGAGGAGCTAAGAATACGTGGTGTACACAGTTCCAGCACAACGGAATCATTAGCCTTGTTAACTCCAGGGACACTTAACGCCTTCTCAGGTGTGTGTTCCTATCCGCCAGCACTGTCATGTACACATGTACTACACGGATGGCGTGATTCCTCCTTCCAGGGTAGATGGCACAGACACTGTTGCGATATGGGCATATTGTGCCCAGGTACCTTTAGAAACAAGTGACGGTGGCATATTGTGTCCATGTGCCTTTAGAAACAAGAGACGTTGGCATATTGTGCTCAGGTGCCTTTAGAAACAAGTGACGGTGGCATATTGTGTCCATGTGCCTCTAGAAACCAATGACCGTGGCATATTGTGCCCATGTGCCTTTAGAAATAAGAGACGTTGGCATATTCTGTCCATGTGTCTTTAGAAACAAGAGACAGAGGCATATTGTGCCCAGGTGCCTTTAGAAACAAGAGACTTTTGCATATTGGGCCCATGTGTCTTTCGAAACAAGAGACGTTGGCATATTGTGTCCATGTGTCTTGAGAAACAAGAGACGTTGGCATATTGTTCCCAGGTGCCTTTAGAAACAAATTACGGTGGCATATTGCGTCCATGTGCCTTTAGAAACAAGAGACGTTGGCATATTGTGCTCAAGTGCCTTTAGAAACAAGAGACATTGGCATATTGTGTCCATGTGCCTCTAGAAACAAATGACGGTGGCATATTGTGTCCATGTGCCTTTAGAAACAAGAGACGTTGGCATATTGTGTCCATGTGTCTTTAGAAACAAGAGACGTTGGCATATCGTGTCCATGTGTCTTTAGAAACAAGATACGTTGGCATATTGTGCCCAGGTGCCTTTAGAAACAAGTGACGGTGGCATATTGTGTCCATGTGCCTCTAGAAACCAATGACCGTGGCATATTGTGCCCATGTGCCTTTAGAAATAAGAGACGTTGGCATATTGTGTCCATGTGTCTTTAGAAACAAGAGACGTTGGCATATTGTGCCCAGGTGCCTTTAGAAACAAGAGACTTTTGCATATTGGGCCCATGTGTCTTTCGAAACAAGAGACGTTGGCATATTGTGTCCATGTGTCTTGAGAAACAAGAGACGTTGGCATATTGTTCCCAGGTGCCTTTAGAAACAAATGACGGTGGCATATTGTGTCCATGTGCCTTTAGAAACAAGAGACGTTGGCATATTGTGCTCAAGTGCCTTTAGAAACAAGAGACATTGGCATATTGTGTCCATGTGCCTCTAGAAACAAATGACGGTGGCATATTGTGTCCATGTGCCTTTAGAAACAAGAGACGTTGGCATATTGTGTCCATGTGTCTTTAGAAACAAGATACGTTGGCATATTGTGCCCAGGTGCCTTTAGAAACAAGTGATGTTGGCATATTATGTCCATGTGCCTTTAGAAACAAGAGACGTTGGCATATTGTGCCCAGGTGCCTTTAGAAACAAGTGACAGCATATTGTGTCCATGTGCCTTTAAAAACAAAAGACAAGGGAGATGGTGTGACCAGGCTCCCTCAGAAACAAGAGGCACTTGCATGATGTGACGGGGCCCCTAAGAAACAACATAAATGGGCATGATGTGACCTGGCCACCTAAGAAACAAGCCCAGGCAAAGCAAAAAGATCTGGGTTTAATGCTGTAACACATGCAAAGTTGCACTTTAAAGTGACACACATAGGAGGAGTCAGCAGCAGTGGACAGAGAAGGCTACAGCTGTAAAGTAGTTCCTCACACCGTTCAGTGAAAGGACTGAAGTGGAGGCAGAAGCATATATTCAAAAAGCCAATAGCATTAGGTGTGAGATGAATACTCCACCGGGCTTGGCAAAGCCATGACTGGCAAATTCCCAAGCCAATAGCTGAAACAGGCTGGTCAAAGAAAGTGAATTGTTAAAAGGAGAGGCCACAAAGCCACTTCTATGTATATTGTCAGCAATAGATCTGTCAGACGTAAAAAGAGGCATTGAGCATGATGTGATAAGGTCCCCAAGAAGCAACTGACAAGGGAATGATGTGATTGAACATCTTAAGAAACAAGGCATGAAGAGTGATGTGACCTTGCTCTCTTAACAACAGGAGACGTGGTGCATGATGTGACCAGGCCCTTTTACAAAAACTGGGGTGGTTGGAACTTGTAGAATTTGACTTTGTGGAATTCCACAGAGTTATATAAAAACTATGCGAGATTCAGCAGAGTTCCGTAAACGGGCAGAAAATATTCAGTTTGTGCTTCTCGCGCTGCAATTTAGCAAATCTACTCGAGAAGCAGCCCTCTGACCGCAACTGCTCGTGACTGCCAGTGACTGCTCGCATTAGAAAATCAGACTTGAGGATGCCAAAACCTCTCAGGAAATAAATTCCGCCACGCGGAGATTGGTGGAATTTGGCCGGAACTCCGTGTTACAAGAGTAACGTGGAGTCATCAAATTCTGCTGGCCAAATGAAACATTCCACACACACCTATTAAAAACAAGAGATATAGGGCATGATGTGGCCAAACCTCTTCAGAAATGGCATGCATGGGCATGATGTGAACAGGTATCTGGGAACGTTGAGCAAGAAGTGACCACCCCCCTTAGAAGCAGGAAGCACGGTGCATGAAGTGACCAGGAACTTTTAAAAACAATTCGGATTGGGTCTGATGTGACCAGGCCCCTATAAAACAAGAGTCACACAGGCATAATTTCAATAGGCTTTCATTGATGCAGAATCAGAACCAAAATATATTTCAAATGGCCCATCTAGTGAATAAAGTCACAATAGATCTCAAAACCCGAGCAGACATCATCAAACAGACAAGTGTTCTAGAACGCCTATTGGTTATTAGAACATTGGAATGTTGGGAGCTCCATTGAACACAATGGAGTGCTCCTAGCTTCTAATGGCTGGTAGAAGCCCGGAGCAGCAACATTCCAATGTTTGTTCACAGCTGTTGCCTTGAACAAATGCCTCACGGAGCCCAAGGAGATTTCTATCCCCTTGGGCTCCGTGAGGCCTTTGTTTTATTTGTTAGAATATTCTTCCCTCTAGTGGCAGAATGTTCAAATAGCCTTAGAGCCCTCCATAGCAGGCTCTAACGGCCATTAAAGGCCCGCTGTCTTGTTAAAGGCCCTAGCCTTTGGCTTGGGCCTTTAACGCTGGAGTGGGCCTTTAATGGCCAGTAGAGCCCGCTCGATAGGGCTCTAAGGCTATATTATTAGTGATGCCAGACAGTGCAAAGAGAACTGGTTTTTTTTCTCTCTACACTCCATGGACCCTTTAATTCACATATTCAAATTACACAAAGTCATAAAAATTATGCACAAACCATGTAACATTCTTACGAGCAGGAGTACACAAAAAAGGAACAAAAATAAACAACATTAATGAAAACATATTGAATATGACAACAGTTTGCCCTACATACTTAGCAATATTTACCAAGGGTGAAAAACGTTCTTATTACATTAAAATGGTCTAAAATAGTACTTAATTTCATAGACTGTGGATATGCCCTAATGAGACCCCTCTGCACTCCACTACCACTGACATATAGATCAGCACAATTTTTTCTTCTGGTTGCATTTTTAATCAGAAAAGAAACAACAGAATAAAAGAAAGAATAATAGCAAAATCAGAAACACAAATCGTAGAAGGTAAGCATTGATCTCTCCAAAAATATAATTGACACCACAAGTGAACAACAAAAACTATCTGCAACATAAACTTTTACTCTGTGTGTGAAAACTCTATTTAGAACCTTTTCAGGAGAGGGACCTGGAAAGCAAATGTGAGGATAACGATGCCCCTTGCATTGTGAATACAGTCGCATTGCTCTGCATGAGTATCAATTTACAGTGGTTTCTAGGTCTGGCATAAGCCAAGATCTTTTGGTTTTACTACAATTAAATGTGTAATATACTTAATTATAGGAGCTATTAACCTGTCCTCTTGATCCATTGGTCTGTTATTGTGTAATACATATTTTTATTCCTCCCACTAGAGCATACAGCATGGGCCAGTGAGTCAGCCCACTTCATTAATTTGACTGTGAGTGAAAGACGGCATTCTACCCTTTTACAAGGAGCAGAGAACACATCTGCACACACAGTAGTTCCTTAAAGTGCCCAAAAATATTTTAACTATTAACAAAAGTTTTTTTTAAAACAATAATGAGGGCCTGGCAGCTTCTCCAACAATAAAGTTTTCAAAAACCATGGCACTACAAAACAAGCATTGACAAAGCCAACACTAGAACTATTTACTTTGAAATGCTTGACATGAGTGAGGTCCTTGACTTGTCTTAGGACCTGGAGAGGCACACCAAGCGTACCCACACTCTACTGACAATGAGCTGGGTGGCAGCAAGCCTTGATGTACGAATCTAAAGTTGTGACCAGAACCTTTAATCTGTGTCACTTAAGTGATGGTCTATTGGCCTATTCGAGTTAAGTTACACTTCTATGCACTAACCCAGATCATAGCACCTACATCCCAAGTGTATATTGCTTGTGTTGTTGTGTGTTGCCTGCATTGTACATGCATTGTGTGTACACGTGAACTAGACTAATGGAGGCCTCTGGGTTCCACTTTGGAGCCCCCTATCCTCCTCCTGTGCACAAGAAGCAGGTGGGATTGTTTTCGCAGACAGTGGAAACATATTGCTTGCATCACTGAAGCTGGTGGGAGGAGACCTAGACACTGAATGAGGACCGAGCAGACAAGGCTCCTTCAAAAATCAATTAGGCCTTTTGCTGAGAGAAGCTACTGGTTATCCTTCCTGTAACACTTCCATTTGATAGATGCTGGGGTGAAGGGAGGGACTGCTGTCTCATCTGTAAAGGTTCAAGTGAATCCTTTAGGTGCACCCAGCCTTTTGTCTTTTCCTTGATCACTGTTCAGTGCGGCTATTGATTGCCAGATGCAGAAACCTCACACCTCTTTGTCCCTCTTTGGTGCTTTCTCCAGGCTGGAGACTACCCTGCTGTCAGGAGCATCAATCTACACAAAGGCTGTGTAGGGAGACCTGCATGGAAAGGACACTTGAAAGTAAAACTTCCCTGAACAGGTTTAGAAAGTGCAGCTAGCAGATCCACATTTTCTGTATGTTTTGACTGTGTAAAAGCGGGAGCCAATTACCCACTTGTTTCAATTGCAAGATCTCTTTAACCAAAGATGGAAGTGATCCCCAGAGCACTCTAAGGACGGCTGTGCGACAAGAGCTGGTGTCTGTTTGACAGCCAGTTTCCCACAGGTGAGGAAACATCACATGGAGTTTTGCCTTGCTGCAGAGCTTAACTTCTGACCTGAAGTGCCCGGAAGCCAACCTGGCTACTTTGAGAAGGGCAGGAGCCTGCCAACCCTGCAGAAGGTGCATCTGTCCAGGGAGTGCCAGAAGCAGCCAGACCCTGGTAATGTGGGTCTACTAAGCTGAGCAAGACTGCAAAGAGTGATCTGCGAGCCTTAGGGCATGGTGACAGGTTCTCCAGGAGTGCAGTTCTGGGTGGAAATCGTGGATAGACTGCTGATCTCAATGTCATGCACAGAAGACTGACTGTGGCAGTTCAAACCATAGACATCAAGAGTTGTGTGTGTGGTGGTCATCATCAACGAATAGCATTACATATGTATTTGTAAAGTGCATATTCATCCAGAAGGGCATCTTGGCGCTGAATAACAGATGTTGATTGTTGCCCAACTCAATAGTACTCAAACACCAGAGCTGTGCCCATAATGGATGTCACCACTGAGAACCAAGTATTGTGCTCACGATGGACATAGCCAATGAACTCAAGAACTGTGTTTGTGGTGGTCATTGCCACCAAAATCAAGAATAGGGCTGTGATAGTCACCATCGTCTCATCTCAGGGGTACAATACTCAGCTGCCACCATGCTGCTGTGACCCTCCAACTGGCCGACCAGTTGTCCATCAGAGAGTGACCGAGCAGCAGTTCCGCCTTTTGCCGAGGACACTCATTATCATCCAGTACCTACAGATGCCAAAGGACTCCAAGCAGTAGAACTAGTTGCCCAATCCTGCTGTAGTCTTCCTGAATCGAAGGCCACGTCTGCCACTAGCGCATCTCCTCCCAGAAGAAGGAGAGAACATGTTTCCATTTTCCATCCTGTGGCGGAAATGGACACGGAGACCTGCTTGTGGTGAGACTGTTTAAAAGACGACTGCCTTGAACTTAGGTCTTTTGCTTCTAAACTATGATATCTGCACCTAAGCCCTAACAGGAGACTTGCCTAGAGATATGAGAGTAGGGTCCCCTGGGAAGAAGGAGGGTGGGGAGGGTGGTAGCCAAGGCACAGTAACCAGTAACACAAACACCAGTATATGTTTGTATCTGCTGCTATTATCTATAGGGTCTTCCATTTTAAGTATGCTTATTAAAGTAATTTTCTTATCTGAGTAAAGCACTGGGTTGGACATTCAATTATTGGGCTACTGGGTGGTTGTTGAGTCCTGACATTGTGCATCTCAGAATACCTCCCTGAGTGGTCTGTGACAGCTCGCCATTGCTACCACTGAGTGCTAAGTGCTAAAGTGGTTACACTTGGCTCAGCTCGCAGAGAAATAATAGGATGCACTCCTGGGCATCAGTGCCCGTCCCCCTCCCCCCATGGCTGAGGCCCAGTAGCCCCAGCTTGCGCCGTCAATGTGCCACCCTGAATTAGGTCTGACAACAACCAAAACCAGACATAGTGGCCCAGACACAACCTCGTACCGTGTAGACATGAGGGCTGGACAGGAGTCAGTGTCAAGAACCACCAGCCATGTGAAACTCAGTGGCACAACTCTGGAGAGAAACAGAGGAACTATCAACTTGAGAAATGATGATGAAGATACCAGGTTCCCTAAGAAGGCGAAACTGCTTCGCTAAAGGGGTGACAAGTACCCACCCACCAGCCATTGCGGAAGCCCAACCTGCACTGCCTCCTCAGAAGCTTGTGTAAATTGTTTCTCCATCATATTTGACCACAGAGGGTTTTTGTCAGGTCTGATTCAGACATCTCATGAGAATGACATACTCTCAGACTTCCAAACAGGATTCCGTCCGGGGAGAGGCACTGAATCTGCCCTCCTTGCCATCTGGGATGACCTAAAAAATACAGTTGACCGCAACGGAGTTGCTGCGCTACTCCTCTTGGACCTCTCAGCTGCCTTTGACACGGTTGACCATGACACTCTGAAACAAAGACTCTATGAATCCGGCATAGAGGGAACTGCTCTAGACTGGATCGCGTCCTACCTTCAAAACAGAACTAATGTCATCCATACCCCACCTTTCTCGTCCAAACCGTACTCCACAAAAGCAGGGGTCCCTCAAGGCTCTATCATCTCATCCATGCTTTTCAACATCTACATGAAGTCATTACCAGTACTGATCAATAAATTTCACCTCACGTGCTATAACTATGCAGATGACACGCAAATACTCCTTCAACTGGAATGCCCCAAAGACATTGGAAAATCACCAATTTTCAGCTGTCTCAGAGCCGTGGATCAGTGGATGACTTGGAGCCATCTCAAATTGAATACTTCAAAAACGGAAATACTCATGTGTGGCGATTGGAAACATTACAACCCGCTTGCCGCATGGCCTAATGAACTGGGATCACCACCTAAAGTATCGAAGGAAGTAAGAAACCTAGGAATGACCATGGACTCCAAGCTGTCGATGAATGCCCAAGTGGACAAACTAGCAAGATCAAGCTTTGTCACTATAAAAACGCTGCGACGAATTTTCCCTCATTTGGGATTTCCGCACAAGGTCCAAGCTACCATCTCCCTTGTCCTGTCCAAACTCGATTACGCCAATAGCCTCTACCACGGATCACCTTTGACGACCACGAAAAGACTACAACGGATTCAGAACTCGGCTGCCAGACTACTCTTACATATCAAACCGCGAGACCACATATCCCCTGCCTTGAAAGCCCTGCATTGGTTACCGGTTGCCAGAAGATCCACGTTCAAGCTGCTTTGTATCACCCACAAAGCAATACATGGAATGGGACCACTCTTCATCAGGAATAAAATCACCAAACACATTCAACAGAGGAACCTCCGCTCTAAAGGAGCATCTCGCCTCAAAATCCCAAGATACAAGAAAAAAACCATGGGTGGCACATCCTTCTCTGTTCAAGCAGCCAAACTATGGAACTCTTTACTCCCCAACATAAGATCCACCGACAGCCACCTTATCTTCAGAAAACTACTCAAGAATTGGCTTTTCCCCACATAAGCACCATACGCAAACAGAAATTTACAGCATATCCCTCTGTATATAAGCATTTGTTTTCACTATAGACATGTACCTATCTTTGTGTATTGCTTTGTATAAACCTGTACAATAATTATGTTGTTGAGAGAAAAAAAATAATAATAATAATAAATAAATATCATCTTTGGTCTACATGTACTAACTTCCATTGTGCATCTATGTACCTTCCATGTACTTGGAACTGTGTGTCTCTGTAACTTTTCTCCTGAAAAAGCATATCCAATGCACTACCCTATTTCTCATCCTGTGCCTCTATCGATATCTTTAATCTGCATATACTTACCTCCTTTATGTATCTATATACTTTCAATGTATTTATGGATCTATATATTTATCACTTTCTTCTAATTTAGCATTTCCAAGGCACTACCCTAGTTCTCAGCCTATACTTATCTCAATATATCTTCTAGCCCAACCTTCTGACTCATCTCAAACTTCTTTCTACTACTCTTTCCAATGCACTACCCTATCTCTCATCCTATACATCTATCAATATATCCTCTACATCCACACTCATTTATCCCAAACCCCATACCACTACTATGACCACCAAAATAACCCTTTCTAGACTCTCGCCTACTCTACCCTCCTTGCATCATCGGACACCTCTTTTACTATACCGATGCCCTAAAACAAACCTTTCTAAACTCTTCCCTGACTCCTCCCCTCAAACCCCCTTCTCCCCTCCTACTGCTAAGACCTATAAAAAAAAAATTAAAAAAAAATCCTTCACTCTTTTATCCCTCCACTATCCTTTTCAATCAGAATTAACAGTCTAACATATTCAATTTTCAACTATACTAATTCACCACTAATCCTTTATGGGTTCCAGAGTAGCGTGCTACTCGCCAATAAAGCGTCTCAACACCCCATCAGGGTTACAAGCGCTATATAAATGCAAACCTTTTTCCCTTTCTACCCTCCCCAACCCTTCTCAATCCAAATAACTGACTAACATATCCACCACTAAAATTACTTTCATGTTTCACCATAATAATTCAACACTAATACTTCTGGGTTCCAGAGTAGCGTGCTACTTGCGCTTCAAAACCCCATCAGGGGTAGCAAGCGCTATATAAATACAAACCTCTTTCCCTCTTCTATCCCGCCACCTACCCTTCTCTACCCAAATAACTGAATAACATGTCCACTAATCAAAGTTACTTCATTTTTACTAGACTAATGTTCAACACTAATCCTTAATGGGTTCCGGAGTGGCGTGCTACTCGCCAGAAAAGCGCTTCAACACTCATCAGGGGTAACAAGTGCTATATGAATGCAAACCTTTCTTCCCTTTTATCCCTCCGCTATCCTTCTCACTCCAAATAACTGACTAATATCCACCACTGAAACTACTTTCATATTTTCACCATATTAATTCACCACTAATCCTTGATGGGCTTCCAGAGTAGCATGCTTCAACACCCCATCAGGGGTAACCAGCGCTATATAAATACAAACCTTTTTTTCCTCCTCTATCCTTCTGCTATCATTCCAAATCCAAATAACTGCCTAACCTATCCATCACTTAAAATGTACTTGCATGTTTCACTATACTAATTCAACACTAATCCTCTATGGGTCCCGGAGTAGCGTGCTACTCGCCGAAAAAGCGCTTCGACGCCTCGTCAGGGGTAGTAAGCGCTATATAAATGCAATTACAATACAATTACAATACAATATTCAAAGTACTTACCTGCTGTCCCTCACCAAAACTCCATCTGGAATTCATACAGAGCCACGTGACAACAGCGGCAGAAAGCACAACATTCAACCCTGAAAAACTCCTCAAAATAGGTTCATGGACCGTTTCCGGTCTCTGTCTACAAAGTACTCTCCACCTATATGAATGAACACAAGATCCACGGGTGAAAGCCCCTCACAGGGCAGAACCTTCATCACTTTAGTGCGCTGTTAATCCAGGTGAGTAAAATAAATGCCAATTCACTCTAAATGGAGGACAACTCTGAACAGATTGCAGAACAATGTCAGCGATGTAAACAAAGTGAAGAAAAATGTTTTCATGCTGTAGCCAAAATCCTTGTGAAGTCAATGAACAACGGACGTTAACACTTTATGGTCAAAACTACTGCGTCTTGTCAACTGCTCATCAATTTGAACAAGGAAAAAAGTTTTAGTTGAAATCTAAGTTATGTAGCAAAACAGGATAATGTGGAAAGAGGATCGAACCCATATTTCAATAGAAACCCTGTGTCGGCAGAACCGTTTAACAGAATGTGAATCAGGACTGTAACTACCAGAATGCACTAGGTGGCTAAGAAAGCATGGACCCCATAGTTGGTGACATAGTCACCTAGGGAGGTAAAATGGTTCGATTTTGAAGGAAATACTCAATCCCGACTGGAATACAAGAAGTTGTTCTCCCACCGCGATATCCCTATGGTGGAGGGAATTCTGCCAGATGTCACGCTTCCTACATAAATCGGATAATTTCTCATTACCTCCTCGTCCTGTCTTCCCGTCCCATTCCTGAACAGTGAGCAGCTAGTCTGCTCCCCAGAAATCTAATACCTAGCAGAGCTTTCAGCACTTCCCTCAACATGGTGCCACCAATCAGGTGAGGATATAGGGGGAAGTGCGTCATACCACATCCTGAGAATACCAAAGAAACCCAGAAACCAAAAACAATCACCACAAACAAACCCCAGGGAGGGAGGGAAGGGCTCAGGAATGGGACGGGAAGACCAGGACTCGGAGTAATGAATATTACCGGTGAGTAACCGGGCATTACCATCTTCACGTCAGAACCTCAAGTTTGCTGCAGTAAGCATGCGGTACGTTCCTTACTCTTACATAAGAATTTCGAAAAAGCACAAAGAAGCCGCCGATGCTAATGGCTTGGCCACTACCCGTTCTGTTTGTCCCCCCCTCTGTCCCTCCAAGACTTGGAACCTCCCAGCCGGCGCCCTCCAGGGCAGCTAACCAGGAAAGGACTTGTGAAGGTGAAAGGCTTTTGAAGCCTTAGGCGGAGGCAGAGGGAAAAGGGAGGGAGAACATAAAAGAGACAAAAACCTCGGATAAAAATGAAATAAAAAGTGGCTGTCTTAAACTGTAATTGCACTCCTCTGTGGAGCATGCTTTCAGATATATAGTGATTTACCATCGGCTCCGACCACAAATCAGGTCTTGAGAAACACTTGTGCAGTAATCTCATCATGGCCTGCTTTCACAGCAAGCCATAAATCACTGAGCCTTTGTTATCATAGGCCTCCATGAGCGCCTCCGCGACAGGCCATGGATCCTGGGTATATAATCCGGCCTGCACAAACACGGGGTCGGCGCGGCCTGGAATACTCTCATAATGGCTGCTGTGCAGCTGCTGGAACGCAAGCTCGTGATGGATCTCTCCTTCCCAACCGCCGCCATCTATTCCGAGCAAATTATTACCACATAAATTTCTTGTCAACAGAAACGGCCAATTAATTAAGTTAAAAATTTACTCCTGATCCCATCTACAAACCAAATAGAAGTGCCAGGCAATTTTCCAGTTGCTGGATATACTGCAGGCCAGTTTAATGAATAATTTTTAACTTTGTCATAAACTCCGAGGTAGGCCGATGGTATCTGGGGCGAGGGGGGGAACCCGCAGCGAGATAAAAGGCTTTGACACATTTACACAAAACAGGTTATTGCGGAATCTGAAGGCTGCCGTCTGCGCGCGGAAACACATATCCAATTTCTGCAAAGGTTCGGGGGTGAGACGGAGGTCGGCGCGCTCCGTTCTTTACAATGAAGGTCGTCGAAGGGTGTTTGCTGATAACGCTGTGTGCACTGTGCAAAGGGCAGCCGAACATCACAGCATGTTCACAGAAATGGACCACATAACCGATGCTAATACTACGTTTTTATAAAGCGCCTAATACTGCACTTGTGCCCAGTGCTTAATTTGAAAAATATTAAGTGCCAGGGCTCTGACCAGGAGGCCGCTGCAGCTTGCACCACCCATCGCCTTTGTCATCGCTGCCAAAACAACTACTAACCATCTCTCTCGCATGTAAATGCGACAGTTCAGATTATTCCAGGTCCCCAAAGCTAAAGGACTGGCTGGGGAGGCAGGTATTAGCAATTTTAATGTATAGCGTATTCCTAAACGATCGTTGTTCTGCTCATGTAAATTAGATGAGCAGCGCCACCATGTGGTGGACTGTTCTAAGTATGGTGTTGACAATTAGGTGCCGGTGCCAAGCACCGGAAACCAATTAAGTGCCGGTGCTTAGCACCAGAAAGCCCCGGCTCAAATTAAGCACTGCTTGTGCCGTTCCTTGGCGCTGTAAATAACAGGATTACTATAACGTAATTTAATGGTACCTAATTTACTGACCCCGGAAGGACGAAAGAATTAGTCGGCTTTGCCTGGATTCTAACTCTTTCCTTACAGATGATAAAAATGGTGTCCATTGTTAACTCCCTGACCCATCATACTGTCGTGTAGTTCCTATAGTACCCATGCAGGACCTGCGCATTTGGATAACATAAGCTGTGGGCTTGGTGGCAGACTGACTCCGTGCACCCCCACCGTATATGTTAGCCTAGTTTTGCATTAGCTAGCTCACAGTGCCACTAGTGTCTCCTCTTATCGGGGAGAGATTAGTTTCCGGCAACCTTAGATCATGACCACCCAAATTCCTCAGAATCGTGGAAACAATAACCTACCTTTCGCTCAATCACTCGTGCTCACTTATTCGGTTTGTCTCAGAGAGTTACACAGAATAAACAGTCAGGCGTTTCAATAAGTATTTATTGAACAGTTGTTATTCTAGTGTAATATATATGTGTGCGGTAACCAGCAGACAATAGCAGAGATATATTATCAGCAGTACGATAAAAGCAAAGGGATAGAACAATTCTACCATATTGCGATAATCATGAATACATACATGAATATAAAAGCATTATGCAAGTGCGCGTACTCCTACGATGCCTAACTAGATGTACCTGTGTGTACCTAGCATATGTGTAGGTCTAAAAGCTAAGAGCCAAGAATCCTTCTAGGATTTAGTCGAACCCCATACCATGACCGTCCTGGTCTCGAGTTGGACACCCCGCCAGGGCTGTGTCAGACCACTGTCAGCTGGAGCGACTGCATGCAGGAGCCTCAGCGTCTCTGGTCAGTGTGTCAGCATGGAAGTCTCGGTTCCCTCTGTCTTACCGGGGCAAGATGTGGTGTATTTATACCCTAAAGAGTCTCCGTCCTTAGTATGGTTTGTATTGGACATGAGGAAGACGTCAGGGGTGAACTTTGTACATACATATTATGCACGTGGTGTATTCCTAGAAAGCCATGCATAATTAATGAGTACAGTGAGGGCCTGTGTTTGGGAAAAACCCTGCTGTATTCAAAACCACAGGATAGATAACGTTCAGCCCTCAGAGCTCGTTGTGTACTAGCTGGGACCAATGTAGGTGAAAGATCATGCCTATATAAGGACCCATGACTATAATAGGACATGTACAGTTATGACCATAATTGGGCATATGCGGCTATGACCATAATAGGGCAAGTATGAATACGTCCATTTTAGGGCATGTACGAACGGGTCTACATTAGGGCCTCTATGCGGGATATAACACCCACTCCTCTTCCGAATTGGATTAAAATGACCATACTTAAAATCTGGACAATTTAAAAATATTTTTCTTTTTAAAAGCAAGTAAAAACATAGTTCTAAAAATCGTTTTATAATGAGGTGTCGTTTTAAAAAAATTAGTTTTTTTTAAATTCCCGCTATTTCTAGTTGCCACTTGAAAAAGTCAATATTGTCTCTCTATAAAGATTGCATTACCATAAGCAGGAGAAGGCCATGCTTTTCTCAAGCGAAAGTGTCAATGTAAGAAAATGTTCCAAATTTAGATCGTTTGTTTTGAAACGAGCAAAGAAGCCGAATTCTTTCCCAGGACGCGATGAGCCAATTCGAGATTAAACGTCCTGGCTGGGAAGTTCAGTATTATCGGTGTTAGCTGCTGCAGACGACAAATCCAACGCCTCACAGAGAACGTCAATAGCACATAGATGGAATGTAGCACTGCCAACAGTCGGTGCTGAGGCAGCTTGTGCTGCAGTTGTTACCTGGGTGCCTGTGGAGGAGTCACCTAACCCAGCAGGAGCAAACGGCACCTGTGGATTCTCCAGGAATGCGTTCATCAGAATTGGAAGCCGCTGAGGACAACGCAGAGCGTGGGCCTTTATGGGGTCCAGTATTGCATCCGTGTCCGGAGGCGCATCCGATGGAAATGTTAGACAGAGATCCAACGTGCATTCTTCCCTGCAGAACAGGCATCGAAGAACAGGTAAGATGCAGTCTACCCAGACTGGTCTAAATGATAGAAACCAGGAGGCATTGAGTTCTCGCAGGCAAGAAATACCCAGAAGTTGTACCATGCGTTCATGGTACTTCCACTCCAGGAGAGTGTTCACCATTCCCTCGGGAAGTGGGCCGTCCATTCCGTAGCAGCAGTATCATGAATTGGACCCCTGCAACCAGCAATAGGATAAGCGGGAATCCTCCAAATACGCTTCCCAATACGGAGTGTATAAAATTTGGGATTACTCCGAGGACTGTCTGAAAGGTGCTTAACAGTCCGGACCCTATGGTCTTAAATAGGTGTACAATTCCGCGCGTATCAGACATATTGAAGATACGTCCCACCATTTCTGCGAAATGAATGGGGCAGTTTGTACATATGAGTGCCTGTATCTCGGTCGAGGTCCTTGCAACTTGAAGTTCATAGGTTTCTCAAGCGGAGGTTAAGGGCACGGGTTGCTGTAAAAGCATGGCTTGCAGTCTGCTCAGAGTATCAAATTGTATGAAAGAAACATTCAGCAAAGGCCATAGCGGCGCCTCCCCGACTGTGCTCAGTGGCGGAAACAATACTTGCAAACATGCAAGTAACCCTGGAGTTAACAGTGACTAGATATGCGACGCCCGGAAGCATCCCACAGCAACCTTGATCATTTAGCATTAAGTAACTCCCATTCGAGAGCAGCTGGAAAACCGGCGTGATCACGGCCGCTGGGGTCCCTGACATGTGACAAGATAAGTTCGCCACTGAACCACTGCAGGCTCCGTGTAGAGAAATATCCTGACACATAAGAGAACCGCTTAAAGCGTTCTTGCAGTTTGTACCACTCAGATACACTTCTCGATCCCCATTCCGGCATCGGTATCTATATGGTAACTCCCAAGTTTCCTTGATGTATCCCTTACCCATTTTCACATATTTGCCTACCTGCTTTTGCTCAAGGCAATATTGGAACTGAAACGTAGTGACCGGCAGAGTGATTTGGCCATGAATTAGCCATTCTGTTGATGGTGATTCGGCTACAGTGAATGGTAACCTTTCCAGTTTCTTAATATGCAGCATTGTATATTTGGCTCCCCTTTGTGCCATTTCTGTCTGTTTATCAGTCAGATTGTATTCTGAAAACAGAGAAGTGGTGTTTATAAAATGCCAGGGCACATAGCCTGCACGCAAAGATTGTAGCGTCCAGCTTAGCATCATAATAGAACGTAGCTGAGATTGCCCGTGTTGTAACAAGGCCAGATCTTGTTCTAATATGTCGATTGCCGAGGACACAATGTTGCCTAAGGAGTAAATCCTGGAGGTCAAAGTAATTAACCCATTATCCACTACAGCTAATGCCTTTTCTAAGTTAATATGGTCTATCTCCCGTATCCTTTCTGCGGCCTCTTGTTGGGATATTTTCCAGTTTTCATTGTAGTAGGCATAAAGGCCTGCATATATGAAACGTTTTGACGTTGTTTCCTGGGACCCAGTAGAAAATCTCTAAGATCTATGTCAGGTGTGAGTAAGGTCAAGTGGTGCTTTACTTCTGTCAGTGTTGAGGTCTCTAGCCAATCAAGGCACAACTTCCCAACACTATACGATGTCACTACCCCTGGGTGTTGTCTTTGTACATAGCGTGGATCTGGCCTATGGATACTAAACCCTTTGGTTGTATTCATAAATCTCTGTTGACAGGTGTTTGTGTCAATGGGCCAAACCAGCCATTCTGTCCAATCAGGATCTGATCTGTTGTACTGGAAAATGTCATCTAATTTCACCCCATGTGTAGTAGAATTCTGCCCCCCACCCATCTGCGATGGTGTTGGAAACCCCGGTGTGTTCATTTCCTTGCCTTTGGCTAATCCAAGACAGGATGTTTGTTGCACAGTTTCATTCAGAAATAAAATCTGCTGCGGAATGATGCATGCTCTAAAAAGTGCTTCTATTCCCTGGACTTGCCAGTCCCTAGAACCCCAGATTGATTTGGAATCTATTGTGTCTTTCCATAGATCGAAACCCTGTTTAGACAATTGGTTCAGAAAGGATTCAGAGTAAATATGTTTGGTGTTGGTTAACATACTTTTCTGAGCTGAAATTTTCGCCACTTTATAATAAAATGACTTCGGGTCGGATGTGTTAAACCCTGAGAAGTATGTGAATTTCTGTGCAAATGCTTGTGAACTACCTTTCGGTGGTGTTGGGCAGTGTCCCCACTGGTGGTACTCAAATACATTTCTAGGTGTTATAGATTTGTGCAAGAAATGATGACCATAATGTTGGTAACAGTACAATGTATCATAGCCTGAAGTACCTTCTAACATTTCATTGTTCGGAAATGCGGCAGTTTTTTCTAAATCAGACATCATAGCATTTACAGTTTCAGTGTCCCAATCATCAGAAAATGTACTGGCGGTAATGATATCACTTAAAGAAATTTTAAATACATGTTTTAGCTTTAAAAGTTCAGTCGGACCGAATACATCATAATCAATCTTGTCCCATGCTATACCGTCCGGTATAGGAACTGCTGTAATGTTCACTAAAGACAAGTCTCTTGGTTCACGATGTGAAGACTGGTGTGGTTTTAAAATCAAATTGACTCTTTGGGCTGTAGAGCTTTGCTGGAGGTATCGTCCATTAATAAGCATACTAAAAATTATTATTAAACCTAGCCAGAAAATGAAAAATAAAATCCCAGTGATGTACCATAGTTCTATCCAAGGTGACACCAGGTAAGTCTTTCTAAAAAAGTTCAAACAGTCAGTGAGTTTCTGTTGGAGTGATTTTTGGGCTGCCGTCGTTTACGGCTCGCTTGGATCCAATGAAAACGTATCAAAGTTCATGAAATAGCCAGAAGCAGTTCGATCAATTGTTGGAATTGCATCGGGATTTGTTAAAATCGGAGTTTCCTCTTGACGAGGCATGTTGACGTAGACGTCTGTAGTCGGTCTGATTGCAACCTGGTTACTAAGTTGATTTTCATTTTGAAGATGAATTTCTTGTTGAAGTGGAACGAGTTCCATAGCATTGTTGCTTAGTCCTTCATTCCGTACAGGTGGATCCTCAAACGTGATGAGTCTTTCTGTTTGAACTTCTTGGATTGTAGCAAGAGGAGGGCGTCTGCTACTGTGGAGTCCACGAGGCCTACTGTTTAGTATCGGCCACATAGTGTGGTTCGATTAAGTCGATTGAGACAAATCTTTTTTCCGGCAAGAGGCGGCAGAAGTACAGTTCTTGTGCCTTGGATTGCAAGGACCGGTACAGGCTTTCTGTAAGATGGCCCAAATTCTTTCTTGTCAGCAATCTTCTCTCTGTCCAGATCCCCGATTTTTGGGATCCAGATAGGTCTTGCCGTTACTGCCTTGACTTCCTCAGTGGCGGCCTGTTTCTGGAGCACGTTACTTTGTTGTGTCCTGGATTCATTTAGATCCTGTAAAACAGCCAAACGATCATGATTATCAAATGGTTTTCCATCCGCCACTGTGCCTTCACAATCAAGATCAGGTACCCACATTCTCGTCCCAAATAGGACCTCGTAAGGAGTGACACCCCCTAGAGAGCTTCTTGGCTGGTTATTGAGCGCGCGCTGTACCCCATAAAGGTGATCGACCCATCTACCGCCCTTGCCTAATACCCTAACTGTTAAAGATTGCTTTAAGTCTCGGTTTTTCCTCTCCACAACAGAATTTCCCTCGGGATGGTACGGAGAGGAGTACCGCAATGCTATGCCCATTCCTTCCATGGCCTCTTTGTAAGCCCGAGAGCTAAACGCCGGACCACGATCAGAATGTAACGGGCCAACTGCGTATGTGCCGATAAAGACTCGCAAATCTTTTATAACAGTTCGAGCGTCAGCAGAGCGCTGAGGCCAAACCCATAGGAATCTAGAGCAGGAATCCACTGCAACCATGATATATTTCTTGGACCCATCAGATTGTAGGGGTCCGCAGTGGTCCAAATACACACATGCGAGAGGTTTGTCTGATTTCAGCAATGGTGTCTGTGCTGGGCGTGTTACTGTGGAGCCTTTCATCTGCTGACAGATGTCGCATTTCAAGACATAGTCTTTGGTCTGCTTGGTTAACCCTGGCCACCAGTAGGGCTGTTTCAGTAAAGAAATAGTCGCTGTAACCGCCTGTATGCGCAGAACCCAAACCCTCGTGTGCTGCTAGAATTAAGCCTTGCCTACGATCCATATTTGGTATTACTCTATCCCCCACTCCAGGAATCTGAGCATATGGAATGTTTTGTGCATCTAACTTGTAGGAGTACTTGAGTGGGAATTTTTTAGGTACTGCTGTGCTGCCTTTGCGTGAAGCATTGACAGCTACCATAATCTCGCCGTCTACCCTCGTCTTTGAACGAGTAACTGCAGCTACGGCGGCTGTGCGAACAGCCCCCTTTTCGGCTTCATCAGCCAATGAATTCCCTTCAAAGTGAACGCCATCACGCTGATGACTCAGTGTATGTATCACGTGAGCCCTTGGTAGTTCGTTTCTCAACTCCACTACCTGTTCCCATAGCATTTTATGCTTAATTGTGCCACCTTTTGCATCTTTGAACCCGTTTTGTTCCCAATGATGTAGATATTCATTGTACGACTGTACATAGTAAAAGGAATCACACACAATAAGTGTGGGGAATTTGTGATCCGTATTTATAAGTGCCAGTATAAGTGCTTTGAGCTCTGCCAACTGAGCCGTGCAGTCTCCTAGAGATTGCGTTTTAGTGCAACTCGGATGGAACTTTCCATTGTGCATGCGACCTTTAACAATCGCACACGCCGCGCTGTAAGCTTGCTTACTCCCTATGGCTGGTTGAGCAGAACCGTCAGTGTAAATAATGTATTCATACTGATCTAGAGGCAAAATTTCATTTGGTAGAGGATATTCTTATTGCGGGAATGCTTGTGTTTTTAAACTTGGATCAAATCTGCATTCAACATCCGTTGCAGTAAGAGAATTAGCCCATTGTATCCATCTTGGATGTAAGGCTTTTGCATTTGGAATGCTAGCTTTTGTTACAGCTTCTAAAGCTGGTACTGGGGTTATGACAATTATGCGTTTACCCTGAGCCAGAGCTCTTTCTCTTGCTACAGCGGTCTGCACTGCTGTCAGAATTTTTTCTGTTGAAGTGAAACGCATCTCTGCGTTTGTGTACAGGTGTGATTTGTATGCGATTGGTACTGTTTCGCCTTCATTAAAAGTTAAATAAGTGTACCCGCATTGACCCGCTATTACTCGGATCACTAAGTTCTGTGCGTTTACGCGTGTCTGTAAATGTTTAGAAGCTCTCATGTCTTCCTGTAGGGAACGCAGGATATTTGTGTGTTCCTGTGTCCATTGTCAGACTGAAAAATCAGGTTTTATTAAGTCGTAGAAAGGTTTTACTCTTTCTGCGTAATCCAAAATGTATGTTCGACCAAAATTTAGGAATCCCAGAATTGATTGTAAATTCTTTAAGGATTTTGGAGGTTGGAGCAGCGCACACTTTTCTAAAAAGTTTGCTGCTAGGCTTTTTCCCTCACTTGACAGCTTGTATCCTAAAAACAGGACACTGAGGTGGGCAATCTTTGATTTTTTAAAGTTAAATTTGTAGCCCTCAGAGGCGAATCCCATAATAAAAGTGCTCAGCCTGGTCAAGTGCCTCTAAGTCATCGTCCGTCAGATAAATATCATCCACATAGGGCAATGCTTCTTCATCCAAATTTTGGAGTAACTCTGTTACCCTTGCTGAAAACAACCCCGGGCTATTCTTATACCCTTGGGGGAGTCGGCAAAATTGCTGTTGGGACCCTAACGCCCTGAATGCGGTTAGATACCTGCTTTCAGGCGCTATATTTTGGCAGAAAAATCCATTTGAGATATCAAGTGTTGTTTTATATTTTTGTCGCACAATGTTATTCATTAATGCGGCACTGTGTGCATTTTCAACTGCAAATGTCTTTGTGCAAGTGTTTAAATGTCTGTAATCTAAAACTAGACGATATGTATTGTCAGGTTTGGCTACGGGGAACAAAGGATTGTTCATAGGTGAAGTGCAATTTTCTATCACCCCCTGATATTCTAGTTGATCTAGGATCTCCCTGACTTGTTTTTTAGCTTCCTGCTTTATAGGGTATTGCCTTTGAGCATTTGGGGAAACGTTTAACGGGATCACGTGGTGGGTTGAATCCTCATCCCAACCAACATGATTTTTATACAATGCTGGAGCTAGGGCAACCGCCCACTCCTGCGCATATGCATGTTTTAGGTGAATGGGAACGAGGTCGGAAAAGGCTGGAAAAATTACAGTTTCTCCCCTCCATGACGAATGCTGGCGGCCAGTCTTGTTCTGCTAATAGAATGTCATAACCAGATGACAGATTTTTCCAAAAGAGACCTTTAACTTTTCTGGGCTTGTCCCCTTCCATCCGGAGTGTTATCTCATGTAACTTATGTGGGACACTTACCCGAGTATCAGGTGTTTCCACCGTGATATACTCACTCAACTCCGCTGTCACCAGAAATTCCTTCAGGTTCTGGCGAGCTATCGTTACTTCTGCCGCGCTGTCTAGCATCGTCAGAGCCCATTCCCCGTTCAGAAGCTGTGTCTTCAGAATTCTGGGCATGTCTGATCTTGAGACCTGCTACCTTCTTCTTTTTGAACTGAGGTTTTGATTTTTGTTTATCTTCTTTTTTAGGTGCGTAGTCCGCAGCGTGTTGCGTGTCTCTGGACTTTGTATGCTCCTCTTGTCTGTGTTCTGACCGTCCTTCCCTCTCGGAGTTTCTTGATGAACCCTGAAAGGAACGAGAGGAACGAGTATCCTGATACCTGTCAGGTTTTTTAATATTATCCCTATTCCTAAGGTTATACCTCCTTTCAGAGGGCTCCTGTTGAGGAGACTTACCTCTGGATTGAGATCTGCTGTCTTTAGACTTTTGTTGTTTTTTATTTTCCCACTTCTTTTTAGAAGAAGTAGGTGTCTGCTTTGTAGTGTCCTTTTCAGGACTGCCCACCAGTTGTGGTTTTAATGCTTTCCCACATAGACTGTCTCTGCCTAATTCTGCATATGCAGTTTCAATTATTTTGGGTAGTTCATGTTGTTGATCCTCTGGACCGAACTCTCTCAGGCGTTGGCGGATCGCCACTGAAGCTGCTTCCCCCTTAATGTTAGCTAGTATTATGGCTGAGACCTGTTCAAAGTTGTTTAGCAACTTCATCCCTAAGTTAAGGGCAGGCTCTGCTCCGTACTCATTTTGTATCTGTTTTAATACTTCAGGTACTACTGCTATTGACGGGATACCATGTGTTCTGGTATATATGGCAGCAAAGGCTGAACCCCAAGAGGTGCAGTCCTCTACTTGTGGTGTGAGACCCATGGGCAAGCAGATTGTTAGAATTCTGTGTTTTTCATAGGTGGTAGTATTCGGGAATACTGCCTCAAGCTGAGTTATTTTCTGAGCAATCCAGAATGGGATTTGTTCGCGTTTTGCTGGTATTTTGCCCATTATCGCGTGTAATGTTTGTGGAGTTATTTTATTAACTGTACCTTGGACTGGAGTATCTTGTGCTGCAGCTGGTGCAGGCTGAACTGTTAAAGTCCTCATCACAAATTGTGTGAGGTTTCTGTAAATTTTAATTAAATCTCTGTGTTGTACGAGTAAGTCTGGCTGTGGCATTGTGCCAATGTCAGGATGCGGTGTGTATGCCGCTAATATGGGCCATGTGGCTCCTGCTCCTCCGAGCGGGCCTAATCTTGCTCTTCCTCGTACGTGGGGTAGGGCGCCTTTAAACCAGTAATTATGCTCCTGGTAAGTGAGCGGAACCTCTAATTCCTCAAAAGGAGTATAGTCCGCTGGTGTTTCACCTTCTAGGAAGTAGTGAAATACATCTGTAACTGCGTTCGCTGCTGGGAATGTAAAGCATGAATAGAACACCTCTGTTTTATTGGATTCGTGTGCCTCAATCACGAAAATTACATTACCACCCCTGGCTCTTAAGCCATGTTCTAGAAGTTTTATGGTGACTGCCCTTCTGAAATTTGGTGCAATTTGTATTGCATCTTCAGGGTCTTCTTCTCCTAAACCGAAGAGGTCTGTTGCAACTCTCCTTGTTTCGTCTGCTTCTTCCACCATTTTTAATTGGAAGAAGGGAGGTTTAAAGATTTTTTAAGATAAGGTGTAAATGCACAATTGTTGGAACTATATGTCCTTCAAGCTTGAATAACCAACAGCCAATAAATAGTATTCTCGTACTACTCAGCTGCGGCGGAGTTTGTGCCCACCCACTCCAGACGTCTCTGGGGTTTTGTGAGTAGGTTCTCTGAGAATAGCATGACTGAACTACTCAGATTCTACTGTTAAATAAGTACCAAACCAACGTTGGCGGCGCCATGTCGTGTAGTTCCTATAGTACCCATGCAGGACCTGCGCGTTTGGATAACATAAGCTGTGGGCTTGGTGGCAGACTGCCTCCGTGCACGCCCACCGTATATGTTAGCCTAGTTTTGCATTAGCTAGCTCGCAGTGCCACTAGTGTCTCCTCTTATCGGGGAGAGATTCGTTTCTGGCAACCTTAGATCATGACCACCCAAATTCCTCAGAATCATGGAAACAATATACTACCTTTCGCTCAGTCACTCGTGCTCACTTATTCGGTTTGTCTCAGAGAGTTACACAGAATAAACAGTTGGGCGTTTCAATAAGTATTTATTGAACAGTTGTTATTCTAGTGTAAAATATATGTGCTGCGGTAACCAGCAGACAATAGCAGAGATATATTATCAGCAGTACGATAAAAGCAAAGGGATAGAACAGTTCTACCATATTGCGATAATCATGAATACATACATGAATATAAAAGCATTATGCAAGTGCGCGTACTCCTACGATGCCCAACTAGATGTACCTGTGTGTACCTAGCATATGTGTAGGTCTAAAAGCTAAGAACCAAGAATCCTTCTAGGATTTAGTCGAACCCCCATACCTGAATAGAGAGAGTGTGGGACCCCGTCCTGGTCTCGAGTTGGACACCCCATCAGGGCTGTGTCAGACCACTGTCAGATGGAGCGACTGCATGCAGGAGCCTCAGCTTCTCTGGTCAGTGTGTCAGCATGGAAGTCTCGGTTCCCTCTGTCTTACCGGGGCAAGATGTGGTGTATTTATACCCTAAAGAGTCTCGGTCCTTAGTATGGTTTGTATTGGACATGAGGAAGACGTCAGGGGTGAACTTTGTACATACATATTATGCACGTGGTGTATTCCTAGAAAGCCATGCATAATTAATGAGTACAGTGAGGGCCTGTGTTTGGGAAAAACCCTGCTGTATTCAAAACCACAGGATAGATAACGTTCAGCCCTCAGAGCTCGTTGTGTACTAGCTGGGACCAATGTAGGTGAAAGATCATGCCTATATAAGGATCCATGACTATAATAGGACATGTACAGTTATGACCATAATTGGGCATATGCGGCTATGACCATAATAGGGCAAGTGTGAATACGTCCATTTTAGGGCATGTACGAACGGGTCTACATTAGGGCCTCTATGCGGGATATAACAATACCAGTAGACAAGACCAGACTGGGAATTGAAATCAGCCCTGGCAAAAATGTTCAAACCAGCCCAAAAATACAGGAGGCCGCGACTAGAATGGGGCCATGGTTGGGTAATGGCAGCCTATCCTGGAGCCACCTGGAGAAAGAATGATGATGGATTCAACCCTGATCTGTGACTGGGGGCGAGTGTTGAAAAGTTTCAGCGCTCCGTCCATCATCTCCTTGTGTCTGCTTTGTTTGCCCTAAGTTGGCAGGGTATGCCCAGATGTGGGTCCCTTGGTCACTTTTCCACTGGATTCAAGCTAGCCTGGCTGATCAGGGCTGTTAGCCCGAAACCGGTCCCAGGATGCTTGTTTCCGGTCCAGGGAACACCTGGCTTGGCAGTTCGGTCTGGACTGTTCCCATGAGGCACAGGGTCAAGACTAATTTGCCTATGGCTGGGTCTAAACAGGGGTGGCGAAGTGAGCTAAAGAACGATGATGGATCCAACCCAGATCTGTGACTGGGGGTGAGTGTTGAAAAGTTTTAGCGCTCCGTCCATCATCTCTTTGTGTTTGCTTTGCCACCTGGGGAAATGCCAGAGAGGCAGTAGAGTTTTGCATCATTGCTCAATCAATCCTTGGACTCTTTCTAGAAAAATCGCCTCAAAGGCCCTCATTACAAGTGGCCTAGTTTCCTGTGCGATAATTATCATATATGATAAATCCAGTCCTAAGTTTTGCTGGCAAATGAGCATGAAATGAGGATTTTGATGCTTACCACACAATTTTCCATATGTCTAGTATTTTCACTACATTTTTGTTCATGTAAATATTGGCAACTTTTACTTGCTGAATTTTATATGGGCGATGCAGATTTTATAGCATCCAGGTGAGGTTACATTTGCATAATTTACAACTTATAATTCCGATATATGGGCCACTCATATTGATGGCCTAAAAGTATAGAGGGTTTCAATTTGTATGTCCATTCAATCAGCAAACTCTCTCTACAGCCATAACCTCTGCAGGAAGAAAAATCAAATCTGTCCCTGACTCCTCTGAAGGGATGACCTCACGGAGAGCATGTGGTGTGCATCTGCCTGCAATCAATGACCTCCCAATGGTGTCACTCACCTAGGAGATCTAGTTCTTCTATGCTCTTTTGGGGAGAAATATATTGTCAGTGATGAAAATCTTTATCTCCAGCAGGTGTCAGTCACTCCAAAAAAGGACAACCTCTATGATATGGTGAGCATGAATGGCAAAATCAGCTGTGAAGGAGTCACTGGTAGGACAGAGGAGAGAGAGGTTAGAAACTGAACACGCTTTACCTTAACATCTACAGCAGCCTTCATGTAGCTCTCTCAAACAGAGGTGGGCCAGAGAGCACTAATATAGTGAGCCCAGCTATAAATCTACCAGAGGTGGTTGGAGAAGCAAGAAAAAAAACCTCAAACTAGATTCTTGTTAAGAGCTAAAGAAGTTAAAGACCAGACACATATTGATAGAAAATACTAAACAATTATTAAACAGCTACCTCTAAAAGGAAATGGCAAAAAATGGGAGCAACCAGAGTAAAAATGGACAATAATGTTACCAGAAAAATGAATAGCGATCTAAAGCAAAAAAGATGTCACTGATAGCTTTACTAAACATTTTAAACTTCACGACGAGAGTAAGCAAAAAAAAAAAAATCTAATAAGTATTGTATTGAATTGTAATTGCATTTATATAGCGCTTACTACCCCTGACGAGGCGACAAAGCGCTTTTTCGGCAAGTAGCAGGCTACTCCGGAACCAATAAAGGATTAGTGTTGAATTAGTATAGTGAAATATAAAAGTAATTTGAGTGGTGGATATGTTAGTCAGCTATTTGGATTGAGAAGGATAGTGGAGGGATAGAAGAGAGAAAAAGGTTTGCATGTATATAGCGCTTGCTACACCTGATGGGGTGCTGAAGCGCTTTATCGGCGAGTAGCACGCTACTCCAGAACCCATAAAGGATTAGTGATAAATTAGTATAATGAAATATGGAAGTAATTTGAGTGGTGTATTTGTTAGTCAGTTATTTGGATTGAGAAGGATAGCGGAGGTATAGAAGAGGGAAAAAGGTTTGCATTTATATAGTGCTTGCTACCCCTGATGAGGTGGTGAAGCGTTTGTTTGGCGAGTAGCACGCTACTCCGGAACCCATAAAGGATTAGTGGTGAATTAGTATAGTGATATATGTAATTAATTTGAGTGGTGGGCATGTTAGTCTGTTATTTGGATTGAAAAGGATAGTGGAGGGATAGAAGAGGGAGGGATTTAGTTTTTTTTTTTTGCTTGTTTGTTTTGGAGCTCATAGTATTAGGATGAGGCTTGGGATGAGTAAAAGGTAGGTGGAGGGGGAAGAGTGAGAGGGAAGAGTTTAGAAAGGCTTGTTTTGGGGATCGGAATAGTAAAGAATAGTGTTCACGCAATTGGGAAAAAAACACATTTTCACCATCAGTGAATCACAATGAGAATCTGTGTGGTGCATGTGGGAAAAAATCAAATGCAGACCTAAAAAAACTGTGCTCAGGGGTCTGCCAGGCAGGCACAAATGACATGCATCATTCATTCAAGCGCTTCAATGTGTCGTCAGGGGTTTATTACCATATAATAAACACCATATATTAATATAATTTACAATTACACTTCACAGAAAGATGTGCTCATACATAAAGTTCGTTTTCCTGCTTCCCCTCCATGGTAGTCTAGCTAAGTACAGGATATGCAGAGTGGGGTGGTAATGCATAATACCATATGTTGCAGACCCCATATTCCACCACTTATGCCTTTTAAAATCCTGAACGTGTTACTTCCACTGTGGGTGTCGTGGGTAGGGCGGGAGGAGCATGCACAACAAGGCCCTCATACACTGTTCCCAAGTTGCTCATGGGAGCCAGCGTTAGGAGGGTTGGGTAGGAAAGCACTGCGTTTGCACTTCACTGCCCAATCTTTGCACAGCCTGCCAGTCCCAGTCGTGAATCGAGACCTGTGTTTACAGAGGATATAGCCACTCATAAGCAGGGTACAGGGCGAGTCCTGCAAAACTGCCAGTCTAGTCTTGTTTTGGCACCCTTTATGTCCACCAGAGGCCCTCATTGAGTCAGAAATCTCACACAAGCTGAAAGAACACCCTTGAGCCAGCAGTAGGGTGGCAGTGCCAAAAAAAGTTACTTTGGAAGCGTAATCAGGCAATGTGTGATGCCTCTTCTTGCGATTTTTTGTTGTGATGAAAACAAATCACATTTCTTCTTAGCACTTGTCACCTTTGTGACTTGGACCTTTGATGGAAACACGGGACGGATTTACTGGGAATCAATGCACTGAGACACTTCATGGGGGCCACAGAACTGAAGTTCTTCCATCTGGCGAAAGGGATTTAGGCAGAATTTGTCTCAAGTTCTCCCCACTCGGGGTCGGGAAGGCTCCTTGTTCCCCAGTGTTGGAAAGATGTCAAAAGTCAGGTTTCCAGCGATTCCATTCCCATTCGGTTGGAAATACTCCCATCCCCTAGTTCTGGCAGTGTACGGGTTCTCAGCACTTAAGTTTTGCATTGAGGCTCTTGCCTCACATAATAGGGACTTGTGATTCCAAAACGCCGAGCGTCAGCTTCCAGCTCCTACTCTGTTGTGAGTAAAACTCTTTCAGGCCACTTCTCTAGGGTCTCCTCTGTTCTTCTGCTAGCCTGACAAGCAGAGCCCCCAGGCAGAGTTAGTATGTCCTGAGTTCCCTCCTGGCGTAGATGTTATGTTATATGAATTTGTAACGCGCACGGCTACTCATGAGTGTCCCGGCGCGGAGCCTAGCGGGGTATGGGCAGAAAGCTTCAGGAAAATAGATGTGTTTTCAATTTCCTCTTGAACACGACTGGGTCCTGGATGGTACGCAGGGCAAGAGGAAGAGCATTGAAGATAGCAGGCTCGGCTTTTAAAAGCCCCAAAGGCTGCAGTTTGCTGCCGTCCGTCTTTAGAAAGACATTAGAAAATAGGAGTCTGCTGCTAAAGGGCTCAAGGAACTTCACTGGCTGCCTATTAAAAGCAGAATTGTTTTTAAAGCGCTCCGTATGGCACACAAAGCCCTGCATGGAATAGGCCCAGTATATCTGAAGGAAAAAAATGCTATGGTACACTCCCAGAAGATGTTCGTGATCAGCTTCAGCTAAGACCATGCAAGTCCGTAAGATGTGCGAAACCTCCTGGGGAGGCAGGAGTTTTGTGCCTGCAGCAGCTTTGCTGTGGAATCAAATGCCGCTGTGCCCAAGCTCCCAATATAACTTGATCGGTTTTAGAAAGCATTTAAAAACCTGGCTTTTCTCCCCACCCCTTGTAAAGATAATGTTTTTGGGTTATATTTCTAGTGATTGTGTAGTACAGATGCCAGCGCCAAGACACCTTCAGGCATTCGCCGCGCTCTACAAATATTAATCAAATGAAATCAAAGAGAACCAGGCCTTTGTCGCACAAGAAGGTGGTCCCAGGTCTCCTACTGGAGACTGGCGAACCTATCCTGAAAGCGATCTTCAGTCTAGCAAGACACCTCCTCAGCTTAACGAGGGGATACGTACCCTAAAAATGTGCATAGTGGTGAAGCAGTGTGGCATTTCGTAAGAAAAAAACAAACTCTTCAACTGCAGGGATTTCAGGCCACTAAACCATCAAATAAGACATTTTCTTCGCTGAACTTCCATCTTTTGCAATGGTAGTGATGTAAACTATTGTTGGACTTCAAATTTCACGCCTTACGTCCTAAAATCTTAATATGGCTACCAGCAGCCTTCCAGCTTTCAGATTGCTTATTTCCACTAGTCATTTTTTTCCAAGGGAACCTTAAAACTCAATGTCAGAATAACTTGCTGTTGTACAGCCCTATGGCTTATCTCGGTCTCCTTTGTGAATAAAACCTATAACCACTTTATTTAGGGCCCAACCGACCTGCATTGAGTGTGTCTTTCCCTACAGAATTTGACAGCTGTTTCTTTAAAAAGCCCACCCTCTGTGTATACATGGCTTCCCCATCCCTTCTCAATCTCACCCATTCGAGTCTTCAGCCAGCGTGCCAATGCAATTGACAGAGAGGTAAAGGGCATCTTCCTCTAGCGTCTTCATTGTAAGGGCATGGAATTGCCGTGTGTCACAACTTGTAAACTATTCACCAGCTCCATCACCTTTCCTCGAACCATGCCCCTCCCTCCTTTCTTAAGTAACTTTAATGTATTCCTTCCTTATAATCATTCCTTAACGTAATTCATATTGATGCGAAGTCCTCCTAGATGCCCCTAGAGACACCTGTCTGTTGATTCCTTGGATGGCTCCTCTGCTGCTTCTGGTGGAGGAAGAGGGAAACCCCTCAGACCTCCCTCTTCAGACGTACATAATTCCATAATTCATATTTTGTGAAGGGTTGCCACTCCTTGATGGGGCCTCAGGCCATATAGCATAGCTGGTTCCACCATGCCCATTCCTAGGGTTAGTTCCTCTGACGTTCCTCTGTGAACCATCTCTAACACCCTTCACAGTGACTATCCTGTGATTACTCCTTTGGAGCTCCTGGAGATACTATAGTGTGGGCTGCTTCCCGCTGCTCCTGGGTAGACTCCTCAATGCAAGTACCATGGCTGGATGCATAATGCCCACTCCTAATGGCTGCTCCTCTGTGGACTCCAAAGAACACTTAGGGGCCGATTACGATGCGGCCCGTAAAGGCTCTGACCGAAGGTCGGAGCCGGCAGGGCCGCATCGTAGTGGGCAGCTCGGTTTACTTTCTGACAGCCTAATTATGATCTAGGCGGTCAGAAAGTAAACCGGCCGGTCATTCCGGCTGGCTTCCGACGGGCTCCAGCAGCCCGTCGGCCAGTCGGAAGCTGGCCAGTAATCTCAAGGGCGGGCCTTTCCGCCCTTGAGATTACGATGCACGGTTTCTAGCATGGTTTCCATGCCGGCCTGTCCGACATGGAAACCATGTCGGAAAGTGTGCTTAGGGGCCCCCAGCAGGGCCCCCTTGTGCTTGCGGCCTCCGGTTGGGGTGCCTGCCACGGGGTGCAGGGATGAACAGCACCTCCCATTCCCCTATAGGAGCATGTATTACAGCCGGTTTATGGCCGTAATGCATGCTCCCATAGGAAAATGCAGGAATGCGACCGAACAGTGTTCGATCCCATCCTAATGAGGCGGTCGGGACCGCCGACCAGAGGTCGGTCGGTCCCAGGACCGAGTCGGTGTCGGGTGGAAGCAATTTCGCCCGACATCAAAATCAGCCCTTTACTATAAAAGATTGAATAATGACTACTTCGTTGGCATTGCAGGTTACACTATACTAAGTGTTGCTCCCTATCAACACTGGGTGGTTCCTCATGCATATACTGGGGCTCATTTGCATAATAGGTGCCCCATGTCGGTCTACAGTGGACCCTTCACAGCACATACTATGGCTATTTTTGTAATGCCCAGTTCTATGAGTTGCTCTGCTTCCCTGGATGGAATCCTAAAACTATTTCCTCTGGGTGGCTGAATATTGGCTAACCCTTTGCCACTCCTTGGTAGACTATTCTATAGGTTGTTCCCTGCTGCTCCAGGGCACACTCCTCTGAGTAAGTACCATGGAGGATTACATAATAGGTTTCTCTGGTGGTTGCTCCCTACCATACCTGGCTGGGCTCCTCAGGCAAATACTAGGCAAATCAAAAATGGCTGCTGTTTGTCACTCCAGGGTAGACCGATCAAAGCCTCTACAGTGGCCTGTTTAATGCCAATTTCGTATAGATTGCTCCCTGATGCTTCGGGTATACTTCTCAGACCATTTAGAATGGCTGGCTGCTTAATACCTATTCCCAAGGGTTGTCTTTGTTGCCGTTCTTGAGTGGATCCTTTATACCATGGTTGGCTGTATAACGCCCATTGGCATGTGTTGATTTTTGGCCAAATCCTACGACAATGTCCTGTGGGTGGCTACATCATCCCTTTGATGCTCTTGGACAGACTATAGAATGGGATGCTCCCTGCCTTTCCTGGGTGGACTCCTCAGAGCAAATGCCATTTGTATAATGTCTATGTCTATTGGTTGCTCTTTTTCACACTTGGGTGAACTCCCCAGCCAAATAATATGACAGGTGACATAACGGTTGCCTCTTTGTTGCTCCACAGTAATCCATCAGAGCATATACTAAGGTTGGCTGTATAATGCTGATTCTTAAGGATGTCGCTCAACGACACCTGGGAGAACCCCACAGGCGTACACTACAGCTGCTCATGTAATGATCACTTTGTGGAGGCCCCATGTGAGCATATACGATGGGTAGCTGCATAATGCCCATTCCTATAGACTGCTGTTCTGCCAACCCTTAGAGGGCTTCACTTCATATTCAACGCATGTGTAAACTGTTTCATATAGACCTATCCAAAACTGATGGCTATTCGGCACAACCACGTTTTTTTCTCCCACTTTCCCCCACAGTCATATGTAGGCTCAGATAGAGACTTGCTGCAAGAAAGTTTGATCAGTTTCTGCCATACGCTTCCCACACAGGCCACATCGCACTCACACATAATCTATCCATTCAATCACTAACATACAATTCATAAGCGTCCTATCTCTCGCTCCTTTTCACTTCAAATTCGTGCTTAGACAGAACGACAAAACACAATAAAGGCACAACTTTTATAGATCACATGACAGACACCATATTCCATCCTTAGATTGCCCAGGGAGTACCTAGCTACCCGCCTGCAAATGGGGTGCGTCAATCTAGTCAGCAGCACTTTTACGTTTTCCACTTCTATGTGAAAGTAGCTAATCTATTGCAGTTTCTCTTCACGTTCTGAGTTTTGCGGTTCTGCTGGCCCATTTATAAATTTATTAGAACCGCAATTCCCAGAATGTAAAGTAAACTCATGGACTGGATGAGCTTCACATGCATGGACTTGGGACATATGAGAACTACGCATCAGGTGTACGAAGCGCTATATAAATGGAACCAATGTACAATACAAGCCTGTCCCATTAGGGAGTAAAAATTCCACCATCTACTGGACTCAACAGTCTAATTACTGGAAACGTTATGGGAAGGTCACATCTGCATTTAGAGTGAATTTTGCAGACACTAATACCCATTAGTTAGTCTGCAGTGGCAGGAAACTCCTATATATTTCTTACCTATCCCAACAAAGTCCACTTTCAGAAAAGAGTTAATCAAAGATTTCACAAACAGTTATGAGTTATGATAATTATTGGGATGAGAAAGGTCCCCTGCCAATCTCTGGAGAACATGTGCACCTCTCTCTTCATAAAAGCAAGCTTTTTACATTTTTGTATTCCAGCTGAGGCCACCATCTGTCTATACTAGATATTGTTTGCTGTACTTGCGCGGTTCCTCCAAATCAAGCTATGGTGCCAACCTAATTTTTGGCCTCCAATTTCAAATTCCTACACACTTACATACGTTTTTAAAATGTTAAATTCTGCTTCTTTATTGTACTTTAATACTTTGCTAATATGATTTAATTTTCTCAACAGTCATCTCACGTGCCTAGGTTAGTCCCGAGAAGAAACACTGCCATTTTACATGCACGTGTTTCTTAAGTTGCCTACTTTTCAACAAAATGACTTTTGACACACATTTGCTTGCGTGACAGCGCAGGATTCGTTTCTCTGAAACCACATTGCTTACAATTCCACTTCGTAACTACACTATCACGACACCTTGAACATTAAGTTCAGGGCCTGAACACACATTGTGCAAATACTGTTGTTTTTTATTCGTCCATGAGGTGACAGGGCCATCACAGAGACAATAAACAATGTCAGCCTGGCCGAATCCTCGACACAGAAGCATGGATACTGTTGTTATATACACACACATATTTCCGTGCTCAAATTAGAGGAGTCCTCTGCTGTCATTGCGAGGTCATTGCTCTGTCAAAGTCTCAGCCCAGCGGATTCCTGTTTACCCTCTGCGAGGAGGGATGTCCAACTTGTGACCAAGATAGGGACCTACATAACTTGCCTTTAGGTAACGGGGACTTAGATCATCTAGTAGGGGATTCTTGGCAGAACACCCACTCTAGGCAACTAGGTTAGGGAACGCATAATGAGAGTACACTATACCCACTACTTATATGCCAGCATATTTACACTGTTTTAGCACGATGGTGGAATCATTCATTCTTTTCACTGCCCTTATATTGCTAATCCCTTTTATCTTCCCATGTCTATTAATCATTGCAGTACATATATTTTATACAAGAATCACAATGGTTCAATAAATATTGAAAACACCCCTTTGTGTATTTCTTGTGTATCTCTCTGAATGAGCACGAGTGACTGAGCGAAAAGGTTTTCGATCTGTTACCACGATTCCCTGGGGAGTCAGGAGTATCATGTTGTGAGGTTGCCCAAACTATTTGTTACATTTTCAGTTTTAACGGTATTTATGGTGGCACTGTGAGCTAGCAGATCTATAGGCCAACATATCCAGAGGGGGCGCACAGAATCAGTCTGGCACCATCCCAACGTTTATGTTGTCCAACATACGAACAGTTCCTACTAAAAAGTGGAAACCGTACGACAGTCACTGCGCTCTGACTAGACGTTGCAGACCCCAGGTTAAGAACAGCTGGCTTAGGAAGATTACCCTGCCCTTTCCCAACACATTTTTCACAGGATAACAAGTTTTAAGACGGACAGCATCCCTTTAATTTGTACCTTTGTTTTGGGTCACTCTAAGCAGGAGACTCTCAGGCCCAACCCACCTTCCAGCTAGAGCCTTGCAACAAAGAACTTGGCTGAACCAGTCCGAGTGTAATAAGCAAAGGGCCAGTACTGCCCAGAACTTGTCTCAGAAATGAATTTTGGAATACACAACTACTGACTGAAACTTTGCTATAAAGATGGGACAGAAACCTACAGCCACGGTGCCAAGATCTCTGTACCAGAATTCAGAGTTTCCATACAAACGAGAAGCTCTGTGTGATCTAAGGTGCGGGTATTTACAGGATATACATTTTGATGCCTTTTATATGGCCGAGCTATGAAAGATCCAGCGAAGCCTATCTACCCATATCTTCTTGTATTTGCTTTTGGAGTTTTGGTCTGTTTGCTAGGCAACCCCTCCAGATCACCAGTCAACTGTATGCTCAAGTACGTGACCGGAAAGGGCAGGCGGGCTGCAGTCTATCTACTGCATCTTTAGTCATTGATATATGCGGAATTTCAGATTTCTGCATCCAGCGTTGCAGGAATTAACGTTGTGGGGACTGTCAGTGTGTGCAGAACGTCATCTGCAAAAAGAAAGATTTTATATTGTTCACCCCCAAAGTGATACTCTTGTTTTTTATGTTCTTTAGGATCATTTTGGCTAGTGGCTCCATAACTAGAGCACACAAAAGGGGTGACAAGGAGCACCGCTCCCTTGTGCACCTCTGCAAGATAAAGCTTTTAGATATAGGCAATTTATCCTTATCTTTACTCTCACCTGAGAGGCTCTATATTCTAACATTATCCAGGTCTACGCTTGAAAACCTAGGCCTGCCCCATCAAAAACAGCTTTGATAAATTTCTGTCACATTTCCAAGTCTAGGCTAAGTAAGATGGCTGGAACCCCCTTTTGTTAGCCTTTCCCAAAAAGAATGACACACATATCCCACATTGTCACAACCCTGGCTGATCTTTATGAAGCCCTCTTACTCTGCATCCATCAAATAAGACATCTGGCTTTCTTGTTTGGATCTTAGCAAAGACCTTGCCAACAGCATTCAACATTGCTATCCGCCTGTATGAGGGGCAGTCCTCTGGACCTTTCTGTGGCTTATGGATCAAGGTGATAGCCACTTCTCTCAAAGAGAGGGGTAGGGCATCTAGCTGGGTAAAGGTGCCAAGTTAGGGAAATCAGAGGCTTCTCCTGTTGAAGGACAAAGATCTTATAGAAAAGGGTTGTGAGCCCCTTCGGACATGGGGTTTCATTTGGTCACTTTTACCTCTTTGCTGGCCTCAGTAACCTCTAAGGGTTTCTCTAGTTACAACATCCTACTGGGAGGGAGGAATACCATACTGAATCCTGTTACATAAGCTGCTATCACCTGCTCTTCTTCCAGACAATGGACGCATTGAATCTCATAGATTTCCAGAAAGTTTGTTCGCTTTTTTGGTGGCCCAAGCCCCCCATAGTGATCTTACACTTCCAATCCATGTTTTTGCCCTCGGCGATTGCAATCTCCTTGCCAGATATATGCCCACCTTATCTTCTTTTTCTTAGAAGGTCTGCAGCAGCATCAATAGTGTCTGTTCAGCTGTATTTGTTCTTGGGACATATAACTGTCCTCCAAATATTGCTATCTTAAGGTGGTGTACCCCAGTACTCTACAACTTATCAAATCTTTCAAGCTCTTTCAGCTAGCACTTTCATTTTTCGTAAACCAGTTTCTTTTGTCCTATCAGATATTGCTAAAGTTACTCTAAAATCGTGGCAGCCAAGTTAAGAGGAGAGGAAGTGTACGAATACAAATTGACGCTAAGGAATTCAACTGTTTCCCATGCCATTTCACCTTCCCCCTCCACCAAGTGCACATCCCATTCACTTTCAATGCATGCCTGGTTGGAGATAGATATATCAGCAATGTCAACTGAATGAAGGAAACAAAACAACTGCTGTGTCATGAAGATATAGTCGATAAGTGAGAACGTTTATGTACTTGTGAGTATAAAGAGTAGTCATTCATCTCAGGATGCAGAGCATACCAAATATCCTTAACTCCCTGTTCTCCAAATCTCCTCTGTAGCCATGTTGATGCTAGATCGCTGCATTACCCCCTGGTGTTCTCATGTCCAACCAGGAGTTCAAAGCCAGATTAAAGTCTCCTCTCAAGAGCATTTATGTCTGTGGGTCACCTACTATCCTGCCAACGACATTCTTTAAGATTGTGTCCTGCTCTGAGTTTGGCGAATGAACATCTATCGTTGCTATGTCGTGTAGTTCCTAGGACCCCCAGGACCTGCGCGTTTTGGATGACCTAAACTGAGGGCTTGGTGTGCAGTCAGACTCTGGACACCCCCACAGGATGAGTCAGCCATTAGACCAGCCAGCTCTACGGTGCCACTACCACCCCCCTGTATTCTACAGTGGTGTATGTAGTTTCTGGCAACCACTGAACATGACAACCCTGATTCCTCAGGTATTGTGGAAACAATACGGTATCTTTCGCTCAGTCACTCGTGCTTGCTTTTCTCAGAATACATAGAATGACGATTGGAACGGTTTCAATAATTATTTATTGGTCAAGCGTCAATCTAGTATGAAACATGTTAGCTGCGACAATCAAAAGACAGGAGCAGACAAATGTAATCGCTAGTACCAATATCGTAAAAAGTAGATACATTTCTACCATAGTGCTAATAAGATGAATAAAAACATATTATATAAAACAATAGCATTGCCGTACTCCTACGATGCATAGCCTACCTAAAGCGTACCTAGCCTAGGTATGTGGGTGAAGCCTGTGTATGTAAATGTCAGGATAGATCCTAATGGAGCCAAGAATTCCCTGGGGAAGTACTAACCCCTCACCTGATGGTTCTGAATGAAGGACCCCGTCTCTGCGTCGAGGATGGCACCCCGCAAGGGAAGTCAGGTCTCTGCCTGTCGAAGGATCAGCCTGCAGCGTCTCGGTACAGCCTGGATGGAATTCTCCTCTCTGTTTGTAAGGGGGAGTGAGGGTCTTTTATACTAAAGTGGTCACTCCGGGATTTTTCTAGAATCGATATGTTTTGAAAACTTTCGCCAATCCCCTGCTAATCCTTTTCTAAACAAACATGATCATGCACAGCTGGCTGTTGGCCATGGATGAAAAAAAGCGGTGACCCTTGTACAGAATAAATATACTGTGCCTGGGGACATGTTTATGTACGTCAGGTACAGGGATTAAGATATGGTACCAAGAGCCTGATGTCGAAGAGACAGAAGTAAGCTACTGGGTAAATGGTCACCTGTGTAAGACCATTATTTCGTGTGAATGGGACACAATGTATGTAAGCGGTTTGTACATGATGGGACTAACCTAAAGAACATGACAGCTATGGAAGACTGATCTACAGTTATACGAGCTCTAAGAAAATGTCCCTCTGAACCCCTTTGTATTTTAGCAAATGTCCTTCTAATGTGTTGTTTGCACAATACTGCAACCTCTGCCAACATAGAGGGTGCTGATGCCCAACGTTGGGGACTTTATGTCACATTTAGAATTTGTCAATGAGTACCAAGTTTAATTCCTGAAAAAACAGGATGTTGGGTTCAAGATGCCTAATGCAGCCTAAGACGTTTTTCCTCTTGCTAAGTTCCTCACCTTAAGTGATATTAACTTGAATGTTACAGATCTAATATGTGAGATTCTCTTTGTATGCTACATTCTTCCCTTTTCTCTGCTCATAAGGTGCAGCAGGTATCCCTTTGGCAACCACCACCCCCAACGTAGAACCCTCAAAAGCCAAAAAGTAATGAAACCTTCCAACTAGGTCTAAAACCAAAGATGCTGGAAGACGTTCCCCCCTCCCCACTAAGACTGCTACTTATTAATCATAGTTGTCACACCGCTTGTGTTCGACAAGGTAGATCTTCAAGTCTTAATACCTGTAGTCTCCATGCCAGGCCCTCTCTCGCCCTTCCTTTGCCCTACCTTTTCCTGTCCGCTTCTGGCCCACTCTCTCACCGAATCATCTGTTTCAAGACAACCATCAAAGATTTTGCTCGCGTTCACTCACTCCCAACAATAGGGCCCCTGTGATCCTCTTCATATTTCTCGCTAGTTATCGGAGCTTCTCCTGTGGGGATCTCCAGCTAGCCAACTTGTCTTTTTGATGTCTTTGGCCTCTGGCACCTACTCTCTCACCACCTTCACCACTCCTCATGCTCTGATGTTCTGTTGTCCCCTTCGATGGAAGGGAAGCCCCGGAGTTACCCAGCTTCAAGCCCTATTCAGGGTTAAAGACCATCTTTTCTTGATCTTTCCATGTGTGCTCTGTAGAAACATTGGGAAGGCCCACCTGTATCTAATTTGTTTGATGTTTAATTCCTATGGAATTAGCCGCAATGTCCTACTACACTGTAGGTTAACCACTGAGAGGACCTGAGAAAGCAGTCTCCTGCTGCATTCATGTGGAAAGTATTCCATGTTCTTAGTCAGCAACGTGACGTCCTCTCTGAGTCTATGATCAAGTAATTTCACCAAAACGTCTTTTTGTTTCATTGATGGATCTTAAGACACCTCCCAAACTCTGTGCAAGGGCAAATTCCAAATTGTAGATCCAATTTGAACATCTAAATGTTCTTTTTGTACACCTCTGGAGATCTCAGTAAAGCAAGCATAGATGTCTTCTCCTTCAGCTACTTCTTTGAGAAGGCAGAGGCAAATGGCGCCCTGTCTGAACCTATGTTCAACCTGGCCTCCAACAATTTAGCCTGGAATTCGGGGAGAGTTATGGAGGCATGCATAAGTTGCCCCGATGATGAACTTGCCTCTTGTTGGCTCCCAGCAGATTCCATCCTTTGGTTGAGTGATTGCATAGCTGATTTGATGTTGGCCATATATCTGCCCAGGCCTGCCTGTAATGTAGCCAACTCCCCCAGTGTTGTTTTAAGGCCTGAATTGAACTCAGCCAAGCATGTTTTTAAATCCTCCTTTTTGAGGGCACCAAGACCTCCCTCCACCACCTCTCAAATTCTTGTCCTCCTTTGTGAGCAGAATGCTGCAGCTATTTCTCTCTGTCTCCTCCTTTACGTTTCTTGATGGATATAGGTATATGATCACCCAAGAGGAGAAGGATTCTCTGAAAGCTTGCAGAGGTGTCTCTCATTGGTGTATTTATCTGTCACCATGACGCCCCCACTGTCACTTACAAACGTAAAGAGCTTAATGAGCAATATCTCTGCTTGGCTTCAATTTAAGGCTCAACCAATGGAGACAGAACACCCTCGCCATGGCACATGCTGTAGGTCTCAACTTTCACAGCGTCAGAGGTGGTCATTCCTTGTCGTCTTCTTCCCAAGCAGATGGTTAAGGGGCACACCCTACCCCAAGCCCACAGCACCCTAACAACACTGGATTGGAGAATAGCCTCCCTTTATGTCAGGGTACTCTTCTTTATTCTTTCAAAGGAGGTTCCTCAGCTGACTGCATCTTGCCCTCGAACTACAGGTGCAACCTATACTAGCCACATGTGAAGTTGAGCTAGGCTCCACAGATTCCAGCTTCCCAGCAGAAAGAGGAGGCATTACACCCTTCTCTCCCCCGAAGGGCTAGCCCTCTCAGGACCCAGGGCTCTCCCCTCTTACCTCATTTTTCTTCTCTGGTGGTTCTGCCACCCCCACTCCACTGGTGGGGGCGCACCCCTTGCGAACACCCTCCTCACCTCCAATCTCATTGCCTATCTAGGCCCACCTATGCCAGAGAGGTGCAAGTTCTTGTGAGCCTCAAGCACCAATTGGTATCGGGCATGTAGCGCGATCTTCAGCTCTCCCACACCCCCTCTGCTGATGGAAACTCTTCACAAGATTCTTCAGTCTCTCAGGCGCATCAGAGACCCCAGCACTTTTAAAGGGGTATTATCTGGTCACCATAATGCATAATCCAAAGATAAAGTACAGAACGGCACTATGTGGCTTACATCATAAAACAATATTGGAAAGAAACATAATTTTGCTAAAGAGCCAGAATTTTTGTTACATCTTTTGGAAAAGCTTATGTGGACACAAGTATTTACTTTCTGAACAAATAAAACCTGTACATCCAATAATATATTACCATGGCAGCAAAGTATCACAAATGAATGAGCATGGGCGAGATTTTTTTCAGAGGTCAGTCATGAGTTGCTGCCCTCAAATTATAACAATCAGAGCATTTTACCACTGACTTCTGGGGGCTTTAACTGATTACCGGGCCTAAACATGAGCACCAACTACACATTTTCAGCGCTTGAACTTCGAGATAGTGAAGCCTGTCAGTCAAAGGCTTAATTTGAGAGATGGTGACACTGAGAACTCAGTACAATAATAATAATAATACTGAAGCTTGTATAGCGCGAACAGCTACCTCAACAACAGAGGTGTCCCGGCGCTCTAGCAGCAGGCAGCGCATGCACGGAAGTTTGGGCACTGGGATCAGGCTTAATCATTGCTAAAGAGCCATGTCTTCAGCGATTTTCTGAAACTGGTCTCTGTGTTAGCTTGGCGGAGATACCCAGGAAGGGCATTCCACATTTTAGCCGTTCTTACTGTGAGCGCCCTACCACCCAGCCGGGCTTTCGCAAAGCGGGGAACGTAGAGCAAATTCTGAGAATTTGACCGCAGGGATCGATTTTGCTTATACTGGCAGAGTCTTTGTTTAAGATAGCTAGGACATCTTCCCTGAAGAGCCCGATAGGCCAGGGTCAAGGCCTTAAATTCTATTCTTTTAGCTACAGGAAGCCAGTGTAGCTCCTGTAGATGCGAAGAGACATGATGTCGAAAGGGAATGCGTCTAATCAGTCTCGCAGCCGCATTCTGCACCATCTGCAGATGTCTAATCGAATATTTAGGCAGGCCAAGATATAAGCCGTTTGCGTAGTCCAGCCTGGATGTAACTGTGGCATGGACTACGGATTTACGGCAATCTTCTGGCAAAAAATGTAAATATTTGCGGAGATTTCTCAATTTACTAAAACACGAAGCGGAGACCTGTAGGATTTGGGCCGAAAAAGAGAGGTCCGCCTCCCATCTCACCCCTAGAATACAATACAGAATCTTGGTCAATAAATCACTGTCCAGTTGTATTTATTCTTTTAAAAGTGAAAGTGTTTTAATTGTACATATACAACTAAATACTGTCCATTAAAGTTGAGAAGGCAATTACAATGGGCACATTTATTTCTGGGATTAATTACTATGTTGAGCAGCACGCCGTTATAGCCTAATCGGTCCCAGGCTGCAGGGCATGATCGATTGACTTTGGCCCAGTCCGGCAGACTTTGCTGCTGTCCCATGGATTCAGTCACTAATGCACAGGCGCATGATGTCCCAACAGGAAATATGGGGTGCCCAATGAAAATAAGGAGAGATCATGCTAAGGTCCCAGTTATTGGTGACGGTGGGTCCCCCTTTATGGGTGCTTAATTGGGCCAATCTCAAACCCACGAACCAACCGAAACATAAAGGCCACCCTGGTCGCAGTAGTGATCCAGGCTGAGGTATAAAGGATATGTTGAATGCTGTTGTGATCCTTACAGAGCACCGAGCCTGTTAGAGGTGTTAGTCAATTTTCGTGGTGGCCACTGACTGCTGTTACAGGCTTTTTTGGGTGCCCAGTTGTCAAGGCACTTTGTGAATGTCTTGATGAGACCACACACTGGGGTGGCATTACTTTATAACGCCCCAAGTGTCACAGTTGCTTCAGCTTCTTGAGGAGCAAAACACTCTGCATTGGGAAGGCTTTGAAGGGACGAGGGCACAAGGTCTCACAGCAGTGCCTGGCCATGCTAGTCTCTACCCCAACCTTCTGCACTTTTCTCCTCGCTTCTCAAGGCCCCCTTGTTAGACTTTCTTACATACAGGGTCATCTCCAGCACCGCACTCTAGTGGCCATTGGGTTTCTTCCCTTGAGATGCTTTATTCAGCTGTTGCTAGCATTTTCGATGTTTTTTGTTCTGACCTTGGCAAAGGGAGTTGGCAGTCAGCAGTTCCAACCCTGATGTCCTAGATCTTTCCAGATCTCCTCTCGTGCGCGTTCCCTGTTCTACTTTGATGAGAAATCTTGGCACGCTGATTGGGAGTTTCAGTCCCATCATTATACCCAGTGCACAGTTAGTGGTCCAGCTCTGGGTCCAGTTTCAGGTAATCTTAGTTTTTTGCATATTCTCCCAAGGCTAGTACAGCCACAGTCTTTGATAGTTTAAGTCGGAAGAAGGTTTTGGCTGAGAGCTCCCTCTCAGTGGAACCCAAAACTGAGGCATAAAATAGGAGGAGGCTTACCCATTCAAATACCACTTAACTTGTTGTGGGAAACATCCCTCAGGGAAGTATGGAGCGGGAAAGGGGTAGCAGCTGTCCCTGCTCTACAAAGTCACCCTCTCTCTACTATCCTCCATACCATAGACTCTAGTCCACTGCAAATGCCACTGTCTGGCAGACTCTCTCTAACCTTCATCTTTTGTCCCACTCTCGCTCAGGCAATTCAAAATGGATTCCTGGCTGCAGCAGTTAAACAGAGCATGCATGGCTGCCATACATGAACATGTTAAACAACCATGCAATATTCATATCTCATAGCAACGTAGCAAAGGACACGGTTGCAGGGGACTGGCAGACTAATTTAAATAGGAATTTAAATTGAAAAGGCCGGCTGGCTACATTCACAGTGCAGATGACAGGTAAAATGGCCTGTTCACCTGCTAGGATCAACATGCTGCTACCAGTGCCAGTCCTCCTCAGCCCCATATTAATTGAAAGAGCCCGTGCATGGAGTTCCTTTTGCCCTATGGAGCACCAAGCTGAGCTCTCGGTCTCACTCCATGTCACAATAAGCCCTAAGTGTACACACAAGATTCTCATCTCTGCTGAGGTCTAAAAATAGAAAACCCATCCAGAGCACATTAGGGAAGCCCAGTGCAATGGTGCACACCCTCCTGAGCCAATGGAGGAACCTTTTCTGTCCCAGCACATTTCTTAAACAACAATACCATAAGCCAGTGATGATAATGTCATTGTGTCAGTGAATTTAATACATCAAAGACCACAAACTGACCCTAAATTACAATCTACATGACATGTCAGATTTGCAGGCTAACCAAAGGACTTCTTGCACCTCATCACCAAAATGTAATGGGAACACAGAAGGAACAATGCAACCATCCAGAAACTGGCATGGCTTTGATGAATAGCCAATTCAAGCAATGGTAAACCAAGAAAAATACATGAAAGCCAACGTCTGAAGGGGGATGAGCCAAAGCCCACTCTATCTCTCTACTCTACTTAGTATTGTACCTTTTTAAAGAATTGCTAATAAGGCACCCAACGCTGTTTGTATCCAGACCACAATAGAGCACACTGTGGCAGGTAGAATATTTCTTTCCATTTACAACATCTACATTTGGTTAAAAATCTGATTACAGGAAGCAAACGTTTAACTATCTGAGCATCCGTATGGCGATTAGATGTGTACAGAGTTTTTAGCAGCATCTTCCTGACTGCACAGAGCTGTTCACTCTGTTTGATGTCATCAGACAGTCTTTCCATAATTTGGCTGAAAGAATTTACCCTAGGCACCAGTAACTCAATCCCACATCATCTCTGCCATTAGGATTCTAGACTCAAAACCTTTCAAACAGGATCTTCCGCACCCACCTATTGCAGAGTAAGAGTTACAGTCATCCAAATAGTCCAACAATAGACAAATTAAAAAGTGGTTTATACAGAAGAGTCCAAACCAACACCCTTTATGTTACCCGGGCTCAACGTGTACCACTGGACAACCTTTAAAACATTCTGACTGTTACATAAGGATGGAAACCCCCAAAACACACAAAACAGTACTCTGATTTAGAAAGTGTTTCGGTATCCTACTAATGATAGAGGATGCCATACAAAGGGTCATAAATAACACAACATACCATAATCCCTATAAAACAAAAAAACAGCTCCTCACTACAACCTGATTTTAGTATTTTTGCATACCAAACAACAAAGAGGGCTCGATTTAGAGAAGAGAGGTCATATATATATATATCATCATGTGATCAAGCTCCCAGTGAGGAGCGAAACGCGTCATGGCAGGCACTGTTCCTGTGGTGATTTTTTGGTTTTAAATCTTTAATAAATTGACACTGCTTCACCCACCTATGTTGTGTGGGAGTTCGTGATTTTCCTGACTTCGTTGAGGTCCGTGCCTGGTGTTCCGCCGGATTGCGGACAGGACTTTCATTTACTTATATATATATATATATGCGCCAACTTCCTCCACACCTCACTGGCTTTTTCCCTCGCTGAGATAGAGTCACGGACACCAGATTTCGTGCAAAAGTGCTTTATTGATTCCCTTCAGCAGTTGCCGGATATATATATATATATATTCTAATAGCTGCAGTTACATTTTTCTCCATTAATATAATTTCCAACAGAACATCCTCAAACTTGTGACTAGCCACTGCCATACTACTCCATGGCAATGCTAATTTCCGTAGTGGCGGCGCTCCTTGCACTTACGGGTATAATTACAATACCAGTGCTTTAGGGGGGATAAGATATGACTACCTTTCTCTAAACCAGGCCCAAACCCACGAGAAAGCACTACAAATAAAATCACCCAGATGTAAAATTTCAAGTCAAATGGCTCAAGCTTTGTATGATTCAAGCTATGACTATAACGGAACCACTCTAATGCAGGAATAGAGAAACAAATTGTTGTTCTTCCAATGAGTCCACCAAATGTATAATATATCAGTGAATGCACCCCCTGACTGTTACTTGTACCGCGTTTACCCTGTATCAACATATCGGCACCAGTTCCCGCAAGAATGCTCCAACATTTGGGTATCTTGGTCTAGAAAGACTACTGTTTCAACTCAGTACACTCACTGATGAGGGGTACCCAAAGACCAACAGAGATAAGATTTAACTTGGGACTAAGACACAGTAAAAAAAATACACAGACACTGACAACACTTTATAACACTCGCCAGCACCACACCACCAAACATTGTATCACTACATATAATTTAACACCAAAGTAATACACCAAACCTTGTTATATTGCACAAGAAATCATACCTCGCTGTACAAGGCCATCCCTTAAGGTTCAGCACCAACCAACCAACCCACTGAACTAGATCCTACTGCAGAGCACCAGACAGTTCAAGACCACAACACACACACCATCACTCCTATCACGTAGAATAAAATAAGCAATGTGTCTGCTGAAATTAACCTAGGGGTGGTCAGGCTTAAAATGCATCTGTAGATGCAGAGAGGTTAAAACATCTGGACTGCATACCTTCTTGCCGATAAAGCAGCAATGCTGGGCGAAGTTCACGGAAGTGACGGCCTGCAGTTTAGAGAGGGTTCTCCGGGACGATTTTATGTTCAGATGCAGAGAGGGATGGAACGGGGCTCGCGCAGCCCCAGGCTGACGTGAATAAAGGGCGCCTTCCGCCGGGTGGATATGGGAAAAGCTTTAATAGAGCGCTTCGTGTCCGGTCCGTGAATTGCGCACTTTCATTACCCCCTCCCTTGGGCTCCCCTGTGAACTTGAATCTATATCCCAGCAAACAACACAAGCAATTTCTGAGCCCCGCCATCTCCGTTATTGGATGCATTAAACCCCAGGGGTCTATTTACTAAACTACACAGAAATTATGTGATTGAGGAAGCCGAGAAAACAGTGCCGTGGTGCATTCCTCTTTCTAAGACCCCCTCGGGAGCAGAGAGAAAATATTCTTATATACTGCGTGTCCTGATACACAGGAGTCACTCCAGTGGGCAAGAAGCTAGCGCGGCCTGAAGGCACATTTGCCTACACATTGTTTTTTTAAATGTTACCAGAGGCATGCGTGACCCCTCTGGAGGCATGTGTGGCCCCTGTGGCTGGCTAGAGGCAAATTCAGCTATGATAAGGAAATGCGCCCTCGCTCACAGAGGCTCTCCAGGTCATGGCATCAGATTGCCAGGGTGCGTCATGCGAGGGCGCCTAGGCTGGCACAATTCTGGTTTCTGTAGTTCCCATCGAACACCACACATCACGTGTCTCTATGTAGTGGCTAAACGCGAAATAATACCTCTCTTGCAAAATGTGACAAGGAGTCCCTGAGCCTCCCATTGCTCACAGACAGTCATAGATTTAGGGCTGAGCTGGGCCTCTTGAAAATAAGAGTCGCAAGGACCTGTTTTATGGCCCAGATTCTATGTACAGCAAGCACCCCAGACAAGCATGCCACTGCAACAACAACAACAAGCATTTGCAATACAATAGGTCTCACATTTACAAGAGTTTGAGCTATTGCCATTGTAAAGGACAATGCCTTTTATTTATGTGTTGTTTTTAAAACAGATAAATAAAAGGCATTGTCATTTACAATGCCAATAGCTTGAACTCTCGCAAATGCGAGACCTATTGCATTGCAAATGCGTTTGTGCTATAAAACATAAAATAAAAGCGTTAGGTGAGAGGGTGGTCCTGCCTGCAGCAAGCAGGACAAAGCTATTTGAGAAAATAGTGCCCAGAGGCTGTAATTAAAGCCTACCGAGAAGCAACACTCCTAACAGGGGATGTCGCCTTGGGAGGTTACAAAATGAAACAAGATGGTACTAAGGAGAGACTACTAAGCCTATTGACCAATGAACAGCCACAGTTTACAGTGGACAATGACACAAGCAAATGAAAAATATGGGCGGAGAGTGGGCGGAGCTTCAAGTCCCTACATGAACACAGCAGGCCTCGCAGAGCAGAGCATGCGCAGCCCAGGCTCAACCTAAAAATGTTGGCTGTAAAAAGTGCTTCTTGTAGCTAGATCCACAATATATAGAAACCTTAACATTAATAAAGATGTGTAAGCGTCTCCATATGAATGTATAATCAGTAAGCATGAAAGGGTCTTTCACTTTATGTGTCAGAATGTCGGCAAGGGGTAACATATTTTATTATAAGGTACTCAGATTTGGCACCTGGCAGCATCAAGAAACGAGGTCTCTTAAACTATAATAGGCCATTCTGAACATCCACCTTTAATTCGGCGTGGACACACCAAAGCTGAAGTTCTACAGCCTTACCCAATCCGCTAACCCCACCTCACGGTTATATAATTCCACTACTCAAACAGGTCTAATATTTAATAATAAAAGGCCTTATGAGAACCCAAGGAGAGCAAACTTGGACAAGAATGCACTAAAACTGAAGAAGCAGTTCCATCTGTTACAAGGGCTCTCAAGTGGCAGGAGTGTGACATTTGTGATTGAAAGTGTGAGCTCAAGTGTATTATTATGAGAGTGGGATATTGCTTCTATGTGACTGAGGGTGTATGTAATTGTGTGACTGTGTGTAACAGAATGTGAGACAGAGAGATTGACAGTAAGGTTAGAGGGTGAGGAAGGAGAAAGAGAGTGTCACCCATGCTGTGATCGGCCCTTGTAACGTGGGTAAACCCTGACAGAACCAGACAAACACTGTCTATCTATGCGTTATGGGATGCGGTAGTGTGTTTATGTACTTTTAAGCAAGTGTATCAAAAAGATAAAAGTGCAGTTATAGTTGCCTCAGGCCGCTTTACACCCTACCCCAGTATCAAAGCGCGTTTTGGAGTTAGAATAGTAAATACAGTCTTCCTTACGGTCAATGGCCGGTCCTCCTAGTGTGTGTATGTGTGTTGATAATCATTCCCCTTTCTCAGACTGTGCTCAGAAGGATCTGATCATGGGGTTAGTGAGACCAGGCTGAGTTTGAGATAATATAATTGTGCTTACAGTTTTTCTGAATATAGAGTTGCAGTTAAATTTCTGTCATCATGCCCAACACACCACCTGGCATGGTGACTGACAGGGTAACACCAACCCAACCCCATGTATGAGGTAGGCTTTGACGAATTTAGAACCACTTAAACCTCATTCATAAACCAGAGCACAAAATCTCCCAGATGAAAATGATGCTATGTGTTCTCTGAGTTTGTGCACCAGACTTGGAGATAAGTGCTAGAAAGAGTATTAAGAGGAACAAATATTTTTGGAGCCTATTTAGCTCATATTACCTAATTGTCGCTGACTTGGTCAAAGCTTTACCACCAGCTGAAAGTGTTATTCCATGTCTCGTAATTATCACTGCAGTAACAGTTTCTTCATGACACAACCTATTTGCACAAACGTAAATCTCCTATGTTTTGACCCTGATCTAAAATGTAAAGGATTCATGTGGAAGGATTACCAACCTACAGCCACCTGACTCCAGGAACTCAGTGCTTAAGCAGCGAAGCCGGTATAAATGAGACACCCCTGAGTGATCATGGACTCCAACTTATCCCTGGCACACCAAGTGATCCAGTTCACAAGAAGTGCCTTCTTCACCATAAAAACTATAGGATCATCTAGGTTTCCAGTAGAAACTACTAACTTCCTTGTTCTATATCACATTGATAATACAAACTGTACCCACAGGACATGCCCTCTTAATTACAGAAAGTTCAAAGAATAGTGAAGTCGTCACCAAGATAACTTCTACACGTCCAACAATATGAAGGTATTTTACTCGCCCTCCAATTGCTCCAGTGGCTCCCCGGTGCCAGATGTCCAGCCTTCAAGATACTCCCCACCACCTATATGGCCATCCACGGCAAAGGTCCAGCTTTATTTATTTATTTAATAAAGGAAATGACATGCACCCAAGAGAACACTCCTCTCTCAACTAACACCACGGCTGGCCATCTCTCCGTACAAGAACAATCGCATCCGTGCAAGCACCAAGACAAATACTTTGTAATTTGCTTCTGTACAAGCACTAAAACTAAAACTTTGTAATTTGCTTCCAGCAAAGACAAGAAAGATCAAAGACTACCTGGAATTTAGGATAGCAGAGAAGGCTTAACCAACAATGAGCACACAGAGCAACTCACCCTTACTGGAAGACATAATACTCAAGATCACATAAAGCCTTAAGCTGGAACAAATCACTGTAAAAATGATAGGCACAATTACATGGGGAGCTATTTCTTACTGTTGATGACTGCACTCAATAATGACGGGAGCTACATGCTTGCTGTGGCACATTGTGAGCTTCCTCTGCCATTTGCGCACGATGCAAAAACACTTCCCACGTAGGCCGTACTACACTTGTGCACTTTCTCTCATCCATACACATGCATCTATAAGCCTATGCATCATTTCCCTCACTCCTCAGGTTCCTACAAACATTGAAACACTACTGACACAGCTCACATGGCACAAAACACAGTCTTCCACCCATGCAATCCCATAGAGTACCACCTAGCCACAAATGCACTTTAGAGCCTTGTCATGGTATGAAGTGCTATGTAAGTACAGGTATGATGCAACACAAGGAACTGGTTTCCTAAACTTGTACCCCAATTTGGAACATGACTTTGGATATGGTTAAAAAATACAGCAAAACCATTCAACAAATACATTAAAAATTGTTAAACCTCTCAGAAGCCACTGATCATCTATTAAGATTTTGGAACTGCTTTTTCAATTAACCTACTTTAGACCTGCGTGGGCTGATGGTCACTTGCTGATGGTGGCTACCCATTTTGGTGGACAGGGCCAAGCCCGAAAATGAAAAGTGCATCAAAGTCCTACAGTATGAAATGCCCAAAAGCCAATGTGCCACTATCATGGCCCCTTTGTACAAATAGGAGTGGGCACCAAGGGTGGCCATACCACATGGGAGTGCATCACTTGCACAGCCGCACCCTGATAGGAAAATGTAGTAAATTTGCTTTGCTTCAAGGAATATAAAAAAAGAATAATGCAAATGCTGCATTTCAAAGCATGCAACTTGTATAACCCATCCTCTAAAAGGTTCATCTAGTGTTCGAGAAAAGGAGGTTTGCTTACATCAAAAGGTTCTCAGCCCATCACCAACGTGGCCAGTGTGATATGTTTATACACACGTCAGTAAGCAGATTACTAACATATGCAGAGAGGGCTGGTATGTGCAGCAAACCTCTTCACAGCTGACCCTACAAAAAAGGGATGCCATTGCAAACAAACCATTTGTGTACAGGACCCTTCACAGAGGAGCACCATCGCCAGAGATGACTTGCATCTCGAAGGTGACTCCTAGCTTGCCGCCATTGATGCCAAATTCAGAGCAGGGAACCAGCAGGAACCCTTGGGATAACCTTACTTCAGTACAGGTGAACTTCCGTGCCATCCAAAATGGCTTCACTGCCTTCCTCTTTATCCTCCTCATCCAATACATGTATGTGTAAAGCACATTGTCCTACACGTTACAAACATGGTATGTTCCCTCACATTGCACATGCACAGTTTGGCCTTTCACAATGCACGTGCAAGGCATGCTCTTTGATAGGGCACATGTAAGGCTTGGTGTCTCTTGTATGCACTGTGGTTAGGATGAAGGATAACAGAGCGCGATAGTGGAGAGTGAGAAAACACAGAAGAGGTGAGGGGTTTACACGGGGGGGTTTTGTTCAAAGATAGATGTACGGTAGTAAGCAGGGATACGGAATGGTTAATTTATCATGGTATAGTTTTGGGGTGGCAATAGATTAGGTTGGTATCGGGAGTGATTGATTATTGTTTCTGATTAGTTTTAAATTTGCACTGAAAGGCAAGGGGTTCGGTTAAGCATTGTATCATGAATGAAGTATGGGAAGCATGATTGATTTTACATGTGATATACAAGAACGGTGCTATAATGGTGTTTTTTTTTTAATTGTAATTTGCAGATACCCCTGACGAAGGGCTTATGTTAGCCCGAAATGCATTGGGTCGTAAAAATAAAGAATTCTGCCTTGGACTAATCATGTGATTTCGTCGTGTTCTTGAACGAGGTCCGTAGGGCACATCTTGAGCATTAGAAGCTTTTGAAAATAAGCATGATACTTTACATGTGGGATTAAGAAGCATAACCAAAAGTGTGTAACATAGAATTTACAATGGATTCAACGGAGGAAAATGGACAAGTTTACTATGAAAAAGCAGCATTGTAACATTTACGCTTTCGCTGTGCGACTGGTTTGGGGGGCGAAATGTCGCTCCACACAGCAGGTCTTGTATGCACTGCACATGCATACCCCCTCGCACAATATATGCAAAGCAGGAACTTTGGAACACATGCTTCAGCCTAAGCAGCCTAATATTATTATCAAGCCCCTGGTAACCGAAGAAGTCGCAACGAATTATCACATAGACACCGCTTAAGGAGTAGTATCAGACATGGCGGACAGAACCAGCTGGCTGGCAGCCAGGTCGAATGGACAGGATCCGATGACGGTACTTCAATACGAGGAAAAGGCTTTATTACCAAAGAAAAGCAAGAATTAAGTTTCAAACCATGCCGGGTAATTTGCGAATTATGATTCCACACATTATAACTCACGTGTGTGCCATTGCATGACCGCCACACTACACACTATCACTTGAAATACCACATGAATGACCTAGCGCCTTAACTTCTGAACAGTATGCTTGGAGTTTATATCACAGTTCTAACAACCAGATAAATCAAATTGCGTGACACTTTGTAACATCCATAAATAACAATTTGCTCGATAATTGCATGATAGCTTGTTTACAGCCTGCTTGCCAAACTGTGTTTTAATCAGCATGACAACTGAAAATCATTATAAATAATGATGTCTCTAATGTTGTGAGCATGTCACGGAGTAGCGTGAAAGGGCTTCCGCGCCTCATCAGGAGTAGTAAGCATACACAAAATATCAATGTCATCCCATACTCACACAAAACGCGCATGCTACACGTTCAAAGCATGCCTCTCTGGGTTTAAGGTCAAACAAAGCATGGCCGCCCGCACTGCACGTGCAAGGCCCGCCATCACAGTGTATGTGCAAGACATTCCCACTCGAGCTTCATGTGTGCGGCTATCTCTCCCAGACTGCGCATGCGAACATCCGTGAACATTTACAGCAGCTTCTGGACAGTAGGACCACGTGGTTCTCCCTTGCCAGTGATTCTGGTCAACATTTACAAGATATCTCTCAGAGAGGCCTCTCATCAGGGCCGGACTGGCGTAGCAGGCACCGGGCGTTTCCCTGGTGGGCCGGAAGGGGGGGGGCCCGGTTTTGTACCGGTAGGGGCCGTTTTTGTTGCTGGGGGCAGACGGTACTGGTACCGGATGTGTACTTCTGCATTTGAGACCTGCATGTAGGCTCTGCGGACTTCTTTAAAACCCTGACACTCCTTGAAGTCTAGAAGAGAGACAGTGCCCCTAAGATGAATGGAGCTGTGAATGATTCTATCTGCCAGCTTCCTACCTAACTTCCCTTCCTCATATTTCCTCCCTCCGAGCCCTTCTGTCCTCTTGAGGGAAGGAATTGCCAAGGACAGAAGTTGATGTAAGCAAAAGAGGAGCTTTCTCAATTTCCAAATCAAGATATTTACAAACAGAAGTAAACCATAGGTTTCTTAAATTGTCATTTTTCTTTTTAGGTCAAAGTCTATTGTTTTGCTAACGACATCTTGGGGCCATTCAGAAAGCTTCAGTGGGAATGTATTCCACCCTTTGTGCTTTGTAACTCATAATTGCTTGCTTTCTATTTGCTGGCTCTATTTGTTTTAGGCTGTCCAGCTTCAGTTCGTCCCTTCCGTTGCCCAAACTCTATTTACTGTATTCTTCCTCCAGGGTAAACATGCCTTTGAATCTTGATCTTATATTGTCAAATTTGCTGTGCATTCAAAGACAGAGGTCAAATATCAGGCTCTGTCTTCCAGGGTGCTTGGTGTTTACTTTTCTTATGTGACAATCATGCTGTCTACTAGGGGTGTGCTAGAGGAAGGCTGTACGATGTTATTTTTTTGTCTAACACACAACACGATTTACATTTCTGTAAATGAACTGTGCAGATATTTCATAATATTTCAGAATTAGAAAAGCGCAAATGAAGCACATTTTTTGGTAATTCCGAAGTGTAGTGGAAACAAATATTTTAAGAAGATCAAAACATATCAATACACTTGGTGATGACATTTCCACGCATTACTGTTTGTGTGCTGTATACTTTTAGCAGTAAAACTGTATGTTTGTGGAAAATTAATGATCATTTCATTTGAAGATTGTCTGTAATGGCAGTACGCTACCACACCATGCATATGTCACTTTACCCCCCTCCACTCTACTCTGCACCACTCCCCACTATGCCACTCTAGACTGTGTTACTGCACTCTACTCTGCACCACTCCACTCTGCGCCACTTCACTCAATGCCAATGCACTCTACCCCATACTACTCTACTATGCAGCACTGCACTCTTCACCACTGCACTCTACACCAATCCACTCTTTCCACTCTTTGCCACTCCATTCTATGCCACTCTACTCTTCAACACTGCACTCTACACCAATGCACTCTACTCTGTACCACTCCACACCAGTGCACTCTATGCCAATCCGATCTACACCACTCTAATCTACTCTGCACTCTATGCCACTGTACTCTAGGGTGCACCACTCCACTCTACTCTGAAACAATCTACTCTAAGCCACTGCACTCGGCACCACTACACTCAGCGCCAGTCCACTCTACTCTGCATCACTACACTCTATGCCACTATACTCTACACTGCAACACTTTATGCTACAGCACTAGACACCACTGCACTCTATGCCATTGTACTATACATCACTGTACTCTACGCCACTCTGTTCTACTCTGCACCACTGTACTCTACGCCACTGCTCTTTATGCCACTCTACTCTAAGCCAATGCACTCTACACCACTCTACTATACACCACTGCACTCTACGACAGACTACTTTGGAACACTGCACTCTCTGCCAGTGAACTTTACGCCACTCTACTTTACTCTACACCACTCTACACAAATGCACTCTATGCCACTACACTCTGCATCACTCAACTCTACGCCACTGCACTCTACCCTGCACCACTCCATTCTTCTTTGCACCACCCCACTCTAAGCCACTCCACTCTGCAACATTGCACTCTCTGCCACTGAACTCTATGCCACTCTACTCTGCATCACTCTACTCTATACCACTGCACTCTACGCCAATCGACTCTAATCTACTCTGCGCTACTGCACTCTATGACACTGCAGGCTACGACACTACTCTCTACACCACTCTACTCTATGTCACTTCACTCTATGCCACTGCACTCTATGCCAATCCACTCTAAGCCACTCTAATCGACTCTACACTACTGCACTCCACAAAACTGCAGGCTATGACACTGCACTCTATGCCTCTGAATTCTAAGACGCTACACTCTACACCACTCTGCGCCATTCCACTCTACGCCACTGAAATCTACCCTGTGCCACTCACTTCACACCACTCTCTTCTTCGCTGCTGCACTTTACGCCCATGCACTCTATAACACTTTAATCAAAACCAATACACTGTACGCTACTGCACTCTACGTCAATCTACTCTGCATCACTGCACTGTACGCCACTACACTCTACTCTGCAAAACTTCACTTTACGACACTGCACTCTATGCCACTCTGCTCTACACCAGTGCGCTGTACGTCACTTTAATCTGCACCACTCTACGCCACTGCACTCTAAACCAATGCACTCTATGTCACTTTACTCTACACTACCGCACTTTACAACACTCTACTTTGCAACACTGCACTCTCTGCCACTGAATTCTATGCCACTCTACTATGCACCACTCTACTCTGCAGAACTGCACTCTACTCTGCACCAGTCTGCTCTATGCCACTCTATTGCACTGTACGGCAATGCACTCTACGCCTCTCTACTCTACACCACTCTACACTATGCCAGTGCAAACAACCCCACTCTACTATGCACCACTGCACTCTTCGCCATTGAACTCCACACCCCTCCAGTCTAGGTGACTGCACTCTACTCTGCACCACCCCGCTCGACTCTTCGCCTCCCCACTCTATGCCACTCTACTCTTCACCAATGCACTCTATGCCACTGCACTCTACCCCAATGCACTCTATGCCACTACTCTATGCCACTGCACTCCATCAGGCATCTCTCCACTCTACCCTGCACCACTCCACTCTACAAAATTTCAACTTCACTCTACTCTGAAACAATCTACTCTATGCCACTGCACTTTATACCACTCCACGATGTGCCACTCCACTCTATGCTACTGCACTCTACTCTGCACCATTCTACTCTTCACCACTGCACTCTTTCCCACTACTCTATGCCACTGTAATCTACCCTGTATCACTGCACTCTATGCCACTTTACAATACTCTTAAGCAATCTACTCTACTCCACTGCACTCTGTCACCCTACTCCACGCTGCACCACTCCACTCAATGCCACTCCACTCTACGCTGTGCCATGCCACTCTACTCTGCTCTGCACCACCCTACGCCACTGCATTCTACTTTAAACCACTGCACTCTACGCTCATGCTCTCAACACCACTTTACTCAAAACCAATGCACTCTACGCTAACTACTCTGCACCACAGCAAGCTACTCCACTCTACACCATTGCACACTACATCACTGCACTCTACACCACTCTAGTCTACTCTGCACCATTGTACTCTACGCTATTGCTCTCTGTGCCACTCTACTCTGCAGGACTGCACTCTCTGCCACTGAACTAAACACCACTCTACTCTGCTCCATTGCATGCTACACCACTGCACGCTCACCACTCAACACATTGTGCTTGATGTCACTGCATTCAAGCCACTCTATTCTACTATGCACCATTGTACTCAATGTCACTGCTCTCTGCACCACTCTACTCTGCACAACTCTACTCTGCACCCACTATACCCTACGCTAGTGCACTCTATTCCACTACACTCTACCCCAATGCACTCTAGCCTGCACCACTCAATTCTATGCCACTCTACGCCAATGCACTCTATGCCACTGCAATCTACTCTGCACCACTCTACACCACCCTACTCTATGCCACTGCACCGTACACCAATGTAATCTACGTCAATGCACTCTACACCACTTTACGCAAAACCAATGCACTTTACGGCAATCTACTCTGCACCAGTGTATGTGTACTTTATGCCACTTAATTCTAGGCCACTCTACTCCACTCTATGACACTCCACTCTACAACACAACACTATACGATACTCCATTCTATGACGTTCTACTCCATTAAATTCTACTGCAGTCTATGACACTCTATGCCACTCCACTCTACAACACTCTACTCTATGCTACTCTACGATGCGCTACACAACTCTATGCCACTTTACTGCACTCTATTTTAGGACACACTATTCCACTCTACTCCATGCCACTCCACTCTATGCCATTCCACTCTTCTATATGCCATTTGTCTCTTCACTACTCTACTCCACTCTATGCCATTCCACTTTCCTGCAACCTCACTCTATGCCACTCTGCTCTACACTCCTTTCCTCTACAACACTGTACTCTACTCTATGCAACACCATCTATGCCACTCCACTCTGCTCTACACCACTCCATGACACTCTATGCCACTCCACTCCATGACACTCTATGCCACTCCACGACACGCTACTTAACTTTGACACTCCACTCTACCCAACTCCAAGCAAGAGCCCAAGCAGTAAACAAGCAATTAATCTAAACCAGTTTGACTCCCTAGAAAAGTGTTGTCTAGTCAACATGCCTATCACAGTGTTGGCTGAGCAAAAATTGATGCTGAGTTCTGCAGGGAGAAAGGGTTCCTCAATACTCTGTAATAAATATGGGATGATGGCACAGGTAGGACTTGAAAAGCCCGTCATCCGAGGATGTCAGAATATCCCATTGGATCAAGAATGTGCCAAAAGTCCTGTTAGGGGCTGAATAAAATCCATGACTGCCGGAGTCTATCTCAAGACCAGGGAGACTGGAATATTTACCACCTGGACTTACTGCTGGGTTCCTGGAAGCTGACCCGCAGAACTCTTCCCAAGTCCAGGCACCCATGAGCCTTTCCAATCAGAACTGTTGATCTTGCCGCATGCATACCTTATAACAACTGCTAAAGCCTGTCCATTGTTTGTCAAAGATTTCTTCTTTTGAGGAGTGAGTAGTGCAGCCTTTGACTCAACCTCCCCAAGCCCCAGGACTATGAGCCAATGTTTGCCCAGAGTTTAGGCACCCTACAGGAATTTTACTTAAGCACCTTTGGGCAGAAATAAGTACTCCAAGACCTGCACAGGCCGTCATGTCTTCTCGCACCTTAAAAATGGCACGAGAATATCAGACTTGGACCTCAACTGCCCAGTGTTGGATTGAAAGGGCAAACGTGCTAAGAAGATAGTTGAAGTTAGTTTTTCATCTGTGCATATGTTAAAGTGCAAGAGAACCTGTTGTTCAGACCACTACTTCTGTGTGACCCAAGACACCGAACAGCTGGGACAAATTAGAGTGCAACCTGATTTTTTAAATACTATATGTTGATAGTATTTTTCTTCTAGCCTCTTTGAATATTTTAACAGTTTAGAGACGTTTATCCCACATCAAATGCTTTTTGTTGCTTTTCAGCACTGGTTGTGTTTTAATCGAACACCCCTTTATCAAACCCCTTTATCAAGCCCTAACATTTTAGGGATTTTTCTGAATAACCTTTGGTTATTTATTTTCTGACTGTGACACTTTTATGGATTATTTCCGGATACCCCAGGACTGCTTGCAAAGATGTGCTACATTGAGAAAGACAGGCATTGACAAAGCCAATAGGTCTCGCCAATGCAAGAGCTATTGGCTTTGCCAATGTTTTAGCCATGTTGTACACCAGCGTGGCTTCTATTCAGCATGGCTAAAAATTAGTGGGGTAAAGGAGAGTGGTGTGGATTGCGCTAAAGTGGGATAGATTGGAGTGTTCTGGAGTGGCATGGAGTGGCGTGGAGCGGCGGTGGCTGGCATGGCTCGTCGGTTGCGGGGCGGGGGGTCACGCATAGCAAAAATAAATATCAAAAATAAAATAAACTTACCTTGCCGCCAGGTCCCGCCTCTCTGCTCCTGCTCTCCTCGTGGAACAGAAAGCAGGCCCCACTGACGAATCACAACGCTGCAATGCAGCGTTGTAATTTGTAGGCACCCAGGCTCCCCTGACCAATCACAACGCTGCAGTGCAGCGTTGTGATTGGTTTTGAGCGTCCTTGTTCGACGCTCAACCAGGGAATGGGGGCCTGGGCTTGTTCTTCACATAGGCTGTAATACAGCCTGCATGGAGAATGGGGAAAGTGTGCATGACTGGTTTGAGTGGCCCAGAGGGCCGACCAAACAGTCATTGTGCACATAGGAGTGGGCAAACCACTCCTACCCTGCCCTGCTCCGAGAGCAGAGCAGCCCCGCCCACCCGCACAGCAGGAGGAAGCATAAAATGATAACTCTAAGTTATTATCATTTTATGTTTCTTCTCGCACTGCTTAAAAGCAGTAGGGCGACCGTCCTCTGCCATACCAGAGGAGCCGCCACTGGTGTGCAGTGGTGTAGAGTGTTGTGGGAGCAGAGTGCCATTGAGAGGAAGGGGTGCATTGAGGAACCGTTTCTCCCTGAGAACTCAGCATCAATTTTTATTCAGCCAACACTGTGATAAACATGTTGACTAGACAACGCTTTTATAGGGAGTCAAACTGGTTTAGGTTAATTGCTTGTTTTCTTGTGGGGCTCTGACTTGGACACAGCATGTGTCCACAAACCAGACAAACTAAAACTGCTACAGGGTCTCCGAAGGAAAGCCAGAGTGGCCTTATCTCTGAGAAGGAAACCACCAGTTTTTGCTGGAATCAATCTGTCCAGCCAGAGCAACATACATACAGCACTCAGTGTCTAAGATTGTGACATTTATGCACATGCAACACAAACACATGTGGAGGTGAGGAACAACACGGATTTAATTAATTGCATGGATTTAAGGACAGTGTCAGAAGACAGCTCTCCGACAGGTACAGGTAAAAATGTCCTTGGTCCTGGCTATAAATCAGCCAGCATCCATGTTGCCTGCTTAAAGAAAGGTTTGAATGGATCATCAATCCAGCAGAATCTTTCCACTGGGGACAAGCTAATTATTGTGGACTCCCTTCCTGTGGTTCTGAAATTCCAAGCCACTGGTCAGGAAAAGAATACGGCATGCCATGATAGGACACAAAACAGAGACAGGGTGTTGTAGTCAACTATTCATGAGGAACTACTGTCCCAACAAGTTTCTGTGGATTCTATTGATTTGCGATCATGATCCTTGCTTCACAATAGAAGGGCAAAACATTTGAAGGACCACCCTCCCATCAATGAACAGGATATCAGCTGCAATCCCTCAGCTACACCCATCAGTTTGTACAATGCATGAAGCCCTCTGTCAGATTTCTAAAAGAGAAAGGCAGAACACAACACTTCTTTAAAGTACTTGAACGCACCAGTCTCACAAGTACCCCTTTTGGTTTGTTTTCATTATTCGGTCAAATAAGAAAGCTGCATAACATGTACATCATTTGGGAGTAGTCGGGGATCTCAGCTGTGACCTGTACCTTGCTCCCTGCTACTGCCGGCACTTCCTTTGTGAACCCAGGCCTCAGAGGAGGCAAAGGTTTTGCCCCCTCTGAGACCAGGGTTCGCAAACGAAGTGCCAGGAGTAGCAGGGAGCAAGGTACAGGTCACAGCTGTGATCCCCGACTACTCCCAAATGACGTCAATGCTGCACGATACAGTCACATACTTGCCAACCTTCCCTCTTCAGTGAGAGGACTGCTGTTTTTATGTAGTATATTTACTTTCAGATGCCTCTACAGCAGGGTAAGACAGTCAATGGAGGGAGTACACGAAACATGGTGCTCGCAGCCAGGGCTTTAAGTGGGATAAAAAAAACTGGGGGGTCTCTCAAAGGGATGTGGCCAATGTAATTAAGGGTGTGGCTTAAAAACATGTAAGCTAAACATCTGTCCTTAGCATAGTGTGCCGCCCGACTTGTATTTTGCTGTTTCTGTCATTGCATCCAGATATATGATACAACAATTAACATCATACCTACAACAAGTCAGGACTATTGGCTTTGTCAATGGTTGTTAGTTGCATAAGATAAATAAGCAGCAACTATGGCTTGTATATAATATTGAAAAAACTTCCACTTAAAGCCCTGGTGACACCACAACAATGTTGCTGCTCCTGAGTTTCAAAGAGAAGGGAAATCCAGAGAGAAAATGACTCTCTTTAAAGGATTTCCCTTCTCCTACAACGCTCACCTGGCATGACGTCATGCCGTAACTTCTCCACTACTGATAAGTGAGCAGTATGAGCACGCCCACATTGATGTGCCTGCTGTCACTGCAGTCCGGAAAAAACTGACCACCTGTGCAAGAGCACACAACAGAGCCCGATAGAGACCCGTTTCGAGGCCCCCTTCAAAAAACTGCCGGTGCTCAGCACCGGTGAGACCCGGCCCACTTAAAGCCCTGCTCGCAGCCCAGGTCCTCCAGAAGCAGGACGCAACGAACCACCAAAGGCAGTGAGTTAAGCCTACAAGGGTTAAAAGGAGCACCCCTCCCCACACAAAAGTAGAAACGCCAGTGCGAAGACTACTGTTCCTCTCAAAATGTTGGATTGATTAATGGCGAGTTGATTTATGATTGACAGGCGTTGACAAGGCAATGATGCAGAAAGTGATATATGGTCTTTCAGATTTGAGGCATCATAAAGATGTCAAAGTGATTTATGATTATGTCACAAATGATTTATGACTCGCGCCGGGTCATAAAAATGTCGGAATGATTTACGATTAGCCTGTAAAGAATGATTTATGGCTCCTAATAAATATCTGTATGGGACAGGTGCTGTAAACAAGGTTTAAAAGAAACTGCAGCCAATGTTTCCAACCTACAAAAGATCTATGCGTATCATTGTTTGCGAGTAGGCCGCATGCAAGGGTTTTGGGTGTCAGCTTGCCCCCCCCCCCCCACGCTGTGCCAGAGAGCCTTATACTCTTCTATAGTGTTAAAAGACTGAGCTGATGGTGACTAGCCCCGGTGCAGTTGCTGAGCATGCCTCGCACGCCTGAAATTCAAGAACACATAGGCGCTCGGAAAATGACAGACATCATTGGTAGGATTTCGCTATGATGCTATTGTGAGGTCACATCAAGTTAAGGCTCATTCTGGTCTGGCCAGTTAAGACCATGATGGATTCAACCCAGATCTGTGACTGGGGGTGAGTGTCTGAAAAGTTTCAGTGCTCCGTCCATCATCTCCTTGTGTTTGCATTGTTCGCCCTAAGTTGGCAGGGTATGCCCAGACGTGGGACCCTTGCTCACTTTGCCACTGGATTCAAGCTAGCCTGGCTGGTGAGGAGTGTTTCTCCGAAACCGGTCCCAGGATGCTTGTTTCCGGTCCAGGGAAGACCTGGCTTGGCAGTTCGGTCTGGACTGTTCCCATGAGGCACAGGGTCAAGACTGATTTGCATATGGCTGGGTCTGAACTGGGGTGGCGAAGTGAGCTAAAGAATGATGATGGATTCAACCCAGATCTGTGACTGGGGGTGAGTGTCTGAAAAGTTTCAGTGCTCTGTCCATCATCTCCTTGTGTTTGCATTGTTCGCCCTAAGTTGGCAGGGTATGCCCAGACGTGGGTCCCTTGCTCACTTTGCCACTGGATTCAAGCTAGCCTGGCTGATGAGGAGTGTTTCTCTGAAACCGGTCCCAGGATGCTTGTTTCCGGTCCAGGGAAGACCTGGCTTGGCAGTTCGGTCTGGACTGTTCCCATGAGGTACAGGGTCAAGACTGATTTGCATATGGCTGGGTCTGAACTGGGGTGGCAAAGTGAGCTAAAGAAAGATGATGGATTCAACCCAGATCTGTGATTGGGGGTGAGTGTCTGAAACGTTTCAGCGCTCCGTCCATCATCTCCTTGTGTTTGCACAGTTAAGACCATACAGTAGAAAACACATATTAGTTTGGTCATATTCCATGGAGCCACTCGCAGTGGCAAAACTTCATCTTAACCAAAGGGTTACCACAAGTAACATCGTCATTATTGCATTGCTGACAACACAGTTATCAAAATGAAATAAATAGATTCATAACGTATTATAAATAGCACAAGTCTGCCTTGATTAAAGCACTAGTTCGATGCCGTGCAGATTGGTTTCATGACAGGAATTGCAAAATTGTTCACACAGGTTGACAAGAGAAATTCGGCCTATCCTTTGCTACCCCTTCCATAAGTCTCTTGGCCACATGCACAGCCTCTGTATACATTGCCTTTATCTGGGCAACTCAGTAACGCCGCCTGGACTAACACGTGCAGGCAATCTTGACAGAGAAATATGTTCAGTTTCCACAGCTTGAAGGGCACATTTGTTTTAACATAGCAGCCTTGAGAAGGACTGCTTGTGGGGAACATTCCAAAACCCTACAGCTGTTGATAAGTTTGTTGAACAAGATCCTACAGTGGGTGAAAGGCTTGCCCTTATGGCTGCTGCCCTACAAAGCTCCAGAGTGGTGGAACACGGAATGTTAAAAATCCGTGAATGTCCAGCAGAGAATGTGGTGGTTTGGCCACACAAGCATGAGCGGGAATACCAAGAGAAAGCCCTCCACTTCCCCTCAGCCCCACGCCATTCCCACAGTCCCTGTAAGTGAAGTACCACTGCTTGAGCTCGTGCAGGCAGGAAACAGTCTGCAGCACTGGGAATGGGGCGGAAGAGCGAAGAGTGGCCGGGGAGGAAAGGGCCACAGTTTTCAAACAGAGCCTTACACAAGGGCTGGATTTATGAGCTGGGGGCTGGCCCTCGCCCAAGCCTGGCCAGCCCGGCCTCATCTCTCTTGCTCTCCAGCGCGTCTCTCTCAGAGATAAACGGCCGCGCCGGCTGCCAGATCCCTCCCCTGCTCGGGGTTTGTTTAGCTCCACGAGTGACAAGCCAAGAGCTGATGCATCTGCTTGAAAGTGTAATATACAACTTCGGTCAACTTTGCTTTCATTTGCTTGACAATGCGCTGTCAAACAATCACGAGGCAGTTGGCCTCGATCGCTTTGTTCTGGGCTCATAAATTAAAGGGTATTTGTGATAAGCAATCCTTTTCTCCCCCCTCTTTTAATGGTGACACGTTTGCGATGAATTACGGGGCAGCTTTGTACACTAGGCCCCGGGCCAATACCAGCCCCCGGTCTTCATGGGAGCGTTCCCATCTCCCAGCGCCGGCCTCCCGGGCCTGGAGGTGAATCACGACAGCTGTCAGGGCCCGCCGAGTCAGGCCGCGTCATCCGGTGTAGGGGTGGAGCGGCAGGAAGTGGTGGGGGGTTAGTTCCGTTTGCCACGGTAATGTGCGCTATTAGCAGTCCTACAGTTCGCCTCCGTAAATTATGGGGAATGACGCCCAGGAATCTGCTGTGGAAGCATTTATGCTGGCCAGAGTCAAATGCAAGCCACGCCCAAACTGAGCAACCAATCGAAGACGAGCAGCTGTGAGCTCGTGCCTCTGGGCTAGTTGCAGAATTGCTACCCATAACTTTTCAGCAGATTGGACATTTCATGACAATAAAATTAATAACTGAGTGGCACAAACACATTGTTGCGGGAAGTACCGGGCACATATGTAGTCAGTACACGGGATGAGGTCATTTACATGCGATCTAGTCGATTTTTATTGACTATTTGGTATTAATATTAACATTTAACAATCAAGCTTATTAAATGTAAAGAGGTTGTATTTTGTTTGATAATGAACTCCTGTAATCCGGAGCACAACCAGGCCAGCTCAAAGAGGCACAGGATTACAAAGGTCTGTTCTAGTATTATGGGACACCCTTGTTCATCTCAAGCCCTGCTAGAAAAAAACTCTTTGTGACCCAAGCAATAACCAATATGAGAAAAATGTACCCCCATCTGACTCAAAGTTATTGCTTGGTGCTTAATTTCAGCCGGCGGTTGCAGGAGCGGCCCAAAGGCACTCATCTTTGGGGACCAGGACTTATTTTTCATCGTCAGACTTTAACCCAATATACTTTTTTACCTTATCTTGGTACTTGGATACCTTGCAGTTGACTAATGTATTTTAGTATTTATAGAATATTGTTTATCTTTTTTTTATTTTGTTATTATAACAAAAGTATTTTAAAAGTGAACTTTTATGGTCTTTTTAAATGAAAACTTCTCTTTTCTGCTGCTACTGAAATGGACCGACAAAAGAATATTTAAAGTTTTATGTTGTACTATTTTGTGTTTGTAAGTGTACTGTTTCGTGTAGTACTTTTTTGATCTAAAGTGATCGAAATAAAGTTTTCTGAACTGTAATGCAGCTTGGGTGGAGAACATGCAAAGTGCGCATGACGGTTTGGCCTGCCCAAGACAGCCGCCGAAAGCGTCATGCATACTTAGGGGCTCATTATGATGGCGGAAGGACCGCCACCGCCAAATTAGGATGGCGGTGGGAATCATGAAGGTACCGCGGCGGACGGAAAGACCGTCCCCCATGGTCCCGCAAGGCGGTCCTTTTCCGCCCGCCTTGCGGAACCCGGAACCAGGGCAACATTGCAGCGGTGCCGTGCAGGCACCGCCGTAATGATTATGATGTGCCCTTCCGCCTGTCTTTTTGCGGCGGATATCCCGCTGCAAAAGGACAGGCGGAGACTGGATTTGGGGGCCCGTTGCGGGCCCCCTCTGTGTGTGGTGGGGGGGCTGCACTGGGGGGGTACCCATGGTACCCCCCTGCATTCCCATGCACAAGGTGGCAGGCACCGCGTGGTGCCTGCCACGTTGTGCATGGGAATGCACATCGTGGCATTTTGGCATTGCGAACGGTGCTGCAGCCAGCAGCACCGCCCGCAATGTTAAAAGGCCTGGATGCGCCCGCCAATCTGGCGGGCGCATCCTAATTGGGCTGGTGGGACCGCTGCACGTCTGGCGGGCAGTCCCATCACCGTTATGATGGCGGGCGGACTGATGTCCGCCCGCCATCATAATGAGCCCCTTAGATTGGGCAAACCACCCCTCCCCTGTCCTGCTCTGTGAGCAGAGCAGCCCCGCCCCAGCCCTACCCCGCTGAGCAAGGACGGAAAAATAAAATGATAATAACATTGAGTTATCATCAGCTTATTTTTTCCTTTTTGACCTGCTCAATGGGGCGAAGCTCCTCCACCTTAGCAGAGGAGCAGCCCCTGCTCACTCACAGCATCAAAGAAACTATGTTTGAGCATGCCTCGAGCAAGCTCATAAAGTTTGCACTGCTATGGTTATGAGGCCCCACAAGGGGCAGATTATGAAGAGGCTGCTACAAAGTTCCAAGCAACGTTTAAGATATATGTCAAGCTCTCAAAAGAGGAGTGGGACAAATGACTGGCTCCGTCTAACATTACAATCCGTCCCTGAGAGAAGATTTGCCTTTTCATCCATACTGCCATTTGTTGTCCCTCGTAATTCAAGTGAAAGCAGGACTGCTGGGTGCATATGCGAAGGCAGAATAGTGCTGTAAGCCGCCTTGACCCCTCCAACCCTTGCAGATTGCCTTTCTCCACCCCAACATTTTATTGCGGCTTGACTATCTCCAACCCAAGTCGCCTGAATATCCCCATCGTTTGGAGGTTGTAGCATTGTTTGGGCTCTTTACCCAAAAGCCAGTGCAGTTTTTCCAGAACAGCTAGCACAGTGCAAGCCCTCAAGAAGCAAAACACACACACACAAACACACACCACCACCCCACCCACCCACACCCACCTCTCCCTCTACCTCCTGCCACTGTGGAATTGGCATGTCTTTCAGCCTAGTACAGGCTGAAGTTCTTGGCAAAGCCCTTCAGCCGTAACCCTTAAATACCAAAATCATACAATGGAAGAATGTGTGCTATACAAACGTGGTATGTCATAGCAGAACACAGGTCGTCGGTTCTCCACTGGAGCCTTTTCCGGTCAAACTGGATCCAAGCCTCTTATCAAGAGAGGCCAGGCCAAGACAGCGATATCTGACAAATGCAAACAATAATAGCGAAAACCCACAAAAAGAAAAAAACATAAACAAAAGAAAACTGGGGCTAAAAAAACAGTATGGCAGAAGAAAATAGAAACTGAAAGAAACTAAAAAACAAAGAAAGAAATTCCAAAGAATAGTTTAACTATTTTGCGGGGTACCCTGTAACTGCACTTTCAGCTACAGCTTAAAAAAAACAAGTATTGGCAAAGCCAATAGATCTTGCCATTTGAAACTATTGGTTTTGCGAATACTGTTTGCTGATGCCATATAGTAGTGCCCAAAATAAAAAAAAAAAGGGAAAAAGCACAATGAGCTGGCCTTTGCCTACAGCTGCGTCATTTGTTGGGCAAGCCTACGAAAAAATGCAGGCACCATTTAATTTAATTTGACTTGTGCAAAAGCGCTTTTGTAAGGCTGAGTGGCCTTGCATCAAATGGCAAACGGCAAACGGCCCAAAAATGTAAATAATACAAACAATTAAATGACTGCATCAGCGCCAACTCAGTGCTGTGGCCAGCACAGAATTCTAATTGTGAGGCGTCAAGGAGGTGGTTGTGTTCCAGGTATTCAGAGAGCTGTGGGTTGATGGCTTTCTTGAGTACTTTGGCTGGGTAGGGGAGCATGGAGATCAGCCAGTAGTTTTTGAGGTCGCTGGGGTAGGCCGAGGGGTTTCTTTAGGAGGGATCTAACCTCTTCGTGTTTCCATCTTTCCAGGAAGGTTGCTGTGAAGATAGAGGTAATGAGGATGCTGGTGAGCTCTCTCCTGATTGGGTTGGTCCCGAGGTTGAAAAGATGGGGGGGCAGGGGTCGGTGAGTGCCCCGGAGTAGATTGATGACATGATGGCTGTGGTGGTCTGAGTGGTAAGCGGAGACCAGGTGGTGATCATTCAGCTGGTGTTCGCTGTTTAATTGAGGTTGTCGAGGTTGAGGGTGGTGGGTTGGAGGTCGAAGTTGTTGTAGATGGTGGCGATTCTGCTTTGGAAGTAGTCCGAGAGGGTGCTGCAGAGTTTATGGGAGGGGTGGATGGTGTACTCTGTGGCTGTTGGGTTGGAGAATTCCTTGACTATTTTGAATAGTTCCTTGTGTGGTTGGCTGTGGTGTCGATGCGAGCAGTAATGGCTGCTCTCTTGGATTCCTTGAGGCGCAGGTGGTAGTTGCTGAGGGCTTCGTTGTGAGCAGCTCTGTCGGAGGGGTTCTTAGTGGCGAGTCACAGCTTCTCGAGTCAGTAGCAGCTGCACTTGGTGGTTCTGAGCTCTGGAGTGTACCAACTGGCTTGTTTTGAGGATTTGTTGGCTTTAGCTGGTTTCAATGGGGGCAACTCTGTCGGCGCATTTGGTGACCCAGCAGAGAAGTTCTGGACGGCCTGGTTAAGCTCTGCTGACGTTTCGGGTTGTGTGGTCATGGGGGCCTGTTTCCACTGGGTCTCGGTTACTTTGCCCCAGCTGCAGTGGGGAGGGAAGTGGTGCTTGGCAGTGATGTGCTGGGGGTCGGAGATGGTGAAGTGGACAATGGAGTGGTCCGTCTAGGTGAGTTCAGTGACTCGGGTAATTTTGACTCTGTCGCTGGAGATAAAGATGGCGTTGAGTGTGCATCCGGCATTGTGCGTGGGTTCATTCATTGACTAGTTGGGTGAGGCCATTGTTGTTTAGGATCTCCAGGAGGGTGATGGAGTTGGCGTCTTTGGGTCGTCGACGTGGAAACTGAGGTTGCCGAGTAGGATGTAGTGGTGGGAGTCGATGGCTTGGCAATTAGGTTGGAGATGGCATTGCAGAAAGCTGGTTGGAACCCTGTAGGTGAGGGTGCCTCTTATTGTGGTCTTAGTGTCGGTCTGTAAACGGAAGTTGAGGTGTCCCATAAGGGGTGTCACATCATCGTTGTTGACGGTGCATCGGATGGTTTCCCTGAAGATGATGGCGATGCCCCCAGCCGTGTTCATTGGTGTAGTCTCAGTGTATCATCTTATTGCCGTGGGGAGTGGCGATGAAGGGGTTCGAGGAGGGGTTGAGCCATGTTTCAGTAATAAAGGCAATGTCTGGGGAGAGGGTGGTGATGGTATACCAGATTTCTTTGGCATGTTTGCAGAGGGAGCGGGCGTTGAGCAGGATGCACTGGAACAATTCTGGGTTGTTCGTAGTCTTCTGATCGGGAGTGGTGCGGGGTCCAGTGCGGGCAGGAGGTCCTGTATGGCAGGAGAAGCAGCAGTGGTGGCAGGTGAAGAGTCATTTGGTTGATTGCGGGGAGGATGTGTAGCAGCTGTTGTTGCAGTGCCCAGGGTCAGGAGCTCCTTGGAGATGTAGCGGTAGATGGTGGGAGTTCAAGGGGTCCTGGTGCTGGCCCCAGTCCAGGAGCAGCATACGGGCTTGCCTTCGGCATGGTCAAGCTGTGGCCTCCATTAAGTAGGTCCTGGGAGGGGGATGGGGCACTGGGTGGAGGGAGGCAGGAGTCGGGAGGGGACAGAGGATACAGCGGGAGGCGGGAAATGCGTGGGAGAGACAAGAGGAAAAATGACACAAACAAAGTAAGCAGTTCTAATTACACAGTTGCACAGTTATACAAAAAAGGGCACAAGTTAGGATGGCTGACTAACAAAATGAGGCTGACTGCGACCATAAATTCCTTTAGGCTTGCAAACACTGGTTTGCCTTTAACTAAGACCTTGCTGATCATGATATGGTCACAGCACAACAAGCATGTAATCCGTATTCTTAGTAAATTGAAAACATGATTGAAGAATAGGAGCAGGAGATAGCCAAGGGTACACAGAATCTGATACGAAGTCTTGGGAGCAGAACAATAAAAGGCACACACATCCATACAAAAAAAGAAAATAAATGGCTTGCTAAGCACAGTTAGAATTACAATACAGAAAGTGTAGAGGAAAGGTCAGGAGTTTGAAGACACAGGTGATGTGATGTTTTGTAACAAATATGTAATTATTGAGTAAGCTGTTCTTTGACCTTTTGTAAGACACATTGTTTGTGTGACTTTTTAAGGGGCTGCATGCGAGCAGCCATTTGAGACCAGCTGTTTACCTGTGTGGAGATAGCTACTCTCCTTGCCATGACAGAAAACCTGATTTTACCTGTTTTTTATTACAGTTTCCCCACAACAGTTGGCGAGCCAGCATAGGAGTCCAATTTGCCCTCAACCGCCTGCTGCCACCAGAATACCGCCTACCCCACTGCATAGATCATTGTGCATCTTTGAGGAGGTAAGCAGACACCGTGTTGCCTAAAGTTCTGCCTATTCACGGGGGCGGGTAGGACCCAGAGACGTAAGGACAATGCGGACTTTGCTCCCTTTTTGCATATTGTAAGACTTTTCTCTTTGGCAATGGTAGACATAGATATAATGTAAATAAGGTTATCACATGCAAGATTGTATACAAGTGTTGCACAACATTAAGTTAAGGCACTGCGTAGTTGATAAAGTGTTTACTCCTGTATAAAGTTGGAAGTGGTCAATGTGGGGGTGATTTGAAGTTAAGAGTCCAATATTTGTTCCAATATTTGACATAGAGGGACAGCTGAAAGGCCAATGTCGCTGAACTTTACCTCTAAGTACGATATGAACACTTGAATTACTGTCCTGGACCTAATGTCTAGAAGTCATTCCATGGTCTATGAGGCCCATGGTTTGAGGGTTATCCTCCGTTGAGCGCAGAGGGAAGTGACCAGTTGCTACTGACCTAGTTTACAGTTTAGAATCAAACTATGGTGATTAACATTTAGAAGTAGTTGAAGTGTTTATATTTTTAAATATGTTGATGATGAATGCATGTGTGTTCATGTAAATAGAAATGTGACCACAGAATGATGTTATTGTATAATGCTGTAATGACATATAATGTTTAATATATGACTGAAAAGACAAGATTTCTTATGTGTGAGGACTTGTGTAAGAAATTAAAATAAGAAATATTGAGTAGTCAGATAAAAGTTAGATTATAAAAAGTTGCTAGGAATATTGAAAACTATGGAGGCTCCCTTAGAACATATGAAAAAGACTTTTCCAAGTTGATCAAAAAGGGTTACAAAAGCCTTGTAAGGAATGGTTTAAGTCCACTCAGAAATACACATATCCCTGGCCAAAAGAAGGGGCATTTGATGACAAAATATTAGAGCACTTAGTTACACATCTTAAGAGTAAATATGTAGGAGTTAAACTGTAGAAGTGAGAAGCCACCTTCATTCTTCTGTGAAAAGTCTAAGTACTCCTAAAATGCTGACAGATCTAGTACCCCTTCTGCTCTCCTACCTCCATACGATTCTGCAAATACTACCCCCAAGGTACCTGGTATTTATCCATTGGCGCAGCTACAGGAAACTGCAATGGGATTTGAGAATCCTCAGGTTGAGACCCCTTCAACCCTAGTGTTGCCCCACAGAAGTCAGAAGCGAGACACACAAGTACTCCCAGACAACAAGTAAGGGTGGGTGACTCTCAGTTTTCAGGACAATTAGAAACACAGTTTACATTGCATTTAGTTCCAGACTCTCCCCAGGAGGGTAGAGGTGAAGAGCAGGGTCCGGGAGACAGTGACGATCAGTCGCTTTTTTCATCAGCAACATTGAACTTGTTCCAGAAGAGAGATATAACAGGAAGGGTAGTTAAGGAGCGAATGTCTATCCCACAAGGAAGAGATGGAATGACTATGTAGACAGGGCTGTTAGTATGGCATGATGGCCAGTATCTCAAGAAAGAGATGAGGGTTTTAGGCGGACTGAAGATAATTTAACACCTTGGCAGAAGGAGAAGGGAAGTGCAGTAGTTTCACCAGAGAGTGTTTAGGAATTGTTATCACGAAGTGAAGATAGAAGAGAAGTGAAGGAACAAGGAGAGAAGGATATTCTGAGATTTTGACAGGGCAGATTCAGGGAAGTTTTGGGAGAATGGCAAATAGAGTAGAGTCAATACATAGACGTGTAGACAAGAGGGGTGAAATACTTTGATCTCCAGAGGCTAGGCACCCTACTTATTACATTAGTATTTGATAAAGGCTTTTTATTGATCTTGACCATAGGAAGGGAGCAATGGAATTGCCTAATGGCACTAATACTAGAAAAGGAGAGCAGGATATTTTCTTTAAAACTAGGGGACCCCGAACAACAGAGCTTGAGCGGTTGTAGCACAAGCTTCAGGAAACACATGGCCAGCCAGATCCCAGGATGGGATCTTGTGAAGCAATAGGACGATTGGCACTCCATGATAGACCAATGCAGCAGATGAATGTTCAATCAGATTAATGCAGCACTGACCTCACCCCTATTGAGATTGTCACCGAAGGAGAAAATAGTTGGTACAGTCTTGTACCCTATGTGGATAATTTGGTAGAATGGTCTGAAGGGTTAGCCCCACAGATGAGTCCATGGCCATGGGAAGGGTCTTTTGAGCCACGTGACACGGCAAAGTTGAGGATTGCATTCTTTATGGTGAGGGAGAGCCAGACTGGGAATATCCCTACATGTGCAAATGTTTACAGGTATGCCAAAAATATGCCAGACAGCACAGCCCCCAACATTCTGTTACACCTGTATATCAGATGCCCCTGATACATAAGGGACCTGGGGCACCTCTTAATGTTCCCTGGCCACAAATGGACAAGAAGAATCTTAAAACGTTGTTGCCGCCGCTTACAGAGGGAGCAGAGAAATGGATTAGGTCCTTTGAGAAACAAACTGCAGACATCACCCAGTTGGAGACAGCAATAGTTTACTTAGCTCTTTTATAGGAGATGAGACAGATACTGTTTTCCATAAGGCTGGAGTGAGAAATTTTACACTAACTGAGACTAGGTATGATGGTTCTCCTTTCAACTCAGTCCCCACAGTGGTCTGGGATCAGTTGAGGAAAATGTACCCTGATAGGCCAGACATTGGGTCTCTCATGGCTCAATCAATGCAGCCAAATGTAGACCATGCTCAGTTTCTCAGGAGGATGAAAGAAAAATGGTCTCAAGAAGTAGGTCAGGGTTGGGAAGTAACAGGGGGAAATGCAGTGTTGTTTTATAATGTAGTGAAGAAGGGTTTACCCTCTGATGTGCAGGATAATCTTGATAATATAGAGGTTTTTAAAGGCAAACTCTGGACAGAGTTATAGGCACATTTAATTCATTTTTGTAAGAAGAAACAGGAGAAAGAGAGAAACAAGCAGGAGGTAGCAGAGAAAGCAGCAGCCAAGTTGGTGTAGCAAACGTTGGCAAAGAAAGCAGCAATAGAAGGAGCTGTAGCAGCAGCTACCACTCAGATGACTGCAATGTGTGTGGGATCGGTCCCAGGGACCGCTCAACAGCAGTACCCACAACAGCAGGATAGTGTAACGGCACAAGGAAGTAGTAGAGGAGGATGAGGAGGTATAGGAAGGGGCAGGATAGGTCCCCAGACGATGGATTAAACATGTCATTATTGTCACAGATATGGACATTTCATAAAAGATTGCAGGACTAAGAGATGCAGTGAACAAAATGGAAGGGAAGGGGTTTACAGTCAGCCAGGTAATACAGTAGTGCTTCCTCAGTCAAACCCACATATAATATATGTACCTCAGACAAAATCACAGAATGTGCAGCAACCAGTAATGCCACAAGTACAACAAATGCTGCCACAGCAAAGTTACCAAGCACCTCCAATAGCAACTCCACCACAAAGCGGACAGGGAGGTGCGATTGTGAGAGGCTGAAAGCAATTTCAAACAGGTTATGTGGAGGATATACATAGTGAAAGTGGCCACGGAGTAGTTCCATGTGTTCAGTGTTGTCAGTGCCACATAGGACAGACGAGGAACCCACTGTGATGGCAGCTATCAATAACAAGAGGTATGCATTCCAGCAACCTGATCTTGTGTTAGAGAGGGAGGCCTTCGAATTTCTAATAGATCATTGGACACATAAGGATTCTGTGGGGTGGTGATGAGTGTTCCATTTACTAAACAAGTGGAGATGGAAATAGGAGGGAGGTACAATGACAACCGTTTACTATTCTCTCTGGCTGCCCCAGCTAATCTATTCGGGAGAGATCTTATGGCTACGTTAAACATGAGAGTACATTTTGAGCCTGATGGTACTATAATTTGTTCTACCTCTGGAGTTTCACCATCCAGGATCATGGCTATAACAGTAGATTCTTTTAGTGGAGATCAAATCAGAGCTCGACCCATGGATATAGAAGCATTTACCACATCAGTATACACAATAATAGCAAAAACGCCAGAATTACTGGGAAGGCAGGTCCAGTTACCTAAAGAGTTCCTTTTCCGGCAACAAGGGCAAGATTCTTGGATACCTGACAAAAGTTGATACTGCAAATAGAGGACTTAAAGATCACACCGACCTATGGCGCTCTGATGGCCTGTGATCATAACCATGTCTTATGGGCATGTGTTATATTCGAGCCAGGTACAATGGTTAAGGAAATATTGGATGATCAACTGTTTGATAATGATTCTAAGAAAACAGTTATAGACTTTCAGGATGACATACCGTTGAGAAAAGTATTGGAAGTAAGGATGCCCATACCAAGTAGAGCCTTAGATTATGGTAGGTATGCAGATCTATCCCAAGTACCAGACACCTTGTGGACTAAGGGTCCCCATGATGTAGGCTTTATTCATACTGCTACTCCATTCAGAATTACATTGAAGGAAGGTGCTATCCTACCTAGGATGAGACAATATCCTCTTTCTAAAGAAGCTGATGAAGTCATCGACCCCACTATACAGCCGTAATTTACTCTGGGGTGTCTCATTCTAATACCCCTATTTACCCGCTTAAGATATCCAAGGGTACTTGGCGTATGGTTCAAGACCACCACCCTCTGAATAATGTAGTGATACCAGAATTCCCAAGTGTTCCCGACTCTTCCATTAATTTGACAAATATTCCTCAGGATGCTAAATTTTTCTCTGTGATAGATCTGAAGAATGCTTTCTTTAGTATGCCTCTCCATCCAGGCTGTCATTATTTGAAAGCATTCTCCCATCGCGGGACTCAGTATTTGTTTTCGCCTTTGCCTCAAGAGTATTGAGAGTCCCCTAGAATTTTCAACAGAGTGGCGAAAAACTGACCTGTCAAACTTTTAGCGTGACAGTACGTTGTTGCAATATGTCGATGACATGTTAATTTTATAGCTCTACAGAACAGTGTAGGAAAGATACTGTATCTCTTTTGGTTGCTCTCGCACAGAGAAGATACAAGGTAGAGAAAAACAAAGTTCAGTATTGTCAGGAGGAGGTTCATTATCTAGGACAATTACTGTCAGCTTCTGGCCGACGAGTAACCTCTGAGAGAGCAGCATCTATATGTCAATTGACTGAGCCAGAAACTGTTAAGGGAATGGGGAGAATAGCTCCTTTGCTGGCTTCTATTAAACAGGAAAAAGACAGAAACAATAAGATAACATGGACACTAGAAATGAAGGAAACCTTTAAAAAATGTAAAACTGAGATTACGAATGCCCCAGTTTTGGGAACTCCTGACTACACCAAGGAGTTTATCTCTTTTGTCATTGCAATGGTCAAGTGATAACAGCTGTCCTTATGCAAAAATATCCTCTAGGACATAGACCTATTGCAAACTTTAGTGCACAGTTGGATTCAGTAATAAGAGGACATTATCCTTGCGAGCAAGCCTTTGCCACTGCAGCTTTTGCAGTACAAAAGAGCACCCCCATTGTCATGGGTGCACCTTTGAAGTTCTATGCAGAACATGCAGTGTTTGCTATTATTCAGAAGGCTAAAACTACTTCAACTTCACAGATAGTGTCAGGAAATGAGGTTATACTGTAACTATCATCTTTGAAGGTTGTGAGGGTCACCCTTGAGACCCTCACAGGCGAGTAGCACGCTTTAAAATTCCCAGATTGATTGATTGATTGATTGAAGTGTCATACGGTGAATCCTGCGACATTTTTTGGTCATATTAGAATTGGAGGATGATGTGCATGACTGTGCAATGTATACTCCTAATTAATCTGGTCAAGCAACAGAGGATCCTATTCCCGGTAGCATTGTCTATTTTGCTTAAATGGTTCCTCAACCAGGAAACAGGAGTAAGACACAAAGGTGCAGCAGTAGTCAGGGCAAAACAGCATGATTCTTCTGACACATTGAACATATTAGAGCAGTTAACAATACCAGCACAGCATTCTGCACAAGCAGCAGAATTGATAGCGGCTCTTTAACAAGGAATAGAATAAGTCATCACGATCTATTCAGATACAGCTTATGTAACCACCACTGTGCATTCTAGCATTATGGGATGAAGCAGGAGAGGATTCTTTAAGTCAGACGGAGTCCTGCTATGCATAGGAATCTCTTAGAGGCTTTAATAGAGGCACTTGTTTTACCACAGGCAGTGGCAGTTGTGAAGTGTGTAGCACATACAGATGGACATGATTTTGTGTCATGGGGTAATGCATTAGCAGACTGAGCAGCCAAAGATGCAGCTAGGCGCAGTCCCCATCTGTGCCATCAGGATCATAACATATCCCTGTTTTAGTGGCCCAGACTGCATCACCACCCGGGTCTGAACCAAACGCTACCACAGATAGTGTTACACCTCATTATGCAGAGACAGCGCCTTGACATCTTTGAGAGTTACAGGAAGCTGCTCCATTGCAAGAGAAACAATTATGGGAGACTAGAGGATGCTCCCAGTCAAGGGACGATTTTATCTATAGACAAATATCGACAGGTAAGCCTGTGATGCCCTAGGCTTTACTTCTGAAAGCTCCTGATGAATTACAATTTGCCAGCCCATATCTCGAGAGATCATTTGTCTATGCAAATACAACAAGATTGGTTTGTTTCCAATTTGCAGGATATGCTTACCATGTATCCTCATAATTGTACTGTTTATCAACAATTCTCTCCAATGCCCACATTGAAGGTGACAAATTTTACCATATCACGACCACAAGGTCTTTTTAAAACTCTCCATCTTGACTTTATGGACATGATAGACAAGTGCAACAACTGTAGGTATCTCATAGTTGTGGTTTGCCCTTTTTCTCGATGGGTTGAAGCAGGACCATGCATCCATTGTGATGCTAAGTCAGCTGCTACATTTCTGATTCGTGAAGTGATTCCCCGCTGTGGAATTCCAGAAGGGATAAGATATGGTAACGGCACACACTTTGCTAATGCAGTTTTAACACATCTTACGACAATGTTATGGATAAAGCATAAACTATCTTCGGTTTATCATCCCCAGAGCAATGGCATTGTTGAACGCCTAAACGGCTTACTGAAGAATAAGATCAGCAAGCTATGCACTTCGTTGCATAAAAAGTGGTTGTATTGCTTACCATTAGCACTATTCTCCCTTACGAACACACCTAATTCTGATCATCACCTGACACCCCCTCAGACAGTGACAAGGAAACTCATGAATATGCAAATACCTGCCACTAGAATTAAGGTACAGGGAGAAAGCATAGCTGAAATCTTGAATGAAGAAATGCATGTCTATCTTTCTAAACTAACAAAAGCTGCAAAGTTCATTTCTACACAGGTAACCAAAGCAAAGGAAAAGCATGCGACCGCTGAGGTCGACCTTCCAATTGTGCACATAGGTGACAATGTATTTGTAAGGAATTTTGTCCGGAAATGGAAAGACCCGAAGTTCAATGGTTCCTTTACAGTGGTGATGGCCACCCCCACCGCCCTCAAGACAGCAGGAAGCCAAGGATCCATTTATCAGATGTTCAGAAGAATCCTGCATCACGCCAAGAACCACAAGCAGCATAAAGTGAACAAGAGTGGGAAAGAAGATGGTGACTATAAAAATATCCCCCCTCCACCTCTGCTTTTGAACCATTTTTTGAACCAGCAAAACGAAAGTTATGTATTTTTGTTTTCTTTTTTGTCTCTTGATACTATCATTTCTACTATTGCTTCTCTATAGTAATGTATATTTTAGTTCTCATATCACACACCTGCGAAGAGAACTGTCTACTCATGTTAATGTGACCCACAGTATTCATAGTAGATTGTTAGATAATATGTGATATCAACATATGTCAGACATAGGATCAGAAAGCACTAATTAGTCGGGTTTTGTTTGCTCTTTAATTCCTCATGCCACAGGATCAGATAGGTTATACTCTACTAAAGAAATACCCCCAAACACAGCCTTATGTCTTTTACATCTCTACCTGTGTAGGATTAAGGCCCGAATGAAGCCAACACATGTTAGGTTAGTACAGTTTCTAGTTAATGCCACAAAATATGACTCTTTAGCAGAGGTTTTATATATTCTTACAGACAGACAGGATATGAAGGATGAGATAGCACAAATGAAGAAAACAGGTTGTCCTAACACTGCGGAATGGATACAAACGGTCTTAGGTTTAGGGTTGTTAGGAGTAACATTTCCGTCCACTGGGTGTAATAGTTATTTAGTAAATCCTTTACCTCCAGATTGTGTTCGTAGGCCAGGATTTATAGTGACTGGATCAGTTTATGCCCATGATCAATGGCATTCTGATATCAAACTTTCTCATAGGGCCATGTCTTTATGGAATGGTACTGATATTAGTCAGGATGCAATAAAAAAATGTGCGCGTAGATGTGATGATAATATTGTGTGACACACTTGGATGGATAGTACAGTGAGTCCTCAGACAGTCATGAGGTTAACGTCTGTTTCTTTATGTTTCAGAGGAAACGGCTCCCTTAATGTAGGACAGAATATCAACTGCAGAGCCAGAATAGATAGCTTCGTAATGCAGGTGGGCACCTCCAGCCTCATGGACTATTATTGGCAGTGTGGAGAATTATTGTACGCTCAGTTACCACTGAACTGGAATGGCCTTTGCACACTGGTAACGTTGCAAGCCCCAGTTTTGGTAATTCTGGGAGTAAATCTGTCTATGCTACATAAACACCCCATGAGCCATCCAACAACTTTGATACATCATCAACAAAGGAGAAGAGTTGCAGAATATTATGGCACTACCATTTTGAATGATGTTCTCCAAGAGTACAGGTTGCTTAATGATGCACAGTTGTTCTTTGGAAATATTTTGCCGTTTGCTCAGGCAAAGGCAACTGCTCGATGGCTGCAGATAACTTGATGGGAACTGTTGAAATACATCAGTAGCATGAAAGAAGGATTTAATGCCATAAAGGAAGAGCTGTGTGCCATGAGATTGATGAATATGCAGCATCGTTTTGTACTTGACCTTATGGCGGCCATGGAATGAGACATATGTGCGAATATAGGAACTGTTTGCTGTAATTATGTCCCAGGAAACAATGCAGACCATGGAACTTTGTCAGAGGCTATAAAAACTTTGCATAATCTACAGAAGAAAATGGTAGAGGAAGGAGATGCCCCAGATAATTGGCTTTGCGGGTGGTTCGCTTTACTACCATCCTGGATGTCGGGACTGTTAAAAGTTTTATTGCCAGCTCTTGCAGCACTGTTGTTGATAAGTTGTGGCATTCAATTAATTTTAGCATGTTGTAGAAGGATCAGTACGAAGGCAGGAGGGATGTTTACAGCTAGGACACCTATACGAGATGTAGATGCTCAGGGCAATACATATCATCTAGTGCCAAGTACAGGCACAGGATTACAGCCAGTAGTTGAAATATCAACTAGAGGGGGGGGAATGTTAGAGAGGAAGCTAAATGTGAAGAAGTTACACCACCGCAGGCATCAGTAGAAAGTGTCACAGAATTATAAATGATGAAAGAGCAGTGCAGCCCAAGCTGAACAAGCATTTGCAATGCGATAGGTCTCGCATTTGTGAGAGTTTGAGCTATTGGCATTGTAAATGGCAATGCCTTTTATTTACGTGTTGGTTTTTAAAACATAAATAAAAGGCATTGTCATTTACAATGCCAATAGCTTAAACTCTCGCAAATGCGAGACCTATTGCATTGCAAATGCTTGTTTGGAGGGGGAATTGCTGGGAACAGGCGCCCTCGGAATGCCTGTGCGCCATGGCTCGTCTGCTTCATGGCTGTTGTGAAGACTTTTCTTATCTGCTTGTTTATTTAACAAGCAGATAAGAAAATTCTTCACGAGGGCTGTGAAGCACAAAGAGAAAAAAAAACGCTCGCGATATGTTTTCATTCAGCCACTTGTTAGAATTGGCTTAGGTCGTGATTAATGTTTTTTCCGTGCTTTTGGTTTGCAGGCTGTCACATGGCCTGAGTGAAAACAGATGTGCTTGTCACGATGGGCAGCATCACAAAACTGCAAGGGCGTCAACAAAAGTGACAGCCAGCAAACCAAAAGCACGGAAAAAACATTAATCATGACTTAAGCCAATTGCAAACGGTCGAGACACAGGGGCGTGGATTAAAGTCCCCTTCTTCATACTCTTTACTATAGCTCTCGCAGGCGAGGAGCGCATGCGCGCTCCAAACGCCAGGCCGAGACCTAAAAACGATGTAAGAGAGGTGAAGAGTTCACTAGGAAATAGAGTGCATTATCAGCAAGGTCTTAGTTAAAGAAAAACCCTTGGTTGCAAGCCTAAAGGAATCTATGGTCACAGTACAACAAGCACGTGTTCTGTGTTCTCAGTGAATTGAAAACTTCATTGAAGAATGGGAGCAGGAGACAGAGTTAGCCAAAGGTACACAGAATCTGGTGAGCCGTCTTACGAGCAGAACAATAAAACACACACGCACACTCATGCATATGAAAGAAGCAAATAAATGGTTTGTTAAGCAGTTAGAATTACAATAAAGAATGTGTAGAGAAAAAAGGTCAGGAGTTTAAAGCCACAGGTGATGTGATGTTTTGTAACAAATATGTAATTATTGAGTTGTTGTATTCCTCTTAGGGTGTCCATACACGGGCTTTCCTGTATCATGTCCTTATATAGGCACAATTCGCCCTGCCCTTATATAGGCATAAAATCCCAGTCCTTATTTAGGCATTAAACCGTGCACTCCAAATACAGGCATGGTCTCCGACATCCGTCCACCCTAACGTCACAACGAGTTCTTGAAGAACAGACCCTTAGGCTTCGGGAGTTTCCCTAGCACAGGACTATTGATTTCTAAGGACTCATCTATTATGCATGAACCATTATACCTTAGGGGTTCATTCATGACGTCTTCCGCTGTCCGATTCACGTCAATGCTAACATTCTGAGGTACCTCTCAGGTATAAATATACCTTCGCTAGCCCTTGTAAACTAGAGGAGACCTCGACTTCAGAGGAACCCGTTTCCCGGCCTGACGCACTGAGAATACGCTGTCATCCCTGCACGCAGAGAGTCCAGCTTCCAGTGATCTAACTTCCCTTGCAGGGTGTTGGAGTTCGAGTCTGGCAAAGAGATTCCCACCTCTCTCATTCTAAAGGTATGGAGCTGACTAGAACCTAGAGGAACTCTTGGCATACTAGGCATACTAGGCTTAACATACTCTTAGTATACCATAGTAAGGAATACTTCACCTAATTCATACCTCTCCCTACACCTAGGTTAGGTTAGGCACATTGGGGTAGAACTAGCTTAGAAACGCATCGTATGAGTACTCGCGTTTTTTAGTCTGTGTTATTTATGTGAATGAATATCTGCTAAAAGATAATGCTATCGCAGTATTATTTATTTCTACTGCTTACGCTGTACATTATTTATCCTGCATACTATCTTGTGATCGTAACAGCACATTTAACTTACACAAGAAACAAGACTGTTCAATAAACCTTTTATTGAAACGCCCGTCTATTTCTTTCTGTGTAACTTTGAGGAAAACTAAGCATGCACGATTGAGCTGAGTGAAATAGTTATCTATTGTTTCCACGACTCTGGGACACGTTCTGATTCTAAAGGGAAACAAAGTTGTCATGTTTTGCGGCTGCCAGAAACTACTCCCTTCTTGTCGTCAAGGAGTTTCTAGTGGCCTCTGAGCTAGCTGGCACAAGTAATTAAGTTTAATATACTCGATAGGGACATACTGACCTTAGTCCTATGTCAAGCCTATAGGGGATATTATTCCAATACGCAGAGCCTATTAGGGAAATAGGAGCTACACTACATGGTGCCCAACGTTTGGTAAGGCGGTAATTTAACGCTAGATACTGAGTAACTCAGCCGTACTTTTTCTCTCAGAGACCCCTACCCATATACTCCAAAAGACGTCTGGAGTGGGCAGGGTTAAGTATCCACCACGGCTACATAGGGAAACACCCTATATATTAGCTGTTTGGTTTGCTCAACGTTGAAGGATACAGTGTTCCAAAATATTGTGCACCTTATCTTTGTTTCCTTGAAACTTGTTCTACATTTTTCAAACAACAAAATGCCTGACTCCGACACTGAGACCGGAAACAGTGAAGCTGCGGCTGATCCAGCCCAAGCAACAGCTTATAACATCACAGGTTTAAATGAAACCGAGGAGGGTGTTATAGACATCGCTCCAAACTTAAGAAGAGCCATCACTCTAAAACTTATAAAACATGGCCTACCACCGAGAGGCGGTAGAGCAGTTTTCGTGATAGAGGCACACGAATCCTTTCAGACAGAGGTATTCTATTCATGGGTAATATTTCCTGAATCCAATCCAGTAACACACATGTTTCACTTCTACAAAAAAGATGATCCACCAGAGGAATACATTCCTTTCGAGGATATAGAAATTCCATTAACATACCAAGAGCATCAGCTCTGGTTTAAAGGCGCCCTAAAACATCACAGAAACATTACCAGGCTCGGTCCACTAGGTAGACCAGGAGCAACATGGCCGATTCTAGCCGGCTACACTCCTCATCCTGAACTGGATATAATGTCAGATGAGGAATTACTTATTCAATTTACAGAGTTAATAAAAATATATAGACAATTGGTCCAATATGTCATGCGGACTTTTACAGTCCAGCAACCATTGACACTTCCAAATCCAACTCCCCAACAGGGGAATACACTAAAAATTACACCACAGACTCTCTACGCAGTCATGGGTAAAATGCCCACGAAACGTGAGCAAATTCCATTCTGGATAGCTCAAAAAATTACTCAAATCGAAGCAGTATTTCCAAATACTAGCCTGTATGAGAAACACAGAATCCTAACAATCAGTTTACCGATGGGGATCACACCACAACTGGAAGACTGCACCACTTGGGGCTCAGTCTTTGCTGCCATCTATACTAAAACACATGGCATTCCGTCAATTGCGGTAATACCTGATGTCCTGAAACAAATTCAAAATGAATACGGGGCAGAGCCTGCTCTAAATTTAGGTTTGAAATTACTGAAAAATTTCGACCAGGTCTCAACAATAATATTATCTAATATTAAAGGGGAGGCAGCAGCAGTGGCGATCCGCCAACGATTAAGGGAATTCGATGTTACAGAACATCAAACAGAGCTACCCAGAATAATTGAACAATCTTATGCAGAATTAGGCAGAGATAGTTTGGTTGGAAGACCAGTGAAGCCGAAACTATCTGAAAGTCCTGAGAAGGACTCTATTAAACAAACTCCTCCATCTTCTAAAAAGAAGTGGGAGACTAATAAACAAAAGTCAAACGAGAAACGTTCTCAATCCCGAGGTAGGTCTCATCAAAAGGAGCCCTCTGAAAGGAGGTATAACCTCAGGAATAGGGATAATTTGAGAAAACCTGACAGGTATCAAGATAATGATACACGTTCCTCTCGTCCCTTTCAGATCTCATCACAGACTTCGGAAAGAAGAGGACGATCAGAACATAGAGAAGAACGCGTGAAATCCAAAGAAGAAAAACACGCTCCAAAAAATAAAACAAAAGCTCAATTCTCCAAAAAGAAAGTAGCAGGTCTGAAGATCAGACATGCCGAGAATACTGAGAACACAACTCAAGAACGGAGAATGGGCTCAGATAATGCTGGACAGTGCAGCAGAAGTCACAATAGTTCGCCAGAACCTGAAGGAACTTCTGGAGATAGTGGACTTGAATGAGTACATTACAGTTGAGACTGTAGACACCAGGGTTAGTACTCCACAAAGGTTATATGAAATAACACTCCGGATGGAGGGAGACAAACCTAGACAGGTGAAAGCACTTTTTTGGGAAAGACTATCAAGGGGCTATGACATACTTCTAGCAGAAAAAGACTGGCCACCACAATTTGTCAGGGAGTGCCCACACGGCGAGGACATTATTATGCCTGCCTTCTCCAACCATATTCCAATTCATCTAAAATATACTTATGCCAGGAAATGGGCAGTGGCCCAGGCCCCAGCATTATATAAAAATCATGTAGGATGGGATGAGGACTCACCTCACCATAAAATTCATCTGAAACATGAACCAACTGCACAAAGGCAGTACCCAATAAAGCAAGAAGCTAAAAAACAGGTCAGGGAGATCTTAGATCAACTTGAATACCAAGGGGTGATTGAAACATGCACCTCCTCAATGAACAATCCTTTGTTTCCTGTCTCCAAACCAGACAATACATATCGTCTAGTTTTGGATTACAGACACCTAAACACTTGTTCTAAAACTTTTGCAGTGCAAAATGCACATAGCACAGCATTAATGAATAACATTGTGCGTAAGAAATACAAAACAACATTAGACATCTCAAATGGTTTCTTTTGTCAAAACATACCACCTGTAAGCAGGTACTTAAGAGCATTCTCCATAATGGGGACCTAGCGTCACTTTTGTCGACTCCCACAAGGGTTCAAGAACAGCCCGGGTTTATTCTCAGCGAGGGTAACGGAGTTACTACAAATTTATGACAATGAGGCATTGTCCTATGTCGATGACATCTATCTGACAGACGATGACCTGGACAAACACTTGAACAGGGTAAGCACCATTATACTGGGCTTTGCCTCTGAGGGCTACAAGTTCAACTTTAAAAAATCCCGAATTGCCCATCTGAATGTCCTATTTCTAGGATATGAGCTTTCAAGTGAAGGCAAGAGCTTGGCAGCTAACTTTTTAGAAAAGTGTGCGCTGCTCCAACCTCCAAAAACGCAAAAAAACTTACAATCCATCTTGGGTTTCCTAAACTTTGGAAGAACATACATTCTAAATTACGCAGAAAGGGTTAAACCTCTCTACGCATTAATAAAACCTGATTTTTCAATCAAAAATTGGACTAACGAACACACAGAAATTTTGCGTTCACTCCAGGCTAACATGTTAGCAACAAATCACTTACAAACACGCGTAAGTCAACGCAATTTGGTGATCCGAATAATTTCGGATCAATGCGGGTTCACCTACTTAACCTTCAATGAGGGTGAGAAAATACCAATCGCATACAAATCTAATTTGTACACACAAGCGGAAATGCGCTTCAGTTCAACTGAAAAAATTCTAACAGCTGTTCAAACCGCTGTAGCAAAAGAAAGAGCCTTAGCCCAAGGGAAACGCATTAGTGTCGTAACCCCAGTACCAGCTTTAGAAGCGGTCACAAAAGCAAGCATTCCAAATGCTAAAGCATTACATCCAAGATGGATACAATGGGTTAATTCTCTTGCTGCAACAGATGTTGAATATGTTTTTGATCCAGATTTAAAAACACAAGCATTCCTGCAATATGAACAAGAATGTCCTCTGCCTACTAAAATTCTGCCTCTCGATCAGTACGAATTCATAATTTACACTGACGGATCCGCACAACCCGCAACAGGGAGTAAGCAAGCTTACAGTGCAGCGTGTGCAATCGTTAAAGGTCGCATGCGAGATGGCATCTTCAGACCTATGGTCACAAAAACTCAATCTCTACGGGATTGTACAGCTCAGCGAGCTGAACTACAAGCATTCAAACTGGCACTTGAAAGTACAGATCGAGAATTCCCCACACTGATAGTGTGCGATTCCTTTTACTGTGTTCAGTAGTATAATGACTATATACAAAACTGGCTTGAAAATGGTTTCAAAGATGCGAAAGGTGGCACAATAAAGCACAAAATGCTTTGGAACAAGTAGTTCAGTTGAAAAACGAACTACCAAAGGCTCACGTGATCCACACACTGAGTCATCAACGTGATGGCGTTCACGTTGCAGGGAATTCATTGGCTGACGAACCCGCAAAGGGGGCTGTTCAGACGGCTTCCGTAGCTGCGATCACTTGTTCAAAAACAAAAATAGACGGTGAGATAATGTTGGCTGTCAATGCTTCAAGCAAAGGCAGCAGTGCAGCGTTACCAAAAAAGTTTCCACTCCAGTACTCTTATGTAATTGATGCGAACAACGTTCCTTTTGCTCGAATCCCTGGAGTGGGGGATAGGGTAATCCCAAACAAGGAACGTAGATTAGGACTAATCCTAGCAGCACACGAAGGGATAGCTTCTGCCCATGCAGGTGTTTCTGCAACAGTATCTTTACTCAAGCAAAGATATTGGTGGCCTGGCATTAGAAAACAAACAAAGAACTATGTTTTAGAATGTGATATATGCCAACTGATGAAAGTCTCCACAGTGAAACGCCCTGCGCAGACACCCCTGTTAATTTCAGACAAACCATTAGCTTGTGTTTACCTGGACCACTGCGGTCCCTTGCAAAGGGACGGTAACTATAAATATATCATGGTTGCAGTGGATTCATGCTCTAGGTTCCTATGGATATGGCCTCAGCGCTCGGCTGACGCTCGAACTGTTATAAAAGATTTGCGAGTCTTTATCGGCACATACACAATAGGCACGCTACATTCTGACCAGGGCCCTGCGTTTAGCTCTCGGGCTTACAAAGAAGCCATGGCCAGTCTGGGCGTTGCATTGCGGTACTCCTCTCCATTCCATCCTGAGGGAAATTTGGTTGTGGAAAGGAAAAACCGGGACATAAAGCAGTCTATAACAGCTAGGGTATTAGGTTCGGGTGATGGGTGGGTCAAACATCTTAATGGGGTCCAACGCTCATTGAATAATCTGCCAAGAAGTTCTCTAGGGGGGGTCACTCCATATGAGGTCCTATTTGGGACAAGAATGTGGGTACCAGATCTCGATGACGTAGGCACAGTGGTGGAAAATAAAACATTTGATATCAAAGATCGTTTGGCTGTTTTACAGGAACTGAATGAGTTAAGAATGAAACAAAGCAACGTATCTCTACAGCCAACCACCACTGGGGAAAAACGGCGGTCCCAGCAAGGCATGTCTGGATTCCAAAAGTTGGGGATCTAGTCAGAGAAAAATTGCGGACAAGAAGGAATTTGGACCTTCTTACAGACAACCAGTACCTGTCCTAGCAGTTCAAGGAACAAGAACAGTACTTCTGCCGCCCCTTGCTGGAAGAAAGGAGAAAAGATTTGTGTCCATCGACCTCATCAAACCACAGTATGTGGCCAATACTAAATAGTAGGCCTCGTGGACTCCGACCTAGTAGCAGACGCACTCCTCTCGCTACTATCCAAGAGGTTCAGACTGAAAGACTGATAACAATCGAGAATTCAGCTGTAACAGATGGAGGACTAAGCAACAACGCTATGGAACTCATCCCTCTTGAAAATCAAATAACAGTTCGTCCAAATACACCTGTCTACACCAATGTATCAAGTGATCAACTGGTTCCAGCGATTTCTACAAATCCTGATGCAATTCAAACAATTGACAGAACTGCTTCTGGCTATTTCATTAACTTTGATACGTTCTCAGAAGATCCGAGTGAACCTGAAACGACGCCAGCATCATTGAAATTCAAGCAGCAAGTACAAGACTTTCTTCACCTTCTGAAAAAGACTTATTTGGTTTCTCCATGGATTGAACTCTGGATTACATCTGGACTTTTTGTTTTCCTGCTCTGGCTAGCTTTGGTTACAACTGTGAGCGTGCTTATAAGTGGCAGATACATCCATGTGAACACTGAAGGAAAAGACGTGAACGTACTTTTGAAACCTCATAAATCTTCCCATCGTGAAGCAAGAGACTTGTCATCAGTGAACATCACAGCTGTTCCTATACAGGATGGTATAGTGTGGGACAAAACGGATTTTGATATCTTCGGCCCTACGGAACAATTGAACATTCCACATTTGTTTAAAATTTCACTAAGTGATCTAATTACGTCCAGTACCTATTCGGATGATTGGGACTTTGAGACTGTTAATGACATAATGTTTGACTTAGAAAAATCTGCTGCATTTTCTAAAAATGAATATTTAGAGGGTTCAACAGACTATGAAGAGCTGTATTGCTATAACCATTATGGTCATCATTTTTTGCATAAATCTGCATATCCTAGAAATTTGTTTATGTTTAACCAATGGGAGCATTGTCCTACACCACCACACGGTAGTTCAAAAACATTTGCTAACAAGTTTCCATATTTTTCAGGATACAATACATCTAATCCAGAAATGTTTTACTATAAAAATGTAAACAAGACAGGACTGAAAATTATGTTAACAAATACAAAACAGATTTATTCTGCATTATTTAATGCCCAACTGTCTAGACAGGGTTTCGACTTTTGGAAAGACACAATAGACACAAAAACTGTCTGGGGTACTAAAGATTGGCAAGTGCAAGGAATGGAAGCTTTATTTAGAGCGTGCATCATCCCTGAACAAATAATGTTTTTGAATGAAACTGTCCAACAAACATCTTGTCTTGGACTAGCCAAGATCAAAGAGATGAACACACCTTCTGTACCAACACCTGCCACTATATATAATAATACACAGGCAGTGGTGACAGTTGACAATATACTACAACTCAACAGATCTAATCCTGATTGGAAAAAATGGTTGATCTGGCCCTCAGACACGAACAACTGTCAGGAAAGATTCCTGAATAAAACTCAGGGCTTTACTATTCATAGGCCAGACCCAAGATACGTCCAAAGACAGCATCCGGGGGTAGTAACAACATACAGTGTAGGAAAATTATGCCTCGATTGGCTTCAGAAATCTACACTACAGGATGTGAAACAACACTTATCCTTACTTAAAGAAGACGCAGACATTAGGGAATTCTTGCTTGGACCAAGAAAACCGTGTCAAAAACGTTTTGTATATGCCGGCATTTATGCTGCCTATAATGAAGCATGGAAAGTATCACAGATGGAGGCCGCAGAACGAATACATGAACTTGATCGTATTAATTTAGAGAAAACACTCTCTGTGGTCGACAATGGGTTAACAACTTTGTCCTCCAGAATATATTCATTGGATGGCATTGTATCCTCTGCTATCGACATACTAGAACAAGAGTTACAGCAAGGCCAATCTCAATTACGTTCTATTATGTTATTGAGCTGGACGCTGCAATCTTTGCGAGCGGGCTATGTGCGTTGGCGTTTCATCAACACATCGGCTCTGTTTGCAGAATACAATCTAACTGATAAACAGATCAAACTGGCACAAAGAGGAGCAAAGTATACAGTGCTGAGCATTGAAAAACTGGAAAAGTTACCATTCACAGTGGCAGAAAAACCAGCTACAGAATGGCTCATTCATGGAAAAATCACTTTACCTGTGACTACTTTTCAGTTTCAGTATTGCCTCAGACAAATGCAAGCAGGCAAATATGAAAGGTTGGGTAAGGAATACATTAAGACATCTTGGGATTTACCGTATACATATAGATGTTGGAGTGGGGATCGTGAAGTGTTTTTGAGCGGTACACACTGTAAACGTGCACTGAGCGGTTCACTTATATGTCAGGACATTTCTTTACATGGGGCTTGTAATGGTTCTGTGGCAAATTTGTCTTGCCATCAGCAGGGTACACCAGCTGCTGTGATTAATCCAACGTTTGGACAACTTTCTAATGGGAGTTACCTCATGTTGAATGATCAGAGTTGCTGCGGCATGCTGCCAGGCATCCCATATCTAGTAACAGTCAACTCCAGGGTCACTTGCTGTATGCAAGTATTGTTTCCCCAATAGACACAGTCAGGGAGTCGCCTCTATGGCCTTCGCTGAACGTCTCTTTTATAAGATTTGATACTTTAAGCAGAATGAAAGCCATGCTTTTACAGCAAACAGTGCCTTTGACCTCGGCCAAAGAAACCTATGATCTACAAATAGCAAGGACTTCGGCTGAGATACAGACTTTAATACGTACAAACTGCCCTATACATTTCGTAGAAATGATAGGACGTATCTTCAATATGTCTGATACAAGTGGAATTGTACATGTATTTAAGAGCCTCTGTACCGGTCTGTTAGCACCTTTCCAGGCAATACTCGGAATCATCCCGAACTTTGCACATTCGGTGTTTGGTGGCATACCATTAATTCTAGCACTTGTTGCCGGAATTCTATTTCTCTTCCTGCTATTACACTATGGCCAGCCTATTCGCAGACATCACTCCGAGCGCAATGGAGAAAGCTCTCCTTGAACGAAAGTGCCGTGAGCGAATAGTACAGCTTTTGGGCATGCCTCGTCTACGGGAACTTAATACCACGTGGTTCCTGTCATTCATACCAATCTGGCAAGATTGCATCTTACCTGTTCTACGATGGCTGCTATGCGGTGAAGAATGCGTGTTGGACACCTGTCTAACATTTCCATCAGCTACGCCAACGGATGTCGATACTCTGCTGGTCCCGATAACGGCCCATGCTCTGTGTTGTCCCCAGAGGCTGCCTATCCTGATGTCAGCATTCATTGAGATATCACAGACGCTTCCGACTGCTGCTGAGGTACGAGAAAGATCTACAGGCACACAGGTAACAACGGACGCGAACAGTGCTGCGGCAACCTATGCTGAAAGCGATGCTTCACATCTCTGTGCAATTAATCTACTACACGAGGTGTTCCAACTGACACCAACTTCAGTGGACGATGTTTTGTCTACGGAAATAGATGACCTCATGTTTACACCAGACCCGTAAACTGACTCTGATTGAGCCCACAGTGTTCCAGAGATGCAGTAACAATTTGGCCTTCATACTTCAAAAACTTGGAACTCTTCCAAAATTGAACTTTTTCCCATTTTTCGAACTAAAATGGCACTTCAATCTGCTTCAAGTAGAACTAGCCTTATAGTACAGACTTCGCGGTACTTCCTCAGACACTTTTTCCATCGTGTTAGTCTAAACAAATTCATTAATTTCCATGACATGAAATGACTTTTTGATTTTGAAAAAACTTATTGATCATTTTTTTTGTCACATGTAAATATTACTGCTTATTTCGTTCAAATTGCATTTTTATTTTAAAAATATGCCTGAAATGATAAGCAATGCTTAAAATGTACAGTACCTTTTGCATTCTAATGGTTTTTTTTTTAAATGCCTTTTTAAACGGTTTTAAGAAATATTTTAGCAATATGCGGTACTCCATTTAATGTTTAGCATTTTAAATGTTTAGCATTCTAGTATTATCGTACACACGAAAGTGGAGTGGGTGTTGTATTCCTCTTAGGGTGTCCATACCCGGGCTTTCCTGTATCATGTCCTTATATAGGCACAATTCGCCCTGCCCTAATATAGGCATAAAATCCCAGTCCTTATTTAGGCATTAAACCGTGCACTCCAAATACAGGCATGGTCTCCGACATCCGTCCATCCTAACGTCACAACGAGTTCTTGAAGAACAGAGCCTTAGGCTCGGGAGTTTACCTAGCACAGGACTATTGATTTCTTCAAGGACTCATCTATTATGCATGAACCATTATACCTTAGGGGTTCATTCATGACGTCTTCCGCTGTCCGATTCACGTCAATGCTAACATTCTGAGGTACCTCTCAGGTATAAATATACCTTCCCTAGCCCTTGTAAACTAGAGGAGACCTCGACTTCAGAGGAGCCCGTTTCCCGGCCTGACGCACTGAGAAGACGCTGTCATCCCTGCACGCAGAGAGTCCAGCTTCCAGTGATCTAACTTCCCTTGCGGGGTGTTGGAGTTCGAGTCTGGCAAAGAGATTCCCACCTCTCTCATTCTAAAGGTATGGAGCTGACTAGAACCTAGAGGGACTCTTGGCATACTAGGCATACTAGGCTTAACATACTCTTAGTATACCATAGTAAGGAATACTTCACCTACTTCATACCTCTCCCTACACCTAGGTTAGGTTAGGCACATTGGGGTAGAACTAGCTTAGAAACGCATCGTATGAGTACTCGCATTTTTTAGTCTGTGTTATTTATGTGAATGAATATCTGCTAAAAGATAATGCTATCGCAGTATTATTTATTTCTACTGCTTACGCTGTACATTATTTATCTTGCATACTGTTTTGTGATCGTAACAGCACATTTAACTTACACAAGAAACAAGACTGTTCAATAAACCTTTTATTGAAACGCCCGTCTATTTCTTTCTGTGTAACTTTGAGGAAAACTAAGCATGCACGATTGAGCTGAGTGAAATAGTTATCTATTGTTTCCACGACTCTGGGACACGTTCTGATTCTAAAGGGAAACAAAGTTGTCATGTTTTGCGGCTGTCAGAAACTACTCCCTTCTTGTCGTCAAGGAGTTTCTAGTGGCCTCTGAGCTAGCTGGCACAAGTAATTAAGTTTAATATACTCGATAGGGACATACTGACCTTAGTCCTATGTCAAACCTATAGGGGATATTATTCCAATGCGCAGAGCCTATTAGGGAAATAGGAGCTACACTACAGAGTAGCCTATTATTTGACCTTTTGTAAGATGCATTGTTTGTGTGACTATTTAAGGGGCTGCTTTCAAGCAACCATTTGAGACCAGCTGTTTACCTGTGTGCAATATCTACTCTCCCTGCCGCAACAGTACACCTGCTTTTACCTTGCCATGGGGAATCCTGTTTTTTATTACGGTTTTCCCACAACATCATTGGTTTGTGCGGTAAGAATGATAGTTCTTCCATCTTCATTGGAATGAAGGTTTAAGAAGCAGACGGTAGATGTAGCAGCCGCATGGGAGAATAGGTGGAGGAAATTGACTCTTGATTGATTGCAACTTTGAATTCGAAAAGTGCCAGATGGTGATCACAGTTCTGTTTGATACCCAAATGGAGTCCTTTAGGGAGCCTGCATTGGTCTTCTCTTAGTAAATCTGAAAGATCTCTTGAGTGATTTGTGGCTTCCCTTTAGCCAGGCAGGACTTTTTTGTTCTTTGACTGGTCATAATCTTAGAACTATAAAACTATAAAGATGGTAACAGAGATTTTCCAGTTCACGTTTTTGTTGTAATCAGATAATTTTGCAAATACCTGGAATTTGTCCATAACGCCTGCATTCATTATCCAATGAGCCCAGAGAGATGCTGCGCCCACTGGCATTTTTGCAGTATTCTCCCTTTCCATTTCTCACTAGAACCTAACATTGTGTGGGTGCTAAACTCCCAAAGTGCTGATTTCAAATGTTCCAGTAGTGCTAAAGTATGACCTTCAATAGTTTTACAAATATCTGCACTGGTTAGACGGATGTTCATGTTAGTAAGTGTTCCCCTCTTTGAGAGGGTCTTAACTGTGTAATAAGTTCTAGGGTAAGGGAGAGTCAGATGTATCAGTATAAGGTGCTGATAGTCAGAAGAGGGAGCAAAGTGCCCCACTTTTACATGTTGGATTACACAACTACTGTTTGCAACATCAGTATAGGGGTTTTGTTCTGGAAATTCAGGATCTTCATTCAAGACTTCCAGAAAGGCTGTCTAGACCCTGCTTTGAGAGAGAGATAATGAGAGAGAGAGAGAGAGAGAGAGAGAGAGATAATTAACTGCTTGGGAGAGACACTAAATGTGCCCTCCACAGAGGGAGATGATGCACTGCATATGAGGAGCCGTGAATGGAGTTGAAGCGGGATGAGACGAAGACGCCCGTATTGCACTCCTGGAGGACCTGACCACTCTGCATGGGTGATGCCCAGGAGTCCCCAAAGTGACTCCGCAGTCAGAATGGAGTGGATACCACTGTTAACTGAAGGTACTGAGGAACTCAAATTTGTCTGTGTTCCGCTATGAAACCTGAGCACTGCAAAGCCTCAAAGTGGTAAAAGGAGCCTGGCTGCAGTGTGTTGTCCCCACAGAAGAGAACCCAGAGTGCCAGAGGAGAACCCCATTGATGACCGGGCCTGCATCAGGATCTAAGTAGTGACCAGGAGTGGGCACATAGCTTGTTAGGGTCCTGGGTTTTGTGTTTAGATTCTAGGAATAACTGTTACAATCAAGCTACAATGAAGATGGATGTTATGTTAAAAAATGTTATGTTAAAATGTTTTATAAAGCGCACGTACACCGGATTGGTTTCATGGCGCTGCTCTGAGAGGTACCGGAGCCCTAGGGAGTTACTCGTAAGCTTGTCTAAACAGCCAGGTCTTGAGGAGCCTCCTAAAGCTGAGGAGGTCGGTGCAGGATCCTTGTGGGTTATATAGATGTAGGTTTATTAGCTTAGTAGTAGGTTACAGATAAAGCCCCACCAGGCGCAGCATCCTGCTGCTCAGCCCCTCTCACTCCATCTGACACTCATCCAAGCACAAACACTCTCAACATTCCAACCATACCATGACCTCACTCACCGCTGAGAAGCATGGAACATCAAGACTGTGGGAAGACTGCATAAGATAGCAAGACACCTAGTCACAAGATCTGCCATGGAGCAAGCATCTCAACTTTCATGACTGATGCGGTTGCTGTTGCACTCACCTGAACACTGCGCTGGCACTGCAGATACCATTCACACATCAGGGCAGATGGGTCAAGGAAGGTCGCTAATCGCCGTGCTCCGGGTCCATGCAGTGCACACCCCGCAAGCAGTGGCTACCAGCTGAAGCACCTGAAAAAATCAGGCATAGCTTGCTATACAATTGAAGAGACTACAAAAGGTACTGCTTCACCCAAGGAAATGCGCAAACGGAGTGAACGAGGCCCACATTAACAGTGAAAGGTAATCATGAGAAGTAATCTACCGCAATTGCGGTCGCAAAACACTCGCAAATTACCACCCTCTTCAAGAGGGTGGTAATGCAGTCGCAATTTGGAAGGGATACCCAGGGGACCCCTTCCACTTTGTGACTGTCTCTAAAAATATTTTTTAAGGCCAGGCAGTGGTCCCAGGGACCACTGCCTGCCCTTAAAAAATTCAACGAAAACGTTTCATTTTTTTATTTTAAAATGCATCCCGTTTTCCTTTAAGAAAAACGGGCTGCATTTAAAAAAAAAAAGCTGCTTTATTAAAAAGCAGTCCCAGATATGGTGGTCTGCTGAGCCCAGCAGGCCACCATCCCTGGGAGGGCTGGCATTCCCAATGGGCTCGCAAATTGCTAGAGGCTTATTAATATTAATGAGCCTCGCAATTTGCGACCCCATTGGGAATCGCAAAACAGTGTAATAGCACTGTTGTACATTTCATTTAGCGCCTCGCAATTTGCGACTCGCAATCAGTCGCAACTTGCGAGGCGCTAAATGAAAGGGTCGTACATCTGGCCCCATATTTCTTGGCTTACTTTACTGAGGAAAATGTTACCATGTATAATTTTCACAAGGTGGAATATTCTGCATGGTTGAATGATGCTAAAATGTACGTTTACACATGTAACTTTTATTTTCTCTAACATGGAAACATTTTTCCCTTTGGAGTTCCCATGTAATCTTTTAAATAAGGGGTCTTTCCCTCCCATTTGCCACCTCGGAAACATACTTACTAGACAAGAGTATTTTTTTTTCTGACATGGTAAACTACCTGTAAAAGGATTGTAAATGCCCTCAGACAAAGGGGCAGAATTATTTAGGGCCGGATTTAGATTTTGGAGGATGCGTTACTCCGTCACAACGGTGACGGATATCCCATCCGCCGAAATATAAATCTTTTTATAGAATAAGGGATTTATATTTTGGCGGACGGGATACCCGTCATTGTTTGAAGGCGTAACCTGTCCACCAAAATCTAAATCAGGCCCTTACCATACATACAACGCAGTGCAGAAAGGCAAGTTGCTGCCCCGCGCTGTGTGAATGGGAGAGAGCTTAAGAGCATAATTTCTACTAAGATATGGCACTCTTCAGCTCTTCCCTTCTGCTGGTGTACTTGAGGCTGCCTAGCGCCAACGCAGGCACTCTTGCACCATTATGCAAGGGAGTCTGCATTATGGGCAGGATTGGTTTTGTTCAGGAAGGGCTACCTTCCTGCACAAAAACAATACTTAGAGGCATATTCCTTGTTCTATGTGTGGTGTAGAGTGCAGCACATGTTGATAAGAGGAACTAACGAGGGAAAATACAGATATTTCTACCTGTTAGGCCTCACTTGAGATGGCGTAGCATTTAGATGCGTTCACAGGTTTGCTAGCTTTAGTAAATCTGGGAATGAGCCAAAATCCATGGGTGAATGTATAGGAACCCCCATGCTCCAACCATGGAACCGCTTCCCAACTCAAGGTAACATGAGGCAGCGCTATGTGCTGCGTTACTTTGAATTTACTAAACCGCACAAAGCTACACAAAGTGGCTTTGAATGGTGCATGCTGCACCATCGGGGACTGCGTGGTAGGCAGTGTGTCGATAACAAAATTGCATGCTTTTGCTGGGAAGTCAAAGATTTGCTGTCAAAATGTTTTTTACGGCTCTTGCAGAGGAATTTTCTTGCGTAATTAAGAACTCAGAAACATGGCTGAAGAGGCATTAGGATGCCAGCAGCCTCTTACTGACCACAGGACTGCGATGAAATCAGAAAACACTGGTTACCATTTAACTTCTGCACAAGTAAATGACCGCAACGATATGTTTAGTACAAAAACAACAAATAAAAGCACTATAATGCACAGTAGACAGAATACATTCCTGTAACCTTTAAACCTCACAAACCTAACGTCAACAAAGCACGAAAAACTGCAGCCCAATTTGAGAGCAGATGGTGTGGCTGTGCAAGTTTTCACATTTCTGAATTTAACTGAAGAAAATTTCACTTTTGAAATGCTTTCCTCCTTTTCTGCTTGCCAAGTTTTCCTGTCTGTCCTCTGAAGTGTGTTGAAGCTACTATAGTGTGGTGTTGGAGCTAGAAAAACAAGAATGAATATGTAACATATCAAATTGTGAGGGGAAAATGTTCGTCACAGACATTGCTGAGTGTAACAGTACTAGGCCAGCCTGTAGAAGGTATCATTACCCACACATCACTTCCTAATGGAACCGCCTCATTCTGGGCCATGAGTATATTCACACGTGCTATGTTATGCCGATTAGTGTAGCGCACTATTCACTCATGAGGGTATCCAGGAGTATAGAAAGAGAGGTGGTGGAGGACTCCCTGGAGGTTATTCGAAAAGCCAAGTCTTCAACTTCTTGCAGAACTCAAGAAGCAATGAGGAGGCTCGGACGTGCTAAGGAAGGTAGTTCCATACTTTGGGGGAATTGTATGAAAAGGTGCGACCACCTGCTCTGCTACTTTGTATGAGGGGTACGTGTGCAAGTGAGAGTCTGGATGAGCGGAGGTGTCTGGAGGGTTGGGGATAATGTATGCAGCTCTTGAGGTATGCGGGGCCAATGTTGTGTAGTGGTAACCAGTGTTCAATGATTTTTTTCTCAATCCTGTGGTCAGTAAGAGGCTGCTGGCTTCCCGATGCCTCTTCAGCCATATTTCTGAGTTCCCAATTACTCAAGAAAAGTCCTCTGTAAGAGCAGTAAAACGTTTTTTGTCGCAAATCTTTTACTTCCCAGCAAGAAGTATACAATTTCATTATCGATACTCTGCATACCACGCAGTCCCCCATAGGGCAGCATGCTACCTCCGAAAATGCATTTCTTCATCTAGTAGCATGAAACGCTATATAAATGCTAAAATACAATACACTACAATTGGTTTGAATGACTGGCTAAACTAATCTGGGTCTGCCTTTGTGCGCTTGTTTGAGGTGTAGATGCATTTCAACCTGTTCAGTTGTGAAAACAGAGTCAGTTTCTAAAACTAGATGCCTATGTCTGCCCAGCATGCTTTAATAAACTGAAGTAAAACTCAGAAAAAGTTTTGGATGGACCACCCTTATTTTTGATCATTTAACTTTTCATAGTACGTGTGCATGAGGAGTTTGAATTGGGTGCGTTTGTGTATGGTGAGCCAATGGAGTTCTCTGAAGTGTGGTGAGGTCTGGAAGCAGCAAGGTAGGTTGAGGATGAGTCTTGCTGATGCATTCTAGATGGTTTAGAGTCTATTCAGGAGCTGTTTGGTGATTCCAGAGTACAGTGTGTAGTTAGTATGCTATTTATGAGTGCCTGTGTGATTGTTTTCAGGGAGTTCTCTGGCAATCACTTGAAGATTTTTCGCAGCATCCTCAGGTTGTGGAGGCAGGTGGAGGTCACTGAGTTGACTTGGGCAGTCATATAGTTCTGTCAGAATTCATTCAATATCTGAACATTTTGATAGAGGTCACATAGTAGTACTCTTTCACACACATTGCTTCTCATTAATAACTATCACCAGGCTCAGAATTTCTTTCAACAGTATCTACAAAATGTACTGTTCAATTAATTCTGGGAACATCCAGAGGATCTTCCTCAGGACAAAAACAAACCATATGCCAAACCTTCTTGCAACGGTAGATGCCCCAATCGGTGGCATTACACAAATCCCTAATCAATGAATTGATCCTCTGATCATGATGTATCAAAAACAAGGAAAATCACGCAAATGGGCTCCACCATGTACTGAGCTATGCGTCCAGCTTCAGGTACACTGATTGCATGCAAGGGGACCAGGCTACTCACTTTCTTTCTCGCTTGATTCACAATGAATTGAGAAAACTTGATTTTGTCCTGAGGAAGACCCCATTGGATGTTCCTAGTAACACATTGATAAAGGGGTCGAAATGTTGACGCTTTAAAGAATACAGCTTGTACTACTTGCACGCGATTGGGAGAAGGTAAAGGCCAGTGCCTCGACTCTAATTGGCTGTCCTCATGTGGAATGTAGCCAAGCTTTTGTGTAGCTATGTAAACATTTGACAATAGGACTCTTTTGAACTTCAGGACTGTTTTGTACTGCATGAGCACTTTGTCTGTCACTTTTGTACTAGCACATGTTGTTTTAAATGTGTTACATTATTGACTTTTGAATTAATTGGGCAATACATATTTCAGATACTTTTGAAAGAAATTCGGAGCCTGGTGGTGGTTATCACTGGAAAGCAAAATGTGAGAATGAGGACCATTACGTGACCTCTATCAAAATCTTTAGATAGTGAATGAATTCTGACAGAACTATGTGTGTTTATACCATTTACCTTCCCAGATTCTGAGGAACACAAAGTTTCCCCATCAGATATTACACTGATTCTTGGCCATGGCACCTCTACTTTCCTCTGCGAATCAGATTTCAAGGACCACCTCCTCGTGGAATGTCCTTCCTCTGCTCCTATATGATAGTAGGTCTCTCTTCCTAGACTTGTGGTACACTAGTGCAAGCAAAATCTTGTAGTGGAAGTGTGATAGAGGGTCCATACTCTATCCCCTCCTGAATATCCGAAGAATTAATGCACCCCAAACAGGCCAGAAGTCCTTCTTATGGTGACAATCCGTTGCTCATTGACGTATCAGTACCAGTAAAGCACTTGCTAATGGATTGTTCTCTGTCACCGACAGTGTAGCAAGTGCGCCTGCTCTCCTTAGGGTAGCAGAATGCATTAAGTTCTTCCTAAATGAATTTTTTAAAATCGTTGGCAGCAGCTGCCGAATATCCTCAGGGTATCAAAGTCCAAGGAGCATTAATAATTGGAATGTATTGTGTTAACACTAGCTGGTAGAGCATCTCTCTTCTCCTTCGTGTACTGGAAATGATGGATCCTCCCTAGTTTAAAATAATTTTGCTGAGGCAATTTCCTAGCCTCAGGTGTGTCATCACATATGAAGCACTTCTGAACACAATGTCTCTTCATTGAGGCAATATGAGAGGAGGTTGACAGTGATGTTGAAGTTGATGGAGCACTTCTAGGTGTAATACCCTCCCTGTGCACAAATAGACCACTGCTCTTCTTGAGGTAGGCAACCTGTCTAAGCAATCCTACATTGTGAAGATGTGTAGGCTGTTCGTAAACATTTTAGGGGTAATCATGTAAGTCAGCATCCGTACAGGACCAAAGTACTGACTACTTTAAGTTGAATGACATAGAACTAAACCGAAACAAAATTAACAGAATGACTTTTGGCTGAAATTGATCAATGATATGAAATTACAAGCAATCGGCCAATAAAAATACTACATTCTTATCTTCACGGCCCCTTAAGGAATGTATGACGTTACTACGCATACATTTACGACGCGGTATTTTACATCGCGTTCGTTACAACGCAAGTCGTTACAACGACTTGCGCTGGAGGGCGCTGGACTTAGGAATAGTATGATTTACTATTCCAACTCCAGTCTACGTACAGTAGGGAAGGTGTTGGAATAGTAAATCATACTATTCCTTAGGTTAGAGCGCCATCCAGCGCAAGTCGTTGTAACGACTTGCGTTGTGAAAACCGCGATGTAAAAGCATCGCGTTGTAAAAGTTGCGTGGTAAAGGATGTCTCCCCCCCCCTTAAGAGTTATAAAAACAAAGAATATGGTAGCAAAACATTACTCTACCCTTCAGGTCCTCTGGCCTGCAAGTAATCTCAAATTCATTGGTAGCTGGAAAACTTGGGACACGTGAGCTTCCAAACCCTAAGCACTCTCGTAGCAAGTCTTTTTCATAATTGTAGGGGGTATCTTTTCACTGCAGTGATTGTTGTGACAGGGAAAAGTAAAACTCTCGTTCGGAAAGGAACTGAAAAACCATGCGTTTTCTAAAGAATGCACAGAAACAAATGAACCAAGGTAGATAAAATGGGAACCACAATTTCCGAATCCTGGAGGAAGCATCCACATTCCCGCAGGTCATACACTGATGTCCCTCTGCCAGAAATTGACATGCCAGAAACCGGGCTATCAAGGTAAAAGTGTTGTTGAAAGAGATAATGGTGACAATGGAAAAGAGATGTACCTAGGCAGCTTAGACTATGACATGGTATTAAAAAACGTTTGTAAACACGACACATTTTAACAAAAAAAAAAAAAAAACTACTATCAAGGATTAACTATGGACATACTAACTCCAGAAACCCTCAGGGTTCCCCAGACTCTGCCTGACCAGCTACACTTATCTTGCATTTGGGGAGAATAGGCAGTTAACCAACAAGAGGAACAACTGTATTTAAGAATGGAACATTTTCTCCTACTTTAGCCTCTGTACTTAGTCCTAAGGAAGCACCAATGGAAGTTCACCATCCACGATTTTGCAATTCAAGAAACAAGGACAGAGGGGGAATGCCAACATGAAGTTATCTTAGCTGACCAGTAGCCTTGGCAAATTTGTAAACAACCTGAGGAATTAAGCATCTATTTCAGAACCTGTTTACACTACCCCTATTAGAGAATGAACCACAACATCTATAGAAGGATCTTGCAACAACTACCAAACATGTCAAGACAATCAGAAGAATCTTATTAAACCCTCTGCAAAGGATCCAACAGCCCCCAAGAGTCAAAAAAGGCAAAACCACCAAGGCACTACATAGAAGACCACTTATATCCGTGTCATTGCTTATGTAAAGCCTTGTTTTCCAAAGTTATGCCATAGACATTCGAGCCCCCCTATCCAATGTAACATGAAAACAAGCAAACAAGACAAAGAACATGAGAATAAATGTATATACTATCTAAATTCAGCAAAGAGCAAACCAAAGGTCAACTGTAATCCTAAAAACAAACACTAGACAAGACTACTGGGAGCAGGAGGACTACCAGCACAAGACTCCAGTCACTGGAAAGCCAGTACGATAAAGAATGCCCAGACTCTGAAAGTGTTAGGAGATCATACAAATGATACCCATGCACTATACAAATGCTGGTAAGATACAGAGTAACATGTTAATTCCAAAAGCTTGTGTTTCTTGGGTCGTTCTTCAAGGCGGAATGTTACCTACATAGCTATGCGGAACCTTTGGCCCTAAGTGTTTATTTATCTGCCTTCTATAGCATATCATTCTCTCTTTATTTAAAAAAATCAAAAACATTTTTTTTAGGCTTTCCATTAATCTTGTAAAAATACAATACAAGCAGAAGGTCCGACATTCTCGGTCTCCCATAGATATTGATCATTTTCAGTAGTGTTATGCCTGGCAATAGTCTGAACATCTTTCTCTAGGCCCCTCTTAGATTCCTAGATCCAAATCAGACTCTCTTATATATAGGAGAGGCTGTTCTGTCCGAACCCCCATACCCACCTCGTGTATTGGACATGCCCTCCTCCACCAGTTCATGGGCCATCTCTTTTGAATCTCTCCATGGGTCCCATATTTTGTTAAATTACTGTGGGCATCCACATGCTTTGTAAAATTGTCTCTTCCTCCTGCATGCACCAATCCATCTTCAATGTCCACTACTCCATTAGTGGCATCACTGGAGACCCTCATACACGCACATTAGGTCTTCTTGCCACCATTATGGCTATATTGCACCACAATATAGTGGCTAGCGTATCATTCTCCATTTATTTTATACTCTGTATTAGCCCATTTACTCCACGTTTTATGGACAAAATCAGTAGCAGCCGGTGTGTTGCTAGAGTGGCGGGCGGGGAAGGGGGTAACGGATGGATGATGAGACAAATAAAACCCACTTACCTGCTGCATCGCCGTATTGCGCTCCTCTCCACTGCAGGCACAGGCTCACAGAGTCCACTGTGGCCAATCCTGATGCTGATTCATTAGGATTGACCTGAGCGCCGATGATTTGCACTCCCAGTTAGACTGGGAGCCTGTGTCTGCTCTCTCCAACCCAGCAACACAGCCCGGGTTGGAGAGAGCTTCAGTGCGCTTGATGGTTTGCCCGTCCTGAGACGGCCTGCCAGACCACCAGGCGCACTGAATAGCAGTGCAACCGCTCCTCCACCAGCCTGTCAACCCCCTGGCCCTGCCCCCAAGCCTCGGCTCCAAGAGCAAAAATAAAACGATAATAAACAAGGGTTTATTATCGTTTTATTTTTCACTTTTTGGGCTGCTGCCAGGTGGGGCAACACTCCTCCACCATAGCGGAGGAGCCCCCGCTGGACAAAGTGAACATCAAGAATTTCCCAGTCACGGTCTTCAACCGCTCAGTAGTCAAAGATCAGCAAATTTTGGCTCCTGCGCAGAACACCGTTTATACCCTGGGGTCAGTGGCATAACATAGGCCCCAGCAGCCCCTGCGGTGGGGGCCCTCTCAGAACAGTAACCTTGCCTGAGAGCTCCTGACTGAGTCCAGAGGAGGGGCCCCTCCATGTAGTTTGCAGGGGGGCGCCCGCAAGTTTCGTTACGCTAGTGCCCTGGGTTCATAGCCTCTCCCATAAGCCCATGTAGCAAGGCTACGCTGACACACACCCATCAACAGCGAAAACTCCCCCTACTCGTTGGGTTTCATTTACATTGTCCTCAGACTCACATCTCTCCTTTAAAACAAAAAAATTCAACTTTCCAATGAAACCCCTTTCGACATCAAGGCTGCATGCTTTGCCTAGTCTGCAGGAGAAAAGCTTTAATTACACCCCTGCCTCGATAACGCACTCATTACACCTACTTAATCTCAAAGAAGGAAAGCACGGCCCTCCGAGTGCTACAAGTTCCCCGGCTTTGATTTTGTTTTAATATGACTGGCTTTTTATCTGTGCACTTCAATTTGCATGCCTTGGCTGGGAGGCAGTTCCCCCTGATATGTTAATTGCAGAGCGTTTTAAGTACTAAGAGATTAACATAAAAACCCTTTGCAAACAAGCTAATAGTTTATGATAATTTCAGCCTGGCCTTTGTCTGTCGATCACTGGATTGCCTCTAGCTGTAATTTTATAAAGAAGCTGAAGAAAAATATCGCTTAAACAAGTTCATTTACACATAATTATTACCAGGATCATATTATTCAATTTAGGAGCTCCAGCCCATTAAGAGTCCATGAGCTAAAATGTAATTAAACTATTTTCTCCTTTTATGAACCCACTGATTAGGGCACGTGGGCGCCATAGGCTGCCTCTTCGCTGCCGAGTTCCGGTGTGTCGGTGCGAGCGCGCGGACAAGGCTGGTGCCAGCACGTGCGGGGCTTTTACTGGCACATGAAATGTTCCAGTGTTTCATGGAACAAATCTGTGACGTGACTACAGAAAAAAGTCTGATTTTAAAGAAAAATCTGGGAACAATGATTTCTCAATCCTTGCACCAGCCTCTCCAGGCAGAGCCGGTCCTAAGCCTGTTGGGGCCCCGGACGAAAGGGAAAAGGTGAGGCCAGTGCTTTAAATGGGCCGGTACTGTCCGGTACTGAGTACCAGCACTTTTTTATTTTGAGAGGGGGAGTACCTGCACTTCTCAAGAGTGACATAATACTTTTAATTGGAGAGTACCAGCACTTTTCAGAGACAAGCAGGTACTCTGGTATAGGGTACCTGCACTTCTATGTTTCCATCTAAAGCATTGGGTGAGGCCCTTCGAATTTGAATGTGACGTCACAGAAAGTGACATCACAGGACTATTAATCTTCTTTGGCATTGCTGGAGTGACCTAGTCCTTTCATTTGAATCTTGTATTCCTGCATTTATGATGGAAAAATAAAAAGGCAAGTTCCAGACTGCAAGGAAATAACAGCAGGATGGGCTATTTACAAGTGGTATAAAATGTAAATGTAAATCCAGTATTTGTAAAGCGCGAACAGCTACCCGAAGGCATCCCGGCGCTGGGGGCCGTCGGGAAGATTAAGCAAGCTATTGCCCAGAGTCACATGGTGCTGGGCTGACCTGCCGCGGGTGCCGGCGATCGAACCGTGAGCCCCAGATTCCAGCGTCAGTCGCCCTGGCCGCGGCGCCACACCTCTTCCAAGCAAGTGGAGACTTTCTATGGTGAAAGTCTGTGCTACTGAAAGTTACAGTTTTCATATAAATGCGTTTTATTGTGATGAAATAGAAAGTTTGATGATGTGTTTGTTTGGAACCATTAATGAAGCCAGATGTGAGAATAAGGCAGTGGACAGATTTGGTGCGAGTGTGCTCACACCAGTGTGTGGGTTTGTTGTAGCAGTATGCTAGTGCAGTTTATTCCTATCACAGCTATGAGATGAGAGTTTAGGCCTTTGTATCATCTGGACAGAGAAACAATATCAGCAATTAGGTTTTGCCTTAAGACTAATGGGGAACAGCTCAGTTTCTTAGCTAGAAACTGGAAGCTGACCCCTTGCTCATCCCCGGAGAATTGGTCTTATATACTCTTGGAGTCATTAAGAAGTTCTTGCTTCGCTTGGCTGCGGGATGTTACTAATGAGCTCTTGCTTTGGTGGTGAACTAAGGGGGAATTGCTGTGACAGACCTACTATAGGGAACGCATTATGGGTGCATCAGCAAGAGGGTCTTAAAGTAGGGAGTCAGACGTTGTTCATAGGTGCTTTGCAGAGAGCTGCACTGGCTGACAGAAGTCACACAGGTGTCTTTCCTTGCAGCTTCTGAAAGAAGGCACTGAGGATACACTATTACACAGTCGATTTTGGGCACCTGGCCTATTGCAACAAACACAATTTACATCTCAAGCACAGCTCATGGCACTATGAAGATCGCTCTAGAGCTGTACACTTAAAACAAAGCAGGCTAAAATTTACAGTTACTAGTATTGCATTCAAGTAGCAATTGGGTGTCACACACAATGTCATAAGAATGATGTAGAGATGTCACACATAAACACACAGCAAATACAGAAATGTCATGCATAGGTAAGGAAGGAGCCAGAAAATTAAAATATTCTACCCTCACAAAGCTCTTATGGCACCAAGCAAGTGAAGTAAGCCATTGAGACCCTCCTCAGAAGAGCTCTCTTGTCTATTCTATTCAAACATCTATTTCGTCATCCTCCCATCCACCATTTCACTTTTACATTCTGTCATGCATTCATTCTGTCATCCATCATTCTTTCACCATTCATTCCGTCCGTCCATCCATCGTCCGTCCAGATATATCAAACCTATCCATCCATCTCCAAACCTATCTATCATTCATCAATTTATACATCCATCCTTACACCCTTTCACTCATCTATCCTTTCAATCATCCATTCATCCTTTCGCTCATCCACCCCTTCATCCATCCACCCTTTCACTCCATCATCCATCCTTTCACTCACCCATCCAACTTTCCACCCATCCGTCCAAAAATCCATTCATTTACCCTTTCTCCCATCCAGCCATCCTTTCCCTTACTCATCCATCCACCCATTCACTCATCCGTCTATCCATTCACTCTTTCTTCCATATCTCCACAATCCCTTTCACTCATCTATCTATACTTGCACTCATCCACCTTTACATCCATCCTTTCACTCAACCTTCCAACCATCCATCCTGTCAATCATCCATCTATCCTCCCTTTAACTCATCTATCCACCCTTCACTCAGTCATCCATCCTTTCACTAATCCATCCAACCTTCTACCCATCCATTGACCCTTTCACTCATCCTTTAACTCATCCATCCATCCTTTCACTCATCAGCCACCCATTCACTCATTCATCTGTCCTACCACCCTTTCACTTCCACTCATTCATCCATCCTTTCATCCATCCACCCTTCCTTTCACTCATCCATCCATTCTTTCACTCATCCATCCTTAAATCTACCCTTTCACTCAGCTGTCCATCCATTCCCTTTTTCACTCATCCAATCATCGGTCCAGCCACTCAGCCAACATTTCACTCATCCATCCATCCTTATGCTCTGTCCCTCCATCCATCCTTTCAGTCTATCCATGCATCCATCCTGCCTCTAGCTCATCTGTTATCCACCCTTTCACTCAGCCATCGATCTTTCACACATCCATCCTTCCACCCATTCATTCATCCGTCCATCCATTTACCATTTCACTCATATATCTATCTTTCCACTCACTCATCCATCATTTCTCTCATCATCCACTCTATCATTCATTCATCCATCATCCATCCATCCACCCATACACTCACCCACCCTTTAATGCTAATTATGAGCCTTTGTGAGTAGCAGACAGAAGAGGCCCAACAAGAACTCCACCCCTGCTGTACTTTCTATAGTGTGTGTGGGGAGGTACACACAGGCAATCTGAAAACTTGGAAGTCATGCATAGAAATGTCTTGTGGGAGATTTGCAGTAGACACTGCTTGTACTTTAGCTGGATCAGGCTTCGTACCCCCACCAGAAAATACCTGGCCAAAGATTCAAGCTTTCCTTGTGGAATTCACATTTGTTAGCATTCAGAGTTGAGCCTGCATCGTTCAGCAAACAACACACTTGCATTAGAGCTTTGTCATGCTCTTTCTGTGTGGCTGCAAAAACCAATATGTCATCACTGTAGTTAGATTCATTTGCTACAGGCTGTATGATACGTCGAATGATGTCTTGGAAAAGTTCTGCAGCAGAGGATATACCAAAACTCAATTGCTTTTAGTGGAACAAACCAATATGCATAGAAAAGGTTGTAATGTACCTGGATTTTTCTTCAAGTTCCAATTGGCGATATCCTTTATTTAAGTCGAGTCGAGAGAAGAACTTCACAACATTTAATTGAGTTATCATATCAGCATTGTGCGGACCATGATGTCTCTCTCACTCAATTGCCTTGTTGGCGTGACACATATAAACGTATATCCGTACAGCTTCTTCACTGTCTCTTTTAGGCACTATTACAATGGGAGGAACCCACAATTTCAGACCTGTGGACCGTTCAATGATGTCATGTTTAAGCAACAACTGTTTTCCTTTTCAATAGCTTCTTGCAAGTGAAATACAACTAGTCTGTGTCTTTGAGCAACAGGAGGAATATCCTCATTTATGTGTAACTTTACTTTCATTGCTTTGAGTTTTCCTAATCCATTAAATAATTAAAGAAATTGACTTACAATTTCATGATGAACATACATTTTGTAGTTCTCTATTAGTCCCAAATCAGCAGCAGTGTTGAAACTCAGCAAACAGGTTTTTGAAGCTGTTCCTTGAAGTACATGAATAGGTGCTTGCACTGCAGTTTTCATATGTTTAATAATGGCTACAAATGAACCTTTAAATTTTAAGGGATGTTGAGGCAGCCCATGTGTATATTTTAGTCTTTGACTTCGTAAGTTGTGGTAAGGGAGATAATTCTGGATACTTCTCCTCAGACATGATATTTATTGAAGCACCACTATCAATTATGAATGGCATCGAACACCCGTTTACCTTTAGAGTGATCTTCGGACAATGGTTGAATGTTTTTGGTGCTTTTTCATGTCGATTTTCCCTCACATTCAACTTGTCCCACATGTGCATGCCTTTTTTAAGTCAACATCGACATTGCACAATTGTCATTGTCACTTTTACCGGATACTGAGGAACTCTTTGTCGATGAATTAGACGATGATCGACTATGTTTGGTGTCGATTTGCCTCACTTGGTGTGACCGCTTAGCCTTGTGGGAGTGCGTCGAACGTCGCTGAGGTAGCGTTCAGTCAGCCATTTTGTCTTCACGATGTGGCACACTTGCTTTTCTCTTCGCCTTGCAAGTCGACACGAAATTGTTTGCTTTACCACAGCCAATGCATATCTGTCCAATGGCGGGACACTTACCTTCATATGGAAATGACAGTCAATATCAGTAACGTATTTTCTTTTTCTGTGGAGACATCACCTCATGTCCCTCGGCCTTGTACCTTGGCTTACTTTTCATGCTCATGACTGACACTTGGCAGCCTCCATTTCAGTTGCTTGACGATCAGCACACTCTTCAGCGCAGGGAACCTGGAGGACGTGTTCTAGACTCAGTGTTTTTTTCAGCATTCATCGTAGAAAGGAACCTGACACACATCTATTGATTACTCTAAGGCGGATAGCTTCCTCATTATTAAATTCATTGAATTTACAGTGCTTCACCAAAACATTCAGTCTCTCAACAAACTCATTGATGGCTTTACCTGGTCTCTGGTGTTCTTGACTGAATATGTATCTTTTATAATCCACATTTGGCACTGGATCAAATTTGACATTCAAAGGTGTTTTGATTTGCTCGTACATCAGTTCGCCTTCTTGTGGCATTTTTACATGGCTTCTTTCACTCCTTCACCAGCCATTTTCCTACATACTTTATGATCTTTATTTCATCTTTTTCATCTCTTGCATCTAAGAAAACTTCAAAGGTCTCTATCCATGCAGTCCATCTATTGCCAATATTGTTTGTTTTGGCATTATCAAAAGCAGAGGGTGGTTTTAAGCATGCAGCAGCTGTATGTATATACATTGGTGGAGAGTAGTGATCTCTCAGATGCTTCCTGTGGAACTTGATGAGACAGAGCTTCTTTAAAGCATCGTGAAGTGCTGGCTTAATGATTTTTGGAGCTTGGATCTCACCCTGGCTCCCCATAGGAGCTTTTTATCATATGGCTGTCTAAGGAGTTTTTCTGGGCCCCTGTGTGGCTGCTTTGGTGGTGGGCCGCGCAGCTGTCAAACATAACCCCTTTGACCCTCATTCTGGGGCCGCTCCACAGCATGTTCTAGACCGAAAATTTGTGAATGGTTTCGGTAAGTAGATAAATCTTTGTACACTACAAGTACATCAAAGCAGATAACATTGGTTGGCTTTGTGTTTAAATATTTCTCCACAAACACCTGGTTAATCTCTGCTTCATAGCACATGAATTTTAATTCGATTTGTACTGAAATTTGCTGTGCGTTACTTTTGTAACCTTTAGCGTTCTTACTCGGTATTGCGTTTTAGCATTAATTTGCATAATGGTGCAGTACCTTTTATTTGCAGCTGTTTCATTCAGTTCCTGGTCACGACACATAGACTTTCAATGTTGCTTTCTTTATCTTTAAGCGTTTTATACAGGCTGGCGTTGCGCTGAGACTCCACCGTTGCCACATTGATTCTGCACTTCAACTGCGTTGCACGCATGAGCAGTTTTCTGGACCACGGCAAACTCTCTGGAAGAGTGCTTTACAGTGTACGGGCTTCGTATCCCCTATCTCGCCACCAGTTGTAGCATCCTGCCAGCCCAAGTACTTGCCAAAAACTAAGCCACACATGAAGAGTAATTTCACACGTCTTTATTCTGCTGCGTGTAAGTCAGAACTCAACATTCTAAGCCGGCCTTCAACTCATCTTCCCAACGCTTACGTCACAGGCCTATGGTGCACAGTGGGAACCAAAAGAGTTCCAGCGTTCTCTTATTTACAAGAAAATATACCTGTGTTGAGTTCTAGTGGTGGAGACAATGGGGCTTCTGACCCTGTCACCATTACTGGGATAGGACCCTCCCCCCACAGTCTGACAGCACTGTGGAGGTGGGACCAGGACTGTTGCCCTTTTTGGGGAATCGACTAGGAGCACCTTCCAGGGACTTGTAGTTACACTGACGTGGAGTATGTATGGAATTGGAAAGCGGGCACCTCCTGGGTCTATATACAATGGGCAGGGGAAGCAACCACAGACTTAGAGATGCCACCTTGCAAATGCACCAGCAAGCACAGATGGAGCCTATACAGACGTTGTAGGATCTCACAGCTGGCATGACCACCCATTTGCGTAAAGAAAGAAAAATACCAAGGGAAACTTCAGGCTACAACTCTCAGGAGGCAAGCACAGACAAGAAGGTCATTGCAGCAGTCTATGAAAAATTGTCTCTGGGAAGCCAGAGTAATCCTGCCTACATTTTCTTAATTTCAGAACTTGGGTAAAAACCTTTGAAATTTCTATCCTGAAATCAAGGTTTCTATTACATTTGTCTCATCCCATTTTCAGCACAAGCAGTACTGATTTCCTTCTTCTTACAGTAGTCGAAGCTGCTCGGTCCTTCAAGAGGTAGGTATCTCTCAGATGATGCCATTTCAGCACAGGAGCTACATGGCATCATTAACTGGTAAAGAGAGAGGAGGTTGCTCAGAGGGCAGTGATCAATAGACGCGGTGTCCACAATCTACAGAGGTGCACACCAAAAACTGGGAGTGATTGGAGCAATGGTTCCTCTGCTTATTGGTTGGCCCACATTTCAATCTCACTCATTCATCTACCTCATCACTGTCAGAAATGCTTTGCGAGCGCTGGGCACTGCGAGCACAGACATGCTAGTGCACCCAAGAAAGGAAAGCATGCTAAGCTCACTACGTGATTCCTGCCGTTCCTCAGCTCACCACAAGTCAACAACAGTAAGCCCTTGGGTGACAGACATAAGTTGACGTTGGTGGTCTTCAAGCATTTTTAGACTTCCAAGGAAGGAAGTATAATGCACTCATGGTTTCGTGGCTTTTAGAGCCCAGCATCTGGGAGCGCTTGCAGACTGGAAAGAGGTGCTAACTGTACTAAAGTAGCAGAGACGGGCTCCTACTTAAGAGCTTTCTGGAGGCTCTTGAGATTAGAGAGTAGACACTGAAAACCAGAAAAAACATGAAGCAATGAGCTGAAAAGCCTTTGCTATGCCACTGCTAAGAGAGTTTGTGAATGCGTGTATGCATCTTTTTCATGAAATAATTATATAAAATCATCCAAGACAGAGAGGAAGGGATCATAATGATAATACTCTAAAGTGCAAAAGATCTCTGTATGTTAGTAAGAAAATGATTTGTAGCTTGAAAATAAAGTTTAGAAAATAATGCCTGTGGGGGAGAGCAGATGGAATAAACCAGAGGGAACAGTTTAAGACCAGGAGGGCAGATGAAAATTAACAGGTCATGATTCAGCAAAATTGTAAAATACGTTTTCGTGGTTTGTACAAAATATATAGAATTAAAAGCTGTGAACTGTTACCTATGGTTTTCATGAGCTTAGAGCAGTCCTCATGCAGGCTGTTTCTCTGTGATGCCATGAAATACTACTGTGGTATTTTATTCAACATCTATCCATCCATCCAATCAACTATCTATCATCAAACTTAATATATATATATATATATATATATATATATATATATATATATATATATATATAATCTACTGGCGGTCGCCAGTAGATAGTTATAGTTACAACCTATTATCCATAGGAAATCCGCGACATTCTATTTGAAATAACTCTCTTGCCGGTTGACGTATCTTCGCGAAATTTTCAAACTTTGTGGCCTGCTCCGGTCCGCTCCTACCCTGAAAGTCTCGGGGGATTCGTCAGCGGGGGCCGAGAAAAAGGGGGTCCCAAAACGCGTTTTCCCCATGCACTTTTCCATAGGAAACTTTAGACACGGCTACAGCCTCGAACTGCTGAACGGAATTACACCAAATTTGGCAAAGAGGTAGTTCTTGGTTCAGAAAGAACCCTTTTGTTAAATGGTGTAAATCCGTTCAGTAGTTGCTGAGAAAATGAAAAGTAAAAAGTTAGTGATATCTATGGCCGAGTAGGGTCCGCGTACCCTCAGCGCACCCTGCGCGCACCGTCCCGATCTGCATGTTAATTGGCTGTCAGCTGGCTGTCAACATTCCGATTCAGGAAATGTTGGCAGCCATTTTGTCCCTCGGTAGAACCGAGGGACAGAAACAAGTGCGCAAAGCGCACAAAGGGGGCAGGGTAGAAACACCCTGACCCCCTAGGTTTGCTCAGGGGGTCCCACAAGGACCCCCTGGGCAAAAAAAAAATAAAAATTTTTTTTAAAAAATCGTCAGGTTGCGCTCAGGGTGCGCGAATCCTGCCGAAAAAAAAAGGGGAACGGCTCGAAACATGTTGACGACTATATATTACTGAGACAACCAGACTCATTAAGGTCCGGTTTCTCCTCAGTAGCAACCCCTGATTTTTAACCATACCAACTAGGGGCGGGAATAAAAGAGTGGCCAACTAGTTTCGTATTTTTAAGTTTTCTTTCCCTCTTCCACTCCACTTCACTGCACTACACATAGTCTGAACCAGTAAGTGCTCCTACGTATTTCGCAAGTCGCAGCACGCCTCAATCCGTAGAGGATTGAGAGGAACCCCAATGATGAAGCATGCCACCTAGGGGCAACCCTGGTGGGTGAGAGGGCTCTAGAAAATAAGTATTTTTTCTAGACAAGTGATTACAGCGGATTCTCGCTGTATCCTATCAACTTCCCCAAGGGCAGGTTTTCTTCTAATTACTCGATTTTTGTTTTTCTACATAACTGTCAGGAGGATAAACCTAGCCTCTACCTCCCTCTCTTCTTTGTTTGTACTTAAAGGACTAAGTCAGAAGGTAAAATCTTTGACCAGGCCAAACCTGTTTGGTGTATCCGCCTGTGCTCCATCATGGTCAGCCTCAAATTGCACCTAGGTCCGGCTCTACCCCGACCTTTGACTATCATTGACACTATATAATTCTTGGCACTAATCCTACTTAAAAAAAAAATCGGCTCTCTGCTTCCCCTTATTGGACTTTTGTCATTTAGTGTAATTTTGTTCATTAAACTTCACTCTACTTTCTAATTTAGTTTCGTTTTTTGCATTGTGACTTTATTACTGTTTTGGTGCTGCATAAATACTTTACACGTTGCCTCTAGGTTGCCATAGCTACCAGGCAGTTGAGCTGAGGTTAATTTAGTGACTTTGAAGGTTCACCCTGACAAGGGTTGTGATGATTGCCTGAGGTGGGAAGTCTCCCACCCCAAATAATAATACAATTTATTACAATGGTACAGTTTGCCACCCTAAGGAGTCTTGGATCCAGGGGCAACTCTGTAATCTGTAGAGACTCCCACCTCACCTGCACGTGGATCCTCTCCATTGAACTAACTACCAGGGAGGGCTCTCCTCTTTGTTTTGGCGGGTGGCTTAATTGTGCCTTTGGCTGCTTCTTAACCTAACCATGATAGCTCCTAAATCCAGCACAGTTCCTTTGCAAGTCCACTTAGGTGCGCACAGGGAAATGTTAGGCCGGGTGGAACTGTGAGGATAGGACAGAGTGACAGAAAAAGCAGTGTGCATGTGAACAGACCCACATCACATTGGTTATAAGGTAAAAGCCTTCAAAAGAATTGAGCATGAATGGGGTTAGAAAGACACTGAATCCTAAGAGGGCTCAATGACACCCTCAGTTTTGGTAGACCTCGCAATCAAAGTCAATAGGCAGAACACTATTTTATTGCAAGTTCATTGTGAAACATTACCTGCTACTTCCCTACACATTTATAACTAGTTGTTGCACTGCCATATTTCTCTGTGCAGTATTACGCTGCGTGTCTAGAACAATATACATTTGTTTTTTTAACTAAGACAAAGTACTGTCCTAACATTGTTTTAACAATTGTTATTCCATGAATCAATACGTTTTGAATCAATAAGTTTTGAATCTCACGCCCTCATCAACTCCCTTACTAAGAGTTGGACTAGTCTGTCTCACTATCCTGGTGGTCAAGTTCCAAAGGGTAGTACTTAGTGTTCTGTTTTTAGCACAACACTGTGGAGGCCAAAAGACAGCATTTTTAAACAGACCCAATTGTAACATTTGGGCAGGGGTATTTATTCAGGGTGTGAATCTCAATTTTCCCAATTAAAAAAGCAGTGGGCTGCAGGGTGGAGGGGTGAGATGACCATGATTAGGGATGGACTGTGTCCACGAGGTATGGGGTGAGTACTCATTTGCCTCTGATTAGAGAAGGACGGTGTGTGAAAAACAATGGGTTGTAATGCTACCCTGAGCAATTGCCACAGGTTTACAAGCATTCATCACCTTTTGGGTGCTTGATTTCTAGTAGGATGCCTAGAAATTGGAGACTGCTGCAGCTTGCTAAGCCTGCTACTGACAATGTGTGTGAATTCCAAAAAGTAGTATATTTGCACCATTGAAGGAGTACTTCTCCCTGGGAAATCATGACTACGTAGAATACAAAGCCCTGGAGTTCCTTATACAAAGATCACTTAGGTTAAATGTATTATCACTACATGCACTCTTCTTCGTCTCTACCATTAAGGCTTCTTGTAGCAGAGTTCTCAGATCGGTGCATGTGGGCAGGGCTTCATGTTTCTAGTCCTCGCCTTTTACAAATCATTTTATCAAGTGACTGATGACCTCATGTACTAAGCCCAAGTAGGAAATAGAGGGTGTGCGGGCAACTTAGTAGAAGGAGCTGAGCCAGAGCTGAGCCATGGGTCTACCATTGCTCTAAGGTTCTGTGCACGAGTCACGCCATGAAAACGTTTGGCATGCATATCATGCAACAAACATAATATAACAATTTGATACAATCTCTTCAAAATTCAAAAAGTGTATTTCTTTAACATGTGGAAGCGTTTCACCTTAGTAAATTAGGTTATATCACTGCATAGACAATCATTTATTAAAAGTGATAGTTTTTAGAAACATTCATGGCTCGCCACCTAACAACAATGCCATGAGAAAACTAAGAGGAAAGTCAGTAGTCATGTAAACTCTAAACATGGCCTAGATTCTTAGAGTAACCTAGATGGAGCAACATTATAGTATATTAAATCAAACCTAACAGGTGTTTGCACAACACACATCCTGAACTCAGGTACTCAGTTATTTAAAAGTGCACTCATATGTGATAATAAAGAAAAAGAAGGCTCTGTAAAATAAAATATTTGCTTAGATCACACAATTTCGACAAGAAGGGAAGTCGGTATTGATTTGAGGTTGTTTGGTTTCACATTTTGAAATTCAGCCTTCAGACAGGTGTCTCTATCTCTTGTTTTACAACAAATTTCACTGTTTTGTCTTTCATTGTTTCCTCATGATGTGAACAACTGACGCAGAGATATAAGACCAGACTCAGGGCCCTCAGACCCAACTACTAAGCCAGGAATACATATACTCGGGCAGTGTAACACCCCAAACTCTCCCCTGAAGCTACGCCCCTGCATTTGGGGGCCCAGTAACTTCTGTTTGCCCTTTTGCCCGAGAGTCATTTCCCAAACTTGACTCTCTCCTATATGTTACCACATCTTCTACCTTCCATGGCCAAAATACCTCCTGTTTTCTTTGTCTTCTGTGGAGACAGTGCTTCGCAGTTCTTTAATTTGTGGACTGTTTCAGCTTGCTTACTTGTTAATTGTTTACATTGTTTATTTCTCTTCTGAACATTTGTTGATCTTTCTTTGTAGACAGATTATGGCACCCAGCTTCTACTTGTACCACCTTCCCTCCTATGTCATGAATGACTCTATATTTTTCCATCCTCCGTCAGCTGCCAGCGAGTTTCCGCCTGTTGCATTTGGGATGTGGGTATGTTGGGGGCTCTTACTTCACTTTGGAGGTGGTGGCATATTAGCCGTGCAGCACTAATTTGCTGTTTATTAATATATCTTCATGGTGTTGCAGTACCCTGGCTTCTGTGTAGTTTCCATGTAGGTCATGAGGTTTGACTGCTTGGTAATCCTCACATGTTAGCACCACGATGAGAAAAGCATACAAGGACGTAACATCCACATTGTTCACCGGGGATTTTAATTGTTCATAGTTCATCTTTACTCATCACAGTCCTCCTATCCAGCCCTCACCAGGCTTTTCCTCGTGGTGCCCTTTCCTTCATACTAGCAAGAAGTAAGTATGTGTTTTAGTAAGATGGCAAGTGAACTGCATCCCTTCAGTGCGAGGACTCACCAGGCAGGTTAGGACAGTGAATAGGAAGGCCGCACACTGAGTAAAGAATATTACAAGTAAGTGATCAGGAATGTACCTTTGTGCAGCAGCATAATTTCAGACTCCAACATATATTTTATTTATTTATTTGTAGAGTTTTATATAGCGCTAACTAGACCCGGAGGTATCAGAGCACTTTAAATAGATGTGGACATAATAATTACATTAGTTACATATGAGTAGATCCAAATAAATAGGAAAGGGTGGCATACACAGCAACAAAAAACAGTTAGCCAGTGATGGATAATATATAAAAGAAAAATAGTAATGAAGCGGTTACAGGAGAACAAAAAACAAAAAAACACAAATGCAGGAAACGGTGAGCAAAAAGGGTGGTGGGGGATGGGGAATTGAGCCTGTAGCTGGAAATTAATTCAAGTCCCGCATACCTGCTACTAAAAAATTTTAATATCAGGAGTCCCTTACAAGACATGTAGGCAGATCCTTAATCCGGTCGGGGTCACGGCATCGCAGCACCAGGGGCCAGCCTCACTCTCCGAGCTGGAGTAGAGGGGGACAAAATGGCTGTCACGCACCAAACCAACCCCACGGATAAGATGGCGGCGAGGTTCACCGATGGGGGAGTTCGCTTTGAGGCACAAATCAGGCTGCCGGACCGAGACAAAGACAGGCTGCATGCGGCGTTCCCGCACACGATCACCACCGCCGAGATGAAGGACTCCGGTCCCAGTCCCCTAGATCTCCACCATCGAATGGAGGCTTGCAGATCCTATGGACCCCAGCCACTAATCAGGGGAGGAAGCCAAACTCTTGATGCTGGTCACATGGAGGGGCAGTCACGGGGAGAGAGGATGGTACACGGGAACTCGTCGCTCTCTCTCGCCAAGCCAGGGAATCACTCGGGGATACAAGGGCAGCAGCAGCTCGGAGTTCTCTCGCTGCCTAGATTGTGGGAAGCGTCTAGGGCGCCAAGGCAGCTGCCACAGGAAGCGTAGAGAGAGGCAGTCGCAGCGGGAAGCAGAGCAACCGTGGCCCAGCATCATGTATATGCATTTATATGAAACCCATATACTCAAGCAAGTGTTTAACTACATTATCCTGTGAGAAACCCTCAAATAAAATAGTAGAATGTAGTCATTTAATCATGAAGAGTTCACTTATAGTTGTATGAGGTTGATCCATAAACGAATGTAACCATATCTACTGCATATTTACGTCCCACTTATGATCGCTTAAGTTGACAATGGATAATAATACTGTAATGCGCATCCATTTTGATTTTGATTTAACTTAGCTTGTCATTAGGGGCTAGATAAACGTTTTTGCTCTAAACTCTGCTAGTATCTGTTTTCTCTCCTCTGCAGGTGTGTCATCATGTTCCACGTTAGCTAGAGAAAATACTTTTTGTTGTGTATTAGATTGATAGTGAGGCCAGAGAAAATGGAGTTGTCAGAGGGCGAGGAGGATGACCGTGAAAGTGGCCTCTGTACCCGGCATACCAGGAAGGTACAACACTTAAGGACAAGCAGATGTGTATCTAATTGTGTGAAGACGAGAATTTAGGGGGTATGCTGACTCCCAACAAATGCAGCTATGAGATTGGTTCCGGATGGTAGTGGGAATGAGTTGTGGATGTTCTAGAACTTTCAGTTGTGCTTTTAATTGGTGTTTCATTGTTAATAACGGTAGACTTTATCCTGACTTTGAGAGAGAGCAAATGTCTCTCCCTGCTTGTTTTTTTTAGTGGAAAGCTTCATGCGGAATACTCTTTCTCTTCCTTCAAACTTCTACTGATGATCGAAATCATGCTAACACCTTCAATGCTTCCTCTTTAGAAATTCCCCTGTTCACTTGAAAGCTTAGAATAGGTAGGGAAGGTTTCTTCATGGAACACCTGATCTGGTTAATCTGCTTCCTCTATAAAGAGGTTGTTACTATATTGTTCTTTATTATACTGAGATTTAGAATACTGGAACATCTTAATGTTTTGGTGTGTTGATATAGTTCCTAAATCTTTGCGAAATTTGCTTACTTATGTTTGGAAATTTACTTAAAATTAACCTTCATGGTTGACATTACAGTTTCTCTGTCATTATTGGGAAGCTGCATTGGTTTCACGGAAACTGAAATGTATTTCAAATGTTAGCTCCCCAACAACACTTCAAGTCGACAATAAAAAGGCCATATGACCAGTGGGGTATTATTGATGGTTTTACTAATACACTGAGGTGTAGGTACCCCTGCTCCATCATTTGCAATGAGCCCCATTATTATTCACTGTGTCCTCTCTACTTGGCAAGATCATCATTACTGTGCAGAGTCTTTGTACGGATAATTATACAGCACTGCTGACAGCACAGTACACTGTCTTTTCCTGACTCAGAACACTACATTCTTACATCTTCTCTCACTAACTCCCTACTTGTAGAGTAACTCGTTGCAAGACTTTCAGGGAGTCTTTCTGTGGCCACCTTCTCAGTATACCTACACATTAAAGTTAGAGATGCCAAACAATGTTGTGCCACAAAAGAACATAATGTTAAGCAAGACAGATTGGGACAGCAATGAGAAATGGAAAAATATTTTTACATGGTATGAAATTGGTCAACCATTAGGAGAAACAGACCACAATGCTATTTTCTTTTTCTCACCAAAACAGAATTTATTTTAGACTACAACTGAAAATATACCCAAAGTGTTTTGAATCCTGCAGTATCACTACTCCCACCCTGGACATGACACACCACATTTTCACTTATTTAGGACAGCCCATGACTGTGGCAAGGGAAACCTACTTGTTACTGTGAAGCAAAAGATGGCCAACTTTGCGGTCAGGCTTGTTGGCTCCGGTCAGAACTCGCAGGTGCAGGGAACATACTTTCCAGAGTAACAAAACTCCCAGCTTCCTATCAAATCACATTTATGCATGCATCTGTAAACCTTCAAAGAGTAGTAAGCAATCCACCAATTTCAGCTACATTTCAATAGCTTTTCCCTTCTGGGTAATTACAACCAAGTCTTAAGTGGTGATTGTGCAGATAGTACCAGCTGATGGCTATGGAGCAGTTTCCATAATTTGGGCTTCCAGCTCTGACCTCTATTGTTCGGCTAGCCTTTTCATTTGACTTTGTAACTGTATATGTTACTTTTCAATGAATTCCTATCTTCATCCCTCCATAACTTTTCTGGTCCCACCACAACTTTAGCAGTGTGCTGTCTGATGGCTGGTCCTCAAATGATACCAACTAAATAACCAGGATGGAAATGCTAGTTGTCTTTATCCAAGAAATACAATTTTGTATATCTCCTTAATGGAATCACCATCATCATCATCACATGCTCCTGGGACTTGGTTTGAAAATGGACACAGAATAGTACAGAGAAACATACGTGAAGGTCTAAGAGAGAGCGTCGTTCTATAATGTCATCCAATTGTCGCCTGAAGAAGTGAGCTGTAGGGGTACGCAATCAAAACAGTGAAAAAAGACGAAGACACAAACCCTACCTAAAGAGGATTTTAATATTCTATTGCTCATTTAGATTGCTTCGAAAATTGAAAAAAATTGTATTATCCCAAGGACTCCATGTTTTGTAGCCATGCAACTTTGAAGTTTCGAGGTCAAACCAGAGACTTGGCGCAGTTTTTTGCATCCCCGGATGGTAAGCGGCAAAATACTAGTGGTAATTGTGTGGCAGAAAATTAGAGAAAACGTGTGTTAATGATGTGATCGCACACTATTCCTCATTTTCTTCACAGGATACCTAAATCCAGGTATAATATCTCATGGTAACATATATATCTGGCCATTACTGCACAATTTAACAATAAAAAGTAAATGAACACCTCTGTTTTTTTTTATAAACACAACATTTTGGAGAGACAAAGGAATATAATGTGCCTAACATGTTGAACTGTGTTGAGGACTGTTGCGACAGGAATGTCCCCTGTATCGTATTCAGGCATGTAGCCCTGCCCTGAGTGACCCAACCCCAGATCATGATGGTATTTTGATTTATATGGGCCCAGTTATCATACTAATCAAACTTATGTGCAATGGTCTAGGCTTGTCCATGGTAATGCCAAGGTACAGAAATGATTCTGTAACCAGGAGGGTCACACCTAGCATGCCCTATTTTTAATGACGTGGGAATACTGTCATGCCCTGGATTGTTGGTGGTAGTGTACCAATTGTTGTAATTTAATGGTCCTTACCAGACCTGTTTCTGTTTTCTAACTCCAAAGCTGGGTGGCCTACTTGCCCTATTTGAATTAAAGTTCTGCTTCAGTGTAGACCCCAGAGCCCTGCGCTGACATTCAGAATGAATGTTGCATGCGTGTGTAAAGTGTGCATGTATGGCACATACATGACACTGAAAATGATGTGAAAGGTGGATATGTTTGTTGGGGCCGGTGGAATCCATTTTTGATGACCTCTGACGTAGCATAGCACAAGATGGAGGATGGATTCAGCTTCCCCTAAAAAGGGGAAAGGTATTGCTTGCATTCCTGAGGTCAGAGGTTGGAGAACCAGTCATTGAAGTGAGAGAGGATGGAGACAGAGCTAACCTTAGAAATTATTCGCAGTGCTTTTGGCCAGAGATTGTGGATTAGATTTTACGAGCACTGACATTTGGTGCATGTTGGGGGACATGGGCACATCAGCAGATTCTAATGTAAATGTTGGGAAAGTTCCTAGACAATGCCTGTCTTTTTGCATGTCTCTGATTGTAACTTCAGAAAGGTGAATACAGCCAGGTGCAGTTCTTGATACTTCATTGTGTCCACGTTTGGGATACTTATGCTTGGGGCCGGAATCATCATTACCTGCTGTGACAGCCATTGCATTTCACAAAGGCTGTGTGTGCACTGCAATCAAAAATTTATTTTGAAAGAGAAACACTCCATAACAGTTCAAGGACCTTAGATTGTGAAACCACATCCCCTGTCTGAAAAATGAAGATAAAAGTGGGTACCAAAATCCTGATTTCGTTCCAGTTCCAAGTTCTTCTTGACCAAGGAAGGGAGTGCCCCAGAGTACTCAAAAAGCTGCTTTGAAACCAGGGCAAGTGTCTGCATGACAGCCAGTCTCCCAGAGGTGAGGGGACATCACCTGAAGTTTCCAACCGGCTGGCGAAGCTGTGAGTCTGTTTAGCGCTTAAAAGCCCACATGCCTGCTCAGAGAGGGGAGGAGAATGCCTGGTCATGCAGGAGGAGAGATGGAAAAAAGACTATCCAAGAAGAGAATCCAGAGGGAGCTTCACCTGGATCAACCTCTGCAGTGAGAGGTTGTCTGTCTCCCTGAGTGCGGTTCTAATGGTAAACTGTGTGAAGAAATATAACTGCACTATCCCCTGCCAACAGATGCTTCCACAGTCAGAGGACTGGTGTTACCGCTGCCAGCATGCAGAGCAACCATGTGGGACCAGTCGCTGCCGAAGTGGGAAGTCTGCACAAGCCTGGAGGTCGAAAAAGTCCACAACACCAATCCCAAAGGCCACACCTACCAAGGATGCTCAGCCCTTAGGCTGCAGCTCCTAAAGGCAAACAAGTCCTCATCAGTCCCACATGCCAAGTTGCTACTGATACCTTATGTGCAAGAGAGACAGCAACGGGAATACAGCCACAGACAAAAAGAGGTCACCGAAGATGCCAACCAGTGCATGCTGACATGCACACTAGCCATCACCACCCATATTGAAAACTTTGCTGAGTAGATAGAAGTGAGGTACATCATCCAGTAACTGAGAGACTACGAATGCAAACAAATCCAAACCACATCTAGATTTATCCTTATCAGTAGAACTGTTTTGGGCTAAAGAACTATACGAATTGATCCACCAGTTGTTTAACTGCAACCTCTTACTGAGACTCGCACCTGTGACAAATTTTGCCTAAACTTGATCTATGGTCTTAGACCATCCTAGACTCGGTGGGAAGAAGGGGGGAAACAACATAGAGTAGAGAGGAAGGCACTGGGGTGGGTGTAGCTTTTCAGTAGCAGCCCAGGGACGAGATTGTTAAACCTTATGTCTGATACCTACTAGGAAGCCACTTGGCAAAATATATATAACAAATCTGCAAGGGTGTGGAGGGGAGAAAGGAAGGACAAAGAGGGGAAATCAATCAATTGACTCTAGATGGTTAATGGGCAATATAACTCATAACAACTGAAGAAATAGAAGGATTCAGATTTCATGTTTCTTTATTTTTCATTCTACCTTTCCACGTAAACCAGTCACGAGACCTTAGTTTCTCGCCACCAACATTTCCTCAGTGCACACTTACAATGGTTTAATACTGGAAGCAAGGGAACACCTGTTGACGCATGCTGGAACCAACAAATGCGTTCTGCAAATAACGATTTGCAACTCCTGGTCCCCAAGAAAATTTTAAATGCTATTTTATTGGTAGTTTTCTAATTCTTCATCTAAGAAAATGTCTCTATCTCTATTTGTGTTTATTATAGTGTAGACACACGTTGTGTTATCTATGATGTATTGATTATGCAATTCTCTCATATGCCTTTGTAAGTAAATTTCCCACTACAGTTTTTAAAAGTATGAAAGTATTTTGTATTCCTCAATAAATCCTTCTGAGATTGGGTAATCCAATCACCTCTTCCTGTTTGGTGTTCTTAGTAGTTTAATAATCACCAATCCAGGCATTTCAGACTATGCCACATGGCGGAGTGGGCTTCACGTTCACTAAACGTGCTCATGTTCTTCGATTTGCTACCAATCACAATGCAGCTAATTTCCCTGGTCACTTCCTGTGTATCAAGGTAATAAAAGCAAAAATGCCATTTGCTGACCTCTCATATTCTTGAGTTCCCACGCATTTAAAAGAACATCTAAAATTGAGTGTTGGTACTACACTGTTCCAAAGTGTGGTGGGTTCTTGGAGTCCTTAAGAGATGGGGGACAGCAGGTTCCCTTTATAGGATGTCTCTTCCAGTACACCGTAGAAAGCATGGGCTATCCCTAAAGACATCTTAAAGTGATTTATGAGATGTTATGTATGTTATTTCAAGAATGTGCCATTGCAGTAACAAACAGATCCATTACTGAGAGCCAGCTGTCCAATTAAAGAGGGCCTCTTCTCTCAAGCGGGAGGGGCGAGATGGACCGGGTTATGAGCTCAAGACAAATTAGGCGTCCTCAGCAAGAGAGGATTTAAAAGAGCAAAGTCTCTCACAAATAGATCTATGACTGTTTCACACCACAGTGGAGACATCACCAAGTGAGGTAATGTTGTTCATATGATCACTAATGGGCTCAACAGATGAATTTCTGTTTAGAAGTAGATTTCAAGGGAGAAAAGTGTTTCATTTTACTTCTAATGCCTTTTTTTTTTTACAAGAAATGTATCCCTGGGGTAGGCCTTGGGAAGATGCTCCTATCACAGGAACGTTTTATAACAGGGGCTGCTACCACAGGAACAGTGCATGACCGTGGGAAGTTGTTCCTCTCAGGCGAAGGCTCCTAGAACAGCAATCACTATTATTGAGAGGGAGCGTATAGGGGTGATAGGAACATGTTCCTTTCAGGACAATGTTCACAAATTACTACCAAAGGGCCCTAGGGAAGCACTGGGATTTGAACTTTCAATAAAATACAACCAGATCAAAGGGAGACGTTGACACAATGTCCTTGTAGTCTACAGTGTGCTAAACAAGCTCCACCCTACAACCTCCACAGGACTAGCTAGTACCTTGTACATAAAACCAGCTCTACACCAGCTGGAATCCTGTCAGTTTATCCCACTCTTTTCACAGTATGTCTCAAGGATAACATTTCCTTGAGACACATTTCAAACAAAATCACAGAAATACATCTCAATTAACGCAGTAATAATAAAGTGATGGGTAGGTTATAATTAAGGTAAGGCACAAATTAGAGTGAGGTTTACAATTAGGCAAAATGTTAGTGTCAAAATTATGGTTAGAGTAAGAAAAGGCATAAGTGCTAGAGTTGATGTTAGCATCTAGGTTAGTGTTGGGGAGAAAGCTCCGGTTAGGACAAAGGAAAGGAACAAATTTAGGATTGGGACATCTTTCAATACTTTGAGAAAAATTATATTTAGTGGAAGGAAAACATTTCCCAGCTCTGTCTCAAGCCTTTTCCGCCTCGACTGGTGAAATACCCTCGGCTCACAAAAATAAAATCAATATCTAAAGACTAGTGCCGAACAGTGCTGCTTGTTTGCTGTTTGGCACGAAATGATATTACTAAACCTGCATTGAAGATCCTCCACTGGCTACTTCTAAAGGAAAACACTCACCTCATATCCATCCACCTCATCATTGACGTCTTCTATTACTGATCTCTGAAATACTTAAGTTGTTTCTCCCTTTTCTTCCCTCCAGATGATTAAGGTTTGACTCCCTGCCAATATGGCCGACACACTACATGGATTCAGAGAAAAGATATTTAATGTGCATGGCGCGTCCCTGAAAAACTCACTAGCTCTCTCTATCTATAAAAGGGATCTGACCTTTTCAAATTTAGGAAATATTTAAAATCTCATCTCTTCAAGCAGACTTCTAGCTTGCCCTTACCCTCTTCCCTTTTTTCTTCTTCTTTCTTCAGACCTGTAAGTAAGGCATCTAAAAGCAGCTTCCACCCATTCTCCTTCCTGTAGACTACTTCATCAAGACTTCACCGCCTTTCTTCAGCATACATGGTTGATGGATTCATTCAGTTGATAACATCACACCAACATATATTATTTTCCAGAATTAATCCACTTGACCTCTTCTTCCCTGTTTCTGATCCAAGGCGCTCCAAAACTATTGTTGTTTGCAGGGTGTTACAAAAGATCAAAATAAATAGGAGTTAAACCAAAATAGCTCTATACTGCGATTGCCAACTGAATTAGACAGGCTGTCAAGGAGCACCTTTTAATCAATCGTAGCCCAGAGGTCTAACAAAATCAAGGTGCCGAGTGTGCCTTGGTCCTCAGAATGCTTCTTTATGATAGGGGTGACGTAGGCTTATTTGAGGGCTTGATCCAGGAGAAAGGTAGGTAATGAGTAGTCTGATGCTAATATAATAATTTCCTGTGCAGTGAGACCCTCACTAACCCCTTTTGCTCTTTAAACATCTCATGAATATTAGGATTTTTTGAAGGACATCAACATCTTTCTAATATCATCATCAACGGTTGGTGAGAACTCAGGAAGAAGGATAGAACAGACAGGTGGTTGCATGAGGAGCATCAGGCTACATGACTGTGAAAGAAATGCTCTCTCTTACAGCAGCAATTTTGTATGGTGAAGAAAGCTAGCTGGTTGCCACACAACGTTTTTGAGCGTACCAGGATGATTGTTGTGAGCTTAGGGATTTCCATGTCCTTATAAATATGAAAAAAATATTTGATTGAATTAATGCAGGTTTAGAAGTATTGCTTATTTAGTTCTGGTGCAACCTTATTTGTAGTTTTTAAAGTGCAGTGATACAATGAGATTGCTTTGAATAATTCCGATGTCTTTCCAGTGCTCTGCCCTAATGTTTCCAAGTGGGAAGGTTATCTGTGAATCATGAATTAGACTTTGTAGGGTTAGGCTTTTGGATCAACAAGAGGCAAGAGTATTTACCACCCAAGTTACTTTATTTCCAAATATACTAGTATTTTGTCAGGCGTCCAGAGCCCTTATTACACATAGGGCGCCCTTCTCCTGTTTGCGTCATGGGGCACCTTAAAATAGGTAAGCCATGCGCAAACAGGGCAAGTGTGCCCTATTATAGAGAATGAACTGCCCTCAGGGCAGATGCGAACATATTCAAGTGAAATACAGAGCGGCTGCTTCAAAGCCGCTCTGTGTTTCACTGTGCAGGCGGCAACCTGCTTGCACTTTATTTAGGGATTAGAGATCTCTTTGCAGAGGGTGCAGTGAGTGACTTCAATCGCCTGGAAGGACATGTCTAGGGGGTCCATGGGACCTTCTTTCCTCCTCCAGGGGGCGGCTATCAGGGGCACACTGACAGTGCGCCACCTTTTTCTGGTGCACTTTCAGTGCACTTCCTGACAACTTCAATGCCTTTGCGCCCGCGTCCATAATATGGCACGGGAGCAGAGGCAAAGAGATTCCCTCATTTGCATGGGGTAACGCCCCTATGCAAATGAGGGAATGCCCTCTTGAGATAGCCCTGGCGCTACACATGCACCAGCACTATCAGTATTACAGAAGGGGCCTCACCAGCATTTGTGGCCCCTTCTGTAATACCATAGTGCCCCGGGGGTGCACACAGCATGCGCACATGCCCTTTGCGCCCCTGGGGCACTTTCTGTAATACGGCTCCAGGAGACTTTTGAGAAAGTTTCAGTCAGGTGAGAGGTTGTTTGGGTTTTCCCAAGGATTGCACAGGCTTTGACAGTGAAGATATTTTTAACAGAGCTTAATTTCTAAGGAGAATTTATTTAAAATGTGGTCTGACCAGCTTAGTTGTAGGGAGGCACGAAAGTTGAGTTCAAGAATTATGGACCATTTAAGGACAAGACCATGTCTTCTTGAGTGACTTGGGACCCTGGTCAATTAGGAGAAGCCTAGAGAATGAATTTCTTCAATTATTTTTCTACTGCACAAGCTGGAATGACTATCTGCCTAGATATTCAATAACCGGGAGACTATACTAGTCTAGGGCAGTGTGGAGGTAATGGGACAGTTGGCTCGCAGTGAAGTGCACAGGGGCATAGCAATGGTGCCAAAAGCCCTAGTGAAAGTATGGAAATCAAGTCCACTCACCAATGACTGACCCCCATATTAGGCAGATAGCCTCTCTAGTGCCTTGTATCACCCATTTTCTTTGCCTTTGTTTTCCCATCTTTGATGTCTCATTTTCAATCTTTTTATTTTCTCTCCCCATCTTCTGACTCCTTCCTCTGACTTTCTCTGACTGTTTGAGGGCAGGACCACGGGTCTTGAACAAAATCTGCTGGGACATATCTGCAATGCGTACACCTGGAGTTCCTAGTCAGAAAATTAGCGTGCAAGAGTTTCGGTGAAAGGTATGTAAGGTATACAAAGTTATATTGGAGCAATTTAAGTCTAAAGTTCACGGATACCTCCAGTACCCCCCTGTGAATCCGAACTCATTCAGCAGGTGTGAGGTGGATCTCACACAACTGGCGCGATGTGTCCACAACCTTAAGGAGAGGTCGCAGTCTATCCATGCGGAGAGCACGGTGCAGATGTGTAATAAGTCTCCGTCCTCACGCCATCGACAACAGTGTGACGAGCATATGTGTGGGCTCCAGGACTTCAGGGAATCCGGACCACATCTCTAGTGCGGTTGCTACTATTTTGGCATATTGAAGAAATTGCTCTCTTCTCAGTAGGAATGTCTCAATTGCATCTTGCAACGTGATGACACGGCCGAAAGGGTATAAGTCATCTAAAGTAGTGCAGCCCCCTGCCCGCCAATGGTCGATAACCACTGATTGCGCGATCTATGTGAATGGCTTCTGAGAAGGATGTTTATTCATTTAGCATCAGAGTCAGATTAGAAAACCCAAACTGGGGGTCAGATAGCAATCCAGTATGAGCCAGTGTTACACAAATTACATTCATACGAGTACCAACGGTGCTATACTTGCAATGAGTTTCTCCAGTGCCTAGCAGCACACAAAATATTTTATAAGGATCGACTTACCCCTAGACTTTGACTTCCAGTCACTGGAGTAGCCAGTCTCCCTGGCCCTTACATACCCAACTGCATATTTGGCTTGCATTTTTCAAGGGCCGTCCCACTGAGACAGCAATGCCTATCTCCACACTGCCCCTATTAAAGCAGTCGGCACCATGGCCAGGGTACAGTAGGCTAGTGCAACTGATTGATGAAGTTGCACCAGGGCCCATATTATACATTGTGCCCCGAGCACAATGGTATTACAGAAGGGGCCGTAGACAGTTGTGCATCATCTTCGATAATACTGATAGCGCTGGTACACATACATGTAAGGCCAGCGCTCTCATGAGAGGGCATTCTCTCATTTGCATGGGGGCGTGGCCCCATACAAAGCAGGGAAACACTTTGCCTCTGCATCTACGCAGCATTACTGATATGGGCCTTTAGGAGGCACAATGAAAGTGAGAAACAAAAGGGTGACACACGTTCAGTGCGCCTCCTACAGGTAGTCCATGGGGGGGGTAAAGGGAAGTCCCATGGGGGCAGCACATTCTGCATAACCGGATGCACATTCCCTGTTTGTGCCTGGCGCACCTTTTGGAAGATGCGCCGCGGAGAAAACAGGGAAAGTGCGTTGTATATATAACATGGCCCCAGGTATTTATATTGCTGGTAATTCTCTCCACCGACTCACAGAGTTGTCATTTTTTTAAACGTAATTATAGGAGAAAGAATTGCCAGTCTGATTTTTACCTAAGTGGAAGGAAAAAAATGTGTTGTCTCCAATTCACCCATGTGTTCTGCCTCTAAATTCTGTCTCATAAAATACCAGCTGTTCCCTACAGCCACCATTATAGTTAAAAACAAAAAGACAACCTCGCTGTACTGCAAGGCCATGTGACAGATATCCCAGCCTTGCAAATGTTTCTAGGGTGCTGTTAAATTTGATAGGAGTAAGGTTGCCACTTTTGATGCAAGCAAAATCCAGATGTTAAGTCCTGCCCACCTGAAATTGATGCGCCCCTTTGCAACACCATTTTAATAAGAATTAAGTTAGGTGTATATAAATACACACACCTACTTTTACTTGTGTATCTACATAGCGCTTATTACCACAGTATTTCAGTTTAGTAGCAATGCTAATATGAGTTACTAGTGATGAGCTCAGCAATGCCTATTTCGTTCACTTTAGAAGAATAAAAGGCTGAGTTCACAGCAACAAGACTCAAAACTAATGTAATAGGAAAACTGATCACTGAGGAATCTTTTCCGCCATTGCTGCTGGTCAAGTGTACCCAGGGCTTTAAGTGGAATGAAAAAACTGGGGGGTCTCTCAAAGGGACGTGGCCAATGTAATTAAGGGCGTGGCTTAAAAACATGTAAGCTAAAAATCTGTGCTTAGCATAGTGTGCTGCCCGACGTGTATTTTGCTGTTTCTGTCAGTGCATCCAGATATATGATACAACAAGTAACATCATACCTACAACAAGTCAGGCTTATTGGCTTTGTCAATGGTTGTTAGTTGCATAAGATAAATAGGCAGCAACTATGGCTTGCATATAATATTGAAAAAGCTTCCACTTAAAGCCTTGGTGACACTATGACAATGTTGCTGCTCCTGAGTCTCAAAAAGAGAAGGGATATCTAGAGAGAAAATGACTCTCTTTAAAGGATTCCCTTCCCCACAACGCTCGCCTGGCATGAGGTCATGTCCTAACTTCTCCACTAGTGAAAAGTGAGCAGTGTGAGCACGCGCACATCGATGTGCCTGCTGTCCCTGCAGTCCGGAAAAAATACGGACCGACTGTGCCAGGGCACAAAACAGAGACCGATAGAGACCCGTTTCAAGACCCCCTTAAAAAACTGCTGGTGCTCAGCACCGGTGAGACCCGGCCCACTTAAAGTCCTGAGTGTACCCACTGGTAAGATGGCTTAGGAAGTGCAGAGCATTGATTTGTATACGGTGCACTACCCTAGCCTGCGCTCGACACATCTATTTAAAGGCGCGCCGCTGTGCAGAACAGTACAACAAAACAATTGCCAGTGCTGATAAATAGTTGCTCATTCGTCACCCAATCACTCGTGACACTCAAAGTGATTGAAAAAACGTAATTTTTATTTTGAGTTCTCAATTTTTTAATACTATTACTTTTTGTTTTTTGAGCAGCAAATCAATTAAATGCTCCCAAAATTCATGAAACAAACAACATATAAATGACCACAGAACAACAATAACACTTATAAATTCCGTTCGTTCTGTCAACCATATGACACCTATTTACATTGCATTTCACAATAAACAAAGAGTACAAAAACAAATAAAAATAGCTCAAGTTCCAGAAAAAGGAAGAGTTGTAGAAGTGAAGCTGAAGCTGAAAGATTAAGAAGAAAAAGAAGAGAAGGAGCCCAGATGGGGAAAAATAGTAAAAAGATTAATCCACTGTAAAAAAGTTCTTCGTTCTTTGTAACTTAGTTATCCCACAGTGGGCTCTTGCAAAACAATGGATGACTTAGGTCACCACCCACTACTCTGTATTTTCAAGCACAGGGTTGACCTAGTCACACTTTTCAATACTCATTTGTTTTTGCAAGATAAAGGTCTACGCGTTTCGAGCCCCATTCACATTTTACGTGGGGATCTCATCAGGACCAGGAACGAGCTTTCTAAAGGCTGTTTTCTTTTCAAGAATGTGTGTCCTTTTATCTTTTGGAACACCGGCAGCCGCCGTCTCAACTCAAAACCTGCCTTGGGCTCACTAGGTTCGCAATCTTTTCCGTCCCGTTTTCAAATCCGCGGTGGTCTGTGGTACATAGATCACGAGCGCATTAGACTTTTATTGTGTCCAACTTCTACTTGTCTGAAGAACTGGTTGCCTCAGTATCTCGCCTTCCGAAAACGCTGCTCTTCCGTGCTGCCTTAATCCGACCGGAGCGACATATCTCCCGCATCTGCAGAACAGGGCAGTGCACCCTTCTCGTAATGCGACCCCTGGAGCAGGCATTATCTGTGTGCCTCCAGCACCTCTAGGGATAAGGCTTGCAATATAGCTCAGAATGTTAGTGCACTTACAGATATCTGTGTGTAATCTGCTGCTTACAATTCTAAATAATCATAGAACGTTTAAGCCGGTAAGTGTGCCTGCTACAAAGCATTACATGTAACCTGCCAGTCTCATTCATGAATCCTAATAAGATGCCTTTTCAGAGGCCTCAGCTGCCTGAAAGCTCAGAGGAGGACAATAGAGATGGAAAAGTGCAACCAGGAAAGAGGAAAGGAGAGAGAAAGACTAGTATGAGGAAATGAGAGTACAACCTCACACTCCTCACAGACTGCCCAGACAGCATGTCTTAAATTAGTTTTGAATTGCTACAATTTATAAATGTGGGGAACTTTTCTTTTTAAACTGTCCAATACACAAATGAGTGCGACTTTTATTTTGGTGCCCTAACTATTTTCTCCGCTGTGTGGCTATTGTGTTGACAATTTGTTGATACTGTGTTGACACTATTGTTCTGGCACTAAGGTGATTCTGTGCTGACACCTCGCTGATATTGTTACAATTTTATAAAAACAAACCCAACAAATAAAATAACAGAAAACCATATCAGAACTTCAATAAACACAACCAAAAGTTAATAGCCATCGTAGTAAAGGAAGGACAACAAAAAACACACGCGGCCTGAAAGCGGAAGTGCCATTTGTGATTAATTGGCCAATCATTACAATGTTTTAGGGCAAAGGCAAGCTTTCTTCCTCAATGTAGTTGGAGCTCTGTGAGTAATGAGCTCATTTTACAACGTGTAATTAATCTTGGAAGTGATGAGCACTAAACCTTTACTACTCTACATATTTACGTGTTTAATTTTCCAACCCGACTGACTGACGGCTCTGCGGTTGGAAATGCTGGCCACGTGACCCGGAAACAGCAGCAGTGCACGCTGAGGCAACATCCGACACAACTGCGGCGAACAGTTGACTCCACGTCAACAGGACAATTAGCTGCATGTCCTGGGCTTTCATTTAACAAATCCGTTTACTCCGGAAGCTGTAGTCCAGAAATGTTTTAATAGAACCAAGTGGACTAACTCACTGGATATCAATAGATAGGAAAAAGACGGTTGGGAACTGGGGAACACCCCAGGCACTGTGCATCACAGGAAACAGACTCCCTCGCACACATAACCGCTATTTTGAGTGTATTCTTTTGAATATCAAGTTTACAAAATCTGGGCCGGCTTATTGAAGACGTTGAATTGCCTCAACTTTATGTTTGTGTCTCTTGTTCCTTTCCTTCCTTTCCTGTTGTAGCTTAGGGGTGATAGTTTTTGACGAATAGTATTTCATGAACACGCCCAATTCCTGCAGTGAGATTCAGCCAAGAAACGCAAACAACACTCCCTGACACAGACCACCTCACAAAACCCGCCATTTTGAATCACCTTGCCAAAAGGAAACTGTCAGAAAAGGTTCATTCTGCAGAAAGAATGACTAATACACAAAGAAAACATGCATGGCTTCCATACGACAGCCAAAAACGCATTATCCCAACAACCGAGCCTCACGCATTCATTTTTGTGCCACGATCCCAAGCAATGGAGTGTAGGCTGTAATTATGTACAATGCTGAAGTGAATGAGCTTGTGGAGGGGCTTGTGCACAGCCACCCTTGTGGTCCTGCTATGTTTAATGTAAGCTAATTGACTGTTTAGGTTTGCATTTCAGCTGTCACCGGAATTATGGGTAATTAAATCAAGGCAATGCAAATCTTCCTCTCACTTAAGAAGAGATGATAGTAGACAGGTCCTTTGTTCTGGACGGTGGGTGGTAAGCTTGCCCACGCCACTGGAACAGCAGTTGTGTGATATACCTCATTAACTTCTTCCATAATCTGAATTGCGCATGACAGGATATTGGGGCATGAATGAGTGCAAGGAATAGGATGGTTTGCTATACTTTTTTCTTTCTGTCTGTGCATGATATCACTCTAAAAAAATCGAATATCCTGTCTGTAACACAATGGTAGCACAACAAATTAAAGACAAGCCATAGGAATATGAGTTATGCTTAGATTCCAGGAAAGTAGTAAATCAAGCAGCAGCGCAATCCCTAAATGTTCCAAAATGATTGGCTTCTACCCAGTAAATATCTACTAGAATGAATCAATCTAGATGATAGAGACAACCAACGTGCTTTCTGAACCGTGAGAGCCTAAATAAGTGGCAGATATAACTTCTGTCTAACCTGGCAGTCATGTATTATCTGAAATTGGAGAAGAAGACATTTGGCAAAATTATCGAATTACGGGTGCACACTTTTCAATAATTTGTGAGTTTTCCATCGAGAGGTTCCTAGTTACATCATAGACAATGAGAGAAGCTCAAGTTGTCTATGGAGTTGATAGAAGGCCGAAGTGGAAAAGTCTGAATTATTGAAACCTTGCCCATCTACATTTTGGGTATAATATCTCGTTAGAGCATCTCCCATGTAAACTGATCCCATGGATTAAACTGACACTGGAAGAAATTATGGGGAGCCATATATATTAAAGGCCTTCTTCCTCCTCCCTCACATCCCTCAAGCCGCATCATTTTCTCAAGCGATGTATACCTGGCCCTTCCCTTTCCCCTTTTCTTAATATCCTCCGCAAAAGTATCCCATATGTACTGGAACGCTCCCAAATCTTCACCACCTGTATCCACCTCCCAAAGATTTCAAAGATACTCCATGTCCTGTAACAATGTCCCATCCGCTGCCGGCCTTTCCCATCCCTCACTCCCTATATACCGAGCTCTTAACTCTGGCAGAGATCTACAGTTTCTCAACCGTGGAATTACCTTAGAATTCCGCAAGATTATGCAGAATTATGTGAGAAGGGTCATTCTGCGTTTAGCACGATTTCGTAGTGGAAAGGTGCTCCTCGTGTCCAAAACAGATGCAAGGATGCATTTTGCACTAGGAAATAGCGCTAAATTCAAGAGAACACAAATAGAGAGCTTGAGCAGCCACTCTCTAAATGTGTTCTGTGGTATGATTTTCCTCAACTTACTTTCAGCATTTACTCTATTTTCTTTGTGCAAAATGCACCCTTGAGTCCAAATTGAATAGTTTAGTATTAAGGGGTTTCCTAAATCACAGATAGTGAGTTTCTGCTTTCAAGTGCATTTCTCAACACATCCTTTAACACTTGGCCTTGAAATTTTCGAGCTCTACAACTGTGTTTTAGTCATTTGAAGGTTAATCGCATAATCGAGTGCTAAGCAGTCGAACAGCAGTTCCTTGTGAGAATGTAGTTGGGGACAAGAGATTGCATGCACACTGGGATCTCCTTCCAGTATGCGTTACGTACAGTACAGAGAATTTCCAACTTGATTTTCTCTTCCACCAGTAGTCAGGGTAGTGATTTCAATGCTGGCTTAACATGGCCACATTTTCAGTGATTCAGGTACAGTGTAGGCACCTGATTCTGCCATCGCTGCATTCTTTCCATCATATTTTGGACAGTCCAGTCCATATCACAATAGTCCTGGCATGCCATTACAAAAAGTTTGATCAGTTCTACTCTGTGTTTCGAGTGGAGTAATGGCGTTATTTTTCTGAGTAAGGATATCTGTAAATTGACGCCCTTTGCTACTGATTGATTTGGGGCAAGCATAGCATGCTGATTTCAAACAGCAATCCCAAATGTCTTGCCTCCATGGGCGTCAGTTGAAGAATATACAATTTCCATGTAGAGGATGGACTTCTGGTCAGCTCCATCAAATACAGGGATCTAAGCCTGTGTACCATTTAGGCAAAGGAAGGTTTATTGCATCCACTGGTATAAGTGATTTAGGCAATACGTTATTTTACTCCAGGCCTTCCTGAGACTATTTCAATTGAATGTGAATGTGGGTGTTGTCAGCATGTATTTGGAAATATTGTAATTGCATTTATATAGTGCTTACTACCCCTGATGAGACGTTGAAGCTCTTTTTCCGTGAGTAGCATGCTACTCCAGAACCCAAAAAGGATTAGTGGTGAATTAGTTTAGGAAAATATGAAATTCATTTGAGCGGTGGACATATTAGTCTGTTATGGATTGAAAAGGATAGTGGAGGGATAGAAGAGAGAAGGGTTTGTATTTATATAGCGCTTGCTACCCCTGATGAGGTGTTGAAGCGCTTTTCAGCAGGTGGCACGCTACTCTGGAACCCAAAACAGTATTAGTGGGGAATTAGTATAGGGGAATATGAAATTAATTTGAGCGGTGGAGATGTGAGTTTGTTATTTGTATTGAAAAAAGATAGTGGAGGGATAGAAGAGGGAAGGGTTTGCATTTATATAGCGCTTGCTACCCCTGATGAGGTGTTGAAGTGTTTTTCGCGGGTAGCACGCTACTATTGAGCCAGGACCGGTATATAGTTTTAATAAATCTGTGTACATAGGGGAGACGCTTGAGCCACTGCAATGCAGTTTTCACCACATTAAATCTGTAGTCTGCCTCACACCCTATCTCAATGATGCAGAAACCTTGACCAGTTGGAGTGCTGGCAGCATGAGCATTTGATGCCCTAAGAATGGGGTATGAGTTAAAGGAAGAAAACTATAGATGCAGGCAACAGTGGTTTTTCAAGTATCTGACCCAAATCAATGGGAGAATGTTCAAATGCACTCCAAGTGAAATAGAACAAGATTTCTTTTAAAGAAATCAATAAATATGTCATAGATTGTAAATAGGATATTACCAGCAAATATCTGCCTTTTAAAAGTGATACTTCTGTGAAACAAGTGTCAGCTGTAGCTGTTAATATAGCAATCCATTTTGTTGACTGTTCATTTTTTACATCAAGATGTCAAGTGATTAACGTTCATGGATCTGAACAATAAATATAAAAGGTTGTGTCGTCTACTGATTCAAGAAGAAAACTACCTCAAGTTTTTTGGTCTCTCTTACATTTTATGCTATCTGGCAAGGACAAACATTACCCTTTAGTGAAGTTTGACTATGTCTTTGTATCAGTATACAAAACAATGGTTCTTACGGACTGATTGAATTACGACATATACAAACTTGGGATGAGTGTAAATACATGCTCTTCAAGTTCTGTTTCCTGTAAAGAGATAAGTAAGGAGTCCAAGGAGTGATGCAGTGTTCCACTTTATCACATAGCTATTGCAGTTTCAATCATTTTCAGATAACATAGAACAAGAGGTGCTCTCAAAAGGGTGAACATGAAAGGTGATGCTACAGTGCACATGAATTGTGAACAGGTTAAACAGAGGTGAGTCAAACAGTTCAGACACAGATTGAGGAAAAATGGCTGTTTAAACTCTAATTAAATTCTGAGGATGATCATTGTAAGGCGATGAGTTCTGCCCATCAAATCCACCCAGATTTTTCACTTTTTGATCACCTGTCTTTTTATCTTTTTACTGTGGGTGAGCCTCATAACTGGTGTCTCACCCATGGTAAATGGACTGCGTGTGTTTAGCACCAGTGTCGGCAATCCGGTAAGGGGCATTTGGCTGGTTATAGGCAAACACGAGAGCAGACGTGTGACGGGTGCACGTGTGAACTCCTGTTGTGCATAGCCCAGTAACTAAGCACAGGTAGCCTGGCGCAGAGGAGACTCTGCAGAGTTAGATATTGACCTGTGGTTGGCCTCATATTGTTCGTGTATACTCATAGGGAAAGTCAGTGTGGTTTACGGTCTTGTCTGCAGTGACACTCCATTATACACCTAGGTGGAAGACTGCCTTACAGTGCACTTTCACTTCCCTTTGACCTACAGAGACTAGTGACGTATCAAGATGGGGTGGAACCTGTATGTCAAACCCAAATCTGCGAGTTCCAAGACAATATCTATACAATTTAGGAGTCATCCAGGATTATCATATTTCTCTTGCTCAGCTCAGGATCAGAGCCCAGGTCTTTTGTCACCCTGCTCTGCCAACTGTATTACATTTCTTTCCAGCAGCAGTAACAAAGGCCTCCCCACACAAAGGGAGCAATTAACAGTGTTGACTCAGCTCCTTAAGAGGGAAGAGGTGAGGATGAAGGATGTGCACCAATCAATCAGCTGTCACACTGTACCAGGGATGGGGCCAGCCCACTGAACTAAGGAAGGAGTCCAGACCTCTCGAGCCACCCAGGAGGTGGCTCCCCTTTGATGGATTGGTGGTTAATGCCTTGGCAGTGATGTCAGCAAAGGACAGAGCTGAGGCCCTCAGTGGAGATGTGACTAGTGACTCTTGGGGGAGGCCATTTCAAATTGTCCCAGCATGCTGTGCAGGAGGGTTGGGACGGAGCAGAGAGCTGATGTGGCACCCCTGAATAGGCCAGAGGTGCCTCGCTTCTAGAATCTTCTGCCCCCACTTAAAAAGTCTTGCAAAAGGTAGGGAGCTTTCTTTTGGTTGTGCTTTTTGCTGGTTACTGGGACTAGAGGCAGTTGCCATGGACAGCTGGAAGAAGAAACCCCCTGATGCCCATCTGGACTAAGGACTCTCACTACAGTTGCCCCCAGGACTAGTAGGACTCTACCCAGGGCCAGGGAAGCTGGTCCCCTTAGAAACCCTGATGACTAGCTGGGAGAAGAACTGGACTTCTGTGCCAAGGAGGAGAGAAGCACCAGAGGAGAAAAAGCAGGCAGGCTGGTGCAGGGAGCCAGTGGAACAAGCTCGCTGCAAAGTTTGCCATTGTAGAGGACAGAAAGGCCTGAGGAAAGTGCTCCAGGTAGCTAGGGTTTGCCACCAGGTGCAAAATGAGCAAAAAAGCATGTAAAACATCCCAGCGGGGCCCAAGATATCAGGAGGATAAGGATTTGAACTTTGACTCTCCCCCACCGACCACAGAGCATATGAAGCTTCAATGCCCGACTGCTAAAACCCCCCGGGGGTCACCGCTAGGAGTAATTTTAGCTTTTAAGTCCTGGGAGGGGGCGTGCAAGCGGTCCCCTCCCCAGAGCTCAGAAGGCCTGGGGACCCTAACGCCCAGGCTGATTCATGGATTGGCGTGTCAGGGGCCCCAACTCTGGTCCCCTGATGTCTCTCAAGGCCGGGGTAGTGCCGTCAGGTTCCCCCAAAGGAGAGAGAGAAAGAGGCCAGCCTGGGATCCTAACTCTGGGCTGCCTGCAGTCACTCGAAGGTTGGGAGAGTGCCACCACACTCTCCCTAGCGGTGGTGGACTTGCCCCACTCCCTATGCCGATGTCGGGGGGCATCAGGTGGCCACCATCAGCACCCTGCCCACAGGAGAGGCAAGGGAGAACAAAGCAGCTGGCTCCTGCGGCCGTGAAAGAGAGGCTGCCATGCAAGAGCTGGCAGGACAGCCAGGGGTGATCTCCCTGGACTGCCCCAATAGTTGACATGAGGGGGTGCCTGAGTGGGACCCCTCAAAGGCCAAAAATAAAGAAAATAGAAAAGGTGAGCTGTGTGCCGCACAACCATGCAGCACATTCAAAACAAGGAGATGGAGCGGCTCGTTAGTCATGCACAAACTCCCGGGAGGGAGCACCCATAATGCCCTGTGGGCTTGTGTTCGGTCTAAAGATGAACTAGTGGCACTAGGACTGCGGGCACCACTAATGCTCAAAGAACTTGTTGGAGGGGCTGCAGGAGTGCAGCAGCACCCCCCCAAAGGAATTTATTTAAAGTACTGACGCTAAGTTTAGATCTTCTTAGGAAGCCTAAAATTTAGGCTTGAACAAGACCACTTTTGGTAGATTGCCCCATGTATTATTATGAGCTTTTTTGGACTGATGAGACATTCACCTGTGCCTTATGCGATGGTCCTCACCTCTAGATTACAGCGTTTTCTCTTCTTTCCCCAACACTGCATTATCACATGGATACCAATTAATTACTTCAAGGGATTCCTTTCCAAAAAGGCTTTGCATGCAGGTTTTTATGGCCCCCACATGCATGTATACAATCACACTAGTACTACTTTAACCTACCAAAACTGATCACATGTGCAGTGACCCACGTTTATTTAAAATACCCTGATACAACTCAAATATATGTACTATACTATATACTTTCTGTACATGTAAGTGGTATAATATTTTGATGAATACTATGCTTACAAAAAAAAAATATTTTTTCTTTTGGTTTCTTTCTCTATGCAATCTCTATTTGTTGTATGCCTGCCATTTTTTAATGTCACTAATTACTCAGAATTTGATTTACAATGTAAAGTTTTATTTACAATGTATCATGACGTTATGACTTTGTTTTCTCTTCCCCTTTGTCTGTTTCTTCCATTTCACAATATGGATGTACTATGTCTGTTTTAAATGATACATTTTCATTTTTGCTTTTTTTTTATATATTGATGTGTGCATATCATTAAAATTTGCTCACCTTGACAAATAATGTGTACACAGCCTAGAGAAAGCCCCTTCTTGTGCGCCGCAAGGAGTGAAACAGGTTTGGACTGGTTGCAGCTTATATATTTCTGTACTATATTAATGAAGTTTTAAGGAGCTCCACAAGCTTGCAAAATAATAAACATAATACAGTCAAATAATAAGACATTATATTTATGTATTGTGAACAAACCATTTGGGTCTTTTTGACTGCATATGACAAACCACTGGTGTGATGGAACCATGCATGCGTTTACCACGCATGCCGGTTCCACGCAGTCTCAACAATGCAAGCCTTAACCACGAATATACCTTTACCAAGCATGCCTTTACAACAAATTATGCGTTGTTGAGGCATGTATGGTAAACACATAACTGTGGTTAAAACTTGACAGGTACGTCTTAACCCCCTGACCCCAGCCCTGAGTCCTAAAACTAGCCCCACCCGCCTGAAAACCAACCCCCTCGCCCCCAGGCCCTGGAAACTTCCCTGCCTCCAGTCCTAAAAACTACCCCACCCTCCCCTAAACCCTAAAAACTACCCTGACCTCCCCCTGAGCCCTAAAAACTACCCCGTCCTCCCCTAAACCCTAAAAACTGCCCGACCCCCCCAGCCCTAAAAACGACCCTGCCCCCCCAGGCCCTAAAAAGTATTACAATCCCTGCCCACTGCCTGGAGCCCTAAAACAGCCCCCAAGCCCCCACCCTGGCACCTAAAACTACCCACTCCCTCCTAAAAAAAAACCCACCAGCCCTGAAAACTACCCCCCCGACCTGAAAACGACCCCAAGCCCCCGGCCCTGAAAACTACCCCGACCCACCCAGCCCTGAAAACTACCCAGCCCCCCCTATCCCTGAAAACTACCCCAAACCCCCCCCAGCTCTGAAAATACCCCGAACCCCCCTAGCCTTGAAAATAACCCCGAACCCCCAGCCCTGAAAACTACCCCAAACGCCCCCCAAACTATACAAACTACCCCCCCCCAAACCAGACCCCAGCCCCACTTACCTGACCGCGTCCTCTCCTGATCATTCCTTCTGCTTGGCTGCTTCCTGCTTCTGCCAGCCAGCAGCTAGACCGCGCACTGCCTTAACCACGCATATGCATGGTTAAGGCATATGCATGGTTAAGGCAAGCATGGTAGCGCTTACGTAGTCGGAAAACGCGTGGGTGAGGCCGCGGTGTTCCAACTGTTTCCCCTAACCAATACCTTTTGTCAATTTATTTTGTTGTATTGCTGGCTTTTTGAGGTACAATCCACCTATAGGTTAGTCATTTAAGATGCAAGAATCAGTCCTGAATTGGTGACCCTTATCATTATCCCTTCTGGAAAGGAAGTTTGTTAATATTGCATGCCAGCGAATGGTGATTTGAAGACCAAATGTATCTCCAAGTCCATGGGACTTCCATGGGCAGCACGTTTGCGCCGAGTATAGCGTGTTTGTTTATGAGCCAATTTGAAGAACAACACATCTGGCCAGCAAACCCATTCTCAGAGAACATCTGCAAGTGGTACAGATACATAGACGATATCCTGGTCATCTGGAAATGTGACAAGTCCAGCATGACGAACTTCTCAGGGTGGGTCAACCATCTTAACCCACACCTACGGTTCACTATGACTACAAATAACCAGACAGTCTCTTTCCTTGACATAACCCTGACAGCAAGGGGAGGAACACTTGTCAGCTCTCTGTATACTAAACCTACGGACAAAAACAGTTTACTGGGCTATGACAATGCACACCCACGATCCTTGAAGGAAAATTTACCTGTGGGTCAGTTCCTCAGGATCCGTAGGAACTGCACAGACTTGGCTGACTACAAAAAAGAGGCTGAGATACTAACAATCAAACTACAGCAAAAAGCCTACCCAATGACAATCATTGACAAAGCAAAAAAAAACGGTTGCGTAATACACCTAGGGCAGCACTGTTAGAAACCAACCAAAGACCAGAGACGGACTCACTTATATGTGTTAGCACGTATAATTCCTCATCAAACGAAGTGAAGAAGATCATAAATAAGAAATGGCCCATTTTAACATCAAATAAACTGACTTTTAAAAAACGATGTTTTCTTTTAGAAAGAACAAAAGTCTCAGAGATACACTGGTACACGCAGACACACATAGACCCTATGTAACCAACCAACTCACACTATGGAATCAACCACCAGTAATGGGTCATTACCCATGCGGGTCGTGTGTGATATGTCCTCTTACTGAGCACACCAAACAAGTCGATCTTGGTTTGGCTTTCCCATGGGAACAACGAGCTCATACAAATTGCAACAGTGACAACGTTGTATATATGATCAAATGCCCGTGTCAATTGATGTACATTGGGATGACGAGCAGGAAAATAAAAGTACGCATCAGCGAACATCGCAGCACTATAAGGCGAGCAATAACAGCAACTAAGCTTACTGCCCATTACCTGGAGAAAGGTCATAATGACAAAGACATTAAGAGGACCGTTATCGAGAAAGTTAAAGGTACCGGCAATCTGACCAAGAGACTATTGGAGCGTGAACAGCATTGGGTCTATCGTCTGAAGACCCACGAAAATGGGCTTAATGATTCCATCCCTTGGAACCAATTAAATCAGAGATAAATCCCTTAGGATGAGAGTCTTTATCCCTTCTAAATCTTTGAGTCTACCCACAACATTAGCACTACATTATATCATCTTTACCTGAGATAGGTCCATGTCATGTATCATATTGGTGCTGTTGCAACCCCCCTTCTGGCAGAAAAAAACCCATCACCTTTTATGATAAACACGTATTCGAGGCCCGTTTACCATCAGCGAATACACCAGAATTACGTCCCTATAATTAATCTGCGTGCCATTCAGTAATTTATATGACCAGTATGTCATTTGGGGAGCGTGACAGCGGGATACGAGTGGTACCCCCATTTTTATAGTCTTAAACGTCAGAGAAGGATAATGTCATCACAAGGTTATGCATGGTTTCCGCGATCACACTAAATAAGTGACACGCTACGCCCAATATGGCATTCTGTATGTCCACAAGATTTGTCACTCATAACATGAGCGACTGATCTTTTACACATGATAAATAGTATCGTGTTGACGAAACATATCATTTGACGCGGGACCCTTACCACAAAAAATACCCGTGAGAGGACCGAGTTCTCTGCACACTCCTTTGTGTGCCCGTTCATGGTTTTGATTTCATCAATAAAGTTGTATGTTTTTAAAAGACTATGCCCGACAATTTCTGTATCATATGACCATGTAGTTGGTCACTTGTAACATGCGTATTCGATTGCTTATACAAATAGATAATATCCTTTTCCGTGGATTCCCATTCACTTCCCCTCTTTTAACATTTTAATATAATTGGTTTCAAATCCATCACTTCATGCGCCCCAGGGACTACATTTCCCATGACTCAATGATGTCGCACCACGCGCGTATCTAATTACGGTGCCCTCACGTCATGACACACCCAGGGGGGCGGGGTCACACTCTTGCTTCCCGCGAAAACGACGTCCATTTAAACCGGCTCGTCTCAAACATCGGGGTACAAGCCAGAGGACTCGGACCCAATAGGTATTACCGCGGGGCAGGACCCTTGATGGTGTAAGTAACAGGGAACAGGCAACAACAAACCTACAATACAGGTATGGCTTGAACGATCCACATAATGGTGCAAGATATTAATGGCATTTTTAATGCCGCTTTGTTTGTTTGTTTCTTTCTCTCCCCCGCTGGTCACTTTCTCCTGCGTGGCATGTTTTGAACACCAACAGGGTTTGACTAAAGGGCTACCCCTCAGATCCTGGAGTCCTCAGTGATGTACATACTCTGCCAAAGAGGGGTAAGGGAGAATGTTTTGCATGAAATGTATGAATGAATAACCACAGCGATTGATTTTAGCATGGTGCGGTTTGAATGGAGTGACACTAGAGTGATTCTCTTACGAGACTACGCACGCACAGGAGTGTGAATAACGACAGAATACGATTTTTATCACCACATCACTATATATACCACCTAGTTGTGTGTGGTATTGATACATAGTACTGGAAACACATACCATTCAGGTATGTTGAGTGATGTCACCCACACACCCTATCGTCCTGACAGCATGGGTGTAACCATAAGCACATCACATATGGGAAGTGTTGAGTTCATACTATGATGTTACACTATGATCTCCTTTTTTCTTTCACTTACAGATGGAGTAAAGAAATTACTAAAGACAAAATAGATGTTGTATCTTTCTAAGGAGCAGCTTTCTGCCCTTAAGATATAAAAGTAGAATAGGGACTCTCCTTTTCGCTTCTACCAGGGAGGATAACCCTCGTTTGCCCTGATGAAAGTCCAGGACCTCTTTGGCCAATCAAGGACTGAAACATGTTGGCACTAGGGTCATAGGACCATAAAATTCCCATTGACCCCCCTTGTTTAGCATTTTAATATCCCTAACATGTCCACGAATAAAGGGATACTGGGATCTGTCTGCGGATTTTTAATCTTTAACTCCCCCTGGTCATATTTCATCAAGAGCTCCCTGGAATACAGTCGAGCCCACCCTGACTTGTAGATGTCAGGGTGACCCGATGATGAAGCATGACACCATTAGGGTGTGTGAGGGTAATACAAATAAAAGGAAGTGTTTCCTTCCCCACTCTCTAGTGGGTAACAACTATATTGCTTCATGTAGGATCTTCCCATATCTAACTTTCCAGGTTTAGTTGCAGGAACTTGTTTGTTATTCCTTCTGTGCCCCTCGCTGCCCCATTCACGTTGTACCCGTGATTTTGTCTGTTTTTATCCCCTTTTTCCTTCTGTGCCCCTCGCTGCCCCATTTACGTTGTGCCCGTGATTTTGTCTGTTTTTATCCCCTTTTTCCTTCTGTGCCCCTCGCTGCCCCATTTACGTTGTGCCCGTGATTTTGTCTGTTTTTATCCCCTTTTTCCTTCTGTGCCCCTCGCTGCCCCATTTACGTTGTGCCCGTGATTTTGTCTGTTTTTATCCCCTTTTTCCTTCTGTGCCCCTCGCTGCCCCATTTACGTTGTGCCCGTGATTTTGTCTGTTTTTATTCCCTTTTTCCTTCTGTGCCCCTCGCTGCCCCATTTACGTTGTGCCCGTGATTTTGTCTGTTTTTATCCCCTTTTTCCTTCTGTGCCCCTCGCTGCCCCATTTACGTTGTGCCCGTGATTTTGTCTGTTTTTATCCCCTTTTTCCTTCTGTGCCCCTCGCTGCCCCATTTACGTTGTGCCCGTGATTTTGTCTGTTTTTATCCCCTTTTTCCTTCTGTGCCCCTCGCTGCCCCATTTACGTTGTGCCCGTGATTTTGTCTGTTTTTATCCCCTTTTTCCTTCTGTGCCCCTCGCTGCCCCATTTACGTTGTGCCCGTGATTTTGTCTGTTTTTATCCCCTTTTTCCTTCTGTGCCCCTCGCTGCCCCATTTACGTTGTGCCCGTGATTTTGTCTGTTTTTATCCCCTTTTTCCTTCTGTGCCCCTCGCTGCCCCATTTACGTTGTGCCCGTGATTTTGTCTGTTTTTATCCCCTTTTTCCTTCTGTGCCCCTCGCTGCCCCATTTACGTTGTGCCCGTGATTTTGTCTGTTTTTATCCCCTTTTTCCTTCTGTGCCCCTCGCTGCCCCATTTACGTTGTGCCCGTGATTTGTCTGTTTTTATCCCCTTTTTCCTTCTGTGCCCCTTGCTGCCCCATTTACGTTGTGCCCGTGATTTTGTCTGTTTTTATCCCCTTTTTCCTTCTGTGCCCTCGCTGCCCCATTTACGTTGTGCCCGTGATTTTGTCTGTTTTTATCCCCTTTTTCCTTCTGTGCCCCTCGCTGCCCCATTTACGTTGTGCCCTTGATTTTGTCTGTTTTTATCCCCTTTTTCCTTCTGTGCCCCTCGCTGCCCCATTTACGTTGTGCCCTTGATTTTGTCTGTTTTTATCCCCTTTTTCCTTCTGTGCCCTCGCTGACCCATTTACGTTGTGCCCGTGATTTTGTCTGTTTTTATCCCCTTTTTCCTTCTGTGCCCCTCGCTGCCCCATTTACGTTGTGCCCGTGATTTTGTCTGTTTTTATCCCCTTTTTCCTTCTGTGCCCTCGCTGCCCCATTTACGTTGTGCCCGTGATTTTGTCTGTTTTTATCCCCTTTTTCCTTCTGTGCCCCTCGCTGCCCCATTTACGTTGTGCCCGTGATTTTGTCTGCTTTCCCCCCATTTCCTTTCTGTGCCCCCGCTGCCTCTCGCCATTCCCGCCGCTGCGCTCCCTGCGGCCCCGCCCCCTGACTGCCCATTCGCTGCCCCTGCCTCCCGCCTCCCAGCTGCTCCTCCCTCCCACCTCCCCATAAATGGCGGCCGCTGCGCGGTGAGGAGAGCGACCCTTGACCTTGCCAGGTAGGTCGCTCCCCACCACACAGCTCCGCCTGTGTTGTCTGCCCGCTGCTTCTGCAGGTAAGATCGCCCTCAGCTGCGGCCCCGGTGCCCGCACTTCTTGCTTCCCCCTTTTTTCCTTCTGTGCCCCTCGCTGCCCCATTTACGTTGTGCCCGTGATTTTGTCTGTTTTTATCCCCTTTTTCCTTCTGTGCCCCTCGCTGCCCCATTTACGTTGTGCCCGTGATTTTGTCTGTTTTTATCCCCTTTTTCCTTCTGTGCCCCTCGCTGCCCCATTTACGTTGTGCCCGTGATTTTGTCTGTTTTTATCCCCTTTTTCCTTCTGTGCCCTCGCTGCCCCATTTACGTTGTGCCCGTGATTTTGTCTGTTTTTATCCCCTTTTTCCTTCTGTGCCCCTCGCTGCCCCATTCACGTTGTACCCGTGATTTTGTCTGTTTTTATCCCCTTTTTCCTTCTGTGCCCCTCGCTGCCCCATTTACGTTGTGCCCGTGATTTTGTCTGTTTTTATCCCCTTTTTTCCTTCTGTGCCCCTCGCTGCCCCATTTACGTTGTGCCCGTGATTTTGTCTGTTTTTATCCCCTTTTTCCTTCTGTGCCCCTCGCTGCCCCATTTACGTTGTGCCCGTGATTTTGTCTGTTTTTATCCCCTTTTTCCTTCTGTGCCCCTCGCTGCCCCATTTACGTTGTGCCCGTGATTTTGTCTGTTTTTATCCCCTTTTTCCTTCTGTGCCCCTCGCTGCCCCATTTACGTTGTGCCCGTGATTTTGTCTGTTTTTATCCCCTTTTTCCTTCTGTGCCCCTCGCTGCCCCATTTACGTTGTGCCCGTGATTTTGTCTGTTTTTATCCCCTTTTTCCTTCTGTGCCCCTCGCTGCCCCATTTACGTTGTGCCCGTGATTTTGTCTGTTTTTATCCCCTTTTTCCTTCTGTGCCCCTCGCTGCCCCATTTACGTTGTGCCCGTGATTTTGTCTGTTTTTATCCCCTTTTTCCTTCTGTGCCCCTCGCTGCCCCATTTACGTTGTGCCCGTGATTTTGTCTGTTTTTATCCCCTTTTTCCTTCTGTGCCCCTCGCTGCCCCATTTACGTTGTGCCCGTGATTTTGTCTGTTTTTATCCCCTTTTTCCTTCTGTGCCCCTCGCTGCCCCATTTACGTTGTGCCCGTGATTTTGTCTGTTTTTATCCCCTTTTTCCTTCTGTGCCCCTCGCTGCCCCATTTACGTTGTGCCCGTGATTTTGTCTGTTTTTATCCCCTTTTTCCTTCTGTGCCCCTCGCTGCCCCATTTACGTTGTGCCCGTGATTTTGTCTGCTTTCCCCCCATTTCCTTTCTGTGCCCCCGCTGCCTCTCGCCATTCCCGCCGCTGCGTCCCCTGCGGCCCCGCCCCCCTGACTGCCCATTCGCTGCCCCTGCCTCCCGCCTCCCAGCTGCTCCTCCCTCCCACCTCCCCATAAATGGCGGCCGCTGCGCGGCCGCGCCGCTGGCGCGCCAAAGGCGCGCCTAAGGCAAGCCCGTCTGCGCCCGTCCGTGCCTGGACCGCGCCCAGCGCCAGAACCCCTGGATCCCACCGATGCAACACTACTCGACGGACCTACGACGCCGCCACACTCACCGCACTCAATGCCGGCCGGAACCCTGCCTGCTACCGAGCCTCACCGAGACGCACCCACGGACCCTTCACCTGCCAAACCTGCCGATTCACCTGCCCCCGGACGTGCACCACCTCCGCCAAGTCGAGCACCAGCAGCAACAACCTGAAATGCATCCTGTTGAACACCCGCTCCGTCCACAGGCACGCCGTGGAACTCTGGGACCTGCTCGACGCAACAGCACCGGACATCGCCTTCCTCACCGAAACCTGGATGAACGCCTCCTCAGCGCCCGACATCGCCATAGCCATCCCGGACGGATACAAGATCACCCGGAGGGACCGCGTCAACCAGACGGGAGGAGGCATCGCCATCGTACACAAGAACACCATCCGCATCTCGACTAACTCCGACGAGACCTTCACCGCCGCCGAACACCTACACTTCCAGATACACACTGACCCCAAGACCACCCTCCGAGGCACCCTCATCTACAGACCCCCGGGACCACGCACACTATTCAGCGAAGACATCGCAGACTTCATCAGCCCGCACGCCATGCCCTCAGCCGACTACATCCTCCTAGGGGACCTCAACTTCCACCTGGAGAACAACAATGACAGAAACACCACCGCCCTGCTGGACAACCTCGCCAACCTCGGACTCAAGCAACTGGTGAACACGCCCACCCACTACGCCGGCCACACGCTTGACCCCGTCTTCTCTTCCAGCAAGCACATCTCCTTCAGCCACGCCACCGGACTACACTGGACCGACCACAGCTGCGTCCACTTCAGCTTCAGAAAGACTGCGACCCACCACCACCCGCAACAGGCTCCCCGCCGGAGCTGGAGCAAGATCACCACCGAGCAGCTCACCGCCTCCCTCAGCCAGAACACACCCACCAACACAACGGACCCAAACGAAGCAGCCAGCAACCTCGCCAAGTGGCTGACCGCCTGCGCCGACGACCTCGCACCACTAAAAACCCTCCCAGCAGACCCGGAAGCAAGAAAACCCCTTGGTTCACCAACGACCTCAAGGAATCCAAGAAGAACTGCCGCACTCTCGAGAGAACCTGGCGACTCGACCAGACCACAGACAAAAGGACCGCCCTCAAGCACGCCACCCGCAAACACCACCAGCTGATCCGTGCCACCAAGAAGTCGGCACTCAAAGAACGACTGGACAACAACGCCCACGACAGCAAGGAACTTTTCAGCATCGTCAAAGAGTTCTCCAACCCCAGCGCCGGAAACAACGACATCACCCCCTCGCAAGACCTCTGCAACTCACTCGCCACGTTCTTCCACCGCAAGATCACCGACATACATAACAGCTTCGACGAACAAACCACGCACCCTACCGCCGAACCAACGCCCGCCACCACCACCCTCTGCAACTGGACCCCGATCAGCACCGAAGACACCACCCGCACGATGAACTCCATCCACTCCGGATCACCAACCGACCCCTGCCCACACCACGTCTTCAACAAAGCCGACGCCACCATCGCACCCCATCTCCGGGACATCATCAACTCCTCCTTCCACACTGCCACCTTCCCGGAGAGCTGGAAGCACGCCGAGCTTACCGCCCTCCTGAAGAAACCAACGGCGGACCCCACCGACCTCAAGAACTACCGTCCCATCTCGCTCCTTCCGTTTCCGGCCAAAGTCATCGAGAAGACCGTCAACGGACAGCTTGCCGCCTTCCTCGAGACGAATGGATCCCTCGACCCCTCGCAGTCCGGGTTTCGGGCCAACCACAGCACCGAGACCGCCCTCATCGCAGCCACCGACGACATCAGAACCCTAACCGACAACGGGGTAACAGCAGCCCTCATCCTCTTGGACCTCTCCGCGGCGTTCGACACCGTCTGCCACCGCACCCTAGTGAAGCGCCTCAGCAACATCGGAATCCGAGAGAAAGCACTGGAATGGATCATCTCGTTCCTCGCCGGAAGAACCCAGAGAGTCCGCCTCCCCCGTTCAGATCCGAGGCCACTGAAGTCATCTGCGGCGTTCCACAAGGATCTTCACTCAGTCCAACGCTCTTCAACGTCTACATGAGCCCCCTCGCAGCCATCGCACGCCAACACAACCTCAACATCATCTCCTACGCCGACGACACCCAGCTGATCCTCTCCCTCACCAACGACCCCACCACCGCCAGAGCAAACCTACACGACGGGATGAGAGACGTCGCCGACTGGATGAGGAACAGCCGCCTTAAACTAAACTCAGACAAGACGGAAGTCCTCATCCTGGGCTCATCACCCTCCGCCTGGGACGACTCCTGGTGGCCCCCGGCCCTGGGCACCGCGCCCAAGCCAACGGACCACGCACGCAACCTGGGCTTCATCCTGGACTCCTCCCTGTCGATGACCAGACAAGTCAACGCCGTCTCATCCTCGTGCTTCAACACCCTGCGCATGCTCCGCAAGATCTTCAAATGGATCCCCACTGAAACCAGGAAGACCGTCACCCAGGCACTCGTCACCAGCCGACTGGACTATGGGAACACCCTCTACGCCGGAACCACAGCCAAACTTCAAAAAAGACTCCAGCGCATCCAGAACGCCTCCGCACGACTCATCCTGGACATCCCCCGACACAGCCACATCACCGGACACCTGAAAGACCTGCACTGGCTCCCCGTCAGCAAGAGAATCACGTTCAGACTCCTCACCCACGCACACAAGGCCCTCCACGACCTGGGCCCAAAGTACCTCAACAACCGCATGACCTTCTACACGCCCACCCGCCAGCTACGATCAACCAGCCACGCCCTCGCCACCGTACCACGCAGCCGCAGAACCACCGCCGGAGGAAGATCATTCTCCTACCTGGCAGCCAAGACCTGGAACTCCCTCCCAACTCACCTTCGGCGAACCCAGGACCATCTCTCCTTCAGGAAGCAGCTCAAGACCTGGCTGTTCGAGCAGTAACTTACCCCCTCCCCCAGCGCCTTGAGACCCTCCCGGGTGAGTAGCGCGCTCTATAAATGCCGTGATTGATTGATTGATTGGGATACTTTTTGTGGAACAGTATATAACACGGGAGGACGTACTCCCATCTGTGATTACCTCTTGGCCCTTACGGCACAGGGGAATGTCCATTCCCTGGTTGCCATAGTTACTTTGCGATTATTATCCCACACCACCTTCCTTGAGTAGGCCTTGGACTTCTCTGGTCCGCTACCCTGAGAGAGTCAAGCGCTACAATGGAGTGTAGGGTTCCCAGAGGAGGGCGAATGTGGACCCATTACTTGTGCAGGTGATCCAGCGCGATATTAGCAAACAGCATTCATACACCAGATACTCACTTGGGCCCATACATTCATACTACGCTAATACTTACGCTGGGTTTTATCAGTTGTTACTCTCTATCAAAATCCCTGCTACCAATTACCTTCTGATTGAAGAGTAATGACTTACCAATGAATCCTTTGCTAATTGGGAAATTTAAAATGAGTGACATTCATTTATAGTACATAATCCTGAAATAACCACTGAGTCAGGAAGTTTTAAAATGTTTATCTAAAGATTTAGCAGAGTAAAATATAGAGCCACATGGTACTTAATCGCAATACCCAAGATTAAGCATAGAAATGATTATTGCTAATCAATGACGGTGTTTAAAGAAGAGGAGAGGATAGAGATAGCAGCGCAACTAAAGGTTGCATTATATTTACCTAAGTGCGAGAACCAAACCCCTTAGCCAAGGAGTTGAAAGAATAAGACCCAGGAAGGATGAAGAGCAAAGACCTCCTCCAGGATCAGGACAGGACCGGTGACCTCTCTACAACGACGCCTGCGTCGTTCCCCTCTCTGATACTCGGCTTCGCCTCGATTCTCCCATGCCTTCCTTCTAATGGACTCTGCCGCCCCCTCCTCAGGACCTCTTCTGGACAGGGACTCGGTCTGCAATCAGTCAGCTTGGCGGTCTGGAGCTAAGAGCGCTCTGGCAGCATGGACGCCTGTTCTTCATGAACGCAATGCTCTTCCCACTAATTAACTAATGCTATATTCTATTATACCCTTCTACGCCCATGTACCTCCATTTAATGTTACTAAAATATGGGACCACTACTTCTGATTGGACAGGGACAGGGGGTGGATTCTCGCACCATATCAATTTGGCCTAAATTGTAAAGCCTATTGTCTTTACGTTCCCACCCCTTCAAATTAATACATTCGCTTTATTTCCCAGCCGTCTTATGACAAATGTAAACCAATTTTCACAGACATTGTATCAATGTGCGACAGGAAAAGCAATAGTACAACATCTTCGGCCATCAGGTCGCGGCCTTGGACTTCGTCCAGGTTGACTTCATTTGGCAGGCACACAGGACACATGCGCAGAACCATTTGCCTCTCGAGTTTCAGAACACCAACCCAGGCCCAAGTTTACAAACTAATAAAAGTGCAAGAAGAAAATATTAGAATCACAAATAAAATGTTTCACTGTATACCCACTTTTTCTATTCTATTCCCATTTAATTATATATTCTAACCCGCGTTAGTAGCGTTAGGAAACGACAATTTAGTAATGACATGAGAGCAAGCTGAAGCATGTGAAAACATCAAGCAGCCATTTTAATGCACACTGCGCAGAAGCAGAAGTTTCCCACCAAGCAAAGAAAGACGTCACACCATGTGATATGGTTGCGACATGCGCATTGAGCTTTCCCGCGCATAGCGGCCATTTTGAATTACAAACAAGCGTTATTCAATAGTAAAACACATAGGCAAGCATCCCTTTCTTTTGTGTCGTGAATGCAAAGGTTAGTATTAACAATACAAGTTTAATAAATTAATACTGTGAGGAGGATTGAATACAAGCAAGTTTCATTTATGAAACCTTGCTCCATCAATCCCCTCTCTGATGGCGTTTCTGAGCCATCAAAAACATTACCCTCAATCAGATGCCAACTTCTAGCAAATTACTTCATTCTCATCTTTACTCTTTCTATTTTTACAATCTCCTTTTAATTTCTTGTATAATTCACTTCTCCATTCTTCAAGTTCGATTTCATCTACCTTTCGTTTCTTTCCTCTTCCTGTCACCTTATACGTTCCATTCCTTTTACAGCATTTGCACCATATTGTTATTGCCAAAATTATTATTGCTATCCCTGCTAAGGGTACTAATATTTGACCTATAAGTCCTGTCCCTATATTAGCAAACCAGGTTCCAATTGACGAGATACTATTTGTCAATCTTTCCCATACACTATCAACTTCCAGTGGTTTAAGTTCTTTCTCAAGTTTAGTTATATTCTGTATATACGTTCCAATTTCTGCACTCTTATCAGGAATATAAGTGCAACAATGTTTCGTCTTCAATAATTTACAGACTCCGCCCTCTTTTGCCAATATAATATCAAGAGCAAGTCGATTTTGCATAACCATAGACCTAATCGCAACCATTTCCGCATTAATCATTAGAAATCCTCCAGCAGTATCCGTTGATAAACGATCAACTACTGTAGACAATTTACATATTTTCCTTGAGTTCAGAATTATTCCCACTGAAGGTATCAATGCACCAAATATATCACCTACAATTTCTGAAAAACTAGCTCTTTTACTACGTATTAATTCGCTATTGTTTTCATTGCTCTCAGTGTTTCTTTTTACGTGGTATATCTTTGGAAATACTATTCCAAAATAACAACTTCCATACCACCGTGCAGGAAGCCTAAAGTAAGCCTTATTCCCACACACATAATAGATTCCAGGAAAAACTGAATCTGTTCCTCCTTTGAGTCCCCAACCTCCAAGAATTAAAAAATTGTGTTCGCATTCACTGGTACCGATGAAAACATTGTTATAATCAGTCTTTAACCTATGAAGACAAATTTTTCCTGTCTTTACAAAATCCAGAGCCATAGCAGCTTGAGCCTTGCCAGGTGTGTAACTCCCTTCTTTCTCAGCCCAAGGTGGTAAATGAGCCTTATGCTCAGAAGCTTTCTTTTGAAAATCTTGTCTTCTATCTTCTACTAAATTCAAAAATATCTTTTCTTCTTCAAGTAAAGAACATGTTAGATTGTGTCTATGTGCATGTGTTATGTCTATTGATTTCATTGTTAAGAAAAATTCTCCCATAAACTGTGCGTCTTGACTACTAAGCACTGGGTTCATACTCTTGCGAATCGGAACCTCAGAAAATATCACATCTAAGTTTGAATAATAATACTGAAGTTTCCCTGTTCTATAAAATAAACTAGACAAAACACTACATGATATGCCATATGTCAGTGGTAAATGGTGATATGTTAATCCTTCTGCTACTGATTCAGGTAACTTCATACAGACATAACAATTACTAACTTCCATGGTGTCTACATATTGAAATAATAACTTTGTGAAAACATTCAAACTAGTGTCGTTATCAGCTATTTCATGATGAATTTCTGCCTCATCTTCTGCCATTAGTTCTACTCTATTGCCCTTCATGTTTGCTGTCCTCTCCTTAGTTTCATTATTAATCTTTTTATCTATTATCATAAGGTAAGGAACTGCTACAATCAGGACTAACCATACTATAAGCACCATTACTAGACTACATATGCATATTGCACAGCATCTTCTACAACATTTCTGTTTTGGTCTCCCAGTAACTCTATCGTCAGGCATTTTTCGACAAGGAAGATTGCTCTTCTTATCTTTTCTTCTTTTCTTTAGCTTATTCTTTTGCTTAGTCAGGGTGGTCTTGTTTCTTCTTCGTATGTCAATTCTGCACTTGTTCCTTCGCCACCACTGTCACTTGATTCTGAGCTTTCAAAATCTTCAAGGATGATATAAGTCCAGTCAGGACCCTTAAATTTGTTATTCACAAGTTTCAGTCTTTTACTTCTTCTTTTCTCTGTCTTTTTCTCTTGATCGGTTTGACTTGATACTTCAGGTACTTGATCTGGATCTTCACTTCTGGTTGTTATGTGGTACTTTACTCTTTTAATGACACTCGGCCAATGATCTCCTTTTCTTGTTTTCTTTGTTGGCACTGTTTCTTTGTTTTCGTCTTTAGAGATCTCGTTAATTTCACTGCTTAGCACTGTTTCGTGTTCTTCAATTACTGTGTTTCTTGTTTGCTCCTTTTCAGGTCTAATTGGTTTCTCTGTAACAGCTCCACTGTGAGTTTCCAATAACTGACCTTGTTCTTTATTTATTTCTTCAAGTTCATGTTTTTCAAGGTTTTCTTCTTCTGTGTACTCTTCTTGATCTAACTTGTTCTGATCAGGGCTTATTGCACTGTGAACTTCTGCAGCCTGACCGGATTCTTCTAGACCTGTCTGTCCCTGTTCAAAGTCTATTAGGTCTTCACTGTTTTGAGTCCAGTTTCCTTTCCCTATCTGACCTTGTTCAGGATTTCTTAATGTCTTTTCTTCTTGTTCCTGAACTGCTTCTTCTTCACCTATCTGATCTTCTTCAATTTCTTCCAATTTCGCTTGACTTCTTGTTCTGTGGTATATTTCAGGAACCTCTACCACCGGTATCCAATCCTGACTTGTGCTCGGTTGTTCTTCTTCAGCTTCTCTGGAATCTCGAACCTGAGATCCTTCAGCTGGGCAACCTTCAGCTTCTTCAGTGATTGGCGTTGTCTGAGGATTCTCTTCCTCGGGATCTGGTACTCTCTTGGTGTGACTTACATGAATCCAATTAGGAAATCCGGCACACTTCACTGCTGTATTCGTTGTCAGTATGACTTGACACGGTCTGCCCCATCTAGGTGATAGACACGTTTCTCTGGTGTGATTCTTCACTACCACCCAGTCACCAGGATTCAGATCATGTTCTTGCTCGGGCTGCCTGGAAACTGCGTCTTCTCCAACCTGATGAGAGACAGAACGCACTAGGTCAGCCAATCCTTTGCAATAGTCCAGAACCATATCATCAGATATATTCACCAGTTTGTTTGTGGGAACATGTGTTTGTCTCATTGCTCTTCCCATCATTATTTCATGTGGGCTCAATCCTGTGGTTCTGTCAGGTATACTTCTGAGTCCCATTAAAACGAGTGGCAATGCATCTGGCCACTCTAATGATGTTGATGCACACATTTTTCCCAGTCTTGACTTTATAGTGCCATTCAATTGTTCAACCACTCCAGAAGCTTCTGGACGATATGCACAGTGCAGTTTCTGTTTGATTTGAAATGCTTCACAGATTATTTGAATCACTTCACTGTTAAAATGTTTTCCTCTATCTGATTCCAAAGTTACTGGAAAACCAAACCTAGGAATGAGCTCTCGTAGCAACAGTTTTGCAACTGTAATGCTGTCATTTCTCCTAGTAGGGTAAGCCTCCACCCACTTTGAAAACAGACACACTATGACTAGTACATATTTCAGCCCTCTACATGGTGGTAACTGTATGAAATCAAACTGAAGTCTCATAAATGGACCCTCTGCCTTTCCAATTTTCCCAAATCCAATTACTGTCTTCCTCCCCGGATTATGCATCTGGCAAGTTAGACATCTCTGGCAAAGACTCTCTGCAACAGCCCTGAATTTGGGATTGTACCAATTTTGTCTGAACAGCCTAATCATTGCATCTCTCCCTATGTGTGTGTCTCCATGATGCATTCTAGCCATTTGTGAGAGTAAACAGTCTGGCATGACTGGTCTGCCATCAGCACTGATCCATACTTCATCATCTCCTCTTTGCGAACAACCCACTTTGATCCACAAATTCTTCTCACTTTCATCAACCTCATCTTGCAATTTCTTCACCTCATTCCAAGTTTCAGGTGGCATATACAGCATAAGTTGGCAGCTGATTCCCATTCTTTCCACCCTCTTATTGACTGACATTCTGGTTTTGGCACAATGTTGAGCCACCAGATCTGCATATCTGTTGCCGACTACCACCCAGTCATCTCCTGACTGGTGTGCGGCACATTTCACCACAGCCAATTCTTTTGGTGATTGTATTGCTTCTAGCAATTCCCTTACAAATTGTCCATTTTTAATGGGGGATCCTGAAGAAGTCATGAAATCCCTCTGCATCCATAGTTGGCCAAAATCGTGCACAACCCCGTAACCATATTGGCTATCTGTAAATATGGTTACTCTCTGATTCCTCCCAATTTTGCATGCTTTTATCAACGCAATCAATTCAGCTACTTGTGCAGATTTGACTCCTGGTAAATAAGATGCTTCAACTATTCCAGTTAATTCACATACCGCATAGGCAGCAGTTAGTTTACCATCTTCATGTCTTTGACATGAACCATCAACAAATAGCTCCCTGTCTGGCTTTTTAAGAGGCTGTTCCTCTATATCTGGGCGTGGTTTTGTGCATAATTCTGTAATTTGTATACAATCATGTTCATCGTCTTCATCATCTTTAATTCTCTCATGATATGGGTCTGGTAGTAAGGTTGCTGGATTTATTATAGTACACCTTACCATGTTCACATTTTCAGCACCCATTATGATTCTTTCGTATTTAGTCAGCCGACTAGGAGTAAGATGCTGAGTTCGGGTTCTTGTCAACAGAATGACAACTGCATGTGGAACATACACTTTTACAGGGTGTCCCATCACAATTGACTCACTTTGTTCAATGCTCAAACAAGTAGCCGCCACTGCTTTTAAGCATCCTGGCAATGCGGCTGCTACTGGGTCCAATGTAGCAGAAAAATATGCTATAGGACGTCTTTCTAGTCCATGTCTCTGAGTTAAGACAGAAAGTGCACAATTTTCTCTCTCATGACAGAATAATGCAAATTCTCTTTTATAATCAGGCATGCCTAAGGCAGGTGCTGAACATAGGGCATTTCTCAATTTTACAAAGGCTTCTACACTTTCATCCTCCCACTCCACAGGGTCCTTTGCTTTCTTTTTTGTCATGTTAATTAAGGGCTTAGCTAACATGGAAAATCTTGGTATCCATTGTCGACAGTAACCTACTATTCCTAGGAACATTCTCACTTGTCTTTGTGTTACAGGCATTTGCATTTTCTTTATTAAAGCTACTCTTTCAGCTGTTACTCTTCTTTTTCCTCTCTCAATTTGGTGTCCCAGATACTTAACAGCTGTTGTACAGAATTGCAATTTTTCAGGTGAGACTTTATGTCCTTCTTCTGCCAAAAGATTTAATAATGCTATGGAATCAACAACACAGTCCTCTCTGGTGTTCGATGCCACCAATAAGTCGTCGATATATTGGACTAAGACTGAGCTTCCTGGCATCACTAGTTTTTCAAGGCACTTTTTCAGTATCTGGTTGAAAATAGAAGGACTTTCTGTGTACCCCTGAGGAACACGATTCCACACATAAACTTTGTTCTCAAATTTAAATGAGAAAAGATACTGGCTGTCTGGATGTAATGGTATTGAAAAGAACGCTTGACACAAATCAATTACTGTGAACCATCCTGCACTCCACGGAATCTGGTATAGAATTACTGCAGGATTTGGTACTATGGGACAACATGGTTCTACAATCTTATTTATTTTCCTCAGGTCCTGAACAATCCTATATTTTCCACTAGGTTTCTTTAATCCCATTATTGGTGAATTACATGGGCTACTCATTACTTCTTTTAGTATGTTTTGTTCTACCATTCGATTTATTTCTTCAATGACTCCTGCTTTTACTTCTGCACTCATTTTGTACTGTCTGGTATTTGGGAAAATTGCACCTTCCTTTACAGTAATTTTAACTGGATCTATTTTAGCCATAAGTCCTACTTCTTTTCCGGTGAAATCCCATACTATGGGGTTTACTGTACCTTTTAATTCTTCTGGCAACTCATCTTTTGTTATTAATGAAAACATCTCATCCACTTCTGTACCTTGTTTTGCAATCATAATTTTATATACATGGTCTTCATCTGGTGTCTGAACTGCCACACCATCCGGTGTGCAGAAAATGGTACAATTCATCTTGCACAACAAATCCCTACCTAATAAGTTTACTGGACTGGAATCACATACTACAAATTGATGCATTTCTCTGAAGTTTCCAATTTTAACTTCCATGGGTTCGGTAAGAGGTGTTCTAATCCGCTGATTAGCTACCCCCACTACTTGGATATTTTCACCAGAGAGAGGAAGGTCTGGAATGTCTGCTGTTCTCACAGTAGACCGGGTAGCACCAGTGTCCAAAAGGAAAGTAATATTATTACCTTTCACATTCCCTTCAACATATGGACCTGACTGATCTACCTGTAAGGATGCGCCAAGTATGCACTCCTTCTTCCCCTCTCCTAGGCACCGTCATGGACTGTATTGACAGAAATCGTCCTGCAAAAGAAATTGTGATGTCATATAATCATTCTTACCACTTCCTCCTGGATATCCGATGTCTGTACCATGCTTTGCTCTGCTTACATTACCCTGAATAGGTGCAGGTGGCAACTGACTCTGAGGATTTGCACCCTGCTGTGAGTCATTCTGCGTCTGTGGATTTAAATTTTGATTTGGGCCATTATTATTCCGAATCTTTTTACATTCATCCTTCCAATGCCCCAATTTTCCGCATCCATGACAAGGAAATTTCTTTTTAGCTTCTTCTCTACTCATTCGTCCTCTAAACTTTCCACCATTCCCAGTATCACCATTCGTTCCAGAATCTTTTCCTTGATTTTCACTCGGATTTTCCAAATTGATTCCCTGTTTCTCAGCCATTTTCACCTGAGCCCACATTACTTTTTCCTGCAATTTCTTGTGTCTATCCTCAATATCGTCTCCACAATATTTTGCATACTTCAAAATCTCGTCAATGGGCTTTCCCTGCCAACACAGCATATGCTGTTTAATCATCTGGCAAATTTCTGGCTTCAAACCGTAAACAAATCGATACACAAACTGACTCATGTTCTTGTCTCCAATGTCCTCAAATCCACTATACTGTTTAAATACCTGCAATAGACGCTCATAGTAAGAATGTACTGATTCATTAGCTTCTTGGGTAGTTCGATCTATTTTTACCCAATCTGTTTCTTTCGGTGGTATTTTCCCTTTCAGGTAAGTTATCACTTGCTGATACTTTTTCATCACATCATTTGACGGGGCACCTGTCTTCGGATCTCTAGGATATTCATCACTAGGCCAATCGACTGTAATTTTACAATCTGTCCACAAATCGGCAGGTACCACTATGTCAAACAAACCATCTAAATCCTTCAACAATACCTTTGACACCTTCACAAACCTATCAACCTGCTTGTACCATTCAATTGGTTTTTCTCTCAATTTTGGAAAATCATTCGTAAATGACAAAATATCCTGTCTGCTCCATGGGACATGTACATATCCTCCTCCCGCAACTTCTCGCATTGGATACATCTGGTCTGCTTTCCCTGTTTCTTTCATCACATATTCTGATGCTGTTCTACTTGTTCGTGCTTCTTCCTTTTTCTTGGCCCACCTAGTTTTCCATTTATCTAGGTCTCCCCATTTTTGCAAAACTAACATTAATTCTCTTATTTGTAATCTTCTTCCAGAGGCATTCATATTTTCTAAATCTTTGTCTGAAAATTCTGCTCTATAGGGTTTCTGTAGTACCTTTGATCTCCCTATTTCTATTCCCATCTGTAGTGCTAAATTGGATAATTTTTCATGGAATATCCTTACATTTCTGGTGATACTCCTACACAAGAACAATAATTCTTCTTCATCATAGGTATTTAAGCGTTCTAGTCCTACATTTCCTGCTATTATTTCTTCTAATTCGACTTTCAATTTATGAATGTCCATTATTTTCGGAGGTGTGCACTGTTTAACTGACCCTTGCACCCATTTTTCTAGATCTTCAGGTGTTACTATGGTGGCACTTTTTGCTCCCGATGAAGTTATTAAACTTACATCTTTTGAACATCCAGGTACATCTTTTCTGGGAGTGCTATTTACAGAACCTCGAATAGGCAAGTCCATGAGTGATATTGTGGATTCACAGTCACTAAATTGATCCTCAATTATAACTGGAGCTTCAGGTTTGGGATTATTCACAGCAGTAGGTGTAAGTATCGGTGGAGGACAGCTTCCCTGAGTACCATATAATGGAACTACTGGACCAATTGTTACAGGTATGGTCAACGAATCAGGATGTACTTTTATCTGGGTTATTTTCTGTATTAATTCTGCTCTGGTCTTTTCTAGGGCTTCCTTTTCTTTGTCATGAAGTATTCTACTCGGGGTGAATTCATGCATTACCTGTGGCACTAATGGAGTTTTTGGTGGTGCACTTGGGGTGCATCCACTTGTCCCTTCCTGATATGGTGGGGGATTTCTTAACATTTCCTCCATAAATTCGTCTTCAGACTCCTCATTTCTCATTAAATGTTTTGTCTTTTCTGTGCACTTACTTCCTAATTTCTCCTCTGCTGAGAACAATGGATATAATCCTTCTGTAATCATTGCCCTTCTCCATTGTTTCATCTGACCGTCCCTAGACTCACGTATATATCTGGGAAAAAATCCTGGATAACTCCTATTACTTCTAGATCTATCCCGCTCAAATGCCTCGGTTTCCCATTCTTCTAGAGCTTCGTACTGAGTTAATCTAGGTCTGGGTTCTAAGTCATTCATCCTCAATCTCAAGTTTTGTAGAATTCGCCCATTGAACGTGCCATTCTCGGGAAATGCTAATATTCCATCATTTTTGGTATATTCTATCCAATTCTCCATCCATACACAAGTATGATAACCTCTCTCCATCATCATGAATGAAGCGGGCGTTTTAGCTGGTGGAATAATAATTCCTTCTCTAGTTTTGATTGGTTTGTCCTTTTTAAAATAATTCTTAATCTTTTGTAAAAATGACATTTTTCTCCTTTCTCCGTACATCTTGGGTAAGTACCGATGTATAAAATTATATTCTGCAAAGCCTAAATATCTCCTATCCTGACGAATTCCTGTTAAAGTCGGATCGCGTTTTAACATGCAATCCTTATCCACTAAGAATTTCGCTTCTATAATTTCGACCAATCAAATGTCTGCTATCTTTTATTTCCGAGCCAATCCTTGCGCGGCCTTTTGGTGATGTTTATCTGTCAACCCCTCCTTTACAGTCTGCTCTTTCCTGTCCTTGCTGGTTCAACCAATCCCAGCGCGGCACCTGTGACGTCAGTACTACTCCTGACTACTAACCCCTCCTTTACAAGGGTCTTTCCACACCCGCTGATTCAACCAATCTCAGCGCGGTGTTTAGTGACGTCAGCTCCCTCTCCGGCAACTGAGCCTACCTTTACAAAAATTTACGCAAACTTATTTTCTCTATAAATCTTAATTAAATTTCAGTAACAACATAAAACATTCGCTATCGTGCCAGTTTCTCTAAAATAGAAAAGATAGTTTTCTCTCACACTTAGTAAAACCTTTCTGTTTACTAAACATACACTACGAGTAAAACACTTCCGTCTACTCTTCACACAAGCTCCAGAAGTACCTGTTACTTCTCCAATGTTACCCTTTCTAGGTGATATAACATCAAATTTTTACCAGCGTACTCTTTTGCTATTACTCACACGCATAGAGTCCCTAACGAGTACTGAAAGTCCTGCTTAACTTTTCAGTACTATTTCTGCCTGGCAGATAACCTCACTGCAGTATGGCTTCCACTTACCATCCGCTATTCCTTTTACCCCGGGGATTCTAGACAACATAAAACAAAACTTTGAATACACGGATGTTAGTTCATAAAAATACAAATAAAAATTCTCATTACCCAATTAACAAAGAGTAACCATCCTCTGATAACCAGAAAACTGATCCAGCGCGATATTAGCAAACAGCATTCATACACCAGATACTCACTTGGGCCCATACATTCATACTACGCTAATACTTACGCTGGGTTTTATCAGTTGTTACTCTCTATCAAAATCCCTGCTACCAATTACCTTCTGATTGAAGAGTAATGACTTACCAATGAATCCTTTGCTAATTGGGAAATTTAAAATGAGTGACATTCATTTATAGTACATAATCCTGAAATAACCACTGAGTCAGGAAGTTTTAAAATGTTTATCTAAAGATTTAGCAGAGTAAAATATAGAGCCACATGGTACTTAATCGCAATACCCAAGATTAAGCATAGAAATGATTATTGCTAATCAATGACGGTGTTTAAAGAAGAGGAGAGGATAGAGATAGCAGCGCAACTAAAGGTTGCATTATATTTACCTAAGTGCGAGAACCAAACCCCTTAGCCAAGGAGTTGAAAGAATAAGACCCAGGAAGGATGAAGAGCAAAGACCTCCTCCAGGATCAGGACAGGACCGGTGACCTCTCTACAACGACGCCTGCGTCGTTCCCTCTCTGATACTCGGCTTCTCCTCGATTCTCCCGTGCCTTCCTTCTAATGGACTCTGCCGCCCCCTCCTCAGGACCTCTTCTGGACAGGGACTCGGTCTGCAATCGGTCAGCTTGGCGGTCTGGAGCTAAGAGCGCTCTGGCAGCATGGACGCCTGTTCTTCATGAACGCAATGCTCTTCCCACTAATTAACTAATGCTATATTCTATTATACCCTTCTACGCCCATGTACCTCCCCTTAATGTTACTAAAATATGGGACCACTACTTCTGATTGGACAGGGACAGGGGGTGGATTCTCGCACCATATCAATTTGGCCTAAATTGTAAAGCCTATTGTCTTTACGTTCCCACCCCTTCAAATTAATACATTCGCTTTATTTCCCACCCGTCTTATGACAAATGTAAACCAATTTTCACAGACATTGTATCAATGTGCGACAGGAAAAGCAATAGTACAACATCTTCGGCCATCAGGTCGCGGCCTTGGACTTCGTCCAGGTTGACTTCATTTGGCAGGCACACAGGACACATGCGCAGAACCATTTGCCTCTCGAGTTTCAGAACACCAACCCAGGCCCAAGTTTACAAACTAATAAAAGTGCAAGAAGAAAATATTAGAATCACAAATAAAATGTTTCACTGTATACCCACTTTTTCTATTCTATTCCCATTTAATTATATATTCTAACCCGCGTTAGTAGCGTTAGGAAACGACAATTTAGTAATGACATGAGAGCAAGCTGAAGCATGTGAAAACATCAAGCAGCCATTTTAATGCACACTGCGCAGAAGCAGAAGTTTCCCACCAAGCAAAGAAAGACGTCACACCATGTGATATGGTTGCGACATGCGCATCGAGCTTTCCCGCGCATAGCGGCCATTTTGAATTACAAACAAGCGTTATTCAATAGTAAAACACATAGGCAAGCATCCCTTTCTTTTGTGTCGTGAATGCAAAGGTTAGTATTAACAATACAAGTTTAATAAATTAATACTGTGAGGAGGATTGAAAACAAGCAAGTTTCATTTATGAAACCTTGCTCCATCACAGGCCACACAAATAATGGCCCATTTCCTCACAATCATCAAATGTTCTACTCATCCTATTGGATATCTAATTCTTAATTTAGCAGTCTAAAATATGTATTTCATCAAAGTTTCTACCCCATAATAATTAATTTGATGGGGTCTTCATCAGGACCATGTTATGGATGCACCTACACCTGAAATGAGCATACAGTGAAGAAAAAGTTCAGAGATCAACTGTATGGTACAGAGGCCAAAAGGATTAAAACTGAAAGGTGAAGGACTCACGCTCACCAATTAGGAGTGAGTTTGAAGGCTATTCAAATCTGTAAAGAATGTATAAGACCAAAAGGAAACAAATCCTTCTGTGTAAAGGAAGAGGGGCTGTTTATGTGAAAGGTGGTTTATGAAAGAAGTGGGGCATAAATAACTTCTTAACCAGTCACAAGGGTCCAGGAAGAATTTCCAATGTACTGCGAAAAGAAATATATAAAGTGAGAGTTGTCACCAATATAAACAGATTAAGCTCGTGAAAATAGCGCTGCAGGTTGCCACATGGACAAAGGTAGGCTTACCTTCAACTAAAGCCAACCACTGGGCAACTCACTCGCCATTGTACTAAAAAACAAAAGCCAATCAGGTTGATCATCTTGGAAAACTTTTCCAGCAGTACACTGTGCAAAGTTAGAGTGTGAGCACCACATCTGGTGCAACGAGTACAACTTACTGCACCCACAAAGAGGACTCCACTTTACAGAAATGCAGCACGTGCGAGTAGCTGTCCTTTCTTTAACAAGCAAACACGTGGTGTGCGCTCCAGTCTCTGACCCGAAGAAAACTGAGCGAGTGCTCATGGTGGATTGCGAGGATGAAAGCGGCTAATCAGATGAGCATTACCTGCTCTTGAGTGCACAACATATTTTCACATTAGGGAATATATTTAGAAAACAACTAAAAAGAATTTTTGAAAGAAATGTTTTGAAAAAGACTATGAAAAGGGAAAAAGAATAAACCTTCAGGCTAAGGAGTCTGTTTTTTTAACCTGAATAGCCAGCTATGATACAACAACAATGTGAATGAAGGTACAGGTTTGTAAATCCACATGTCCATTCCCACTTTGAAGCACCAATGGAATAATGCTCTTTTATATGAGGAAACTGCCATTCAAAATCATAAACAAAATAAAAAGTACATGCATTCCAATGCAAACACATCATGTGTATCAGTTGTGCTATATAAATAGTGGTGCATACGGATAAATTGCAACATAAGAGGCAAGCAAATATGCAATTAACAGAATCCCACATTAAAGACATCTGCCCATTGGCAGAATTGCGAACAACAAGGACCCCCTGCTAATGATCAGCGCTCCCAAGGCAGGGAAATTATATTGTATACAAGGACCTAAGGCAGCCTATTATTTCAGTTTTAAATATTTTAACATGGAAAAAGCCAAGCAATACAGATAAAATCAACGAAAACATGTTCTTATCAAAAATATAAATTTGAAAATCTGAAAAAATTGACGATACCTCCTTTGACTATGTTCTATTCTGTAAGTAAACTAGATCATTATATCCCGTCATCATTTCTTGACAGAATACAGGAATACATATTAAAAAGTCATGGAGATTATTTTCCCATAATAACAAACAAGAAGTAAAACACAACAAGAAGTTGGCTTAGATCGTGGCTGGTTCTTGATTGACACGATCCAACCTGTTACATTTGATGTGAAATGCTATTGCGGACTACCCATTTGGTGAACAGAGCAACATAGGCCTAAATGTTTCACACTTTTCTCATCAACATGTTCTCTTTTCACCCCATCACAGAGTGCAGCTTTCCCTTAGATGTGGTGATCCAAGGATTGCTTAAAACATGGAATTCTGGAGGTTGGTGCCATGAGATGCACACAAGTCTCTAGAAATATTTTAGTCAGTCACAGCCTCACTCATCTTTGTAGAGCCAACTGTGCCACTAGCAAGTTTGCTGGGCACACCTAAACACTTTGAAATTGTTTGCTACACTTCAGGCTTCTTCCAATAGATAGGAACCAAGGTCAGCAAATACCAGTATTACTCTCAATGACTCCCATCCTGACATTCACCTTGTGCTATGGAGTTAGCAGAGGGATGTTCTACAGCAGTGGTTCTTAACCTGTGATCCAAGGAGCCCTGGGATCTGCGAGGTCTCTTCAAGGGGTCCACAGATTTTTAACAAAATTAAATAACATTAAAATTAATAAATTAAAATTAATAAATTATATTCATATAAAGAAGCAAAATCGAAATTGTGAAAACTTTTCCAAATTTTTCTGTGAATTAAACTGAATAGTCAAATATTTTGGTATTTATTTGGTGTATACGTTTCTGTATTCTTGTGTATTGTTTTGAGGTTCAAATCATAGAAATTGCTTAGGTTTGTGGTCCCCAGTTTCCAATAATGGCTCAGTTGGGGTTCACGGGTTCGAGTAATGATTCAGTGGGGGTCCACGGCAGTCAAAAGATTGAGAACCGCTGTTCTACAGCTTTCGAATGTGTTCACCTTGAAGTGGGAAACATCCTAAACCATGCAGTAAGAACAACGCGTGGCTGAACAACGCAGACGTAACCATGGACATCTAAACCATCCATATGCCTTTACCACGCATAGGCATGGTTTAGACATCCGTGGTAGTTAGCGCTCTAGTCCGCGGGCGGAGGAGATTTTGTCGGAGGGTCGGAAGTGAGCTCCTGCCAGGTCAAGGAACTTGGTGAGTACTATTTCATTTAACTTTTTTTATTGTCTGGGAGGCCATTTTTGGGGCTCAGGGTGGGGGACGGATAGTTGGGACAGGGGATATTTTTAGGGCTTAGGATCAGGGGTCGTGGCTGGGTGGCGGTTTTAGGGCTTAGGGCGGGGGGCCTGGGGTGTTTTTGGTTATAGTTTGAAGGCTTTAGGGCTCAGGGCAGAGAGAGGGTTTTGTCTACAAGAGGCCATTTTTAGGGCTCAGGGTGGGAGGCTGGATAGTTGGGACGGGGATACTTTTACGGCTTAGGGTCAGGGGTCGTGGCTGGGTGGCGAGCTTAGGGCGTTGGGTGTTTTTGGTTATAGTTTGAAGGTTTTAGGGCTCAGGGCAGAGAGGAGGGTCAGGCTCGATTTAGGGCAGGGGGGCTTTTTCGGGGTGGGGTCGTAAGTCAGGACAGGTGGATAGGTTTTAGGGCAAAGATCGGGGCTAAGGCAGAACCTTAACCACGCATATGCCTTTACCAACTATGCCATTAGAACCAAATTCGTTGTAAAGGCATGCGTGGTAAAAACATGTGTGGTTAAGACGCGGTCGTTGTTAAGACCGCATTGTTCAGCCACGCGTGGTTGGAACATGCAATCCCTTGAAGTTACACATTTATTAGTAAATCTACCACAACAAGTGAATATTAAAAAAGCTTTATCATATGAAATATTTTCGCAGCACTACACAGTAGCTCATCATGTATCTGAATTTGTATTTGAAACGTCCACATTTGTTACCTAGAGGGAGGAGCCAAGGTCTGACTTCCAGGGGTGTGCAGAAAAATACTGTCCCAGATTTACTTGCAAATCAACTGATGTAAAGCATTTGCACCCACGATTCCCTTCGGATTGAAATGATTGTTCTTGCTGAATCCACCGCAAACGGCTGAAAAAAATCAGCTTTTCTTCCAATTAGATCTGGAATAGCATTCGCCAGCCACCATCCCTCCAAAGAAACACACAGAGTTGTGTGCTGTGCTCGCCACATGCAGCTCTATGGAGCTGTCATCCTCGGTGGGGCTCGTGCCTGACGCAGAGGCATCTCGGAACGCGATGATGAAACCGGACTCTCATCTCTTTATTAAGTCTGCGCCTCAGCCAGGCTCCTCCATCGGCGCCCCCGTGATTAGCAACCCGTCCCGGCCCCGATCTCTTCCTAACCGAGGAAACTGCGTCTGTGTAACTGGCTTCTTCTCGCGCATTTTGTGGCTTTTTCGCCTTGAGTAAAGGTGTCCGTTGCTGTTCTTTAATTTTCACTATAGCTTCAACAAAAATATTGGACCAAAGTGCGCCCAGTTACAGCCCTGAGCACCAAAATGAGATTCCAAACTTAGAATCCTCAAATGTGAGGGCTCGCCCTCCCATTTCATGAACAGGACATCATGCCAAAAAATTGCTCGCAACTATCGCGAGAAAACAGCTATTGAGTTCGACTTTGTCCTCCCTCCTTTTCTATGGCTCTTATCTAATGAAGGGGCCTTTCTGGTCTTTCATTCAGCTGTTTTAGACCTTTAAAGTGTTGACGGTGGCAGCGCCAGTGTCCAACATGTTTTATCTCTTCTCAGTATAAGGATCAGCCATGCCTGTCCCTGACATCCAATTGGGCAGGGGGTGTCCACTGTTCTTCCAGGAAGGGTGAAAGCAAGTCAGATTTTCAGGATAATTATTGATTGCGTACATTTTTTTTTCATTTAGATCCACTAAATATAAATTCATTTTATGTAGCTAACCTGCAAATCTGTCATAAATCAGTGCTTCTGAACATAGATTGGACATGCCTGCCACAGCACCAGTGAGTATTAAGCTCTAATCAATAATGTTTTTTAAACAAATATTTGTAAACCAGAACAACCATGGTGTAATAAACATATACTTTTAATATTGCACATAAGTCAACAGGACAAGATATTACTGACACGCAATATTATATCCATTTGTTTTCTTTGGTTGTGTTAGTTGGTGGGTGGTTTTAAGTAGCCAAAAAATAAAGTTTTAAATATTGTGTTTGTACTGGTACTCTACATCCAAAAAAGAATCACGATACACAGAACAAAGGAAATGACACAAACTAACAACATACAAGCTCTCAAAAAGGCCTTGCAAGTATTGCATGGCCTTCCTGGTCAACTTAAGTGTCAATGCATATGTACAGAACTGAGCCCCAGAAGACCCTAGAACATTTGCTTTTCAGTCTTGTGTATACTTTTAAATGCCCTACCTTTACTACATGAACATGAAAAATAAATCTACGTTTTTGAGTAACAGCTTTGAAAGTACATAGATTTGATTGTGTTGGAATACTCTATAATACACTATTTTTGCTCCAAACCTACTACCACCTCCTGGAGCAATCAGTGACAACCACGCAACTCAAAGAACCAGAAAATAGGCGGAATCCTTGAGTCTGGGATGTGCAGGCACAATAACTCTGACAGAGACAAGAGGCCATTTTAATGTTAAGGCAGCACTTTCCAGATCTACATAACATAAAATAGGCATTAAGAGAGATGTGGTTATCCAACTAGAATGCATTAGCATAAGGCACAGAGATACCATTGGTTGTCAACAGTACTCACTAGGGATACCGCAGAGTACATGTAGACTGGTCCAGGCTCAGAGAAAAATACTTAATAGGGTAAATATACTTCACGTGGAACATAAGTGTGAGAAGTTGGCCTGGCATATGCTGTCCACTAGTTATAGTGGGCACCTTGCACCAGTCCAAATGACCCTTATTGATGATTGGTTTAAAGACAACCTTTATTGAAAGCTATCCTAGTGGTAGCTATGGAGAGCAGCCTTCAGGCTAAGTCTTGAAGGAATGTAAAGCAGCTTGGTTTACCAGATTATAACCTCTTGAATAACTAAATGAAAGGAGAACCACACAAGATATATATAAAATATATGTATTTATTTCTAAACACTAACTACTAATCCCTTTATGAGATTAGAGTTCAAGATACACAGTATCACAGTATTAAAACAACAGTAAATAGCACAATACACAGTGGGCTCCAGGGGAGACCAAACCATATACTAAGAAAGTGGTATAAGAACCACGACTTGACTAGACACAGTGCCTAGAGCACGTAGAATCGCTGGGACCCCAAGGAACCACCCAAGGTAGTGACACAGGAGACCCACGGGGGACGTGTGCAGTGTGAGAACACAGCCGCGAGCGCCGTAGGATTCAATGCGGAAAGTCGTGGTTGGAATTTTAAAGATAAAGAACACTTAGGAGAGGACTTTGAGCAAACCCCTTTAGACTTAAGGGGTTCTAGGGCCAACACCCACGTGAGCACCGGAGTACTCGAGTTACCTGACCCAGGGAAGCCGGGTGCATAGGTGTCAAAAGGTGTCGGGAATCGTCGTCGTTTTCAATGGCAATCTGCTGCAAAGTGCTGCTGCCGTGAAGGAGAAAAGTGTCCGGTGTGATCCAAGCCTGGATCGAAGATGTGAAGAACCTGAAAGCAGAGAGGACAGAGTCTGGGTCATTAGCCAGTGACCAGGAGCGGAGCAATCGAATGCCCACCGATGTCGGGTGCTTCAGGTGCGAAGAGGTGAAGCTTGACTCTGCAGCCACGGGGTCCCGGAGACGTCGACGACAACCAGGAGCCGGATTCGAGCTGTCCCACAAAGGATGTCGAATGCTGGAGTATCGGTGATCGGATTGACCACAACAAGCCTTGGCAACAGCAACCCACGCAGGAAGAGAAAAGATGCTTCTGTGCAGACCAGCAAGGTCCTGGGGACTCCCCAAGCGATGGAGAGTCAGGGCATGTCTGGAGCAACCAGGAAAGCCCAATAAAAGTTAGAGTTGCCTTCTTGGGGACCCACAGGTCAACGGACCAGTGATCGCGAAGGGACCTCAAGAGGAATCACAAAATGGCGGCCCACGGAACACTCGTTGAGTGTAGGCCTGCAATCTTAGGTGCAATTACTGCTCGGGGTCAGGGCTACAAGTAACCCAAAGCTCAGCCTCAGGGGTTGCTGGAAAGCTGATGCTTCTGCAAATGGTCGCGGTGTCCAGGGGTTCGGGTTGCACGGTCTCCACGAGGGATACGGGCCTCAGACTTGCGTGTGGCACAGATCGACCTCAGAGACCTTGGAAAACCCACCTCCTGTGTGGCAATATTCTTCGGAGTCCGTCGGAGCTCGGAGATGCCAACCGGTCAGTTGCGTTAAAGGTGCCTGCCTTGCAGGGGAGTAACACCTTTACTCCAAGGGAGATTCTTCAGTCATCCAGCGTAGTGTAGATCATCGAAGTACTTGGTTTCTGGTATCAGAGTTTAGTCCAGGTGTAATCTAAAGTCCTGTAGTCAGGGTTTCCTACTTTATACCCAAGCAAGGGGTGGGACAAACTCTGGGGACCCACCTATGGGAGGGTCAGGAAAGAGGGGTGGCTACACCCATTTCCTTTGTCCAGTTTCGCACCAGAGCAGGGGCTGGCAGCCCCTGCAACCGGTTTGAGCTGGACTATGCACAGGACACCAAATGTGCCCCCAGTGCAGACTTCAAAGCACTCTGAGAGTGCACCCACCCAGCCCCAATACACTAAAGCCTGTCTGGGAGGTGGTCACACCTCCCTGTGACAGGAAACCTATTGTCCAGGCCTCCCCTGCCGGAGTTTCGTCCAGCAGCAGGAGGGCAGACTCGTGTCTGTGGCTGCAGCATCCATTTTGTGATGCCACGGCTCTGTTAGCTGGTACCGGGTATACCGGTGCTGTCATGTCTTTCCCTCTAGAAGGGTGGGATCATACTCCCACACCAGTTACTGGTGTGGGGGTATGATTCCAAGGTGTTTGACACCAAACACAACAGTTTTCCATGCAGCCATTCTCAAGTTAGCATTTACCGCGGGGTTGTAATGCACTTAAGAGTATATGGTCTGGCTGCATCACAAACAACCCCGGAATAAAGATTCCGAAAGCTGCAGAGGGGCTCTGCTCATGCATGGGCACCCTCTCACATGAAACCCAGCACCCTGCCTTCAGGATTGTTAAGGCCTGCCATAGGGGTGACTGATAGGTTTACATGTGCAGTGATAGGGAGAGATATAGGGAACCTATATCTCAGTAAGGGGTGGATACACCACCTTACACAGGCTGCTGTAGCAGACCTGTTGTGTCATTTTAAAAGGCTTCCCAGGGGTGGCACAATACATGCTGCAGTCCCTGGTAGGCCTCTGGGGTACCTATGCCCTGGGTACATATTATACCATATACTAGGGACTCACAAGGGTACCCCAGAATCCAATCTGGAGTGTACCTAAAGTACATGCAATCAATTTAAGGGGAAAGCAGATAGGCTGGGGTCCTGAATAGCAGGATCCCAGCCAAACTAAGTCGAAAACCAGCAAAACACCAGGAAAAAAGTGGGGGCAACCATGCAGTCAGATTCCACCTTCCTACAATAAGGATTTGGTTCACAGTTTGCTAGAGTTCTGGCAAGCATCATGATTAATGCAATTAAGAAATGATCACAGGCACTGAAACTTGAAGAGGCAAGGGAAGCCCTCCTGAAGTACACCCCTATGCAAAGACATATCTCTGTAAAGGGAGGGGAAGTGGCAGTGTTTAAATCCACTCAATTAAAAGATCTGAATCAGGCAACAGCCCTGGCTTGGATCCTGAACAAGTGAACACAGGCCAAGAGCATGAAAGGATTGATGGTGTCAAACGTGCATGAGGCAACAATATCACTCTGAGAACTGAATAACTAAGAAACATTAAGGCCTGAACTTGGACAGAGGACTGCACAATGTGTCTCACATTGAGGACTAGACAACCAAGCAAACACCACACACTGAGGACAGGCAATTTTCACACACTGAGCACTGGGCATTGGTCCCACACTGAGGATCGCACAACTACCTCACAGTCAGGCTTGGGCACACACCCCACAAGGAGCAGTGGAACATGATCCCACATTGAGGATTGGGCAGTCATCACGCACTGAGGATTGGACACTCATCACACCATGAGGCAGAGGCAACTGAGAGACTATCACACACAAATTTAACTCTGAAGAGTAGGCAACCTTTAAGCACGAAGGACTACAAAATATCATACTGAGAAATGGGCATAAATGGTATACTTTTTAAGGCTTGGTAACTATCCAAGAATGATACAGAGACCAAAATCTCACACTGAGGGAGGGGCAAGTATTTATCAGCAAGGAACGGGAAGCAAGAGCTTTGTGTCCCTGGCCACTTTGCTGTTCTTGAGGAGAAATGAAATGCTTGCCTCGCCATGACAGAGAAGAGCTATTTGCAGGCCTGCCAGTTCATACTGTGTCACACAATATCGGCTCCCTTCACACTGTCATGCAGCAAGGATCCAAAATCACACAGAGCTGGAAACCCCTGCGCACACTGGGCTTCCAACTCGTGCTAGATGGATCTTCAGAGCCGATTTCCATTTTGGGCTTTTAAATCTCCCCAGGACATCAGCGGTAAACTGGGAAGCTTTTGTTGTTGTGTTTTTAGGTCGAGCCTGGGCAGTGCATGCGCTGCTCTGCGAGCCGTGCGGTATTAGAGTATGGACTTGAAGCCCTGCCCACTCTCCGCCCATATTTGTCATTGGCTTGTGTCATTGTCCTTCGTAAATGCTGGCTTCTGATTCGTTAATAGGCTTGTTAGTCCCTTCTTAGTACTGCCTTGTCTTCATTTGTAACCTCCCATGAGGACCGGCCCTTTTACTTCAGTTGTTACACGGTACGTCTTATTTAGTCTGTAAGCACTATTTTCTTTAATGAGTTTCTCCTACTGCAGGCACGACATGCTTTCCGGCAACATTCAGCACGCCATGCGTGCTTTCATGGGGCGCTTTTACAAAAAAAAGGATTTGTTTGTCAACTTGACAAACAAATGCTTTTTTGGTAAAAGTGCCACGACCCGCGCTTTTACTTTAAAAGCGGCTGCGGACCTTTCTTTAGACACAGCTCGTCTAAAGAAAGGGGCGTGGCCTCTAGTAACATGAAAGCGCAGCATGGGGCGCTTGTAAACAACGAGCATTTGCAATGCAATAGGTCTCGCATTTTAGAAACTTTGACTTATTGGTATTGTAAATGACGCCTTTTATTATTGCAGGTTTTTTTAAACACATAAATAAAAGGCATTGTCATTTGCAATGTCAATAGCTCAAAATCTCGCAATTGCAAGACCTATTGCATTGCAAATGCTTGTTTTTTTTTCTTTTTTCAGGGGGAGGGTGGAGGTACCTCATAGGTGGCTCTCTTGCAGAAAACCATTGCGCCTCCAAGGCCACACCCCCTCGTCCCAAGTGAAAATAATTTAGAAGTTGGCAGGTCTGTATCTCACTGATAATATATGTACACCCTGGTAGGCTACATTTTCTATATTTATATAAACTCTTTCATATTTATCCCTCGTGCTGGGCAGCTTGTTATTGAATGGAACTAGGATATCGAGCTCAATGCACATTTTTTATTTTTATCATTTTCGCCTGGGGCTTCAGATCACAGGATTTCCAGAGCCAAACGCTAATTGACATCACATGAGCGTGATTAGCCATATTTCGTGCAAATCTCAGGGCGAAAACAAATGTGATATGACATTCGTACACTGCGCTCCACTGACAATCAGATTAAAGCCAATTTCCAATCCATTCGTCTTTCATAACAAACTTTAAAAATATGCCTTTTATTGGGAAAAGTACTAGCTATCGCGTTCTCATGGGAAGCCTGTGCACGAAGGCAAGAGCACGTGCATGCCAAGTCACCGCGAGCGCGCGCTGCATTTAATATCCGGCAGGAGATCTAACCCCACGTTGAGTTCTCCAGCACCACTGCAGGGGCGCAGTTTCAGGGTAGGGGGGTTTAGAGTGTTACAACTTCCCTAATAAATGCATTTTCTAAAATAATAGTTGGGTACAGGTGTTTTCAGTCTGGTATTGTTTGATGCAATTCGGTTTTCATCAGTAATTCTTACACACATAAAAAAGCACACACACTCCCTCTGTTTTGAAAGTCCTAAAAAATATTGGTTATTTCACAAAATATTGTGTTTTCTCTCTTAGTTCTCCTACTAATTCGCATTCCTCTCCCTTTCCACTGCCCCTTAGGCCCCTCTAAAGTACTCTGCTTGTTGTATAATGTATTTAAACATTATATGTCAGCCTGATAGTCGAAAAATCTGAAACACACCCCTCCCAATCTTACTTACCAAGCAATGCCCCTGCTGATTGGTTTAGCTCCCTGCGCCTATGTGACGGGAACACATTTCTGCCAAAATGTGTCAACCATAAATGGGAAGGGGCACAACTGCGCACCTGATTTGGTGTACTTGACTTTCAAGCACAAAAGTATACCAGGATGTGCACCCAACTCCACCAAGAGCCTCTGCAGCCCTATGTGATGTGTACAATCAGTCTCAACTATCAATGAGTGTGTAGAGAACAAAAGCGGAGGTTATGGTATGTTACAAAACATCCGTATAAAGCAGGGAAGTGATTTGTTGATATTGGTGCCCGTATCGTACGGTATTGGAATTCCCACTCAGCGACTGTATATACTTGTTTGGTAGGATTTATCAAATATGTAGGTTAGTTGGTCACGTTAGTTGATGTCAAAGTAAAATGAGTACAAGCCTACCAAAAACACTTGCAATGTGTTATGTATATGGAAGGATGTCCTGAGGACCTTTGCCTTTTTAGGTCGAGCCTAGAGTAGCGCGCAAGCGCTGCTTCTGGCGAAGACTTTATGTAGTGGGGTTTTCAAAGCTGACCACACGCTCGTGCACAATGGCCTTTTCCATGAGGTTACCCGCACGTTTCAGGCACGATGCAGGAGCGTGTGGTCAGCTCTGCACGCTGCCGCGCTCGCTCGCCCCCGCCCCCGCTCCTCTCTGATCCGGCAAAGGCTGCTTGTTCCAGTTTCGTCTGTAGCATGCGCCAGGACTTCAACACAAAAAAGCCCTCATCTGCAGACTTTTCCATGGGCTGCCTTGTTCGGGAAAAGGCATCCGCGAAACTGCATAACGTCACCCTGCGGTGTAAACCATTCTAGTCCAAGACAAGCCCTCTTGAGCCACCGGCATGTGGACGACACCTCGCGGGGCCGCCTCGGTGATGGAATCAGCGCCTGGTTTTTAATCGTAACTGTGGTTGGGAATGTAATGGGTAGAATTGTGTTTTATTCTGATGGTAGTGCAGCTGCCTCTTCGTCTGCACAGCGCTTTTAATTTCCAAGTGGGGTTGAGCAGGCTTTGTATTGTCGGTGATAGCCCATCCCAGTATGGTGAGCAGTCGGAAAGCATCTGCGTTGTTCCAGTGTTTCACGAGGCGGATGCCATGCCTCATACTAACCTAGCATGGGAGCTGGTTTCGAGGTGCAGCGCAGGGAGTGGTGCTGGATGCTTGTTTTTATCTAGCACAGCGAACTCTTGTCCCGTTGGGAGGGGAAGAGTTGCTCTTCTGCCCGCTGACACCTTTTCTGGTGGAGAGGTCTGCAGTGCGGATGTGGGTTGTGGAAAACAGCAATGGACCGATGACGGCTCTTAAACAGCTGGGAGCCTTCATTGTCTGTAAATAAAATATGGGAGCGTCTCTGTGTTCTTCTTTGTTGGATGGGAGGGAAATCATGCCATAAACGGGTATATCCTTATCCTGTGTATCACGTTGGCTTTTCTGCTGGTCTTGGTTTGACCTATAAATGGCAGTCCATTTTCATGTTCCCTCTTATTTTCCATCAACGAAAAATGTGGTTCGATTTGTTCTGACACTTTGAAAATGAGAACATACAGTGCACAATTTGTCAAAATAGATGTGGTCTAAATCTTGAGTACCCATGGTATGTATTTCCAGAAGGCGTGTGTGTCTGTGCATAGTGTCAGAATACCCTCTGGTCATATAAGTATTCATTTAGATTAACTGGATGTAAATTTATTGTGTGACTGTCTTGAAAATCTAGCAATAATCTGGCTTGGATCCACTTTAGACACTCTGTTTAAATGCTTGTAAGACAATGATTTTATAAGATATGGTATCAGCTGTGCACAGTTTCTTTATGTAATTGGAGTAACTCGGTTTAATGCTTTTTGTAAGGTCTCGTTGTTAGACGTTTTTAGAGGTACTGTCATGAGGAAGAGCAGTTCTCACCAAATAATCTGGAGTCATGTTTTTGCACCAATGTGTCTCTCGTTTTGTCTAAATCATCCTATGGTAGTTGAAAGTTATCAGACATTTGTTTCTGTTACCGGTGGCTGCGGTCTGGTTAGGCGTTTTCCTTCTGTCGCTACACATCCCAGTGCATGTTAAAAGGCGTTATGGCCCTGCCTGTAACTGAAGTGATTGCTAAACAAAATTTCTTGCATTCTCAAATTTCTCATGTCTGTTGTTTTGCCAACATAAAAGTATGGTTGTAGCGGGGTATTGTGCAGTTAAGTCTGGCTATGGTGAGAGAAATTGTAAGACTAGCCCACTGCCCGTGGAGGACCTGGATATAGATCGCTCCATCTGGGATTACGTGCAGGCCTGTTTTCTGAGCTAATAATAGTCTTACTTCTTCCCTTTCAGTCGTACATGGAGTGTGCAGACTAGCACTAGCCTCCTATATTTATATAACATGACCAGAGCCACTGGAATTATGTGATTCCGTGGCCATGCCATTTTCCACATAATTATGGTTTTCACATAAAATCTGCAGATTATGCTGATGGATTATAGCAAAAAAGTTTTCTAGCTCAAACAGTTCAAAAGTTACTAAAAATGCAGCAACATGCATGGCAGTGCAGTGAGGGTTCATTGGCAAAAGTTGTATGGTCACCTTAAATTTGCAGATTGTTGTATTTGGGTGTTGCACTGGTACTAATGGAGTAAAACCTTTGCCCAGATCATGGTAACGTGTAACAATATAAATATATATATATATATTTTTTGGCACCACAAAGCGTCAATTCGAGAAAACTGATGAACTCTGTGCTTGTTTGTAATATTTTATATTGTCTCACAGAGGTAAAGTTGGTGCACCTTCTGTCAATCACGATTGCTTTGCTGTGAGTGGGCTCTCCTACTGATCACCCATTGTGTCAAAAAGTCTGCCAAAGGCGAAAGCTACTTTTCAGTTTAGACAGCTAAGATATGGAATTGAATTCTTGTTAAAATAAAAATATTTTACAACCAACAGGAATTCCATGGAGCATTGACAATCTGCCTCTTCCCACGCACACAACTGTTATGAAACAGGCATAGCCAATAGGTCTCGCCTTTGGGACCTTATAAGTGTTTCGCCATGCAACAGTTGATGTTGTTGTACCAAGGATATTGTGCTGCATAACTAAATACTTATAAGGTCCCAAAAGCGAGACCTATTGGATATGCCAATGCTTGTTTGGTTAGCCATCAGCTGCGGCCCATGCAGGTAAGAGTGGTGGGGCGGGATTTCGAAAGACGACGAGGGAAAATTTATTATTTTGTGGTTGTCAGTTGAATTCCCCCCCCCCCCCCAACCCGGCCTCACTGCCCCACCGCTCTTACCTGCACGGGCCGCGGCTGCGGCCTGTGCAGACAATTTTCTAAACAGCACAGTTAGCAGGGCTTTAAATGGGCAGGTACTGTCTGGTACTGAGCACCTGCACTTCTTTAATGTGAAAGAGCAAGTACCTACACTTCTTAGCAGTGCTGCAATCCATTTATTGGGAGAGTACTGGCACTTGACAGGTGCTAATAGGTACTCTAATTTGTGAATACCTGCACTTCTATATTTCAATGTAATGCACCGATTGCTAGTCCAGTAAGTAGCTGTGATGCAATGTTGTATGCATGGGGGTACAGTATGTTTATGATAACTCTATCTGAGCGCTTCTGAGATGCATCGTGGTTTGGTGAAAGTGTTTTAAGATCTTATCTAGCATCTAAATGATTTAACCATACCACGAGCGCCAACTCCCAATGGAAATTTGGACAGAAGTGGAGGGGTGCCTCATATTTACCATGGTAAGCAATGGCCACCACTAAGCTTATGGGCACCAGTGATTAATTTGTGACGATGGTTTCTGGTGCTTAGCACCGGCATATAATTGCCAGCACCGGCTCTAGTGACAGTCCACCACATGGTGGAGCTGTCTTTTTAATTTTGAGATTAGCACAACAACTGTGTTTATGAAGTCAAAATACACTGAAAAGCCTCTCATGCCATTATTATAGCTTAGTGTGGCCTGAAATAGTCTGAATCGTCACACTTGTAGGAGTGCGATGGTTAGGTGTTATGTTAGTACTGCTGCTGGCAGGGTATGGGTGGTAGAGACTGCAGTGGTCTTCCAAGAAGGGCCCTGGCACTTAATTTTTTTTTACAAATTAAGCACTGATGTGCACACTCGTGTGAGAACATGATGGAAATTGCATATTATACCATGATAAGCACTGCGTGCTTCCCTAGACACAGAACATCCCATGCAATGAGAAGCAATGGCTACAAAGGAAATTGGATTTGGAAGTAGGAGAAGAAAACTTCCTACTGCTGTGGTCACTTGTTGCCAGTGAGTCTGTACTGCTTAAGGGGGTGGGGCATATTTCATCACAGTCAGTACGTGCACAGCTCGTGAGGGTGAGGCTATCGTATCACAGCGAGCCCTTGCTACCAGCGACAACATGTACAAACCCGGGGAGTTGAACATATCATATTATTGTGAGTGGTGGCTACCAGGGAGAATGAGCATGGCTAGCAGATGAATAACACACACTCACCCACCAGGAGAAGTATTACCTCCCTGTGATATTGTGTAGAGACCTTGGAGGTACCTGAGCAACAACTGTCAATATGTAGAGATTGTGCAGAGAGTAAGAAAATATCTTACTACAGTGAGCAGTGGCTACCAGTCACAAATCTCAAACATTAACAACTCTACAAAAAAAATGATGTTGAACGTTCTCTCCCCAGGTAATCAGAAAGTCTAAACCTCACTCTACCTTTTACAAATTTAAACAAGCACTTTAATTGAAAGCTTTGTATTCATTCTAAAGGCCCAATGTGTAGACATCTGTTATGGTTTTGCTGATGCTTTTCATTCCAAGTCAAGTTGTAAAAGATACTACACCATATCCTTTGGCCGCCCGCCATATTTTTAAAGGCCTAGGAATCATTTGCATGAGTAGGTCAATGAGATTCTGGCCTCATAGCAGATAGCATGCTGGCAAAGAGACTCTCAGATGTGTCTACAGGTTCTGACCACGAAATGGAAGAGGCCACGAAGGAGAAGTAGCATGGTAACATTTTTGTTGGTCAAAATTTCACACTTTATTTGGCGAATAGTGCCAACAGATTTTTATCTTCTCATTGGTACTCAACTCCCTTTCGGATGGGCCTGCGGTGTCACTTCTATCTCCCTCATAACTGTGTCAGTGGCATGCCAGTCTCACAACAATTATGTGTTGTGATTTAGGTGATATGGAATTTCACAGCACTCTGGATCGTTGCTTTCTCATTATTCTCTAAGAATATGACAAAATGCAATTTCTAAAGTAACTCAGAAATCTAGATATTTCTTGCATTTATGGCTTGCAAGACCTTTAGAATTGTAGGTATTTGCTAAGGGTGGGCGGAGTTTGTGGGGTTGCACTACCCGGAATTTCGCGGAGTTGCATAAAATCTTCATGGAATTCCGCGGAGTTCCGCTCCGCCCTTTAGTTCCATTCCGTCCAACCAAGAGACCTATGTCAGACATCCACAGATAGGAGGCATGCAGAAGAGAGTAGTGAGAGGTCAGACTTCCACAACTATAGGGTACGCAGGCTGTGGTGAGGGGGTCAGGCATCCACGTAGAGAGGGAATGCAGGCAAGCGAGATGGGAGAGGACAGGCCCATAGAAAGGGGCATACAGGCAATGGCGGGGGGCAGAGCTGCTGGCAATGGGTAGTGGTGGGAAGGCTATGCAGGAAAGAGTGATAGGTTAAAGGGCATACACGTAGGAGTGAGGGCAAGTAGGTAGACTCAATAAAAAGGGAACACACTCAGTGGTAGATGAGGTGGAGCCTCGAGACAAAGCGGGCCATGCAGGAGGGACAGGGTGAGGGGTCTCCCTGCTGCTCTCACAGCTGCACCTCATGCCGAACCACTCTCCCCATGGAGGCTGCCACTCTTCCTCCTGAAACCCAGGCACGAGTCACTTCCTCCTTTGCCCCGGCTCCTCGTAAGCTCCCGGAGCAGTGCTGCTCTTGCGGCTGCACCTCACGCTGAGCTACTCTCCCCATGGAGGCTGTCACTCTTCCTCCATGAACCCAGGCGCAAGTCACTTTCTCCTTCGCCCTGGCTCCTCATAAGCTCCTGGTGCCCTGCGATCCTCAGCCTCGGACTCCTCTGTTCCCTTGCGATCTAGTGCCCTTAGATCGAGACTTCAGCCAACATCTACACTGCCAGCCCCTGGCTGCGCTGCTCCTCCTTGCCTTCAGAATCCCCCTGCTCCTCTGCCACTGATATGCTTTGTGGCATCCAAATATTATCAAACAATTAGATATGGGGTTACATATTTTTATTCTATGTTAGGCAATTGAGGTGAACTTGTATTCGCTCGAGGACCTCATAATGTGATTGGCTGAGGTGCTCTTGAATGTTTTTCATTGGCTGTCTGGTGTAGGAAATGTAATTAGGGGTGGGCGGTGGAGGCAAACTCTGCTATGCGGCGATATCAGAGTTTTTTACCGAACTTCGTGCTCCCAGTGGAGTGCGGAGTTGGCAAAACTCCGCAAACTATGCTCGCGGAGAGGAGTTCACCGCCCACCCTTAGTATATGCCACACCCGGGAACTCTGTTTGTTATACACACAACAACATTAATAGCAACAAAATGCCCAACAGTTATCAACAAGAAGCTCCCTGTTTTCAAGACAAATCATGGCTATCACTATTTAAACAGTCAGTCATGATTTGAAGGACCATGGTTTAAACGTCTTTCACTTCACATTGGACTACCTGTAGGAACCAGTTAGCCCTTTTCCCCTCTACTAATGACTCCTTAAGAATCTGTATCTAAAAGATGAACGTCACTACATGGAAGTATGAAGAAGTGTGGACTTGAGTAACAATTGTATGACCTAAAGTTGTCTCAGTGGGGTAGGAGGGATTTATATAAACCCATCAGTTAGACAGAGTTATTCAGTCAGGTAGAGGGATCTCACAGGATGGGCGTACGGCTGACATAGTATTGACTGAAACCAAGCACTACTCTTGCAATCGGAGCACATTTTATGTGGAAGGAAGACTGAAGGCATGTAGGTAAACTCATTTACATTTATTGGGCTATAAGTGTCCTACATAGGTACATACGTAGAGAACTTCATGAGGAGCTTGATCAGGCTTTTACAACGAGTAGTTCATGAGCTACTGATAGCTGTCCAGCTACCTGTCAGTAGCGCTCCTGTGTCCAGCCAAGTCTTCTAGTTTAGAAGCTTTTGTCGGGCCAAATTAATATGTATACCAAAATTGAAAAGCAGGTATTCAAGCACAAAATTGTGTATTTTAAGAACTCATAAGGTGATGTTTGGAGCCAGGGGAATTGTAGCTATATAGGTTATGCATTACCCATGTAGAGGCATCCAAAACTGAAAAGGATTTTTTTGCATTATTGCTGGTAACCCTGCCTGATGTTCTGACATGATTACTGCTAGTATCCTTGCATATGGTGTCTTCCAATGTAATCTGGACTGATGGGATCACTACTACAACACTAATAATATTAATAGCTTGGTTGATTTTCATTGAACATAAGTAGTTCTTAGTACAGAAAAGGCCGGAGACCCCTGAGCTAGATGTTAGCAGCTAGATACTCTGGTTGTGTCTGAGCCCCAACCAACTGATAAGTGGAATGCTGACAAACGTTTTATTTATACTGGAACACGGAACATATTCCTGCATTGATGCAGCCCATGCTCACATAAACCAGACAAGACACAACACCTCTTTGCTTTACACAATAGAAACACCAAAAATCATGCTTCAATCTACTGGGTAGGTACGGAATGGTACTGTACTGTCCTGTAGAAGTGAAAGAACACACATGCAAAAAGAGAACACCACAAATGTCACAAATCCAAAACCACACTTCACCACACAACCATGACTTTAACAGGTCATTAGTTCCCCAAACTCACCAATTCAAACAACCCCACTTGCATCACAGCCACACATTGGTGGCAGTGGTGCTGGAACAATTTTCGGAGTGGGGGTACTGTCATCAGTGTTACAGTACCCAAGTCATAGGGATTGTGTAAAATCCAAACATCATAAATAGAGCAAGTGCAGAAAATATGCCACACCCATTCCACAGGAGAGTGGTAAGGGTGTGGTATGTGTAGCGTCCTCCCCAGCCCGGGTTCTCACCAATGACTATGCTACACACAGAGCTTAGTATAACACATCTTCATTCTTCTGCGAGGAACCACAAACTCAACATACTAAACCTGCATTCAATTCACTATGCTCAAATGCTTACGTCACAGTTCTACTGATTCCATCAGGACTCACAAAGGTTCTGTCATTACAAACCGACACAACACTACATCTCCCCCTTTGTTAAATAAAAATTAACATTTTTTATAATTTTATACAATTAGAGCTCTTCAATAAGCCTTCGTGGCAGGTGAATCAGGAGTCCTAACCGTGTCTTTGGAAACTGGGGATAGGCAGTAGAAATTTCTGTGAATGGTGTTGGTGATGGAGAAAAGCAGCAGTCATGGGTTCTTCACTTGTCCGTTCAGACCCAGTCTCTACAATGACATCAGTGGCAGACGAGCGATGAGCCACACAACGGAAATGCGAGGAATCTCATGTAATGGACTTCCCAGGACACTGGGCAGTTACCAAGTGTCCTTTGCTGGTTATAACATGAAATGGTTGAGCATCGAAAGGAGCATCAGACTTTCAATTTCTATGCTGACAAACAAGAACTCGATCTCCACTACTGAAGGTGACATCTTTTGCATGTCGAAGCTTGTCTGCATAGGCTTTCATTTTCCTCTTATAATCCAAGTCCATGTGTGTTTCTTCCTTGGTATTTGCTCTTCTGTTGGTCCATTGAAGTAACTTGGTCGTCATGGCTCTCTCAAACATCAAGGTTGCAGGGCTTTCACCTGTGGTCGAGTGAGGGGTCGAGCGATAAGCTCAAGGAGTGGAATTTAGGATGACTTTAAGGTCAAGCTTTTCTAGGACAGCATGCTGGGCAGCTTTCTTTAGAGTACTCATGAAACGTTCGACAAAGCTATTGGCCTCTGGCCAAAGAGGGGTGCTCTTCTGATGCTTTACATTAAGATGATTGAGAAAGTCTTTGAATTATCGACTGTTGAAAGGTGGGCCGTTGTCAGACTTTAAAATTGCAGAAACAACTCATTTTGCAAAGATTCTGTCTAATCTCTCATTGATACATTCTTAAGTGACAGACGAGAGATCTTCGATCAATGTAAAACGGGAATAATCATCAATGATCACCATCAGGTGATGTCCGTTGTCAAGAGGACCGAAGAAGTCCACTGCTGTTCTTTCCCATGCATGCATCTGCAACTCTGACAAATTTAATGGGTGTTGAGGGGTTTCGATGACAGGCAGTTGCATAGATGACAGGCCTTTAATTCTCTTTCAACTCTCTCGTCGAGATGTGGAAACCAGACTCGATCTTGGAGAGCTCGTTTGGTGGCAACAATTCTATGATGTCCTTCATGAGCCACTTCAATTATCTATTGTCGCAGACTTTACGGAATGACAATTCTCGACCCTCTTAGAATAATACCTTCCTGAGTAAGGTACAGTTCATCTTTGACATTCTTAAATGTTTGCCATTCACTGTCACTGGTAAGAGGTCAAGGGTGCTGGTACCAAGACTGGAGTGTAATAATGTCTTTCAGTTTCAGCACTTCACTATCTTGATTTGCGGCAGTGACAATTTGTTCCAGCGAAATGGCAGCTGGAGTGCTTGATTTCACAATGAAATTTATGTAAGCTTCACGTGTCTTAGAATGGGTGCCAATTCAAGAGGCACTCGTGAGAAGTAGTCTGCAGGGTCTGATCTTTCCCTGGATGATGCATGATGGTGTAGTTGTACACTTGCAATCGCAGACCGCAACAAACAATGCGAGGAGGCATTTTTGCTTTTGGATTACCAAAGATAGTCAGTAATGATTGATGATTGGTCACAAGCGTGAAGGGCTTCTCATATAAGAATAAGTGGACATTTTCACAAGCCCACACCACTGCTAAGCTTTCTTTATCGGATTGTGAATAAGCACGCTCAGTTTGTGTTAGAAATGGGATCTCTAGTTGGCAAGGGCTTGCACCTTTGTCCAAGTAGGGACCCTTCTTCCTAGTCAGGGTAAGGGTTGTTACACTCGTGAAGTAACCCCTGCTCACCCTCGTGGTAGCTTGGCACGAGCAGTCAGGCTTAATTCAGAGGCAGTGTGTAAAGCATTTGCACATAACCAACAGTAATACAGTGTAAGCACTACAAACGGACACCACACCAGTTTAGAAAAATAACCAATATTTTATATACTCAAGACAAGACCAATTACGACAAAAATCCGCAATACTGTACTTTGAAAATGAATGCTTGATACGATAACTTCTTCTTTGCAAGGATAGCACAAAAGCAAAGTTCGTACGAGTCGGTAGCTCCGTCCGAGCCTACCGTGATGCTGAAAACCACAGAGTCTAACAGTTCCAGCCGACCGCGTCGATACGGGCCAGCAGAGTCATGAACAGACTCGGTCACAGTACCTTTTCTCGTTGTGGCTGGTACGGGGTGTACGAGCCGGTCGGCGTTCGTCGCGGTTGCGGTGCAAGACGGAGCGATGCAAGGTGCGGTGTCCCTCGATGCGGTGCAGGCAGCGGCTCGATGAGCGTCGGGCAGACGGAGTCGGTGAGTCCAAGGCGTGTGATGCAGGGCGAGACGATGCTCGATGCGGTGCTGACAGGTTGCGATGCAGGCGACCTAGCCGGAGTGCGGGAGCTGGCGTCGGACAGCGGTGCGAGTCGGAGCGGTGCGTCGCAGACGTGCGAGCGGTGCCCCAAATGCGGTGCGGTCTCGACTCTTGAGCCAGTTGCAGCGACAGTGTCGGTCTGGTCCGGCTGGCCCAGTGAAGCGATGCGATGAGAACTGCGGTGCCCACACGTCACGGGGCAAGCAGCGGCTCGATGTTGGCGGCGTCGGACGTCGCCCACGGTGAGACCAGGGTTGCGATGCGAAGCGGGGCGATGCGGTCTGCGGTGCAAACAGGTCACCGGCCAGGGATGGATTCGGTTGACGGAGTCGGTTGCAGTTCCCTTCCTCTGTGGCAACTGAAACAGCGTTCCAGAAGCGGTACCCAGAGGCTTGTGAAGTCTTTGCAGTCCCTGAGACTTCTTAACAGGAGGCCAGCTCGGTTTCTGGCCCTTGGAGATACTCAGCACAAGTTTGTAGAAAGTTCAGTCCAGTCCTTTCACTGCCCAAGGCAGAAGCAGCAGCTGCAGGCCAACCCAACAAAGCAACAACACAGCAAAGGGGCAGTACTCCTCCTGGCAGCTCTTCCAGCTCTTCGTCTTGGCAGGTTCCTTGATTCCAGCGAGATCTAAATTCATGGGGTCAGGGCCCCAATATTTATATCCCAAATTCCTTTGTTCTCTGAAGGCAGAGAGGCCTTGGCCTAGTCCAAACCAGTTCTGGAGCACTTTGTTGACAAGTCTCCGTCCCTTCTTTCAGTGAGTAGGCCAGGGACATCAGACGCACCACAGGAGGTGGAGCCAGCATTGTGGAGGGAAGGCACTGTCCTATTCAGGGCCCAGGTGCGACCCCTCCCACCCATCTACAGGTCGATCTGGCTATTCAGCCCTGCGCTGACTCACCCTGTCTCCTGGCATCCCCCAGCCCCTGTCACTCACATTCCAGACACGGAATACACAATCTCGCAGAGGCAGGCTTGGATGGTTAGGCAAGAAAATACCCACTTTCTAAAAGTGGTATTTTCAAACCCAGAATGGTAAAACCAACCTTACTAAAAGCTGCATTTTATCATTCTGAGTCCAGGCATACTAAACTCGAATTTCTACCATGTTCCCGGGGTCAGTTAGGATTATAAGCTGTAATAATCAAAACCGCCCGTTCTGGCCTAGGGGAACAGGTAGCCTTGCAATAGTGAAAAACGAACTAGGCTGTAATTCACTATCAGGACATGCCGCACACACCCGGCCATGTCCTACCTTTCGCGTACAACGCACCCTGCCCACAGGGGTACCTTGGGCCTACCTTAGGGGTGACTAACGTGTAGCAAAGGGAAGGTTTAGGGACTTGCAAGTGTGTGCACTTGCCAAGTCGACATGGCAGCCTCAGGCTGCGCACAGGCTCTGCGATGGCAGGCCCGAGTTACACTTCACGGGCTGTTTGCGTGGGTGGCACAATCCAGTGCTGCAGCCCACCAACAGCATTTGGTCTATAGGCCCTGGCACTCGCAGTGCACTTTACAAGGGACTGACACATAAACCAAATAGGCCAATCATGGAAACACCAATCCATAACACATTTTATACAGGAGCACTTGCACTTTCCCACTGGACCGCAGTGAGGAAAGTGCGCAGAATCATCACACCAGCAAAAACAGAGTCAAAACCGGGAGGTCAGAAAGCAAAAGTCAGGGAAACACGCCAAAAGATGCCAAGTCTAACACATGTCCCCTCCAGCTGAAAGTAGGAGAACTACCCAACCCCATGGGAGTTCTCTTCACTAAGGCGGAAGAACCTGGACAGACCATCTGCGTTGGCGTGTTCTGTACCAGGACGGTGTTCCACCGTAAAGTCCATTCCCTGTAGGGAGATGGACCACCTCAGCAGTTTTGGATTCTCGCCCCTCATTTGCATCAACCATCTGAGGGGCCTGTGGTCTGTCTGAACCCGGAAGTGAGTCCCAAACAGGTATGGTCTCAACTTCTTCAGCGCCCAGACCACAGCAAAAGCTTCCCTTTCTATGGCACTCCACCTCTGTTCCCTGGGAAGTAGTCTCCTGCTAAGGAAGACTACAGGCTGATCCAGGCCCTCTTCGTTCAGTTGTGAGAGCACCGCTCCCACACCATGCTCTGAAGCGTCAGTCTGCACGACGAATTCCTTGGAGAAGTCAGGTGCCTTGAGCACGGGCGCCGTGCACATGGCTGCCTTCAGGGCATCAAAAGCTTTCTGGCAGGACTCAGTCCAGATCACTTTCCTGGGCTGCCTCTTAGAGGTCAGCTCTGTTAAGGGAGCAACGATGGTGCCATAGCCCTTAACAAATCTCCTATAGTAACCGGTGAGACCTAAGAAGGCTCTCACCTCTGTCTGGGTCTTGGGGGCTCCCAAGCCAGAATGGTGTCAATCTTGGGTTGTAGGGGCGCCACCTGGCCGCTTCCTACCTGGTGTCCCAAGTACACCACAGAACCCTGCCCGATCTGGCACTTACTGGCCTTGATCGTGAGGCCTGCACCTTGCAGAGCCCTCAACACTTTCTCAAGGTGCTGTAAATGTTCTTCCCAGCTGGAACTGAACACAGCAATGTCATCCAGGTAGGCGGCACTGAAATCCTCCAGCCCAGCCAACACCTGATTGACCAACCTCTGAAAGGTGGCAGGGGCATTCTTCAACCCAAATGGCATCACCCGGAATTGGTAATGACCTTCTGGGGTTGAGAATGCGGATCTCTCCTTGGCCCCATCGGTTAAGGCAATCTGCCAGTACCCAGACGTCAAATCAAACGTGCTGAGGAACCGGGCAGCTCCCAACCGATCAATGAGCTCATCAGCTCTGGGGATGGGGTGCGCGTCAGTCCTGGTGACGGCATTGAGCCCACGGTAGTCCACACAAAACCGGAGTTCTGGAGTGGCACCGGGCGCCGCAGCCTTTGGGACCAAGACCACTGGGCTGGCCCAAGGACTGTGGGAGGGCTCAATCACCCCTAACGCCAACATCTTAGAGACCTCCTCCTTGATGCTGGCTCTGACCCGGTCAGTCAACCTGTAAATCCTGTGCTTCACAGGATGGCTGTCACCGGTGTCCACGTCATGGGTACACCAGTGAGTAACACCGGGGGTCAGAGAGAACAGTGGGGCGAACTGTCCCAACAACTGGCGACAGTCCCCCTGCTGCTCCTGAGTCAGAGTAGGGGAGAGGATCACACCCTCTACTGACCCATCATGCTCCTTGGTAGACAGGAGGTCAGGGAGAGGCTCGCTCTCCTCTTCCACCCCATCATCTGTCGCCAAGAGCATACTCACTTCGGACCTCTCGAAGTGGGGCTTGAGGCGGTTCACGTGAAGGACCCTCAAAGGGTTCCTTGGAGCCTGCAAATCCACCAGGTAGGTGACGTCACTTTTGCGCTCCTTTACCTCATATGGCCCAGTCCACTTGTCCTGCAAGGCACAAGGTGCTACTGGGGCCATGACCACACTTTTTGTCCAGGTTGAAATTCGACCAGAGTGGCGTTCTGGTCATACCATCTCTTCATTTCTTCCTGGCTTGCTTCTAGGTTCGCCTGAGCGAGTTTCCTGAAGCGGGCAGTTTGGTTTCGAAAGGCCAGCATGTAGCTAAATACATCCTGGGGAGTTTTCCTGGGAGCTGCCTCCCAGCCTTCCTTAACCAAACTCAGAGGTCCTCTGACAGGGTGGCCATACAGGAGCTCAAAGGGGCTGTACCCAAGAGACTTCTGAGGCACCTCCCTGTACGCAAAGAGTAGGCATGGCAAGAGGACGTCCCACTTACGCCTCATGGGTTCTGTTAGACCCTTGATCATGCCTTTCAAGGTCTGGTTGAATCTCTCCACCAGACCGTTTCCTTGTGGGTGGTAAGGAGTGGTGAACTTGTAGGTTACCCCACACTCCTTCCACAGGGATGTCATATACTTCGATATGAAATTGGTCCCCCTATCAGAAACCACCTCTCTGGGGAATCCCACACGGGAAAAGATCCCCATTAACGCCCGGCCCACCACTGGCGCCGTCGTTGTCCTGAGAGGGATTGCCTCCGGGTACCGGGTGGCATGGTCCACCAAGACCAGGATGTACCTGTTGCCCATGGCTGTCTTGGGATCCAGTGGCCCCACAATATCCATCCCTACCCTTTCAAAGGGTGTTCCAACAACCGGAAAAGGTTGGAGAGGAGCTTTGACCTTCCTCCCACTCTTACCACTTGCCTGGCAAGTTTGGCAAGACCTGCAGTGTGCATCTGACTGCCTTCGCATTTGGGGCCAAAAGAAGTGGGTGACAAGCCTGTCAAAGGTCTTGTCCTGCCCCAAATGTCCTGCCAAAGGCACGTCATGAGCCAGACCCAGTAGGAAGGTCCTGAAGCGCTGGGGTACCACCAGCACACGGGCTGACCCAGGCTCAGCAACCTTAGGCTCACTGTATAGGAGACCACTCTCCCAGTAGATCAGATGTGACCCGGACTGATTACCAGCTGCCTGGTCTGCAGCCTGCCGCCGCAGACCCTCCAGAGTAGGGCACTCGTTCTGCTCCCTGCAGAACTCCTCCCTGGTGGGACCCCCTTCTTGCTGCCAATGGGTCAGCTCAGAGATGTCTCCCAGTTCGGCTACTTGCTCCCCTGTAGGCACCGGGGCGTCCCCCTCGAGGTCCGCCTCCTCCCGGTCCGTGGGAACTTCGGGGGCCGGTTTCCCGCGCCCCCTGCCCTTTCTCTTGGCAGGGACTTGGGCCACTGTTTCAGGCTCCAAGTCCTCTTGATCACCCTTTCTGGCCGCCATTGACCGAGTAGACACGCATGCCCACTCTGGCAACCCAAGCATCTCCAAGTGGGACCTGAGCTCAACCTCCTTCCATGAGGACTGCTCCAGGTCGTTTCCTAGCAGACAATCTACAGGCATGGTAGGGCTCACAACCACCCTTAAGGGACCTGAGACCCCCCCATTCAAAGGGAACCTGCGCCACCATACATTGGCGCTCTGAGTTGTCGACAGCAACTACTTGGTGGAATGCTCCTGGGACTACTTGCTTCTCAGACACCAGGTGACACCGGACTGAGGTCACACTGGCTCCAGTATCTCTGAGAGCCTCTACCCTGTTCCCATTAATGGTCACCCAGGTGCTATATTTCTTTGTGTTAGGGGGCACCTGGTTTCCTGGGACCATCTCACTGTCCCCGAGTGAGACAAGGGTCATTTCTGCGGGATCCCCACCCTCCTGTGGGCACCCCTCCTCCCCAAGCGCTACACTAGCCAACACTTTGGACTGTCCACCGGTGGGTGGCTGTGTCCCCTTCGGGCACTTGGGGTCCCCCTTAAAGTGACCTACCTGGTCACATGCATAACACTTGCGGGGGCCGGTCTCAACAGGCTTCCCTGTAGAGACCCCTTTCTTCTTATCACCGGGGGCTGGGAACCTTTACCCTGGGTACTAGTTTGGGGCCCTTTAGCGAACTCCTGTGCTTTACCCTTGTCCCCCCACCTTTCTGCTGGGGACCCTGCCCACCTTTGGCTGAGTCTCCCCCAAACGCTTTCTTGTGGACCCTGGTACTCACCCAGCGGTCCGCTTCCATAGCAAGCTTCCTGGGGTCAGTTAGCTTACTATCAACTAGGTGCTGGCGCAGATCTGCAAAACATAGACTAGACAAGTGCTCCCATGCAATCAAGTTGTAGAGCCCCTGAAAATCTGTTACACTACTGCCCTTCACCCAACCATCCAGAGACCTGCAGAACACATCCACACATTCCAACCAAGTGTTGACATCAGACTTCTTACTGGACCTGAACTGATCCCTGTACTTTTCAGGAGTAAGACCATACTTCGTGAGAAGGGCATCCTTCATGTCAGCATAGGTGAGGTGATACCCCTAACCCAAAGCTATCAGAGCATCCCTTGCTTCTTCCGGGAAAAGTGGCCACAATCCTGCTCCCCAATTCTCCTCAGGGACCCCATTCATGTGTATGGCTGCCTCATAACCCTGGAACCACCTTTGTATGTCATCCCCCTTCTTGAACTCCTTGCCTACGTTCTTGGGAATGTGCACAATCCTGTCTGCTTTTCTGGACGAATTGCTGCCACCATCTGAGCCTGACTTACTCCTAAGTTCTAGCTCCTTCAGTTCTCTCTCATGCTCTAAGAGCATCTTCCTCTCCTCTATGGCCAATCTCTTCTCCTCCCGCTCACTCTCCAGCCTGAGCTTCTGCAGCTCGAACTGCCTTGCCTCCCGCCTGTCCTCCAGCTCCTCTGGGGACAGACTGCTGCTGCCCGACCTGGCGGGTTCCCCCTACCCAAAAGCACATCCACCCTGGAAATAGGCTCCTCCGCCTCCTCACTGAGATCACCAGGCTGCCCATTGGCATGTCTGGCTGCTACCCAGGCCCTCAGCGCCTTCTGTAGCTCCTCCTTCCTTGTGAGGCCTTTAATTTGGACTTTCAGGTTTTTACAAATCGCTCGTAACTCCTTTACGGCGTAGGATTCCAACCTGTCCTCCTCAAAGATAACTTCCAGAGATGCAACGGATGATGCAATTGATTCAGGCATGACAAAAGTCGTGAGTTGAAAACTGGCAAGATCAAAAATAGGCCAAAAGAAAAAGAACCAGTATGTGGTACGTAATGGTCTGCGATATGGTAGTAGTGCACACCAATCACTGTAAGTCAAGTGCAAACGCAAGTCCTATCCTCACCGCTGACAACCAATGTTAGAAATGGGATCTCTAGTTGGCAAGGGCTTGCACCTTTGTCCAAGTAGGGACCCTTCTTCCTAGTCAGGGTAAGGGTTGTTACACTCGTGAAGTAACCCCTGCTCACCCTCGTGGTAGCTTGGCACGAGCAGTCAGGCTTAATTCAGAGGCAGTGTGTAAAGCATTTGCACATAACCAACAGTAATACAGTGTAAGCACTACAAACGGACACCACACCAGTTTAGAAAAATAACCAATATTTTATATACTCAAGACAAGACCAATTACGACAAAAATCCGCAATACTGTACTTTGAAAATGAATGCTTGATACGATAACTTCTTCTTTGCAAGGATAGCACAAAAGCAAAGTTCGTACGAGTCGGTAGCTCCGTCCGAGCCTACCGTGATGCTGAAAACCACAGAGTCTAACAGTTCCAGCCGACCGCGTCGATACGGGCCAGCAGAGTCATGAACAGACTCGGTCACAGTACCTTTTCTCGTTGTGGCTGGTACGGGGTGTACGAGCCGGTCGGCGTTCGTCGCGGTTGCGGTGCAAGTCGGAGCGATGCAAGGTGCGGTGTCCCTCGATGCGGTGCAGGCAGCGGCTCGATGAGCGTCGGGCAGACGGAGTCGGTGAGTCCAAGGCGTGCGATGCAGGGCGAGACGATGCTCGATGCGGTGCTGACAGGTTGCGATGCAGGCGACCTAGCCGGAGTGCGGGAGCTGGCGTCGGACAGCGGTGCGAGTCGGAGCGGTGCGTCGCAGACGTGCGAGCGGTGCCCCAAATGCGGTGCGGTCTCGACTCTTGAGCCAGTTGCAGCGACAGTGTCGGTCTGGTCCGGCTGGCCCAGTGAAGCGATGCGATGCGAACTGCGGTGCCCACAGGTCACGGTGCAAGCAGCGGCTCGATGTTGGCGGCGTCGGACGTCGCCCACGGTGAGACCAGGGTTGCGATGCGAAGCGGGGCGATGCGGTCTGCGGTGCAAACAGGTCACCGGCCAGGGATGGATTCGGTTGACGGAGTCGGTTGCAGTTCCCTTCCTCTGTGGCAACTGAAACAGCGTTCCAGAAGCGGTACCCAGAGGCTTGTGAAGTCTTTGCAGTCCCTGAGACTTCTTAACAGGAGGCCAGCTCGGTTTCTGGCCCTTGGAGATACTCAGCACAAGTTTGTAGAAAGTTCAGTCCAGTCCTTTCACTGCCCAAGGCAGAAGCAGCAGCTGCAGGCCAACCCAACAAAGCAACAACACAGCAAAGGGGCAGTACTCCTCCTGGCAGCTCTTCCAGCTCTTCGTCTTGGCAGGTTCCTTGATTCCAGCGAGATCTAAATTCATGGGGTCAGGGCCCCAATATTTATATCCCAAATTCCTTTGTTCTCTGAAGGCAGAGAGGCCTTGGCCTAGTCCAAACCAGTTCTGGAGCACTTTGTTGACAAGTCTCCGTCCCTTCTTTCAGTGAGTAGGCCAGGGACATCAGACGCACCACAGGAGGTGGAGCCAGCATTGTGGAGGGAAGGCACTGTCCTATTCAGGGCCCAGGTGCGACCCCTCCCACCCATCTACAGGTCGATCTGGCTATTCAGCCCTGCGCTGACTCACCCTGTCTCCTGGCATCCCCCAGCCCCTGTCACTCACATTCCAGACACGGAATACACAATCTCGCAGAGGCAGGCTTGGATGGTTAGGCAAGAAAATACCCACTTTCTAAAAGTGGTATTTTCAAACCCAGAATGGTAAAACCAACCTTACTAAAAGCTGCATTTTATCATTCTGAGTCCAGGCATACTAAACTCGAATTTCTACCATGTTCCCGGGGTCAGTTAGGATTATAAGCTGTAATAATCAAAACCGCCCGTTCTGGCCTAGGGGGAACAGGTAGCCTTGCAATAGTGAAAAACGAACTAGGCTGTATTTCACTATCAGGACATGCCGCACACACCCGGCCATGTCCTACCTTTCGCGTACAACGCCCCCTGCACACAGGGGTACCTTGGGCCTACCTTAGGGGTGACTAACGTGTAGCAAAGGGAAGGTTTAGGGACTTGCAAGTGTGTGCACTTGCCAAGTCGACATGGCAGCCTCAGGCTGCGCACAGGCTCTGCGATGGCAGGCCCGAGTTACACTTTACGGGCTGTTTGCGTGGGTGGCACAATCTAGTGCTGCAGCCCACCAACAGCATTTGGTCTATAGGCCCTGGCACTCGCAGTGCACTTTACAAGGGACTGACACATAAACCAAATAGGCCAATCATGGAAACACCAATCCATAACACATTTTATACAGGAGCACTTGCACTTTCCCACTGGACCGCAGTGAGGAAAGTGCGCAGAATCATCACACCAGCAAAAACAGAGTCAAAACCGGGAGGTCAGAAAGCAAAAAGTCAGGGGAAACACGCCAAAAGATGCCAAGTCTAACAGTTTGGGACAAACTTCAGCTTGCATATGCCACAATATGTCTTTGAGCATTTGGGTGTCCGCTGTGCTGTGCAAGGATGGCTCCCAATCTGACAGGGTTAGCGTCAACAACAACCTCAGTATGAAGCTTTGGTTCAAAATATGCCATTTCAGAAGCGTTCTCAATAGCTTGATTGATTTTCCGAAGCTTTGCTCGCAATCATGTGAACAAAGAAAAAAAGAATGTTGTCAAATCTTTTAATGGCGCACTGACAGTGCCAAAGTCTTGTATGTATCTAGAGCAATAGCTGGCCATGCCTAGGAATGAACGTAACATGGAAACATCTTGTGGGGGGCTGGCAGTTGACAGCACTTGAACTTTAGCTGGATGGGGTGTCATGTCCCCATTAGACAAGATATGGGCAAAGAATTTTAACTTTGTCTTATGGAACTCACATTTCTCAGCATTCAAAGTTAAACTGGCATCAGTGAGCAACAGACACACTTACTTGCATTAGAAATTTGTCGTGCTCCTTCTGTGTAGCTCCGAAAACCAATATGTCAATAATGTAATTGAAAGCATTCATGACAGGTTGCATGATACGTCGAATGATATCTTGGAATACCTCTGCAGCTGATGACACATCAAACCTTAGTCTCTTTGAATGGAACAGACCAACATGTGTAGAAAAGTTTGTAATGTACATGCAATTCTCCTCAAGTTCCAACTGATGATATCCTTTATTCAGATTCAGGTGAGAGAATACCTTTGTATCATTCATTTGTGTTATCATGTCAGCAATCTGCGGTCCTGGATGTCATTCTCTTTCAATGGCCTTGTTCACTTGACGCATATCCACGCAGATGCGTACAGCTCCTTCACTGTCCTTTTTGGGTACTACCACTATGGGAGAAACCCATGGAGTTGGACCAGTAGAACGCTCAATGATATTGTGCTTGAGTAAAGGTTCAAGTTCCTTTTCAACAGCTTCCTGTAAGTGAAAGGCAATTTAACTGTGTTTTTGAGCAATAGGACGGACGTCTTCATTAATGTGTAATTGGACTTTCATAGTCTTGAGTTTTCACAACCCATGAAACACCGAAGGGGAATTGGCTTACTATTTCATGATGAGTATTCATGTTATAGTTCACAGATATCAGTCCCTTTTCAGCGGCTGTTCTGAAGCTGAGTAAACAAGCGCTTGATGCCATACCTTGAAGTACATGAATGGGTGCCTGTACTTTTGTTTTCTTCGGCTTCATCGTTGCCATAAATGAACCTTGACTTTTTTGTGGCGTTGATACAGCCCATGTATACACTTTAGTTTTCAATGCTGCAAGTCGGGGCACTGGAGACAGTTCATTATATTTCTCCTCAGGCATAATATTTATTGATGTACCACTATCGACAATGACAGGTATTGAACAACCATTGACATTTAGTGTGATCTTCGGACAATGTTTAAATGACTTTGTCATGTTGGTTTCTCTTGACCCGGTGTTTTTCCTCACAGGTGGCCAGTCCAACATGCACATGCTTCTCTGAGGTAAACATCGACATGGCACACCCATCTTCTTCACTTTCACTTGATATTGATATGGAAGAACTATTTGAAGAAGATTTAGATGTCAATCGACTTCGTTTGGTGTCGATTTTCCCCAGCTGATGTAGTCTCTTGGCCTTATGGGCGTGTGTCGAACGTCGCTTCTGGAACATTCGGGCGGCCATTTTGTCTTTGCGCCGTGAAGCATCTACTTTTTCCTTCACCTTGCACACAACCACAAAATGGGTCTCCTTTCCTCAGCCTTTATAGATCTGCCAAAAGGCACCACTACCTGCCCTTAAAAAATGAAACGAAAACATTTCATTTTTGTTTTTGAAATGCATCCCATTTTCCTTTAAGAAAAACGGGCTGCATTAAAAAAAAAAACTGCTTTATTTAAAATCAGTCCCAGACATGGTGGTCTGCTGAGCCCAGCAGGCCACCATCCCTGGGAGGGCCTGACAATCCCAATGGGGTCGCAAATTGCGAGAGGCTCATTAATATTCATGAGCCTCGCAATTTGCGACCCCATTGGGAATCGCAAACAGTGCTAAACACACTGTTGTACATGCCAAATAGCGCCTCGCAAATTGCGAGTCGCAAATGAGTCTCAATTTGTGAGGCGCTATATTGCAGGTCGTACATATGGCCCTAAGAGTTTCTCTCAGCATTTGACATCTGAATGAATCTGACAAGCATTTATCAATCACTCTTAGGCATATAGCTTCTCCATCCTTAAATTCATTGAAATTACAGTGTTGGATGAGCGTAACTAGTCTCTCAACAAATTTGTCGATTGTCTCACCAGCTTTCTGTCCTTCTTGACTGAAGATGTACCTTTCGTAATCTACATTTGGCATTTGATTGAACTTGAGATTCAAGGCTGCTTTTATTTGGCTGTATGTAATTTTGTCCGCTCACTGCATTTTCTTTATGGCTTCTTTTACACCTTCTCCAGCAAGATTCTTAAGGCACTTGATAATCTCCTTCTTATCTGCATCTTCAATCACATCAATGAAATCATCAAATGTCACATCTGTCGCCAATATTCATCTTTTTGGTGGTATCAAATGGCAGTGGGATTTTCAAGAAGGCAGCGGCATTGTAACCATTGGTGGAACTACTGACGTGGAGAGTATAGTTCTCTTCGATGCTGCTTTGTGATCTTGTTTATGCCATCTTTGAGGCCTGGTAATGTGCTGGCCTCTGGATCATCTTTGATAATGACAGGAAACTGACACCTTTCTTGGTTTCCATTGGAGAAGCAAACAGACACGATTCCGATCACCACTCTCAGCTTTCTGCACTTCGGAAACCTTTGGAGTTGTTCTGAGCCCCACTCGGAAAATTTGATGTGGTACCACTTCAGATATGGATGGTTCTGCAAGCACAACCCTGGGTGCTTTCTCTGGGGTCACTCCCTCCAGCCCTGAGGCATGATGACTCTCTTTTCTCAGGACTGGTAAGCAGATGACCATTTCTTGTATCACTTTGCCATTAAGTGTCTCTTTGTGCTGTTTGACACATGGTTGATCCTCTGCCTTGCAGCGTTTTCACTCTGTATGAATGTATGGCTTTGAGTTGTGTAGTAGCGCAGTACCTCTTTGTGCGGCCTTCCCAGCAAGTTCTCAGTCACTGATGTGTAGACATTTCAGTGATGCTTTTATTAACGTCGAATGCTTTTCACTGTACTGGTGCTTCGCTTTGACTCCACATACTCCAAACGTCAATTCCGCACTCCAGTTTGCTGGACCACGGCAAGCTTTCTGGGAGAGTACTGTTGATCTTTGGGTTACTAATCCCCTATCTTGGTGCCAGTTGTAGCGCCTTCTCCAGCCCGGGAACTCGGCAATGACTGAGCCACACAGCTTAGAACTTAGTACAACACGTCTTTAGTCTTCTGCGTGTAACCGCAAACTCAACATTCTATTCACTATGCTCTAATGCTTACATCACAGTTCCTACGGAGTCCATAAGGTGCCATAAAGGTTCCATCATTACAAACTTACAAGACAGTATGTAGCCAGTGGTGTATTTTGGAGCACACAGGCACAAAAATATTACTAAAGCATGGTGTAGTAGTGCTTTGCTATTTACAGACAGCACATTTATCATTGCAATGGCCACAAAATTTCGCAACAACATGCAGTTTTATTGAAAAAACGACAATATGTAGAAAAGGGTTTCAGTGAATAAGTATCATTTGCACATAACATCCTACAGCCAGTGGTGGCTCCTCCGTAATGGCGGAGGAGCGTTGCACCACTGCCTAGTTCAGAGCCAGCAAATGTAAAATAAAACGATGTTCTTGCATTGTTTTATTTTACATTTGTCGGCTTTTAGCCAGCAGTGTTCGGAGGGGCGGGTCTGAGGCATGGGAGGGGGCAGGAGGAGTGCTAGTGCACTCCACTCCCTAAGTGCTCATGTGTGTTTGGCCAGCCGTCTCAGGCCGACCAAAACACACCTGCGCACTTAGTTTTTCTCCAGCCCAGCTGCATTGAGCAGCCGGGCTGGAGAAACCCCACAGACTCCCTGGTCTGAGCAGGGCATCACTCCTGCCTGCTCAGACCAATCCCCGTGCTGCTCTGCAGCGCGGGGATTGGACAGGGAGTCTGTCCCAGGGCTCCTGGGACCAGGCAGGAAGAGGAGAGGCGGCGCGACGAGGCGCGATGCTGGAGGTGGCCGGTGGCAAAAGGTACGTTTAAAAAATATATATTGTATCCTCCCCATGCGACGCCTCCCGCGCGACGCCACCCGCCCCACCACCCTTCGTTTATGGCGGCCGGCACTGCCTGCAGCCTTTCCTTTCACACTCCCTGTACTGTAGCAAAATTGTCTCACAGTTCACTTTACTAAATCTTCTCACTTTGTAGCGAGAGAATAAAAAGCAAACACCTGTCTCTGTGTTAAACGAAAAAACAGCACTTTGCCATAAGATATACCTTGACATTTGGCCGCTGTCACTGAAAGCACAGAAACGTGACAAGATAAAGACAACATTTAAAGGCATCTCTATTGCCCATTCGCCTTCTGAACTCCAGCATTGTTATTTCGTGAGGTGCTGCAGCACCCTCTGCCCCCCCGTACCACTACTTTCAGCGCATATGATTGGTGGAAGTTCACTCTAGCACATGCTCTAGTGCACAGTGACAAACTGCCCCCTAAGAAGCTATCTTCTGCAATGCAGGAACTGCACTACCACCTACTGAAAGACAACCATAACCAACACATTCATAAACTATCCTCATGACAAAAACAGCACGGAGTCACCAGGCCATCATGCAAACTCACAATATTTTCCTTTAACACTTCAAATGTCTTATCTTTTCCAAAACACAGTGCTTGCCTAACTACACTTCTGAAGTAAAAACGGCATGAAAATATCCACCAACAGACAGTGCTAACAGCAAAACGTCCAGTGTTGTCAGGACTTAAGCAAACCATACGCACAGGATTGGATAGGACTGGAATTGCACCTCAGAAGAACGAGTCTATGGAACTGAAAGCTGACAAACACTAGACCGCATAATAGAGGTTTGCCTTCACAGACTCACTTCCTGGTTATTGGTCTCCCTTGGTTGAGATTAGGTTGGCTAAAACACTATGGAGCAGCTGGGAGGCAACATGTCATTTGGTTGCTCTGGCTCTTCAATGAGCTCGCACCTGATAATTGCGAACCTCCACATTTTATGTTTTTTTGCTTTTCAGATAACTTGTGTTTAGGGCTTTCCCCTTTTGTCCCTTCTCTGTTGCTATGTTTATTTACGAAGGTACCTTCAGATATTTATTTACCTTTTGCCTTCTCAGCTCTGGTCCAGATGGTGTTCTTAGTGTCCGACTGGTACCCAGGGTTATCCGACTAGTATCCAGGTTGGTGCCTCCACTCGGAACCTGGCTGGCATCCTGATTTAACCTTAACAGAAAGAACACCCAAAACACTACCAACCTAAACCAGGTTCAACCAATACGTTGAGTGCATTCCCTAAACAGCAATAACAGTTAAATGCTCACTGCAGTGACTAACACAACACCTAAATCGCTCACACATTCATTGCTAGCACAAGCACTAAATATTAGCATTCTACTCCAACACTATAAACAATCTATGGGTATGTCACCTCTCGCCAGTTGCCGACAAAAGCATTTGAATACACCCGACCAGCGCATTACCACATGCAAATAGCTCAGAACTCACAAACCTGGCACCTAATCACAAGGTAAAGAATACATAACTTCACAAAGTCCACACTACTTGTACATCACGTAGGCAGGCATTGAGAAGAACAGCATCTTCGCATTACCTATGAAATCTCTGCTGGTATGGCTAGGGTAGGGTTTGGAACCTGCTGAATTTATTTTTGTCATGGCTCTGTGCACAATGGTTCACACAGACAAATATCAATCCTGGCTCTCTCATTCATTCACCCATGGTACACATACAATCACTTACACCTATCAGCACTCAATGGAAAGGAACAGCAAAAGACTAGTAAAAACAAGATGTGGCGAGCAGACTTAAACCCCATTTGTTCCATTGAGTTTTCACTGCTCCCACTGTTTATAGCTACAGGGCAACCAAGCAAAATGGAGGAGGGGGGAGGGATAGGACTGCCCTATGCAAAAATTGTCCACAGGGGTTAATCTCCTGCCTGAAAGGGTCTCCGAAGTCCTCTGCGATGCAGTCCCCTTTGACGTCTCCAGCAGGATTCTAAATCAACCAAATGATCTCGTACTCACAGCTTGCACTTAAAGGACCTGTACACTGTTGCCACCCTCTTTTAGAATTGCCCCTAATCCCATCGCCCCAAATCACATCCAGAAACGGCCTAGTTCTTTATAACTTAATACCAAAATTTTAGCTTGGTCCTAAGCACTCTTAGCTATTGTTGACAAGAGAACCGATACATGGTGTTCTACGTGTAGACCACTGGTTTGGGAACCACTCACCCGATCTGTTGGGGGTCACATCTCATCAATCAGAAAACACTCTGCTTTGTAACCCAAAACCCGATCCGCTCACAGCCTGCCTAGTGGGCTAATGCGTTGAGTCGTGAGTTACATCAAAATGACATTTAGCACACTACAAACACCCCAAAATAACCTAGAGCGGCGAGGAAACTGGTAACAACAGTTATATTCAGAGATTCTACTTTGCACTTTTCATCGCAATGCCGCCTCCCTAGCCCAGTTCCTTTATCATCCGCTGGGGAAGGCATGATGTACTACCTGGGCAACAGAGACCTAGCATTGCTTTTTGAAACTACAGAACTAAACAGTGTCTAAATAGCTCTTAACACTGAAACGCAGCCCAAATACAAGCACTCCCAGCTTTTGTAGATATGAGAACCACTTCAGTCTAATGCATCCCCCTGGAGTACCCATACACCATCCACCCGGCACCTCCGGGCATCCCACCATGGACCCTGGGACCTTGTTTCTCGTATATTGTAAATGTAAAATGTAATTACTTGTCATTTTATCCCTTATGTATCCAGCACCCCCCCTCCCCCCACTCCAAGTCTTTTGTCTATTACTGCGGATTCCTGTAAAGCGCTCTGATACCCTAACGGGTCAAGTTCGCGCTCTATAAAAACTCAAAAATAAAATAAATAAAAAGAACCGAATCACAATCTTAACTGCCTCAAGCTGACCAAAATGGGAACAACACCCTGTCCCTCTTGAGCGGGATCAGGCACCATGGATTAAAGAACGCGTCTCTGGTAGATTCACCTTTCCAACTGTTCAGCTCCATCCTTAGAAGCTAGTGCATTAAAGTGGCTCTGAAGTGACATGCTGCCACTCTACAGAACACAAAAAACAAATAAATAAACACCCCCAGATACTGCATACAGACATACAGAAGGAGCACAGACATGTATTCACAGGCAGGGTCTTCACAATAAGATCACTGCTCAACAGAACACACAGTATGTAAGAGAGGCTGGGTAGTGACCTTGATATAGTAACATTAAAAAGAAATAAGGGTATCAACACTACTCCAACATGGTCCTGGTCATAACGGCACCTACTGCACAGAGCTGCGATGAAGCCCAAAAAATTGAAGCATAGACAGATCCTTCACAGTACTCAAAACTGCTTAAATCTCAACACTCCTGGTGCAGGCAGAAGACTCCTGACTATATAAGACAAAAAATGGCTATATTTTAACATTCTCCTGCTTAAATTTTCCCCCACTTCAATGCAAGTCAATCAAGAAATTAAATTCCCCAGATTTTTTTTTTTCCAAATCTCCGTCCTGCCTGTTCGCAAACTTTGGCAGGTATGAAAGTGGAATTAAAGATACAGCCATCCCCAGACCTCAAACCCTGCTCTGGCACTGCTCGGAGCTGGAAGGGAAGCATCAGAGAGAGCCTAAGTCCACCTTGGCACAGACACCTTATAAACCTTCAAGGATCCGCGGATCATCGCGGATTCCCTTCTCGCTGTCCAGTTGGTGTTGTCTTTGATTTGCTTCCAGAAATCTATCCGCAGACTCAAGATGTCAGGGAATCAGGAAACACCTACATTATAATTGCTGCCCTAATCTCAGCATAAAAATAAGAGTTCAGCATCTAGTGTTACAGGATTTATTAGCTGTGGTTGAACTTCCCATTATGGAGCCTGGTTTGGCATCTTCCATTAATTTAATCCTTCTTTTTCATTTGCCTTTATAATTGATGTGGGTATTTTTTTAACCTTCAGGTTTGCGCTTGGGAGGTCTGTAGAAGTCAAACCTTTATCTAGAGATGTCACTGGAACACTGTAAGGGACTTGAAACCTGAATTTCAATCACAAACTAGGCTCCAGAGAAAGTAAAGTAAGGGTGTCTTTTTTGCACTATGTTGAAACTTAATCTGTTGTAAAACATAGAATTATTCAGTTTAGATATAGAAGCGACATGGTTCATGTGTTAATAATGCCACATAAAAAAGGCTAGCCACATTTACCTTCTTGCATTCTCGGTGGCTACTCCCGTTCAGAAAATTGTTATGAAGTAATTGCGTGATGTAGGTCTCAGTGGTAGTGCACGAGTCATGCCTGACACCACACGTTATCACTGCAACCTAGGCATCACCTGCGATACGGGTGTTTGTCCTGGGAGACAAGTTAACAAATGGTTCAATAATTGCGTGGAGGAAAATCTCATTTGTGCGTGTTTATGTAAGGCGGTGTGCAAGAACATTAATATGGCAAATTCATCGAGACTAAATAAAAATAAAAAACATTCTTTTGTTTGCTGCGCATTTTTTTTAGGAAGGGTCCTTTATCTCCCTGGATTAATTGGAAATTGTGACTTTTTTCACAATGTCAGATCACTCTTTATTTCCTGCTACTGCGTCATTATCTTTTTCTGTGTCATTCTCCTTTTTCCAACTTTCATTGTTTTGGTTAATTTGAGGGGGAAATGTTTCCCTGAATTTGCAGTCCCTCGGAAATTATCCTCTAGACTGTTCGACACAAATAACTGGGTATTTTTTGCAGTTTTATATAGCACAAACTTGACCAGAAGGTATTGGAGCACTTTATATGAGCACCAGTTACATTACTCATTATTTTATTCCGGCACAAGGAGACTAAGAGATTTGCCCAAAGTCACAGTTTGTGTGGTCGCGGCTGCTGCCTGGAAGCAGCAGTGGGGCAGGGGGAGGGGGGGGGGGGGGCGGGGGATCACTATAAAAATAAAAACCACTTACCTTCCCTCCAGTCGGCTGGCCATCCATCGCCGCCACTCCTGCGTCCTCTTCCTGGCTTCTTGTGAGAAACAGGAATCACCAAGGCTCCCGCAGCCAATCACAATGCTGCAATGCAGCGTTGTGATTGGTCTGAGCGCTGAGACACGGCGCTCAGCCAGGGGCTGAAGGGGTGGGCATGTTCTCCATGCAGGATGTAATGCAGCCTGCATGGAGAAGGGGGAAAGTGCGCATGACTGGTTTGGGTGGCCCGAGTGTGTGCCAAACAGTCATTGCGCACTTAGGAGGGTTGCACCACTCCTCCCCTGCTGTTTAGCCCCGCCCCCTCATGCAAGCTGCCGCAGCAGGAGGACAAAATAAAATTATAATAATATTAGTTATTATCATTTTATTTTTTCCTTTCTTTTTCTGCTCCGAGGCAGTGGGGTGACGCTCCTCCACCTTAGCAGAGGAGCTGCCACTGCCACTGTGTTTGTGGACGGATGCTGAGATTCGAACCTGGTTCCCCAGTTCCAAAGTAGGCAGCTCTGGCCATAACGCCACTTCTTCTCCTTGTCCCTGAAGTAGGTGTAGTAGTCCCCACACCTGGGGTCCAGTTCCTAATGCTGGCTGCCTGGTTTGGACTCCATTATTTGATGCTCTGCCTTTACAGATGAAATCCCTCTGCATTGTGAGCTTTGAGCTGGATTTATTTATTTTATTTGAAGGTTTTATATAGCGCGAACATGACCCTTGCGGGTATCAGAGCGCTTTACATGGGTCGAAAGTAGGAAACAAAAAGAACACAGGAATACATAATTAAGCCTTGTAGTACAAACATGAGATGAGAGCCATATGTACAATGTTTCATGAGATTTTCCTTAAAAGTAAGGTTTTTACTTCTTTTTTAAAAGAGGTAAAAGAAGGGTTCCGTCTGGTTTCTGGGGGAAGTGCGTTCCAAATCCTAGGAGCGATTCCAGAGAAGGCACGGTTGTATGTTTTCTTTTTAGCAAAGCGTTGTGGTTTCAGCAGAAAATTGCTGGTACTTCTGGAGGATCTGTTGCCACAGGAGAGTACCAATTTCTGGGCCAAGTAGCTCGGAGTATTGTGATGTAGGGCTTTGTGAGTCATGCAAGCGATTTTTTGTTGAATTCTGGCTTCGAAAGAAAGCCAGTTAAGAGCTCTAAGGTCGGGGGAAATATGACAATTTCTTTTTGAGCCCATGATGAGCCTAGCCGCTGAATTGAGCGAGGATCTTAGAGGGGCCGTTGATGTTCTGGGAAGACCGCACAGCGTTGCACTCCCGTAGTCTAGTCTTGGGATTATAATGCTTGAACTGCCAGTTTGAAGTCATTTGCGGGAAGGAATGGTTTTAGTTTTCTCAAGCTGTTCATCTGAATATTTGCGCTTTTTGTTGCAGCACTAATATGTTTCTGCATGTTTAGATTTTGTCAAGTGTTAATCCCAGCGATTTTGCTGAGTCAACAATATGAGGTTGGCAGTTGAGCGCTGTTAGTTGTTTAAGCCATTCTTCGATGTTGGTAGTTTGGTTGGGAGGAGCGATTAGGAGGAATTCAGTTTTGAGGGTGTTTAGTTTCAGGTGGTTGTCTGACAGCCACGTCTGGGTTTTTTTTAGAGTTGAATTGAGAGTTGTGATATCGTCCAGAGAGGTGATCTTTAAGTATAGTTGTGTATTGTCAGCATACATATGATAGTGGATGTTTGAGGAGCTGAGAATTTCAGTCAGTGGTTCCTTGAAAAGGTTGAAAAGTGTAGGCGAGAGGGATGAACCCTGTGGTACTCCTAAAGTGACTGGGACGGTCATAGACAGGGATTGATTGACCTTGAATCTTTGGGATCTATTTTGGAGGAAAGAGGTGAACCAATTTAGAACTGATCCTGATAGGCCCATTCTATATTTCAGAAGGTCCAGAAGATTATCATGTTTGACGGTGTTGAATGCCGAAGAGAGATCAAGAAGGATTAGCAGACAGGCTTCGTTTTGATCAAGGATTTTTAGTGCGTCATCTATTATGTGAGTCATGGCCGATTCGGTACTGTGCCCAGCGCGAAAGCCGGATTGGTATTGGCTGAGCAGGTTGAAATGGTCAATGTGGTTTCCCAGCTGGCTGTGTACACATTTTTCTAGGAGTTTGGCCAGACTTGGGATGTTAGAGATCGGGCGGTAGTTATTTAGGTCCATGTGGTCTGCCGTTGGTTTCTTTAGGATGGGTGACACCTGCCCAGATTTAAGGCTTTCAGGAATGATTCCTTGAAGCAGAGAGGTATTGATAATCTTGGTCCATAGAGGCAAAAGCAGCAGTATGAACTCTTTAAGGTAATTGGCAGGAAGAGGATCAGTGAAGTGGTTAGAGGGGTTGAGTGACGTGATCGCTTTTAATATTGCATCTTATGTGTAAAGGTTGAAGGAAGACCATTCTGCGTTATTGTTTAGGGCAAACTTTGGAGTGAGTGGGCTGGGGGAAGTTAGAGAGGGAGGTGGGGTGCTCTTGTGAGTGCCATTGAGAGTTCCTAGGGTCTTAAGTAGGTCCGTTTTTATGTTTTCTGTCTTCTCAGTAAAGAAGGAGGCAAAATCTTCAAAGCTGGGTTGAGAGCTAGGGCCAACGTGTGGGGGGTAAGGTAAGCCTTTAGATTGTGCTTTAATTAGTTCAAATAGTTTTTTGGGTCTATTTTTGGCTTGGTCTAATTGGTTCCTAAAAAAGATTGCCTTTGATCTTCTGATATTTCTGTAATAGGAGTTTCTGGTAGCTCTTAGCAGCTTAAGGTGGTCAGGAGATGGAGATGATCTCCATTGGAGTTCAATTAGTCTTAGGGAACGTCTATCCTCATTGAGTCGGCCGTCATACTAAGGTTTGGAATCTTTTGTAGATACCCTCTTCAATTGTAGCGGGCAACTGTGTCTATTACCGTGGTCATAGAGGTAAAGTAGTGGTTTGTCAACGCTTGGACATCCGATAGATCTGCAGGTGGCAGCAGGAGGTTGGCACTAGATGATGAAAGTAAGTCCGTGCTGGCACTTTTTAGGTTTCTTTTCCATATTTTGGTTTTCGAGGGTTGGGCTGAGTGTATTTTTACTTATTCATTAATGAAGAATGTGATGCAATGGTGGTCGGACCAATCACAGGGGAGAATCGTGTTCAGTTGAATGGAGTTGGCATTGGAAATGACCAAGTCTAGGATGGAGCCCTTGTCATGTGTGGGGCTGTTGCAGATTTGGGTGAGGTTTAGGTCCGTGAGAAAGTCTTTGAGGCTCTTGACTATGGGGTCATTGAGGTCATTACAGTGAAGATTGAGATCTCCGAGGAATATTTGGGCACTCTGTAGACCAGTGTTTGTAGTCACAATATCCATGAATTGTTCGACGAAAATGAGGTTGTCGCCTGGAGGGTGGTAGAATGTGTGCAATGAGCAGACTGGTTTGTTGTTGCTTGTGATGTCAATGTGGAGGTATTCACATGATGATAGTAACGGAGAATGTGATCGGTTCACTGATAGACTGTTCCGGTGAATGCAGGCAATACCGCCCCCTGGTCTATCAGTTCTGTCTAGTCTGGTGATGTCATGATTTGGGGGGACCAGAATGTCTAGGATAGGCGTAGATGATTCATTTAACCAGGTTTCGGTCAGTATTAAGAGGTCTGGTTCATGAGTGAGTATGAGGTCTGCTATATCAGCTGCATGTCTTGAAGCTGATCTACAGTTGAGTAGGATGCATTTGAGATGTGGTTTGATGATAGTTTGATGTTCTTGTGTGAGGGGGACTCGCATAAGATTGTCTTTGGATATTCCTCTAGGGTTGTGTTTAGGGGCTCTGTGTGGATTAGAGGGGATGGTTTCGATTAGGGAGTGTTTATTTATGTTGTTGTTCGAACACTCTGTGCTCTGGGTGGGATAGGGGAGCTCGTAGGAGCGGAATAGGGAGTGTATGTCATTGGATGATAAAGGGTCATTTCTACGTACAGGTCGGGATGTGGCATTTGGGTAAGGGACAGTTCTCCATCTTGGGGGCAGAGACTTCATGGGAGGTGGATGCATTTGGTGTGATGAGTGCACTTGGTGTGGATGTGGGGGGCGGTTACTATGGACGTATGTGGAAGAATCTTGAACCTGCCTTCTGATGGTCAGTGTATGGAGAATCAGGTCTTGTAGGAGTTGGAGGTCCTCTTTGATTTGTTGCAATGAAAGTATAATTTCATCAAGTCTGGGGTCCAGAGTTGGTTGTGAGTTTATTGTATGGTATGGGTGTAAGGGGGGGGGGGAGAGGGTGGGTCCGAGATGTGGCTTGGGGGGGGTTAAGATAGCCTGGGTCAGCGTAGTGAGGTCCGCGTGGATGGTTAGGGGGAGAATGAAGGGGATGAGTGAGGGGAGGAGGAGGGGAATGTGGTGAGTGGATGTGAGGAGGGGTTGGGGCTGTGGTGATGTTCAGGGTAATTGGGTTGAGAGTAGGAGGAAAGCTACTTATTTGGGTGTTAGGTATAGACTGGGTGCTGTTGGGTTTTGGGGTGTGGTTATCATATCCTAGGGTATCTGCTGAGACTGGACTGTGTGAATATGAGAGATGGGTCGTAAGAGGAGTTTGTCTTGAGGGTGCTTTAGCACGGATGTTCGGGGGCGTTCTGGAATTGGGGGAGCCCGGGGAGGGGGAAGAGGATTTTATGACTTTTTCCTTAATTAGAGGAAAGATATTGTCAAACAGGAGTAAGTTTCGGTCTGAAGATTGTATGAGTATGATTCCATTATGATAGATGGTGATAGTGGCTGCAGCTCTATAGAATAGAGATGGGATGATCGAGATCTTGAGACCGTGTGCTGTTTTCCTAGCGGAGGAGATCGCGAATAGGGCGAGAAAGGCTTTTCTCCATTGGGCTCGTCTCTTCGTATAAAAAATGAAATCATTTGTTATAAATCCTTTATTGGTTGAGAAGTAGGGGTCCGAGATAGGGGTCTCTGGGTTTGATTTTAATAAATTATGTTTGAAATTTTTGGCTGCTTTTTTTGAGAGGTTGGGGGGTACTTAATGCTAAAGGTGTGTTGTCCTGCAGGCTCCATCGTGGAGTCAATACTTATGGGGTAAGGTACGGAGGTGAGGAGAGTGACTGAGAAGGGTGTTAGTAGGTGAGGTTGTGGGGGGGGTCAATTATTCGCAACCGTCATTTGGGCCAGCTAAGGGGCGTAGCTTATGTAGGCAGGGAGGAAGATGGGGAGATTGCTACAGGAGATGGAAGAGGGGGAGGTAATGGGTAGGGGGGTGAGGCTAGTAGGGAGTGATAGGTGGGGGATGGTGAGAGGGGAGACTGGGGCTAAGCCCAGGGAGGCGTAGGTGTGGCAGTGGTGCTTGTCTGGGTAGAAGAGATGGGGCTAGGTAGTAATCTCACCTGTGTGCTTGTGGATTTGGGTGTCATGGGATGATATCTGGTTCAGCACTGGGTTGACCCATTTTCAGTAAGGCCAGTCCAATAATGCCGTCTGTTATCTGATGAAGGCTCAGGTCTGAGGGTAGTCCTGTAACTCTTTCCCTGTATAAGTCCTCTATGGGAGGTAGTCCTATGTCCCTTTCTATAAGCAGTAAGGGGTGCTTGGTCCTTTCTTCCTGTTTGTAGAGTGCGGTGGTGCTTAGTCCTCTGTCTCTTTCCATGTGTCTATGTAGGGTGAGTTAGTCCTTTCTCTGTTTCTGTTTATGTGGATTAGCTTGCCATTTTGAGGAAGGGATCGGAAGATGGTCCCCTATAAAGTCTAAGATGGGGTCCCTGTACTGCCCACCGCAAAAATGTTAAATGCACATAAGCCTCTTGCAAAAATGGATCAAAGCGGCAACACTGACCGTTCAGTTCCCCGTGTGTAATCCAGTATCCAGGTCTGGAGTATCAGCTCAGCAGCTGCCAATTCTTTCGACGGGAGCTCTCCGCCGCTCATTCCGTCTCATGGGCGTTCGGGGATGTGTTGTTGGCTCTTGGCCAGTGGTGATATTTTGCAGGTTCCCATTTGAGTACATTTCAGTCTCAATTCACTGTCTGGGGCCCAAGCAATAGCAAACGGGCAATTCATTGGGTTTTGGATTCAAAATTAAAGCATACCTCTCTCGATTTCAAATGAAATTGACATTTTCAAATTGCATTCTAATTTTAGAATTGGGATTGTTTCAACGTAGCATTTTTTTTTCATCTAAACGCCCAGCTTTCAAGTCATTCTCCAACAGCAGCAAGATGGGGTTCATGGGGAAAAGGGGCTGCAGCGTATCCACACTGGGCAGAAATCAGAATTTAGGGTCCATATCCCTATCGACCCCAAGTTCTAGGCCTTCAGTACAAGAGGCACTTTTAATGATCCAGGCACAAAAAGATCTTCACATAGGGATCGCGTTTAAAAGTGCTGCAGGCCACAGCGCACCCGGTAATTACAATAATGACAATAAAGTCTACGCACCAAGATAAATTTCAGGCAGATCCCACAGCTGAAATTTATGGGAGGAAAAGGTCTGGTATATTACTAGGACTTGCAGATTTTAGTGCGGCAAGCACCAAAGTCCTCATGTTTGCACCTATTTTGTGGGGCAAAGCTCAGAACTGGTGCAGTTTAATGATGTAGAGTTTACCAGGTGCCGTAAATATTGCCACACCCCCTGGACACTTGTAATGAAGGTTTAAGACTGGAAACGCTATGTCATGGAAAAGTGAGCTACCTAGGAACTCTAACTCAAGGTGAGAGAGCCTCTCAAGCGAAAATTGATCAGTTCAGAAAACAAACCGAGTCCCAGTCTGACCAGATGCAGGAGGAACGACCAAGCTGCCAGACTTAATACCAACAAATTCATAAATCTATTTGGTGTTGGCCCTCTTTGCTAAATAAACATGTCCCCGGCCTTTAACTGGTGTGATCTGATCGGCCTTGGGGGGCAATAGTGTTGTGTGGGCATATGTTCTAATTTAGTATTTTTTTTTTATAGAAAAATTTGATTTTACAATCCCATGAGCGCACAGCATCAATGCGCAAGCAAGTACCGGGACTGTCCTCAAGTAAGCTACACCAGACCTGAAAAATTATACCTTACCCCTGTAGGGAAGCGGGACGATGAAACACAAACCGGCGCCATGTCGGTGCTGACGGAAGCGTGAAAATTGAAAAAGACACATGCGTTTTTTTTCCAACAACCAAAACGCACAAGAGTGGCTGGAAGTCTGTATTTATCAACGTCCTCAATCGCACCTCCATTACAGGCCTGACAGTGTAATGCATTTCACTCAATCTATCATTTAACTAAAAGTCACAGGTGACCTCAGAATAACACATAATCCGCAGCCAACTAGTCACAACAGCACTCTTCAAATTCCCCTGGAAAGGCAAATTAAGCCAGCTACGTGTGGCTCGGGGCAAGCTAAGCCGTAAATCTCTCTTTCTGATCTCTCCGCCGAGATGAAAGTGCGGGCGGCTCTGGATTACAGAGAACAATTATGTGTTCTGGAAAGTCAAGGAATCAGCTTTCACGCAGGACGAAATGACTATCACTCGGCCAAGTGCAATGATGTGCCACAGCGCCTGCCAATGGGCGGGAGAGCCCAGGCTACGTGGAAGAGGGCCTGACCAACGCGAGCGAGGGCCCCGCCCGTGGGAGTGATGCCTCTGCCTACCAGAGCAAGGGCTCTGCCTATGTAAGGAGGGAGAGCTCTGTCTATGTAAGGAGGGCCCTGCCTATATGAGCGAGGCAGTGGCGTAATGAAACTTGAGGAGGGCCCCCTGAAAAGTACATGGAGTGGGCCCTCCATGCTCCGGACCCAGTCAAGAGCTCTCAGGCCAGGGGCCCGCCACCTGTGCACAGTACCGGAAGTGGACCCCTGGAGCTCACCCCCCTACCCCCCGGAACTGCGGGGGCTATTGTTATCCCACTGGAGCGAGGGCCCGGCCTATGTGAGTATGGGCCTGGCCAATGTGAGTATGGGCCGGGCCTATGCGAGCGAGAGCCCGACCTATGCGAGTACGGGTCCGGCCTAGGTGAGTACGGGCCTGGCCTATGTGAGCGAGGACCTGGCCTATGTGAGCGAGGACCTGGCCTATGTGAGCGAGGGCCTGGCCTAAGTGAGTACGGGCCCGGCCTATGTGAGTGTGAACCCTGTCTCTAGGAGCATGGTTTCTGGGTGTGTGAGCAAGAACCCTGCCTATGTAAGGGAGGGTACTGCCCATGTGAGTAAGTGCCCTGCCGTGGGATAGAGGGACCAACCTATATGTGAGAGGGCACAGCCCATGTGAACGCCCCCTGGCTGTGTGAATGAGGACCATGGCTATATGACACTGCCTACTCACTATGTGAGTGAGCGCCTTGTCTTTTTGAGTGAAGGATGTGTATACAAGGGCCCCAGCCCCCGTTTGTTAATTAGGACCTAGCCAATAGGCGTATACACACTGTCTTTGCTGGCACTTCCCCTGCCTAGGTGGACAGGAGCCATGTAATTGTGAGCCTGCATATGTGGACATAGATAATGCAGATATAGCCAAAGAGATGCCTGTGCAAGTACACAGACTGTCAATCTTTATATCGCCCCTGCCTATGTGAGCCGTTTCTCTACCTATATGGGGCTAGACTATGTCTAGGATAGACCAGGCCCTGCCTCTGTAAATACTAACCTTGCCTCTGTGGTGACAAAATCTGCTACTGTGGACCTGGAAAGGAAACCATCCATATATATCTGTTGGTGATAGCGCCAGAGTTGTTATAGTTAGGTCAGACTTTCCATAGGGAAGGCATTTTTGTTTTCTTAATAATTGTGGCTCTGTTCGGCGAATTTGCATGAAATGTTTCATAAAAGGGTTCGTCCACTTTGACACCTTGATTAAAAGTTTCACGCTGATCAGTCAAGCGAGGGCCAAAAGAGGGAACTGTCCCTAAATACTGATTTCCCATTTTAATACCAAAGAAAAGTTTGCTCTCCGATACAGAAAAGTAGCTGAACAGAATTACACCAAATTTTGCAGAGAGTCAGAACTTTACTAAGAAACATGTTTAAAGGGTGCTTTGTAGGCATGAAGGGGTTAGCCACCAGAAAAACTTAGTGATATCTGGACCACTGGTGTCCAGATATGCTCTGATTGGTCAAATTAAACAACATGGACAATGTGTTCTGGTAGCCAATACAGTACCCAGGGACATGGTCCTCGCTACTGAAAATAAATTAAAAATACTTACGGGGGGCAGGGTGAGTACACCCTGACCCCAGTAGCATGTGGGGGTTGAGGGGTTTGACCCAATGGGACGTCCCCTTGATTATCTGGCCACAACATAGACATGTTGTAGCAGTAATTTCAGGACGTAGGGACATGGATCACATTGAAATCATTGTAGTAAAAGACTATTTTTGAGGGTTACACTGAGAAACACATATGAAGGGCAATAACATATTTTAGTCCCAATGTAAATTGTTTGTTGGTGGGACCATACTAAATTTAGGAATTCTGGCATTTTCTAAGGTGATTTTACCATGAAAAATGTTTATCCTCTGCTGAAATTTGATGAAACATTTTTAAGATAAAACAGTATTCTCCCAAGGGGGCGTGGCTTGCAGCCGATGGGAACGGACGCGAGCTGAGGAGCTCCGACCGCCGCTTCCCTAATAAACAGTTATCCTGTACCTTGGACGCAGCTGGGTGCACCGATTCACTGACCGGAGAACCTGTGAACCTGAGGGCAGGCAGAAGTGAGCCCCATATCGCCCCAGAACAGCCCTTAACCGCTGAAACAAGTCTCGGAGGGCTCGGCGGAGAAGGCTCCAAGATGGCGCCCGCGCTGTGAACTGCAGCGAGCAACTGCCACGGCCCGCTGAAAGAGAGATGGAGCCCGGCAGAGAGACACAGCCTACCCTGTAGAGGGTCCTCAGGCATGGCACGTGAGTCCAGGAGGGCCAGAGAGACCATCGGCGCATAAGGAGACCCTGCTGAGGGACACGCGTAACATAGCGGGAGAGGAGTCAAAATGGCGCCCGCACCGGGGAGAGATCTGAGTAGCTGACCCGCGGTGCTGGTGAAGCGGCGAGACCCGGCGGAGAAGCGCTCCACGCCTCGTGAAGGAGCCTGGGACACCCTGAGTGTCGGTAGGTGGCTGGGGAGATCGACGGCGTATGTGGGGGGCCTGGGCTGCCCCGGAGGGATCCCCGGAACTCTGCAGCTGGGCAGGCACCTGAAAGGAAGCCCTGGTGGACGTCTGCATGGAGGAAGGCCCAACGCAGCAGGGATAGATCACCAGGCAGGGGACTGCGTCTGCAGAAGACGTTCACCCTAGCCTACGGGGGACACCGGACACTGTCGAGGAGCAGAGGGTCCCCGTGAGCGCGAGGCACCAATTTCACCAGTGAACTGCCCCCAATCCCTGAAACAGGACGACACTGGCGCGATAGTAAGGTGCACAACTCGGCCGCAGGCTACATAACCTGGTGCAGGTCTCAACGGCAATAGGAAGTTGACCACAGCGGCGCACAGCGCGCAAGTGGGGCTGAAAATTGGAGGCAACTCGCCTTGCTGCACAGAGCCAAGGGAGCTTCCAGAGAGTGAGGGCGGCGGATCCACATGCAGAGGGCAGATCCAAACCCAGGGGCCGACAGCAGTGCACACTGCCCCCAGAAAGGTGTTAGCGGTCCCGTGCCGCAGCATACGCAGCGTCACTGGGGTAAGCCGTCATTCGGACGTCATGGCCTCGTAGCTGGAGGCACCCCACTCTATCGCTGAACACTGGCTGCAGTATAAAGGGAGCAGTGGTCATCTGGGGGTCGGCCGATACGGAAAGTGACAGAAGCGCAAGCAGTGCAGCACGACCTGCGTGGGAGGGCACCCTCAGCATGCCCAGGAAATTCACCAAGGCGGCGTAAGTCCCTAAGTGGCTCATATTGCGGGGTCCAGAGGGGCCTCTTCCGCGACCAGTGACGCCCAGACAGCGGCCATCCTGGACCCACAATAAAGTGCACGAGATGAGCGCCATCTGCGGAGACGGCTGTGGATGCAAACGTGGAGGTAGACTTCTGAAGTGATCACTGCGGTCGTAGCAGCGCAGGAGGCGTGGGGATCTCGGGAGCTGAGCCACAAACAATAGCCAGCAGTAACTCAACGAAACGGACCCCCAGCATTGCGGAACGTACCTGGTCCTTGCGAGGAGCACTTAGTCATTGCCCAGAAAGATGGGGAGAACACAAAAGAAGAGAGGATTTAACGTCCTTAGTGTAGAAGCCCCATGTACCCAGACAGACGATGAGGAAGAAGTGATGGAACTGGGGAAAGACTCGGCTCCCAGGAGACCAACACTGTCTGACATCATGCAAGCAATCATGGCCTCCAGAGAGGTGCTGGAGGGGAAAATAGACGCGATAGGCACGGACTTAAGCCTATTAAAAGATGACCATCGAAAGCTCAAGGAAAGGGTGACAACTACTGAGAAAGAACTGGGTGGCCTCCCAGAGACGGTGGCCGGGATGCAGAAGTCGCTCACGGACCTGGAAGCTAAAATCAAAGTGTTGGAAGTGCGGGCCAAAGACAGTGAGGGTAGGTCCAGCAGGAATAATATTCGAGTCATCGGAGTGCCGGAAAAAGCGGAAGGGGCGAATATGGTGCGCTTCTTAGAAGACTGGATCCGAGCAGAAGTAGCTCCGGAAGGGTTGTCACCCTTCTATGCACTGGAACGAGCTCACAGGGTTCCAGCAAGACTTCCGAGACCCGAAGCCCCGCCAAGACCAATAGTGGCACGCCTTTTACATTTTAGAGACAGAGACTATATCTTACAGCGAGCTCGCCAAAAGCAGGGGTTGCAAATCGACAATAGTGCTATAATGATCTTTCCGGACTTCACAAGGGAGGTCCAGTGGAACAGAGCGTCCTTCTTGGCTGTCAAAAAAAAGCTACGCCAACTACAATTGCCGTACGCAATGTTGTTCCCTGCACGGCTCAGAGTGGCGGACCCTGCGGGACCTTGATTCTTAGCGACACCTCAAGAGGCCTGGGAGTGGCTGGACACGCGGAGGCCCCTGGGCCAACATACTTCCTCTCCGAACTCTCCGCAGCAGAGCCCTCGCAGCTTTAAAACTGGGTCCAGAGCCCCATCTCCCAGAGAGCTCAGCCTAGAACGTCGTAAAGCGCTGCAGGCCGTGGCGAAACATAGCCAAAAAGGCTCCAGCCCTACTTCAAGTAAGTGTGGACTGCACGCCGAAAGATCAGAGACTTCACCAGATCTCAGTGACAATGACACCTCGGAAACGGACTTGCCCAGGATCACACCCCAGACTGCGGAAGATTTTATGTGACGAACATGAGGCGGCATTTCGCACTGTGGACCTCAGGGACACGATGTACACTTGTGCTTGGGGGAGATCTCAAAGAACCGGCTGTCTGTACTACGGTAACAAGGGCCGCAAATAGCTGGTCCGGGGTGGAATGTTTGGTGCATTTAACGGGCAGGCGGCGTGGTGGGGATCTGGGTCCACGACTGTAGGTTGGTCACCCCTGTAACCGCTACTGGATGTTTGAATGCTTAAGCAGTGTTTGGATGGGAACTAGTTCTCCGGTACCTGTCCTGGGGTGGGGGAGTTGGAGGTTTTCTTTAGTTTGGGGAATGTTAAGGGGGGCCAGGCCTGTCACAAGGGGGGTTTTTAGTGAGTACAAGAATTATCTAAGGCAATGGGATCCCCACTAGATTTGAAATGCATTTCGTGGAATGTGAGGAGGATGCACTCAATGGTACGGCGTCATAAAATACACGCATAACTGGTCCGTAGAGGTATTCAGATCGCATTACTTCAGGAAACCCACATAATAGCGAAAGAAGGAGCGGTGTTGCAGCGTCGCTGGAGGGGTCAAGCATTTTATACCACTTACTCCGTGTTTGCACGAGGCGTCCTAATATGGGTGAGGGCGGGTGTACCTTTTCAGTGCACGAAACAGATTATCGACCCAGAAGACAGATATGTGGTAGTTTCGGGGAGACTGGATGGCAGGGATCTCGTACTGGGTAGCATATACGCACCTAATTCGGACCAACCAACCTTTTTTTCGCACCTTTCTGGGAAACTGGCATCTGTACTCACGGGTTCAGTTTTATTGGGAGGCGACTTTAACTGTGCATCAGATGTCAATCTTGACCGTTCCCACCCTCCGCTCCCTGACGCACCCGCACACAAACTGGCAGAGGCACGATGTAACTGGCAACAGAGGTGGGGATTGATAGATTTGTGGAGAGCTCAGCACCCTGAGACCCGGGATTACTCCTTTTTCTCAGCCCTGCATGAACTGCATGTCCGATTAGATGCCATACTATGCTCCCCCAATGTACATGAGGGGGTTCACAGCAGTGAATACCTCACTAGGACGATATCCGACCACAATCCTGAGTTGATAGGCTTGCAATGGTCCTGCGCACGACCCAAAATCCCCACCTGGCACTTGAGACCCGAGGCCCTAGAAAGACCAGGTGTTTCATGAAGCGATAGACACAGCTATTGTTCATTATTTCCAAGACAATGCTAACACTGCAGTGAACTCATTAGTGGAGTGGGATGCGTTTAAAGCAGTCATTAGTGGGCGCTGTATATCAGAGATGATGGGCACACGAAAGGTGCTACTTCAGGACATACATAGGGATGACCAGCGCCTAAGAGAACTAGAAAAGGACAGACCTGAGAAACAGGACAAGCAGAGGGAACTCTTGGAGGCTAGAGAGGCAGTGGCAGTGCAGGTAGAACGCCTTCGTTGTTTTGATTACAAAAAATACATCACCCATGCTCACTCAGAAAGGGACAAGTCGGGAGCTCTTCTGGCTTGGTTGGCTAACCCTGCCAGGAGAGGCACGGTGATCCTAGAGCTTAGGGAACAAGATGGGGCAGTGAGGTATGACCAACAAGGCATTAATGATTTGTTCTTAGATTATTACACAGACCTATACCAGAGTAAGTTGGACCCAGCGGAGGAGGATTTGAGTGAGTTCACACAGGACATGGAACTACCAGTTCTGGATGAGGAAGTCGCAGATACCCTGGGGCGGGAAGTCGAGATTGGGGAAGTTAGGGGGGCTATTAAGAACATGGCACGAAATAAAACACCGGGCACGTATGGCCTACCAATTGAATTCTACCTAGCATATATCGATTTGTTGGCCCCCCAGGCTGGTAAAGCTATACAACGATGCAAAACAGGTGGGCCACCTACCTGTATCTACTAGAGAGGCGATCATCATACCGCTGCTCAAGCCGGGGAAGTCATCATGGGATAAAACGGCATATCGCCCGCTCTCTATGCTTAACTTAGACTACAAAATACAGAGTAGGATATTGGCTACTCGCTTACTCCCCCACATGACCACCCTGATACATAAAGACCAATCCGGGTTCATTCCCACCAGAAACACAGCGCTTAACATTCGGCGCCTTTTGCAAGTGCTGGAGGCTGACTCCTATAGGGAAGACATGGCGACAATTTTTGCAGTTGATATAGAAAAAGCGTTTGACAGCCTGGAATGGCCTTACTTGTTCCATGTGATGTGGAAGTTTGGGCTGGGAGACGACTTTGTGAGCTAGACGGTTCTCCTGTATTCCGACTCCACTGCCAGGGTTAAAACTGGTGGGCTAATCGGACACCTGCAACGTGGGAAGGGGAATGCATCAGGGGTGCCCCCTTTCCCCCCTACTGTTCGTCCTGGCGATGGAGCAGCTAGCAGCGAAAGCTAGATCAGGGCAATCTTATCAGGGTCTTAACGTTCATGGGCAGGTCCACCACATTGCGCTCTATGCAGACAACCTTTTGCTGTTTCTGGCCGATTCAGGGGAGGCGCTTCAGGGCGCGAAAGAATTGCTACAGGGCCTCAGCAGGGTCGCAGGGCTAAAGGTGAACTGGGCAAAGTCTTGCCTGTTCCCTGCAAGAGAGTACAGAATAGGCCCACAGGAAACAGAGGGGGTGAGATGGGAAGATAGGTGTCTGTCATACCTGGGTACTCAAATATACCACACTCAGGAAGACATGCTAGAGGGTAATATAGGGAAGGCCATCAGGGGAGCAAAAAGCAACTTCGACTTCTGGGGCTCCTTGCCGCTATCTGTAGCCGGCCGAGTAGCTCTGCTTAAAATGGTGACCCTGCCGAGGTTATTATATTACTTCGGGACCTTGCCGGTCTGGATACCGACGAAGTACTTTGTCCAACTCAGGTTGATGGTCATGGGTTTCCTATGGGGCAATGGCAGACGCAGGGTGGCGCTTGCTGTCCTCATGCGACCAAGAGCGGAGGGAGGACTGGCGGTGCCTGATTTAGAGGCCTACTATTTAGCGGCGCAAATTCAATGGCTCACGCGATGGGTGGCGAACTGTGTCAGAGGGGAGGAAGAGCGGCGAGAGGACTTTGTGACCTTAAGACTGTTATCCCAAATTATATTGCGGCTTCCTGTTCAAACCCCAAGCCTCACCACGGAGCTCGACACAGCACGACGATGCTGGAACAGGAGCTTGCGACGGGCCAAATTTAGACCCCCTTATGCCCCGAAAATCCCGTTACTTATGTGTACAGCCTTGCTGCATGGGGGTAACTGGCAGAGATTGACGACCTGGGTGGAGCAAGGGTTGGCTAACATAGGAGACCTATACGAGGAGGAGGCCATGATCCCGTTCAATGACCTGCAGGCCCGTTATGACCTGCCCGGGGGGGATTTCCTGTTGTACTCGGCCCTCACTGTGGCCATACAGAAACACTGGGGAGGGGGGCTCACCGAACCAAAAACGTCACTGTGCTGCCAATATGTGATTTTGGCGGCAGGTACATTCAAGGCGGTTACGTGCTTGTACAGGCGCATAACGCGGGAAACGTTACTGCCCTTATCGTAGTTGAGACTCAAGTGGGAGGCTGACCTTGAGGAGGCTATCCCAGAGAAAACCTGGGGGGAATTGGTGGAGAGAGCTTGGAAGAGCACCAGAAACGCCAGATTCCAATTGGTGCATTTTTATATCCTACATAGAGCATACCTCACCCCGAAAAAGATGAATAAGTATTTCCCGACCCAAGCAGCGGCTTGCCCGCGCTGCAATAGAGAACGAGCAAACTTTAGGCATATGTTCTGGGACTGCCCGCACCTGAGAAACTTTTCGGGGAAGGTGACGGTGTTGCTGACCGACATCACCGACAGAGAAATAGACCCGACTCAGAAATACTGCATATTACACTGGTTCCCTCACACGTCCAAAAATAAAATTACGAGTAAGTTCTTGGACATGGGCCTCCTACTGGCCAAAAAGACATCACCATGCACTGGAAAGCGAAGCAGGGTCCAAGCATAGCAAGATGGAAAGCAGAACTCCTTAAGTGGGATGAATGTGAAGGTGTGATCAGGATGCAGATAGCAAAAAGAACGGAGAGCGAGAGGGCGCTGGAAGCAGCAAGAGCTCGGGAAACGTTAGTTGTAGCGCTTAAGATCCCTGAGGACACTGAGGAGGAGGACTCAATAGGTGATCTCCCGGCAGGAGTAGACTAAGCTGCATATATCTGAGCGAATCTTGGAACCATGGGACCTGCTAACAGGCACAACACACTGCCGCCCTGTCTGTTCGAGATTCCCTACAATGTTACCCCAGTCAATTCTGAAGCCCAACCTGGAGTGGTTAAATACCGCAAATCAACGACCTGAGTGCAAGTGACACGCCTGGGGGGAGGGGAGTGTGGGGGGAAGTTGTGGGAAGGGAGTTTCCGGTCGGGACTGAGGTTATGTTTTGCAGTCCCAGAATCAAACACAATACATGCTGGACTGCAGGGCAACAACAGGGCAGTTGAATGTAATGAGCTGACCGGCAATCCTTATGTTTTGATACTGCCTTCATTGTGTTCCCAGCCGGTCAATTATAATCCTGATCTATGATAAGATTGTTGCATAATGGCTATATGGAGCCTTTGTAAAACCCAATAAAGTCTGTTTACAAAAAAAAAAAACAGTATTCTCCCATGATTTTTTTATAGAGGTTATGGAAGGTGGTCCACAAGCCAAACTGAGAATACATTTTGTACAAGTTCACACTATCTTCCTCAGCCATGTGAGAAAAAAGTCTGCTATTCTGAGTAAAACGTACTTCCACCAGCAGCAACCTGTCATTTGATTCCCCAGTTTTCTTTTGCAGCTTCTAATGAATAAGAGTGGTAACATTCTGTATTTACAACACAAATGTGGCATACCAGAACACCATTTGATGGAATCAAAGCTGTAAAACTGAAAGCAATTTCAACAGAGTATAGTGCAGTAAGGTTTTCTTTGTAATCGAAAGGAGGTTTAGTGCTCCACAAAGCTAAAATCAAGACACATTTCATATGAGTTCTCAAATATCTTCCTCATCCATGCAGAATGAAACGTACTTCCAGCACCAGCAGTAGTCTGTCAGCTAACTCCCTAGTGATCAACTTTAGCTTACCACAGAGCTCTAAAGAACAACTGGAGCGCTAACACTCTGTATTCAAAGTGAGGCCTCCTGAATGCGATTTTGTTGGAATAAGAGCAGGTGAACGCAAAGCCTTTCCTGAGGCACAGGGTAACATAAATGAACATTGAGATATTAATGCAGGTATGAAACCAGTGAGTTCAAAATATATTGGTATTTCTAGGCATAATGGTTTTTTAAAGGGCCTAACATAGTTACAGAGGGTGACGTCTTCATAAGTACAGCACCCCCTTCCACATCTGTTTATTAACCCTATTTATTTTCCCAGTTGCTTAACAGCTCCTTAATTTTAAAATAGTAAAAGTTTGGTAGACAAACTTTGTGTGCACTGGTGGTTGTGTGCCCACATAGGGACAACTACGAAGGATTGGGCACAGCCCCAGTGGCCATTCGCTCTTGTGCATGGCCAGAGGCTGTGCGCAGCTGGGAAGGGTGATAGTGGGGTGTTGGGCACAGGGCCTGATCATGAGATCAGGCCTTCTGGCCAACCCCCACTGTGCACAGCCAAATGCCTTGTGCTGTTGACGCAGGACTAATTTAGAATATGATGGAAAAAAATGCATAAATAAACTGAAACAACCAAGGGCGATATGGTAAGTTGCTGAAATGAAACAGAACTAATGGTTAAAAAACGAAAACATATTGAAATGCACCAGTTATAGTTCAGTCAATTAACTATAATTTGCACTCCGTCATGCACTGCTTAAGACCTGACATATTACAGTACTCCTAACATGTTAAGTTACATAATTGATGACATCACTTATTAGATTTAAAGAACAATATTGTTCAAATTACTAATGAATATTGATGTCCCAAAGGTAATATGCCAGCTACCCTTGTGGTGTAGTGCTGCAGAGGGCAGATTGGGAACAGATCTCCTTTGGGGTTGTGCAATGAATATCAGTAGAGCAGCAGAGATGAGAAACTCGTTAGTATCTTTTTATTTCCCTTACTTATTACCATCTTCTAACAGCTAAACAATGCTGCAGAGTGTCAGTTCTACCTGCTGTTTGAAGAGGAGTCTGTTTACTGTATGAAGGTCAGACTCAGGACTGCAGGGGTGGCATCTCAATGTATTTTGGCGTCCTAGGCAATATGTATTTTTTGGACCCTTCCCCTTTCCTTTTGCACATTTGTATCTGCACCCCTGTTCAATGGCTCCATGAGTGGAACATTCCAACAGAGGGCTCTATATGCAACCGCTTGTGTGGGCTATGCTTCATAATGGCCCTGCGGGTGATTAATCCTCTCTTTTTCTGATGAATAAGGGACAAAGATGCTGGTAGACAGCACCCTCTAACAAGTGACATCTTATAGTAGGAGCCTTAGGACTAACAAGTAGAATGTTTAATAGAGGATGTTGACAAAACTCTTGGAAACAAATCTGGGCATAAATTCATCCAAAAGTACTATCCTCACAAATAAAGCATCTCTCATCACAGAAGCCCTGTTCCTGAGAGGGTCATTAATGCTGGATGCTTACGGCTAATGGTCTGCGACATTGCCATGATCTATTGAAGGCATGAAGGTTGTGCCTCCTCTGTGTTTGAGGATTGAAGCAATATGAATGTGGAACAGGATGTTCAGATGCAAATTCTGCCACCTCACTGCCTCTGAAAGCAGGATGTAATCTATTTTCAACAATGTAAGGCCAGAGGATAACACATGGTTAAACTAAAAAGGTCATCTGCCCTGGACTTCTAGCCTGCCCCCTTGCCATGTGTTGTAATGTCGGCATTGGAGAAGTGCAGCTAGTCTCATCCTCTGGTTATTACATTCACAAAAATATTAATTTTATTTTCATGTGCCTTGGAAAAAAATCAGCCTGCTGATGATCCCCAAAAAGTGGGCATCAGTCATAAAAAGTGACTAAAACAAAACTGTAATCACCTCAGGGGCTACCTCCTCTTACTGCTTTAGACTACAGATCAAAGAGAATCCTCCTTGTAAAAGACCTAGACCCGACCTTCTAACTGCCTCCGCTTAGAAAACGAAAGATTGGGCGAGTCTGCTGTCCTTCCTGAAAGTTAAGGCCAATGTAAAATTACAAAATAGCCATTAGTAGTGTGTGTCCTTGGGAGATAGGAAGCTGGAGGATGTGGGCAATTCACATGTTGCCTGTTCCATCGTTCTGATTTTTAACAGTACAGAAAGGCACCATCCAACATTCTACAGAATTGCATCTTGAGGAAAAAAAAGGAAGGAAACTATCTGCACATTTTAAAGTTGTAGGTGTGATGTAGGAATGTCTTCAAAATAGGCGTAGGTTGGATAAAGTTGCTAATACTGTATCTCAGGAATGGGACTAGCTATAAAAAAAGAGAATCAAAAACTATTTCTAATAGTTATTAAAAATCCAATTAAACGGTGAAGTCGAATTTTTAATATTTTTTACGGCAAAGTAACTTTTAGATAGTTACCTTTTACCTGTCTGACGTTCCTGGAGTCTAATTTGCATTTGCTTTCAAACTTCTCCAGCCATGAATTACCATTTGAATAGGAGTGAAAAGGGATGAAAAGCCTCCTCAGGGCTAACAATGGCCTGACCGGAATGGGCAGAGGTAACTCCCTTGAAACTCACAGAATCTGAAAGGTGGGGGCTGTGAGTTTCTTTTTTGACACTGCGATGTAAAATGCTGCTGGAGTATCAAATTGTGCTTGTTATATGTAAACTGCTGGGTTTACATATAATACTGGAGGTGTCACTTGAAAAGCTGGGAACAGGATGGCAAAAACAATTCTTGTGTATCCACTACCTGGTTGCTGATGAATCCTGCTTTGCCCTACCAGACTTCTGTCTCTGGCTTTATTGGGGTACAGTGGCTTTTTCAAATTGGATTTTGGGGATAGATGTGGGAGGACACTAGGATTACCATAATACAATTCACACACCCACAGTCCTTAGAACCCAAGTTGAGTGTGGCCAAAGACTTTCATCATCTGGAAAATGTCCATAGTGGGTAGAGTTAGCCCTGAGAACTTTCTCCCCATTGGTTAGGGTGTGCCCAGGAGTAATTGCCACCCACTATCCCATGCCAGGCATAAATATGGCATCTACAGGCGCCCACTTAAGAACAAGTTCTGAACCTGAGGAAGAACAGAAGAGGACTGGACCTCCTGTCTGTGACCTAAGAGAAGCCCGTAAGCACTGGACCTGATACCCAGGAAAAGAAGTGGACTCCAATGGTCATACGGTTGACCTCATGTTCAAGCCACAGGGATACAACAAGCTACAAGAGGCCTGTCCTGCAGCTTCCGAGAGCCAATTGGACCCAAACTGTACCCTGTTGATGGCTTCTACCTGATACCCTACAAGTCTCTACGTGCCTCCCCTGAGGTACTGGGGTGGTGGGGGGGGGGGGGGGGGTTAAGAAGTGTACTTCTGTGGTGATTGGGACTTAAAGGACTAAGTCAGAAGGTAAAATCTTTGACTAGGACAAACCTGGTTGGTATATCCAACCAGCACGCCATATCGGTCAGCCTCAAAATACGCCCTGGTCCCGGACTACAGCGACCATTGACTATTGGTGACCCGGTGTCATTATTTTTCATTTGCATTTAATAAAATATTAATATATAACATGTATGATCTATGTTTTCATTATGTGCACATGATATTTTATATTTAGGTTGACAAAAATGAATATGTTTCACATAGTGATTACCTGTAGTTAGAGCATATTCATACTAAGTTAGCGTGAGTCATGGCAGACCTTAGAATAACAGACTCCATTTTAGAATGAAATGTTGTATTTCTGCTTTTGTGTATAATCTTTTTCTCATTCCAGAAACCCAGAGATAAAGTGATCTTGTTTGAAATGTTATGCTATAAACTTTATTTGAAGGTTGTTTGGTAACTTAGGGACTTATTTAGATCCTATCCGATGGGATTTATATTTCGACGGACAGGATATCTGTCACCGTTGTGATGGAGTAACCTCTCCGCCGAAATCTAAATCAGGCCCTTAATAATTGAATGTTAGCTTTCTGAACTAGGGAAGTGAAGGAGGCAGAGGAGATGTAGTCCTTTGTTTGATATCTCCAAAGGCTGTAAGACTGAAACGGGTTAACTTAATCATGGGAAGGATGCCAACAAGGTCATCGTGAATGTTTAATTTTGATTGGTTCTTACTTGGTGAGAACCAAGTAATATATCAATTAGACAGAATTTTGTGTTTAATTGTGTTAATCTGTCTTTAGTTAGACTTGACTCTGTCCACCTTTGCAGGTGGGCGTCCCTTTCCCTACCTTTGAGATCTGATGCTCTTTATATTTCTGCTCATAGAGTTACTCTCAAGAGCAAGCACATTCCTTTGTGTTCTAATTGGAACCTTCATTTGGTACTCCTGGTGATTTTATATTGCTGACACCTGCTGCTTCTAAATCTCCCCCGTTTGCCCACAACCTTAGATAAGCATTAGGGAGATTTCCTTCAGGGTAATGGAGATTCTCAACATTTGCATATTCTGTCTTTTAATAAATTGTTTTTCATTCGCTAATTGACTTGCCTGGACTATATTTACGTATGCTGTATTCAGGAGATTATTGATTTAAGATTCAATTGATTAGATTTGAGATTGTAACTTTACTAATCTGTGGATAAACCTCTATGCTATGCAAAATGTCTCCTCTTTGTTGTTTCTGTGGGGCAAAATCTGCTTCAGTGTCATTGATATGTTACTAAATTTATGATTTTAGCCTCAATGAGAGATAAAGGTCCATTCGAGTAGACATAGCGGAGTTTCAAGTTTGCGCCAAGTTAGAGCAGTGCAAACACCATCCTTATCTCTTCCGCTATCACTATAATTGGCTCTTTGAGCTTCTTGGTGCTATTCCTGCTTAAAACTTTGAAAATTCACATATCCAGATCCTTATATTGGATTTTTGTAATTTTGGTGTCATTTTGTTGAAATTTTTCTATTTTGATTTGGGATTTTTTTTTTCTTCACATTTTGACTTTGTTACTGTTTTGGTACTGCATAAATGTTTTTCATATTGCAATAAGTTAAGCCTGTCTGCTCTGTGCCATAGATACCAAGCACTGAGCTCAGATCCATTTAGACACTTTGAGGGTTAACCCTAACAAAGGTCATCATTTTTCCTTGAGATGGGGAGTCATCTACCCAAAATACTAATCCAATTATTTAAACCCTTATAAAACAAGCATTGGCATAGCCAATAGGTCTCGCCTTTGGGACCTTTATAAGTGTTTGGCTAGAGCTATTGATTTTGCCAATGTTTGTTAGATATGTCTATTCCTGAAACAAGCTTGAGTAAATGCATTGCCAGAGTAGAAATTGAAGTGAGCACCACCTTATTTAATGGGATGCAAATGAAGGAGTTTCTCGACAAGGAAACGTATTTTTTTTTTGTGTGGAAAAAAGAAAAAGATGTGCATTGTGTAAATGTGCAGCTCGGCCATACTCCGCACATTGCAGCCGCTGTGGACAGTCCTCTGCGGACAGGCCGTAGGAATGGGTCAGCTGAGGAGAAGCCATTGACACCTACCTGCTCAGAATGTAGCACAGACTTCTGGCTTCCCTGAACCGGCTCCATAGTGCCTAATGCTGTCGTGCCCCCTTAGAAGCGCCTCGAGTCGTTGAACATGGGGCCTGAGGTACAGGGAGGAACAAGGCAAGAGCAGCTGCTGCGTGTGGGCTGCTCGAAATGCTGGTGCCTTTTGTCCAGCAGAAAAGCCCAATTAAAGTTTTACTTGTGAAATGCAAATGTTTACAGGAAAAGAAAATGGTGTGTTTCATACTGTTGTTAATAGCAAAGTACGCTGATTAAAAGCCATGTCTGGGCCATGGAAGATGCGACATTAAATGCTGGCTGCCAGCAGTACGGGCAGAGGTGTAACTAGGCTGCTGTGGACCCTACTGCAAAACCAGTTCCAGCAGGACATCCTCGTTACCCATGTTCATGGCGGCTCCTTATAGGGGAATCCTTCCGATCCAGGACTTGAAAAGCACAACAGTCTGATCAAAGCTGGGGAGGGGAGGTGCCCGGGGGGGTGGGGGGGGAGGAAGAGGCTCTCTGGGAGGTAGGTGGGTGAGCTGCTAAAGGCAGGAGGACACTGTCAGGGCTGGGGAGAAGCGGTCGCTAGACCCTAGTAGGAGAGACACGAGAAGGAGGGTCAGTGGTGAGGAGAAGCCTGACTCAACAGTATATGAGGCTGCCCGGGTGGAGGAGATGAGGCAGCCAGTGGTGAAGAGAACGAAAGGGGAGTGAGGCGGTAGTTAGAAACCAGATAGAGGATCACCGGTGAAAGTAGCGGGCATAAAGAAAGAAAGGGTGCGGCCATGCTGTGTGACTAAAAAGAGTAAGGTCATATGATTACACATCCCCAGCAAATTGTGGCGTCCCTGAAGGCTCCGGGCTTCTACACAGCCGAAGCAAACAAGAAAAGAGTGCCCAAAGGACCATAAATTTAAACAAGCGCGCGCATTTACCGGGAGATTTAAGGGTCCGGGAGCGTCTGAGGTTGTGCACGGTGGACGAGCACAGTAATGTAAACAAGACGCGCGGCCAAGAAACGCGCTCTCTGGTGAGGGAGGGGGAGGAGGGGTGAGGAAAGGCAGATGGCGCCTCGCCAGCGATGCGAGGAATGGCGCGTGCACGCTCGCGTGAACGCAAGCTGGTCGCCAGCAAACTGCTGTTTGCACTTCCAAAACCCGCTTACTAAAACTCTCGCCAGAGCAGCGCATGCGCTGGCTCAGGCGAGACCTAAAAAATACAAGGATGTCGACTTCCTCTACCTCCTCCCAAAAAAAATCTGTCATTGATTATTGCTTCATCTAGGGAGACTATGCTCCACTGCCTGGTGTGTAGCGTGAGCCTCTCCAAGCAAAAGCAGTCCCAAATGGGGAGCAAATACAAGAAAATTGGGTGTGGCACGTGTCCCTTGGCTTGAGGACGCCTCCATTTGGATCCTGGCATCCTCCTCACAGAGTTTTGGACTATTATCCTCAGGTATCATGCCTTAGGTACTGCTAATTTTTGCATTACCCCTTGAATCTTTTGCAAGGTCCATTTTTACTCATTATTCTCGGGCTCGGTTATATCTACATTCCTGATGATGATCCCGTTATCTCCTTAGGGATCGAAACGTCGACTGAAATCAAAGACCCTTTTCTATATAGTTGATTAGCCAAGAACAGGCCATACTATGCACTTTTGATCACTAATATCACATGTGTATCACAGATAGAAGAGAGCACGTAGCACGTTTTTCACACACATAATGCGCCGTAATACAATGCTTTTATAAAAAAACATTTTCTTGATTATTGTTTGGAATAAATGACAATTTGGTTGGTAGCATCATCAAGGATAGCAAGCGCTATATAAATACAAGTTACAATTACGAATCTAATAGTAGGTGAAGTACGAGTTACTTACCTTCGGTAACGATGTATCTGGTAGAGACGTTGTCTAGCCCCAGATTCCTTAACTTAGAATATCCCCAGGCGTCAGACTGGATCCGGAAAATTCTGCGCAGCAGTACCTCTGCGCGCCGGGGGGCGGCGCCGCCCGGCTCCGCCCTGACGTCGTCCCCGGACATGACGTCAGTGGAGCCATATAGGACTCTCCCGGCGCGCTGACGTCAGTTTTCTTCGGAGGAACTTTTCCGCGCTACAACGCGGAGCCCCCAGCAAAACTGTGAGAGTATGGGAACAGTGTGCGAATAAAAAAGAGAATTGGTGAGAAAGCACCATGAGCGACAGTGAGAAGCACTGTCGACTGAAAGGTGTTGAAAAGGAAAGAGCAGAGCAATACTCTGAGAAGCCAATTCACAAAAGCGAAGTGAATGTCACCCCTGAGAGAAATCGACCTACAAAAAGAAGACCGAGGCAGACGACAAAGTCTGCACCAGATGAAAGGAAATGAAGAGGGCAGAACAGTAAACTGAGAAGCAACCCCGCAAAAGCGAGAGAGTGCCCACTCCTGAGGCAAGACGGCAATAATGAGCCGAGAGCGACAGGCAAAAAGCACCCACCCATAGGATTAAGAAAAGAAAGAAAGAAATAGGGAGACCGTGTCCGCTGTGAGAGAATTATCGGTCGTAGGAACAGGCCCAAAAAGACGTGAACACCAATTGACTGCAGGAGCGTCAACAGAGAAGGCGGGTGGGAGGGTAGAGAACACCAGTAGGCACCATACTGGAAGAAACTGATGCGTAAAAACGCAGAAGGACACCTGAATCCACCGCCGCAGCATGAAAATGGGGGGGGGAACAAGTAAACCAAAGGAAGAGGCCAACAGGGAGCAAGGCGAAAAACGCCGTCCCGTAGAAGGACAAGCCACCCCAAAGGAGGCGAAGCCGAAACCCCACCTGAAAAGGTCCTCGCAGATCGGGGAGGATGGGTGGGCGTTAGGAATCTGCGGCTAGACAACGTCTCTACCAGATACATCGTTACCGAAGGTAAGTAACTCGTACATCTGATAGAGACATCTAGCCGCAGATTCCTTAACTTAGAATAGATACCAAAGCCATACCCCATTGGAGGCGGGTCTGCGACAGAACCCCACTAAGTTCCCAAGGGAACAGAAGTGTCAACCAGCTGACTAAACACAGTGGGGACAGCGCTGCCAGAAAGGCCAACACCGGACCAGGATACTCCGGAGGAAGTGGCCAACAATGAGAGGCAAAAGGCATCAAAGACTGCCGAGGGCGGCAGGAAATCCCTGTTGGTCAACAGCGGAGAAAATGAGCACAAACCCAAAAGGGGGGATGTGGAATAACAGTGGACACCTGCCGTAGCTGGAGAGGTATGAATGCAGGATGTGAGGGATCCACAGGATCCGATGGACCGTTGAAAGAGGAAGGGTTAACTAGGGCACAAGGACGTACCGAGTCCGAGGGCCATGCATGACAGTGAAAGAAACACTGTGAGAGTGGGAACAGCAGCGGGAAGATGCTGACGACGCCCAAGATGAGTTAGTGTTACAAGAAACACAAGACCTGCCAATGCACCCGTTACGCAAAAGGGCGGACAGCCCAAGGCAGAAAAGAACGGTAACAACCAGTGCCATGCACGTGGGTAACAGAAGTACACCAAGAAACCTGGATGTACCGCCAGAACCACACCATGGAAGGAGAAGGCCCCATGAAGCGCCACGAGCAAAAGCTGAGACACAAGAGGCGCATGACCAGGCGCATTGTGTGAATGGCGCTCACGAAAAGTGAGGGACCAGACCCCGGCGACTACCCGGAGTAGTAAGCATGTGGGAGGCGTATGTGTGGGTAGCACACTGGTGAGAAAAAAAAACACCAGAGCCCCAACAGCCACGGAGCAGCGGCACTGGGCAGAACAATGCCCAGAGCGAGAGCAACAGCCACCGACGGTGGAGCAGACCCATTGTCTATCGCGAGAGAGGCAAGGAGGCCAAGCCAGCCGTGATGTGTCCAGAATCACAGGATGTAGAGTCGACCCCGAGACCGGAACCTCGCTCTCCAGCTCGAAAATCGGCATCTAGCCGGGAGACCACATCAGCTCCCCTAACACGCCCCATGAGAGAACAATGCTCTGAGGAGAACGCCCTCGCTGAGAGCAGCAACCGCAGCCCGAAGGAAAGCACAACAACACCTGCGCGGAACGCAACAGGGGCATGAGAAACGGTGGCAGAGGAAGTGCCAAAGGCAAGGCACAAGACAAGGAAGATCAACCACGTCTGGAGCCAGAACCCCACCATGGAGAGCGAAGTCCACCAGGAAAGGGCTACGCAGCATGGATATAGCAGAGTAGAACGAGGCAACAGAAGTCACCAGAAAAAAACGTACCAGCCGGAGACACTAGGGAGCAGGCATGGTACGCCGATAGAACACAGAGGGAGAGTGCCGAGCTAAGTAGGAGTGCTCGGGGTCAACGACAGGGCCTTCCGATAGGGCGGCCACAGATGGAACAGCCGCAGCGAAGAACCATGAGGGGACGGGAAGGAGCAGAAAGCCCTTCCGTCCTGAAGAAAGGTATTGGGAAAAATGCAGGCCAGCAGCCGACACCCAACAAATGGCTCGCAAGAAGGCCCCTGAAGGGCCCGCAGCAGCAGCGTGCAAAACATACAGGCACATCCGCAGGAGGACCGAGTGAAAAGGACCCCACAGAAGCGAACAAAGGCTACTGTCGGAGGAAGGCAGCTATACAATAGCAAACAAATACCCCACATAGGGTAAGTATCAACCCCAACCAGGGGCACCTCTGGAGCGGAAGCTCAAGACAGAGGACGCAAAAGTGGAACTTAGAAATCACAGGCTCTGAACACATAACCCGTGGAGGAAGGGTGCAACCTGAACCACCAGGCTATAGGAACTGAGAAGGATAAGCAGCAAAACTGCTGCATAAATGAAAGAAAATACGGTGAGGAGCCGCCGAGGCCGATCAGGCAGTACAGCATGAACCCGGCCCAACATGAAGTCAAGACAACAGAGCAGGGTGAGGACAAGGACCTCAACCGGAACAAAAACTACAAAAGGTTAGACAGAAGGCAGCAAACCGCAGAGTCCGCATGTGCATCAAACAGGGACACACCATCAAAAGGCAAATCCCGGAGACTGTCACGGACAATGTCGGGGAAACCCCCATCGCGCAGCCAGGCATGGCGGCGCAAGGCAACGGACCGCGCCATTGTCCTACCCACCGAATCGGTAGAATCAACGGCGGACTGAATCGTAAACCGCGCCATCTCTCTGCCTTCGTGAATGAGACGAGCCATATCAGCTCGAGGACACTCAGGGAGGGTAGGCAAAAGACACTCCACGGAGTCCCAAAGGGCAGAAGAAGCCCTGGCAAAACGCAAACTGTGTTGAGAGCACGTAATGCAGAACTAGCGGACGCAAAAATGCCGCGTCCACATGTCTCCAGCCAACGAGACTCCCTAGTAGGAGGCTGCAGTAGAGGCGGAGAAGAAGGCTGCATGGCGAAAGACACCTGCACCACGAGACCGTGAGCAGTAGGCTGAAGGGACAAACAGGATGGGCCCCCAGGGGCCGGACGATGCCGATGCGCAACGGCCCTGTCGACAGCAGCTCCTGAAGAGGGACGCGCCCAAGTCCCGAGAAGGGCGTTGAACAACAAGCTGCTAAAGAGCAGCAAGGGCTCAAGATCCACCGCACCTTGGTGGAGGAGATCCAACAACGGATCAGAGGACAATAGGACAGAAGGAGGGTGCAAGTGCAAAACAGCTACAGCACCAGCTTCAGTGGGCGTCCGGGGGGCGACAAGAGCCCATCTGTAGGGGACGGTTGCAAACTAACACGTCCCCCAGCAGGACGAAGAAGGGGCCACTGCCTCCATGGCGGCGGAGCCAACGGGCGTGGAGACAAGCCCAAGCACAGCGGTTCCGTGTCCTCTGGAAGCGGAGAGCCAATAGGTACCGGCGACCCTTCCGGCGTCGAAGCGACGCCGAGCCCCATGAGGGGCGACTCGGCTGGACGAGTGGGCGGCGACGTCTCCACCACCGAGAGGTGTGGAGAAAGTGCCTGAGGTCCAGGAGACGACAGGCAGAGTGCCGCCGGTGCCGATGTCGACGCAGGGAGCCGCCAGAGGCTATGCGGGGACAAGGCAGAATGGCTCGGCGTGGGGCTGGAACGCCCATCGGGGTTGGAAACCGACGCCGGCACGACTCCGGAGCCGGAGTCGAGGCATTCGGCCGGCGCCGAGGGTGAACCCGCCGGCGGAGACCCGACCTGAATGCCTACCTCCACTGTGGGACCCGAAGGCGCACCAGGGAGTGGAGGTGACCCGAAGATGGAGTGCAGAGCCTGGTAATAGGCATCATCTGGGGCCGAGTCGCACCAGTACCCGGAAAGGGCGGGTAAAAGGAGGCCGACTCCGGGGGGCACGGTTCCGCGAAGGAGCGGGAACCATGGCCCCCACCGTCACGTGGAAGCGAGGACTTCGACTTCCGTGACTTGTGCTTACCTGCAGATCGACGTTCACGCGATCGACTCCGGGAGCGGGCACAGAGAGACGAACCCACCGGAGAACGTCGGGGAGACGCCGTGCGGGTCAACCAGGCGGCCAAGAGCTTCATCCGCCGCTCCCGTAGGGACTTCAGACGCATCTGCCGGCAGGCGTCACACTCCTCGGAGTCGTGGTGCGACCCAAGACACCACATGCAAATGGCGTGCGGGTCCGACGCCGACATCTGACGCAAACAAGTCCCGCACAATTTAAAGCCCGAAGGCATCGCACACTGTTCCCCGACGCCAACGACGTCGAAAAAAGGGCCTGAAAAACAGGCCAGAGGAACAGCTGAATCCCGGATCCGCGTTGTAACGCGGAAAAGAAGGAAACTGCCGTCAGCGCGCCGGGAGGGTCCTATATGGCTCCACTGACGTCATGTCCGGGGACGACGTCAGGGCTGAGCCAGGCGGCACCGCCCCCCGGCGCGCAGAGGTACTGCTGCGCAGAATTTTCCGGATCCAGTCTGACGCCTGGGGATATTCTAAGTTAAGGAATCTGCGGCTAGATGTCTCTATCAGATACCAAACATAGAGCAATTAAAACTTGCAGCTAGTACCATTAATACCCCAGTGCCAAAAACGTTCCTAATGTTTACAATATTAAGGGCTAATTACCTAAAGTAAATCCAGCTGATTAAACTGCCTCATTCAGTTTTCACTCAGATAACTGAAAGAATACCAATGTTCCAAAAAAAACCTGGGCTACACACTTAAAATTCAAAGCGGCAGATTCAATATTGAACAAGACTCAAGTTCATTTAATCCTTTCTACTTCTTCATATACAAAACTTTAATCACATTATATGTTAAACATCTTTCAGCCAACATGTTTAAACCTCATGTGATCTGGGACTTCTTCAGGGTGTTTCCAAGGGTTGTAATTGACACCAATTACACATGTGCATTACAGGAACCGGTCTACCATGTCAGACAAGGACATATTGAGAAGTAGAAGCCAAGTTATTGACTTGTCGCTTCTTACCTTGGGACAGCCATGAAGAAGTCTCACTTCTAATGAGATCAAAATGTGAATGAAATTAATCATAGAATAACATTAAAGTTTTGTATATGATGAAGCAAAAAGGATTAGATGGAAGTATGTCATGTTCAGTATTGAATCTGCCTCTTTGAAATTTATTAAGTGTGCAGCTCTGATTCTTTGAAACCCAGCATACACACTACTACATCCAACTTGGAATACCTTCAATCTAACCCAAGAATCCATTTTTAGGGCACCAGCTCCCATATGGCTTTTGAAGGCTACTGTACAAAGCAACGAGTTTTTGAAATTGTCACTCTATTTACAGGCAACTTATACATTTACTACAATTCCTAGGAATATTTTACCTTTCTGTTTACATGTTTTGCATTTGCATTGTTAACATGAATCAATATATTTTTACATTTCAAGAGCTGGACAATGATTCTTTTGTTTTCACTGACATTCAGAACATGAAATCTAATTATGTAACTCACGTTTATTTCAGAAGTACATTTCTACCAAAGAGGAGCAAGGCTTCATAATTAACAATCTTACCTCCTTCTACAGGAATATTTCATCTGAATATGGTGTGAGACCTGACCTAATGCAGGATGAGCCTATACAAGTCATACAGCTCTCTATCACAGTAGTAAATATCTGTGCATGGACTACCACATTGACCATGGACATAGTTGCTTTTCTATTAGAACAGGCATTAGCTTGTATTTGGAGTCCTGAGTATAACAGTCATAAAAACATATTGAGAAGTAAAAACAAAAAAAATAGCTTTCTGTGTTCAATTCATCTATGAGGTAAAGAATTTAAGGTGTTACGATTCTGAGTATTTTAGGGATGTAAAAAGGTCCCTAAGCACTGTAATTCAAACACTCCATATTTGATAAATTAATACAGCAAACAGCCAATAGCCAGCGGTGCCAGAAAAAAATCCTCTGGGGCGGAACAAAAGTCGAATCTATTTATATATTTTAAAGATTTGGTAACTTCATCATCAAGTCGGCCCTTAAAAAGTCTTCACTTTCACTCTGTATAAATATGTCCAAACAGAACTCAACTATTTGCCTGTCTACTCAAGTCTTATCAGAGAAAAGAAGAACTAAAACAAGCTATTTGTGACAGCATCATCTGACATGTATATGTGTTTACAATCGTGTCTTAAGTGCTTACATACAATTTTTAATTTGTGCATGTGATAGAGCTTTTCTGCCCATATGATGTTTGTGTTTGCATGTGGCAATGTATTTGCATGGCTTTGTTTTCTATGTGTAGGCCATTTATCTGTAGGAATGTTTGTGTTTGACTTGTGTTCATATAGGTAGGGATTCTGTTTCATGGATACGCCTCGCCGAGAATATGTGCTCAACTGAAGTGTGTGCATGACCGTGACTGTTTTCTGAGAGCATGTTTTTATTTCTCTGATACGGTGAGAGTTCACTCTTTGGAGGGAGGTTGTGTGTACGCGCGTGGGTGTGTACATGTTAAGATTTTTTCAGGAATGTGTTTGTGCCTCATTACCTACTCACTTAAAAGGTACTTAAAGTCATTCTAAAGTTGCTCTGAGTGCACCCTTTTTTTTGGGGGGGGAGGGGGGGCGGGAGTAGTTTAATATAGCCAGACCTAGACCCAAAGGTATCAGAGTGCTTTACTACATGAGCACCAGTTGCGTTACAGACGGACACATTCATTATTTTTGTGAGGCACGGGGAGATTAAGTGAATTGCCCAGAATCACCCTATGTTGAGCGTCCCTGCCGAGACTCGAGCCCTGTTCCCCAGCTTCGAGGTCGGCCGCTCTAGCCGTTCGCAAAAACGACAGTTGATGGACAGAATGCAGAACAATGTCATACATTCACCCCAGTACAGAGATCTGGGCCTAAATCCATCGTTTTTTGCTCACCATGCCATTCCAGTTTGAACCCAGCCATATGCAAATCAGTCTTGACCCTGTGCCTCATGGGAACAGTCCAGCCCGAACTGCCAAGCCAGGTCCTCCCTGGACTGAAAACAAGCATCCTAGGACCGGTTTCGGGGTTTCACCCCTCTTCAGCCAGGATAGCTTGATTCCAGTGGCATGGAGAGCACGGGACCCACGTCTGGGCATACCCGTCCCACTCGGGGTGACAAATGCAAAAACAACAGTTGATGGACAGAATGCAGAACAATGTCATACATTCACCCCAGTACAGAGATCTGGGCCTAAATCCATCGTTTTTGCTCACCATGCCATTCCAGTTTGAACCCAGCCATATGCAAATCAGTCTTGACCCTGTGCCTCATGGGAACAGTCCAGCCCGAACTGCCAAGCCAGGTCCTCCCTGGACTGAAAACAAGCATCCTAGGACCGGTTTCGGGGTTTCACCCCTCTTCAGCCAGGATAGCTTGATTCCAGTGGCATGGAGAGCACGGGACCCACGTCTGGGCATACCCGTCCCACTCGGGGTGACAAATGCAAAAACAACAGTTGATGGACAGAATGCAGAACAATGTCATACATTCACCCCAGTACAGAGATCTGGGCCTAAATCCATCGTTTTTTGCTCACCATGCCATTCCAGTTTGAACCCAGCCATATGCAAATCAGTCTTGACCCTGTGCCTCGGCCACATCCTCTCCCCAATACACCCTTAATACACTCAACATAAATAAGTAAATTTGAGCCGGTGAACGTCCATGTGTGCGTGCACGTGCTTTCGCATCCATGTCTGTGTACTGGTGGGAAGTACCTTTTATTCAGGGCTTATATTTGCTCGTGTGTGATTGCGCGCGTGCGCACTGCTCGTTTGCCCATGGCCGCCCCATGGATTCCGCCGGGCCAGGAGGAGGTTCTGCAGATTGTAATCCATTTTCATTAGCTCCTTTGATCTCGCGCCAGTCTGTCCACAGCACACGTCAGCACCTTTCCTTTCTCTCTCATCCAGCCTGTGAAAGATCCCTCCTTTGATAGGCCCGGCATGCCAAATCTGTCTGGAGGAGAGCGCTGAAAAGTGTCAGCTGCCTGTCGGCTTTAAAAGGGAATCCATACACCTGGAAGACAAACAACCCCTCTCCCTGCGCGGTGACATATCTATCATCTGTCGGCGGGTAGAGGTGCGCTGCCTGACTAATAGCACACGGCTATGCATGGCAGGGTAGTAACCGCCGAAAGACGTCTCCAGCGCACCGAAGTGTCTGCCAGGCCTCTCTGGGCCGTTTCCCGGCTCCCCCGAGCTGGTGTCTCTAGAGGACCCGGCGCTGGTCCTGCCGGTGTCTGCGCGTCACCCCTTGTCGTCCCCTGTCACTCTGGCGTGTCTCTTTGCCATCACCAGCCGACAGAACCACATGCATCTCAATTTGTGGGCAGCCCTCGCGCATCGCCGAGAGCGATGCAGGTGCCGGCCTGTTGGGAGAGGTGTTCCCTGGCCTCGGCTCCTCAGCCTGACAGACTGCAGGTAGCGGAAGGACGAGGTGCCTCCTTTCCGGGCCTTTTCATTTTCCGTGCCAACTTGGCATCCCGCATCCGTAGACCAAGTGTTTGGCGGCGGTGCTTCAAACCCCTGGGGATGGAACAACAAATATGAAATTGTTGTCTATTTCTCTTCTGTTATGCTTTTTGTTTTGCTTGTATGTGATTTGTGGGCGAGGTCTCGGGCTTAGGGAATGCTGGGCATCCAGTGGCTCTTCATCTTGTCTTTCTTAGGCGACAAATTCCAGAGACATGGGACCTGTCAGCAGCACTGCTATTCACTTCACACATCAGGGTGCAGACAAGGCTGATAAGGCCGTCAGCCGTACAACTGATGACCAACTTTCCCAAGAAGGTTCAGCCACAGCTCTTTGTAAGGCCACCTGCCTTGCATTGTCCTAATGAAGGACGTGTCCACACGGAGAGCCTGTCTATGAGTGATGGAGACACGTGAGGCGGGGTCTGCTAAAACTACCAGCTTCAACTCCTACAACAGGACTTCCTAGGCTACTTCAATGCAGGTGTGTGGTGCGGAATATCCAGGCCATATCCGATTCTCCTCTCGAGCCGAGCGATAGTCACAGGGTACTGCAACCTGTAGTGATAGCGTAATGCTTGTCTAGTAGGCTTGGAGGCCTCCAGTACCACAGAATTACTAGTGTCAAGAAAAGGGAAGGTATTGGAAGATGTAGACCTCTCAGGACTTGAAACTGGCCAGAACAGGAACAGTGTCAATGTTCCTGGAAGTCAGTAAAATCCATTTACGTCTTGCTTTCTGAAGGGGTAGCTTTGCCTCAGCTAAGGATTGTCAATCAGACAAAGCAAGGGTAGCAACGACTTGCCCTTTGCCAGTGTTTGCAAATGATGTATTTTAATTTACAACCACTGTGGCTTTCCAAGCCTCGCTATCTAGAGGCCTTTGAAGAACACCTGCAGCTCTAACTTGGTTTTGTAGCTGGTTGTTTGTACGCTTTTAGAAATCACTATTTGTTTACATGCTGCAGCCTCAAGCTTTCCATAGCTATTCTCTTTAAATCACAACAGCTATCAATAGGCTTCAAAAGTTGTGTGATGTCACTTCCTGTGATATTTTTGGCATCGCATGGCATTTGATGTCTCTTAAGCTAACACAAAGAGTTTGATGACATTTTGTCACTGCCATCTTTTTTTCCTTGTTTACATTGTAGACAATGCTGCTGACTTGCTAAAGAATACCATGTAAGCATTAACAGTGGCAGCTCAGAATACTTCATGCTTAGCCAAAGATAGAAACCATAGTATCTCAAATGAGGGTTTTCACCTTTAGGTCAAGCTAGGCGCTTTAACCTGGACAGGTGGCAATTCTGCTTCAATGTAGGCTGGGCGACAACCTTTTTATTCCAAGACATACAAAGTGATTAATGTGGCAAGTGTTGTTCCGTGCAAGAAGTCTTAAACATATCCATCCATCCATCCATCCATCTGTCGAACTACATGGTAACGGGTTAAAGCTTTGCAATAGCATGCAGGGGATCTGGGATCTTCTCTGCTAGAGCTGGCAGGACTGGGAGCCCAGCACCCTTCACAGGTGCCGACGGGATGGGGTTGTGAGTGAATGACGTCTAATGACCAGGTAGGGAAGACTGCCTCATTCTCAAAGGGGATTACTGCAGGATCTGTGTGTACTGTGAGAAGAGGCAGATGGGACAATGGAGCTGCCAGATAATACCAACTAGGTCTCAAGGACCTGACAGGTTGTAGGGCAATCTGGTGGTGTGGAGGGAGGCCAGCCTTTACACACGATGAGGACCCAAGAAAGATTCTAGAGGTTGGGCAATAAACAAAATAAAAAAATATTGTCTCTCCAACTGCTTACAGGATGTGCGCTTCTACCTGGCATTTATGTGTCAGTTAAGTCGTCACCTTTATGGTTAACTCCTCAAGTGTCAAGAGATGATGGCACACTGGCATCTCCATTCTTAGTGTTCAAGAACAACAATTTAAAGTAGAGGATAGCTCATGTGCAGTGGCGTAACACAAAATGAGGGGCCAAATGTGACAAGGGTCCCCAGAGTCTCCCATTTCTCACATATGTTCATCGGCCTTGAGCTGCATGAGGGCCTCCAGAAGGGTTGGGGCCTCCTGCACGTCAGGGGCTCCAGGGGCCTGCGTTACACTCCTTTTCATGCATGTCATCTTGTAAAAGCGCAAGAGGAATCTCTCGTGTGTCTCTCAAAGCATGGTTAGTGCTCTCTGGAAATGTGTGAATTCGATCCATAGATCTCTTTCTCATTGCAAGCATCAAAAGTTCAAAACTGCTTTAGACTTCAAAGTGTTGCTCAAGCTATGTGGGAAGTATGCTTAAATGGTCATTCTATCAATGAAATGATTTAGTACCAAATGTCATGCCTCGGCTTCTCCTTGAAAACCCTATAATACCCCGTGCCACTCTCAATCAAATATGTAATGGGGGGTCACTCTCTGATAGGCAGTCTTCTGTACTGATTCAAGAGCTTTCCTCTTAACTGTTCTCCAAATACCTACTCATACTTTAAAGTGGCTTACTGCTGGAAGTATACTTAGAGGGGGAGGGGTAGGAAAGAGTCCTTCTAAGAACCTCTGCACATAAGTGTGCAGCGGGGCCAGTGTGCAGAGAGAGTGCAGGCGGAATCATGGTGGCAGAGTGGACCAGGGACAAGGTGAACCCAGGCAACCACTACAAACATAGAGCAGGTGACGGTACCAAGCCTTTTTGACTCCCTGCTTCACATTCAGACAGCCAGACTTGGTGCAACCATTTGCTAAGCAGGATATGAAAGTTACATTTTACAGACATAAATTATATAACTTTTAAATTGGAACAGTATCCAAGTTGTTTTTATATTTTCTGTAGAAGTCAGGCTGAAACATACAGAGGCTCACGTAACATTGGAAGCACAAGCTGTAACCTGATACATGAGAACAGGGCTACCATGAGATACCCCTCTAAGGTATTTGGGCAAAATATCGATTTAAAAATATCAGGGAGGCAGAAATATCGGAAAATAAATATTGTGATACCCAAATATTGTGATGCACAATTATTGTTGACAAGAAGATCGTTTTTTGAGGTAATATCGTTAAAAAAATGTTTTTATTATCGTTTTCAATATTATAGTGGTTAAAAATATCGTTTTTCAAATATTTGAATGTGTTTTAGTTGCTATATTAATTTTATGTTGTACCATTGTTTATATAAAGGTTATTTTTTTAAATATAGCAAACACAAGGAGATGATGGACGGAGCGCTGAAACTTTTCAGACACTCACCCCCAGTCACAGATCTGGGTTGAATCCATCATCGTTCTTTAGCTCACTCCGCCACCCCAGTTCAGACACAGCTATATGCAAATCAGTCTTGACCCTGTGCCTCATGGGAACAGTCCAGCCCGAACTGCCAAGCCATGTCTTCCCTGGACCGGAAACAAGCATCCAGCCCTCATCAGCCAGGCTAGCTTGAATCCAGTGGCAAAGTGAGCAAGGGACCCACGTCTGGGCATAACCTGCCAACTTAGGGCGAACAAAGCAAACATATACCTTGTACTTTTAAGTGATTTAGATTTTTAAATAAATTTTTTTGTAGTAATGTACGGTGTCGTATCGGGTTGTTGGTTGATATGGGGAAAGGGTGGGAAGTTAATTAGTTAATAATCAGTACAAATTATGTAAGAAATTATATTTAATTATATGATTGATATTTATTATGTAAATTATGTAACATTGATTTCTTTTCGTTATGTGTTATTTGTGGGCTGTGAGGTTTGTAGGGGTATAGAGAGGGAAGTTAAGTAATAAATAATTAACAGTTATTAATTTCTAATTCATTATGTAATTAATTTTAATTATGTAATTTATGGAATACTTATTTATTTTACTTATATTTTAGTTGTGTGCTGCTAGGTTTGTAGTGGTCTAGAGTGGGAAGTTCATTAAGTAATAATTAATAATTTCATAATATTTTTTAATATTTAATTACTTTTTAATTTTGTAAAATATGGAATACAGATTTATTTTACTGCTAATTTAGTTGGTTGATGCTAGGTTTGTAAGGGTACAGGCTGAGAAATTAAGTAATAATTAATTAAAAAGTAATTAATAATGTTTAATTCATTATTTAATTCATTTTAAATATGTAAATTATGGAATGCTTTTTTTAAAGTTATATTTTAGGTGCAGGCTGGGAGTTAGTTAATTGATAATTGGATAGCAATTATTTATTAATTGATAATTATTTTATTTAATAGTAATTCTATAAATTGTTTTTTTTACATTTCTTGTTACATATATATTTATTTTTTATGTTAATGAATACTTTTATTTTAAGAGTTTAAAAATTTTTCTACATTGATGGTGTTATATATGTAATTTGTTTGAAATGAAGTACTTTCCATACCCTTGTTTAGTCTGCATTAAGAATAGTAAAACTAAACTCTTTGCAATTCAACACCTTCTCTACTGTTGCGCTGTTTGGAGAGGGAATAGTAAATCTCACACCTCCAAAATCCAGTGCTTCCCTACTGTTTCACAGACTGGTGGGGGAATAGTAAATTCAGTCCAACACTTTCCCTACTGTTGTGCTGTTTGGAGTGGGAAAATTAAATGTCACCTCTCCAGAGTCCAATGCTTTCTCTACTGTTGCACAGATTGGAGTGAGAATAGTACATTTTACCCCTCCTAAGTCTAACACTTTCCCTACCGCTTTATACACTAAAGTGAGAATAATATATTTAATTTTCTTAGACTCCGATAGTTTTCATAATGTTGGTTAAATTTAGTGTATAGTATGCATTATTTTCTATTTTTGTATGTTACTTTTTTTATATTTTTAAATATATTTTAATGTTTATAGTATTTTTTGTGAATCTGTTTTCTGTTTTTTTACTTTTTAATATTTCATTTATTGTCTACATTAATTTATGTATTTTTTCTTATTCAATTTTATATATTTTCTTTGTTTTCATTGTGCATGTATGATATATGTCGATAACGTTTACACTACAATCCGTAAGTAAACAGCAGCATGCCAAAGTCCAGACATCTGTTCTTTATTGACACCAAGACCGACACGTTTCAGCTACCCTCGTAGCCTTTGTCAAGTTCTAGTGACCTGCCCATACCATCATGTAAATAAACATTGTTCAGTAATAGACAGATTTTTTTCCTGATCTCCACCCCTTATGTTTTTATCTATACTATCCTGAGCAATTATTTCAAGTCCTGAGTCTCAGTGACTGGGTGTGGAAATTAAATTTAAGGGCACATAATTGACCGAGGTGCAAACCGTTGCTGGCACCCACATCGACAGGCGAGAAGCATCCTGCTTCCCACTACATGTTTTGCTATTACAGGGAACGCCACTTTCCATGCTCCAAGTGGAATTACCAGTGGCGTAGCGGGGGGTGTGGTCTGCCCCGGGCGGCATGAGTTTTTGGGGCGGCGGCCTCCCCCGCTGTCACCTGCCGTCTCGGGCGGCAACAGCAAGCCCCCACCCCCAGCTCCCAAATGTGTTTGCCAGGGGGCGGCAAACAGAGAAAATGCTCATCAGCACCGCACCCCACCCCCGCTCCTCACTGCAGACGCCGCGGGGCGGAAAATGCAGAGACCGCCACGGGCGCCCATAGGGCTAGCTACGCCACTGGGATTCACTCCTCCATTGGGAGAAGACCTACGTAAACTGCATGGTAAATGGGGTCTTTGTGAATGACGGAGGTTGAGCGCTATGGCATTGGAGGGTCAGAGGACTCCGTGACGGGACTATCTCCTCAGTAGTTCCAACCCCTCACGGACTAGCGCTTTCAAGGCGAGAATATTTTTCATCTAATACTCCAAAACTCTACTATTGTGTTAGTACTGGGAGTCTGATTGGCACTGGGAGCAGATGGAGGCGTGACAAATTTCTCGTCGAGCCCAGTTGGTCCAACACATTTGGTGAACTTTATTGATTAATGCTGCAGTGTCCCACGGGAACATGACTTTATTGATTAATGCTGCAGTGTCCCACGGAAACATGAGTGATTGGGGATCTAAAAGGCAAGCCATAGCTCTCTCATTGTTCATTGAGGATTTGAATGTGGACTTCAGTATTAGTAGAAATTTGGGTAAGTCACCTGTGGAATTATCGTTGAAACAGAATTTGGCTTCCCTTGAGAAACCTTCATGGAGGGAGTTGAATAAGTGGTAGGAAATCACCTCCCTAACAAATTATATCAAAGTGGGACGGGTCCCCAGAGGGCTGAGGATAGCCATTGTTCCAATTTACGATAACCCAAACCCTGAACTCTTGATAGAATGGGCAGCATATATGGCAGAAACCGGCAAAGGCATGTGGAGATGCTAGTGAAATATGCATGGATTGATCTGGAGGACACCAGATAAAAATTTGCTAAAGTACGTGAAATTATTGATAAACACAAGGAAGACAAAATGGTCATTGAATTCTTAAAAAATCAAAAATCGGACTTACCAAGTATGAGGAAGGAATAAAGTTAAACAAACAGTGAAAACTCATACTCGATAAAGATTACACTGAGGGCATGATATTGACCTTTGCCAAGCGCTTCAACTCCTTACAAAGGGATCTGAAAGTGAGTCGGCAACAGGAACTAATATCTACGGACTTGAGTTCGGATATCAGCACTGATCGTGAGGATTCATCTAGGAACACCCCCGCTAGGCATACATCCTCTCACCTTCTATCAGGAGTTTCAGTACTGAAACATAAACAGGACAACCCCCTCGCGCAACCAACAAAGAGGCAAAGGGAGGGGCAGAGGGCAAGGCGGAAAAGAGGAAAAGGCCAACAAGGAGGGGGGCAGGATCAAAAGGACCAAATTAAACTGCCGCGATTCTGAGCATACAACTCATAACGATAACTCTGTAGTTAACCACTCTGATTACGTATTAAGTAAAGAGGAGGAATCAGTACTCAGGTTAGGTTTTTCCTTCTGTCCAAGCAACAAGTTCAATTACACAGACACAAATATTGATTTGTTCCTTTTTGTAAGAAAATTGAAGTTGCAAAAACTCTTCAAAATGAATCAAGAGATGTGGACCAAGAGACCTAGAACTATGAGAAATCCTGGTAGTTCCAACTTGGAGTTGCAGGACATTGATTCGATTTTGTTGATACATGAATTAGAATCGAACAGTGAAAAATCAAATGTGTGACAATGTGGGCAATACCTTGAGTAATCTGAACTTTACAGTAGATAGTCCAGAAAGTAGTGGTTTTAGACCTAATCTTAGGTATAACCCAAATATTACGTATGATAACATTGAAGCTTTCCATAGTGCTATGCAACATGGTTTAATGAAATTGTATGGTAAGAAAAATAAGTACACACAAGACAACTTGACTTGCAATCAAAAGCTGGCATTACAAAATGTAGCTAGTGATCCATCCATCATAACTAAGTCATCGGATAAAGGTGGAAATATAGTTGTACTCAATATGACAGACTTTAGAGATGAAGCTCACCGCCAGTTGGCATATACTGATTGCTATGAGCTGACATTTTGGGAGGTATACAAGCAGTCGATACATACATATTATGAAATGCTGCATGACTGGCATCAGAGAGATCTTTTAGATATGGATGAATACAGTTATCTTAAGGAGGAACATCACAGAGTACCCTGCTTGTACCTCTTGCCTACAATTCATAAAAGCCTCACAAAACCGCCTGGTAGGCCGATTGTTTCTTCTAATAGCAGCCTCCTAGAAAACAAAGCCATATTTTTAGATCACTACTTATCTCCTTATGTGCATGGCTTAAGGTCATATTACTGAGATGCTTGCATGTATGTACTACTTTAGAAGTCGACCTATTGCTCTCTCTGAGCATACTAACACGCTAAGACAGATGATAACCTATTGTCTTGCAAATAATATATTTGTATTTGAGGAGACTTTGGACAGGCAACGCACAGGGACTGCGATGGGCACCTGCTTCGCCCCCAGCTTTGTGAATTTATACTCGGGATTCTGTCAGTTACTGGCCAATAAACGGAAAAGATTCTGGGGCATATTAGCAAGACCGGCGATATAATTATCGCCGTTTTAGCGGCAGGAAACTGCCGCTAAAACGGCGATAATGGGCTTGATAATATGCGTTATAGAATTCCAATAGAAGCCCAGGTTAGATGTGCAGGACATCTAACCTGGGCTTCTATTGGAATTCTATAACGCATATTAGCAAGCCCATTATCGCTGCTTTAGCGGCAGTTTCCTGCCGCTAAAACGGCGATAATTTTATCGCCGGTCTTGCTAATATGCCCCTCTATGTCTTTGTTGTGGGAAAAGACATCCATCCATGTGGTACCTTGTTCGGCTAAGAATAATCAAACTGCCAGTGTTTGGCATTCATACACGTTCATACACAGTGTAAAGTGGCTTATAATCTTGTCTGTTTATTGGCCAGTAACTGAGAGAATTCCGAGTCTATTATGGCTACCAGCCCTGAGGAAACCTGCAACTGGGCGAAACGCGTTGGCTGTATCTATCTATACTTGATGAAGAAACAACTGATTAAAGAATCAAAAATTGAACCAGAAGGATTTATTTGACTCATTTCATCTTGATGTGATATGTACTACTAATCTTACATGTGTATTTTATTTTGTTGCCTCTCGATTGTGCTTCTATGTATTTAAATAATGGCCATTTGGTAGCTGGCCATGAGAGGTGGGCAATAGTTGCTTGAAACATAAGTAAGGACACTTCTGGTAGAGCAGCAAATGGGTCCCCTAGCTGCCAATACTTGTTTAAATGTACTGGGATGCCCCTGTGGTTTAAACTATACAGTGAGAACCACACTACCGGTAAAAAATGGAATCCTGGAACATCTCTGGGCCATAAGAAATAATTACCCCAACTATCTGGTAGCCAGGTACTTTTACATCAAACATGAAAGCAATCCTGAGCTCTTGAAATATTATGGTATTGACAGGATAGATAAAAATATAAGGGGTAGAGAGCTGGAGAAATAACTCCAGATTAAGGAATCCCGCATATTATTCAGCTAAATTCCAAATATCCTTATGGTTTTAATAGAGATGAGGAATTAGCTACTCACATTGGAATCTAATGTACATTTGTACATTCCAGTACTCCGGAATTTTCGTCCCCCTTTTGGTCTGTACTTCGTATCTACTTGGTAAACCTGGCTTTCTGTCCACTTGGTCTATGGATTTGTTTTCCTTTGACAGAGATTTCCCATCACGCTCCTTTCTTTCCCGATGGGAGGACTATACATACATGGTTTTAAATTTTATGATTTGATTTTATTACTTTTTCACAAACACTTCAAAATGAGTACAGCAAGGAATTTTGCTACACGAATGGTCCCCTTTTCCACTTAGTCACTTTAGCCACATCACAGAGTCCGTCTTGTGTTATAGGGCATGTGTCCTTGAATTTAATTTCCACACCCAGTCACTGGGACTCAGGACTTGAAATAATTGCTCATATTATGATTATAATGATATGTGATTGCCCGCATATTTGGGATACCACATTTGTTTCCCTTAATTTTCTAAATGCACTCTTATGTTGTTTGCAATAGTCCTTTTGTCCAATTGTGAGAATTAGTGTTCCCGCATTTTAATTTATTTCATACGCTTCAAGACCGGACTTTATGAGAGATAGGTATTCGATTATTCTTGAAGTGCCTATTGGGGTCTCCGTGACAAGGTTTGTAGACTTGGGAGTTTTATACACGAATGGATATGCACCGTTGCTCTTTTCTCCCCCATAACCAGTCTTTAGATGTAATCAGAATGTTTTTCATAGCATTCAAATTTTGTTTCTTTGTAATCAATCATGATTTATTTTACTCGCCACAAGGATTAGTTATAGGTTTACATGTGGGAAATTCCTTACAGGTTTACATGTGGGAAATTCCTTACTACATGAACTCGAAATGTGGGGGATCTTTATGGTACTGTATTTGAGTGCCGTTGCTTGCACGTCATGAAACATGTGGATAATGTGTATACTCATGGTGTTGTTTTCAGCATGTGATTAATTTTATGCAAAAGAAACAATTGATGGACGGAATGCTGGACAATGCAAACATTCACCCCCAGTCACAAGGATCTGGGTTTAATCCATCATTCTTTTGCTCACCACACCACCCCAGTTTGGACCCAGCCATATGCAAATCAGTCTTGACCCTGTTCCTTGTGGGAACAGTCCAGCCCGAACTGCCAAGCCAGGTCCTCCCTGGACCGGAAACAAGCATCCTGGGACCGGTTTCAGGGCATCACCCTTCTTCAGCCAGGCTAGCTTGAATCCAGTGGTGTGGTGAGCACGGGACCCACGTCTGGGCATACCCTTCCCACTTAGGGCAACATACGCAAAAGAATCAATTGATGGACGGAATGCTGGACAATGCAAACATTCACCCCCAGTCACAAGGATCTGGGTTTAATCCATCATTCTTTTGCTCACCACCCCACCCCAGTTTGGACCCAGCCATATGCAAATCAGTCTTGACCCTGTTCCTTGTGGGAACAGTCCAGCCCGAACTGCCAAGCCAGGTCCTCCCTGGACCGGAAACAAGCAATCTGGGACCGGTTTCAGGGCATCACCCTTCTTCAGCCAGGTTAGCTTGAATCCAGTTGTGTGGTGAGCACGGGACCCACGTCTGGGCATACCCTTCCCACTTAGGGCAACATATGCAAAAGAAACAATTGATGGACGGAATGCTGGACAATGCAAACATTCACCCCCAGTCACAAGGATCTGGGTTTAATCCATCATTCTTTTGCTCACCACACCACCCCAGTTTGGACCCAGCCATATGCAAATCAGTCTTGACCCTGTTCCTTGTGGGAACAGTCCAGCCCGAACTGCCAAGCCAGGTCCTCCCTGGACCGGAAACAAGCATCCTGGGACCGGTTTCAGGGCATCACCCTTCTTCAGCCAGGCTAGCTTGAATCCAGTGGTGTGGTGAGCACGGGACCCACGTCTGGGCATACCCTTCCCACTTAGGGCAACATATGCAAAAGAAACAATTGATGGACGGAATGCTGGACAATGCAAACATTCACCCCCAGTCACAAGGATCTGGGTTTAATCCATCATTCTTTTGCTCACCACAGGAGTGTGAATAACGACAGAATGCGATTTTTATCGCCACATCACTATATATACCACCTAGTTGTGTGTGGTATCGATACATAGTACTGGAAACACATACCATTCAGGTATGTTGAGTGATGTCACCCGCACACCCTATCGTCCTGACAGCATGGGTGTAACCATAAGCACATCACATATGGGAAGTGTTGAGTTCATACTATGATGTTACACTATGATCTCCTTTTTTCTTTCACTTACAGATGGAGTAAAGAAATTACTAAAGACAAAATAGATGTTGTATCTTTCTAATGTTCCCATGAGGCACAGGGTCAGACTGATTTGCATATGGCCATGTCTGAACTGGGGTGGTGGAGTGAGCTAAAGAATGATGATGGATTAAACCCAGATCAGTTGACTGGGTGTGAGTGTTTGATTTGCTCTAACGCTCCGTCCATCATCCCCTTTGGTATCGCTTTGTTCGCCCTAAGTTGGCAGGGTATGCCCAGAAGTGGGTCCCTTGCTTACTTTGCCACTGGATTCAAGATAGCCTGGCTGATGAGGGTTTTGAACCCGAAACCGGTCCCAGGATGCTTGTTTCCGGTCCAGGGAAGACATGGCTTGGCAGTTCGGGCTGGACTGTTCCCATGAGGCACAGGGTCAGACTGATTTGCATATGGCCATGTCTGAACTGGGGTGGGGAAGTGAGCTAAAGAATGATGATGGATTAAACCCAGATCAGTTGACTGGGGGTGAGTGTTTGATTTGCTCTAACGCTCCGTCCATCATCCCCTTTGGTATCGCTGTGATTAATTTTAAGCATTTTGCTTGTTGATTGTGACATGAATTTAGGTATGTACCATGCTATTCGTATTAATTAGAACCCAATCGCATGCAAACAGAAGGGCATAAACAGTACTGTGTGGTTTATGTTTATGATATATACTTATTGTGCTCTTTCTGATAGTATGAGGCGAGCTATGTCACTGCTATGAAAACTTTGCTAAACTTAAGTACTGTACCAATTTAAATGCTTAATTTAAATGCTTGAGTGCAGACAAGACCTTTGGTATTATTTAAAATATTTAAAGATTGAAATATTTGAATAATGCCAAAAACGGTACTTTACAGCAGTTCGGCATGAATATTACATAGAAAGATGTTGTCTATGTCTATTACTGAACTACGTTTATTTATGTGACATATGGACGGGTCACTTGAACTTGAAAAAGGCTATGAGGGTGGCTGAAACGCATTATTCATGGTGTCAATAAATAACCGATGTTTGAACTTTGGTGTGCCTCTGTTTACTTACGGATGGAAGTGTAATCTTTGTTGACATAACAGACGTCTTTGGCACCCATATCGACAGGCATGAAGCAGCCTGCTTTTCACTACATGTATGATAAATATCTATATATAGATATATATCATCCATATGTAACATAATTAATACACATTTTACATTATATTAATTTTAATATTTAAAATGTATTAGTACGGACATATTGTAATTGCATTTATATAGTGCTGACTACCCCTAACAAGGCATCAAAGTGCTTTTTGGCAAGTAGCATGCTACTCCGGAACCCAAAAAGGATTAATGGTGAATTAGTGTTTATATTTTCTTAATAATACATTTCAAATAAAATCAATATATAAGGTAAAATAAATATTTTTACTAATTTTGTTATACTATATGTATGTATATATATATATATATATTTCTATAAATACCAACACATATATACGTGTTTGTGCATTTATATAGGTATAAATTTATGTATAGTATTAAATAGTGACATTTATTTAATTTACATTGAATTAATATATTTAACATTTACTACTTTAAGCTCTATTTATATTTAAAAAATCAATATTTTTGTCTATTTTTGGATAATATTAGTTGGAACGATTTTTTTTCTGATACTTTTGGACTTACCATTATAACAATAGGATTGCGATATTGTTGTAAATGAGATTTTTGTCAACGATATTATTTACCACGATAATGTGTCAGTGATCCCCCTATCATGTGTATGTTGGTGATCAAGGGCATTGTTTTGCGATACCTTTTGCGTGATTTACTGATAGGTATTGGAACAAATATATCTATCTATATATATATATATTCACTGAAAAAACCTTAGGTTTCAGGGATGTTATAGTTAGAAATTAGCATTTAAAAAACCTTTGAAATTCACTGAAAAAACCATAGGTTTCAGGGACGTTATAGTTAGAAATTATCATTTAAAAAACCTTAGAAATTCACTGAAAAAAACCACAGGTTTCAGGGACGTTATAGTTAGTTGGACATTTCACTCGTACAAAACCAGAGAAATTCGACCATTATAGTTAGTTGAGCTAACTATAACTCGCGCCCCCGCAATACACTGCTGATGATGTCACATATTACATCATTCATGACATGGTCAGTGACATCACTGATGACATCACTGATGACATCTCAAATGACATCACTGATGACATCACTGATGACATCATCCAGTGACTGTGTGTTTCTGTAAAGTTTAAATATGTTTTATATATATATATATATAAATGCCAAGGTGTATTGAAGTATGAGTGGGTGTATGAGTGTCTGAATAGATGATTTAGTAGGTGCGTGACTGACTGTATAAGTGAGTGATTAAACGTGTCTTACTGAATGCATGGGTTAGTGAGTAAACTGTGTAAATGTCTGTATCAGTCTGTCAGTTGGTGTGTAAGCGGCTGCATGGGTTGGTGAGTAGCTACATGAGTGTCTATATGGGTTATTGATTGGTTGTCTGAGTAACTGTATGGGTGCCTGAGTGTCTGTGTGGTTGGGTGGGGGGTGGGTGACTCTGTGCATAGATGTGTGAGTGGGTAATTCACTGGGTGTATGGGTTCAAAAGGGCATCTGTGAAGGGCTGTATGGGTGGATGAGTGTGTGTATGGGTGTATTGGTGAGTGAATGGATGGCTCAGTGGTACATGTGTGAGTAACTACATCTGTGAAAGGCAGTATATGTGAGTGTTGGAGTATATAAATCACTATATGTGAGAGTCAGTGACTGTGAGAGTGGCTGTATGGATGAGTGTGTGCTTGTAACAGTGATTGTATAAGAGAGTAAGTATGTGTTAGTATCTGTAAGAATAAGTGAAGTGGTGTGTGTATAACTGTATAGGTGAGTAAATGGGAGTGTGAATGATTCTTTGCATGATTGACTAGGTGTGCGAGTAACTCAATGGATGAGTGTTGGTGTGTGAGTGTCTCTATAGGTGTATGAGTGTATATGATAGTGCTGTATTGATGAGTGACTGCATGTATGAGTGACTGTATGGGTGAAGGAGTGGATGTGTGTGTAGACCTAGGAATCAGTGAGTGGGTATGTAGTAACTGGTATTGGTGTGTCTATGGTTTCGAAAATGGTAGTCTGTATTTTAGAGTGGGTGTAGCAAAGGTTATATTAGACTGTGAGGAGGTGCATCAGATTATCACGTGGATGATGTCCTCAGTGATGTCATTTGAGATGTCATCAGTGATGTCATCAGTGATGTCACTGACCATGTCATGAATGATGTAATATGTGACGTCATCAGCAGTGTATTGCGGGGGCGCGAGTTATAGTTAGCTGAACTAACTATAAGGGCCGAATTTCTCTGGTTTTGTACGAGTGAAATGTCCAACTGACTATAACGTCCCTGAAACCTGTGGTTTTTTCAGTGAATTTCTAAGGTTTTTAAATGATAATTTCAAACTATAACGTCCCTGAAACCTATGGTTTTTTCAGTGAATTTCAAAGGTTTTTTAAATGCTAATTTCTAACTATAACGTCCCTGAAACCTATGGTTTTTTCAGTAAATTTCAAAGGTTTTTTAAATGCTAATTTCTAACTATAACGTACCTGAAACCTATGGTTTTTTCAGTGAATTTCAAAGGTTTTTTAAATGATAATTTCTAACTATGCCTACAGAGGTAGGACATGTGCAGAAAGAGGAAGAAAGGCGCAGAAAGAAGCAAGAGAAATGCAGAAAGAGGCAACAGAAGTCCAGAAAGACGAAGAAAAGTGCAGAAAGAAGCAGGAGATTTGCAGAAAAAACAAAAAGAGGTGCAGAAAGAGGCCTTGCTGCAAAGTCATCCTGTGACCCCAACTTTTTGCTGACTGGTACTGGTGGTAACTGACTGACTAACCAGGCCCGGAGCCAGTGCTATGCTGAAAGACACTTAGAACACAGTGAAAACACCTACATACACTAGGGTACACTATGGGTTGGGGTACCCCTGTGATTGGCATGACCTCCCCTATAAGTCCCTAGTACATAATAGGGCAGGGGGATTAAAACTACCTCTAACTCAGAGGTGCAGAAAGAGGCAAGAGAAGTGCAGAAAGAAGCAACAGAGGTGCCGAAAGAGGCAAGAGAGGTGCAGAAAGAAGCAAGTGAAGTGCAGAAAGAGGCAAGAGAGGTGCAGAAAGAGGCAAGAGAGGTACAGAAAGAAGGAAGAGAAGTGCAGAAAGAGGCAAGAGAATTGCTGAAAGAAGCAACAGAGCTGTAGAAAGAAGCAAGAGAAGTGCAGAAGGAGGCAAGTGAGGTACAGAAATAAGCTAGAGCAGCGCAGAAAGAACCAACAGAGGTGCAAAAAGAGGCAAGAGGGGTGCAGAAAAAGGTAGGAGAGGTGCACAAAGAGGCAAGAGAGGTACAGAAAGAGGCAGGAGGGGTGAAGAAAGAAGGAAGAGAAGTGCAGAAAGAAGCAACAGAGGTACAGAAAGAGGCAAGAGTGGTGCAGAAAGAGGGAAGATAGATGTAGAAAGAGGCAAGAGAGTTGCACAGATGGAAGAGGGGTGTAGAAAGATTCAGGAGGGGTGCAGGAAGAAGCAACAGAGGTGCCGAAAGAGGCAAGAGAGGTGCAGAAAGAAGCAATTGAAGTGCAGAAAGAGGCAACAGAGGTGCAGAAAGAAGCAAGAGAGGTGCAGAAACAAGCAAGATAAGTGCAGAAAGAGGCAAGAGAATTGCTGAAAGAAGCAACAGAGGTTTAGAAATAACCAAGAGAAGTGCAAAAAGAGGCAAGTGAGGTGCAGAAAGAAGCAACAGCAGTGCAGAAAGAACCAAAAGAGGTGCAAAAAGAGGCAAGAGGGGTGCAGAAAGAGGTAGGAGAGGTGCACAAAGAGGCAAGAGAGGTACAGAAAAAGGCAGGAGGGGTGCAGAAAGAAGGAAGAGAACTGCAGAAGGAGGCAAGAAAATTGCTGAAAGAAGCAACAGAGGTGTAGAAAGAAGCAAGAGAAGTACAGAAAGAGGCAAATAAGGTGCAGAAAGAAGCAAGAGCAGTGCAGAAAGAACCAACAGAGGTGTAGAAAGAGGCAACAGAGTTGCACAAAGAGGGAAGAGGGGTGCACAAAGAGGCAAGAGAGGTACAGAAAGAGGCAGCAAGGGTGCAGAAAGAAGGAAGAGAAGTGCAGAAAGAAGTAACAGTGGTGCTGAAAGAGGCGCGAAGGGTGCAGAAAGAGCAAGAGAAGTGCAGAAAGAGGCAACAGAGGTACAGAAAGAGGCAAGAGAGGTGCAGAAACAGGTAGGAAAGGTGCAGAAAGAGGGAACAGGGGTGCAGATAGAGGCAAGAGAGGTGCAGAAAGAGAAAAGAGGGGTGCAGAAAGAGGCAAGAGATCTGCAGAAAAAAGCAACAGAGGTGCTGAAAGAGGCAAGTGAGGTGCAGAAAGGGGCAAGAGAGGTGCAGAAAGAGGCAATAGAAGTGCAGAAAGAAGCAACAGGTGCAGAAAGAGGTAAAAGGGGTGCAGAAAGAGGCAAGAAAAGTGCAGAAAGAGGCAACAGAGGTACAGAAAGAGGCAAGAGAGGTGCAGAAACAGGCAGGAATGGTGCAGAAAGAGGGAACAGGGGTGCAGAAAGAGGCAAGACAGGTACAGAAAGAGAAAAGAGGGGTGCAGAAAGAGAAAAGAGGGGTGCAGAAAGAGGCAAGAGATCTGCAGAAAAAAGCAACAGAGGTGCTGAAAGAGGCAAAAGTGGTGCAGAAAGAGGGAAGAGAGGTGTAGAAAGAACCCACAGAGGTGGAAAAAGAGGCAAGAGGGGTGCAGAAAGGGGTAGGAGAGGTGCACAAAGAGGCAAGAGGGGTACAGAAAGAGGCAGGAGGGGTGCAGAAAGAGGAATAGAACTGCAGAAAGAAGCAACAGAGGTGCTCAAAGAGGCACGAAGGGTGCAGAAAGAGACAAGTCAGGTGAAGAAAGAAGGAACAGAGGTACAGAAAGAGGAAAGAGGTATAGAAAGAGGCAAGAGAGTTGCACAAAGAGGGAAGAGGGGTGCAGAAACAGGCAAAAGGGGTGCAGAAAGAAGCAAGTGAGGTGCACAAAGAGGCAAGAGAGGTGCAGAAAGAAGCAAGAGAGTTACAGAAAGAGGCAAGTGAACTGCAGAAGGAGGCAAGAGAACTGCAGAAAGAGGCAATAGAGGTGCAGAAAGAGGCAAGTGAGGTGCAGAAAGAAGCAAGATAAGTGCAGAAAGAAGCAACAGAAGTGCAGAAAGAGGGAAGAGGGGTGGAGAGAGGGGTGCAGAAAGAAGCAAGACAGGTGCAGAAAGAAACAAAAGAAGTGCAGAAAGAAGGAATAGAGGTGCAGAAAGAGGCAAAAAGGGTGCAGAAACACGTAAGAGGGGTACAGAAAAAGGCAAGAGAGGTACAGAAAGAGGGAAGAAGGGTGCAGAAAGAGGCAACAGACATGCAGAAAGAGGGAAGAGAGGTGCAGAAAGTAGAAGAGATTTGCAGAAAGAGGCAAGAGAAGTGCAGAAAAAGAAAGAAATGTGCAGAAAGAAGCAACAGAAATGCAGAAAGAGGCAAGAGAGGCGCAGAAGGAAGCAAGAGTGGCTTGCACACCATTAGTACCAATTTAACACCCACATTTAGCAATAAGTAACAGGTGACCATTCTATGTTTGCAAAGGGCCTTCCACCACGCTGTAACACTTGTTGCTGCATTTTTGGTAACGTTTGAGCCGTTTGAGCTAGAAACAAAGCTTTTTTTGTTCAAATCTGCATATTAGGGAGCAGATGATGGATTATGTGGCTAATGCGGAAAATGTAAATTTGTGCGAAAGTCGGTGCAGCCAAACAGTCGCATAATTCCAGTGGCCCTGCTCATACCTCTGACTAGGTCCAGAAGTGCTCCTCAGTGATTCCTTCTTTTTTTTGTCTCATTGAGTTCATAGTTGAGCTTCTATGGAAACGAGGAAGACTAAACCTGACATTACCACTCCACAACACAGACTACCATACCACATAATTACTCTCCATAACACATAATCCCACTCTACATAATTTCTATAAAATAAATACCACATACTTTCTATCCACATAATTTCACTGCACAATTTACCACATAATTCCACTACATACAACGTATAATCCACTCCACTACGAAAAACAATAAAACACTTTTACATTTACATTGCCAATAGCTCTAACTCTCGCAAATGCGAAACCTATAACATTGCAAACACTTCTTTAACTAGTAGTCGCGCTTGCAGAGTGGTGGAGAAAGGGTGCTGGGCCTCCAACCAGCGCTCAGGAATTCCGCTGCGTAGGACACACAGGAGGTACCAGGAGGGCTTCTTGGCCCCCAAAGTCCCTCAGGAGTAAATTGGTCTTCTTCCCCCATCCCGTACTCTGCCAGGAGGCGCGTTTGCAGAGTGGTGGAGAAAGGGGGGCATGGCCTCCGAAGACGTCTTAGCAATCCCACTGTGTGGGACTTACTGGAGGCAACAAGAGGGGTAGTTGGCCCCCAAGGACATCCTTGGGGGTCCAACTACTCCTCCTATTACCTCCAGTAAGTCCCACTCAGCAGGATTGCTAAGTTGTCATAGCAGGCCACGCCCCCTTTCCCCACCACTCTGCAAACGCACTTCCTGGCGCGCTCTTGGATGGGGATTGAAGTCCCCTTCGCTGCTGGGGGTCCTTAGGGGCCAACTAGCCTACCTGATACCTCCCGTATGTCCCAGATAGTGGGATTGCTGATAGCTGAACACTGGCCATGCCTCCTTTCTCCACCACTCTGCAAACGCCCCTCCTGGCGCGTTCTAAGTTGGGGGATTAAGTCCCCTTGAATACTGATGGTCCCTGGGGGCCAACTAGCCCACCTGTTACCTCCAGTAAGCCCCATATAGCTAGATTGCTGAGTGTGCTCAAAGGCCACGCCCCCTTTTTAAACGAATCTGCAAACGCGACTCATGGCGCATTGCTGCTCGGGGGATGAAATCCACTTGTGTCCTGAGGTCCTCAGGACAAAAGAGGACCTCATCGCTCCACCAGCAGTGCGCCAAGAGGCGCGTTTGCAGAGTGGTGTAAAAAGGGGTGTGGCCTCGGACCACCTCTCAGCAATCCAGCTGTGTGGCGCTTACTGAAGGTACCTGGTGGGCTAGTTGGCCCCCAGGGACCCTCAGTATTCAAGGGGAATTAATTCTCCAACTTACAACGCGCTAGGGAGCGTGTTTGCACAGTGGTGCAGGGAGGGGGCGGGGCTTCCGGTGAGATGCCGTCTTTTTTTTTCTATGTTTTTTTTTTTTAGAAGGGGGGCTCTGTGGCCACCCTTCTTTTAGCATTTTTGTGGCCCTGGGGACCCCATCCCCCAGGGCCTGACTCCTTTTTTATTTTAAAAAAAAAAACAGGAAGGGGGCCGCGCGGCCCCCCTCTCGAGGCCAATTTCGGCCCGTGGACCCCATCCCCCGTGGCCTCCTTTTAAAAAAATGTATTTATAGGGAAGGGGGCCACGTGGCCCCCCTTCCCTGGGCCAATTCAGCCCCGGGGACCCCTTCCCTCGGGGCATGGCCTCCTTTTTTTATTTATTTCTAGGGAAGGGGGCCGCGTGGCCCCCTTCCCTGGGCCACTTTGGCCCCAGGGACCCCATCCCCCGGGCATGGCCTTTTTAAAAACAAATATTTAATGGGAAGGGGGCCGCGTGGCTCCCTTCCCCAGGCCACTATTGGCCCCAGAGACCCCATCCCCTGGGGCCGGCCTTTCCGTTTTTTTAAAATTAAATGGGAGGGGGGCCAAGTGGCCCCCCTCCCGGGCCACTTCTGGCCCCGGGGACCCCATCCCCGGGGCCGCCCTTTGCGTTGGGGACCGTGGGGGGAGCCCCAATGCCCCCACTGTCCCGCCGGCTTCCCGCCTCCTGAGGGAGCCGGCACTGCTTTTGAGCAAGGGGATCTGCTGACATGCAGCCCCCTTGCTCAAAAGCAATCCTGCTTTGCTTCGTTGAAGCGAGAGCAGGTTTTCCTGCTCTGGCTTCAACGAAGCAAAGCAGAGTTTGCTATGACAGGGCGGGAGCTGTGCTCCCGCCCTGTCATAGCGAACAGCAATGTCCCGGGTGTGGGCACACCGGGACATTGCAGGACCCAGCCCTGGGGGGTGGCGGTCCCCAGAGCCATCAAGGGCTCCTGGAGGGGGGCCGCGCGGACCCCTCCCATCATTTTCAAAGCCCCGGGGAGGTGGTGGGGCCGGGGGTCCGCAACGGACCCCCACATTCAAATAATTAGTGCCCCGGGGAGGTGGTGGTCCCCGGGTCAGTGTGGGAGGGGGCAGGAGCTCCCCACACTTTAATTTTTTTAATTAAACCCCAGGGAGGTGGCGGTCCCCGGGGCTTGGGGGGGCCCGTGAGGCCCCCCACATATAATTAAACAGTGCCCCGGGGAGGTGGTGGACCCCGGGGCAGTGTGGGGGGGCAGGAGCCCCCCACACATTTATAAAACAAAGCCCTGGGGAGGTGGCGGCCCCCGGGGCTGTGGGGGGTCATGCCCCCAGCATATAATTCAAGAAAGCCCTGGGGAGGTGGCGGTCCCCAAGGCTGCGGGGCCCCCCGTGGGCCCCTGCAAATTAATTTGGCATTGCCCCCCGGGACCTGGCCCACCCGGGGGCATTAAGAAATGAAGCGCGGGAGCCCGTGCTTCGTTTGGTGTTTTTTTCGGCCGGATTCGCGCACCCAGCGCGAATTTGGCCGTTTAAAAAACAAAAAATGCTTCTTTGGGCCCTGGGTGTCCTTGTGGGACCCCCTGAGCAGGCCTTGGGGTCAGGGTGTTTCTACCCTGCCCCCTTTTCTTCACTTTCACTTTTTTTCCCCCTTTTTCTTGTGACTCGGTTACCGAGTCACAAGATGGCTGCTAACACTTCCTGGTTTGGAGTGTTGGCAGCCAATCAGAGTGAAGCTCGTGCCCGGGAGGGTTCGCGACTCCTCCTCAGTGCTCAGATATTGATATTTTTCTTTTTTTCATTTCTCAGGAACTACTGAACGGATTTACACCATTTAAAAAAAAGGTCTCTTTCTGAACCAAGGGCTACCTTTTTGCCAAATTTGGTGTAATTGCGTTCAGCAGTTCGGGCTGTAACCTGTTTCAAAATTCCTATGGAAATTAACATGGGGAAAACGTGTTTTGGGACCCCCCTTTTTTCTTGGCCCCCGCTTGACGAATCGCCCCGAAACTTTCAAGACAGGAGCTGACCGGAGCGGACCATTAGTTTTGAAAATTTCGCGAAGATTCGTCAAACGGCGCCAAAGATATTGGCAAAAGAAAAAACGCTTTTTGAATAGAAACAAGGTCCTAACTAGAACTACCTACTGGCGATCGCCAGTAGGTAATGTACATATATACATATATATATATATATATATATATATACACACACATGTACATATATACATATATATCTATATATACACATACATATATACACCAGTGGCAGACGTCACTAGGTAGTTATAGTTAGGTCTGCTTTTCCATAGACAAGGCATTTTTTTGGTTTGCTAATAACTTTGGGGCAGTTTGACGAATCTTCATGAAACTTTCCCAAAAAAAGCAAATTCACTTCAGCTCCTTCCTGGAAAGTTTCAGGGTGATCTGTCGGGCAGGGTTGAATTGGGATTGCAATTAGGCCCGGGCAGTCCCAAAAAAAGTGGCCCATATTCACGGATTGTACCCATTTTTGAAACATCATTTGGTTAGTCTGATTAGACTCATTTTTAGAGAAATGTTTGGTAAACTAATCATTTTAAAGCCTATATAATAGGTAAGATTAATGAAAACGAGAAGCACTGCATTTTGGCCAGGTGGGTGAGGTGAAATAAAATGTCCCAAGGGCCACAATACCTGATCTGGCTAAGATTGCCACACGGCCATTTTTTACCGACATGACCTGTATTTTAATTTCCTGGCCGGTGCGAAAATGAAGAAAATTATTGAAAGTCTGTATTTCTTAACTATAATCAGTATGTTTTTAAACAGTCAACGTAAGGTGAAAGCTCTTTAAAATGTGTTCTAAAGCAGTTTTACGTATCCGTGACTAAACTTTGCAGAATCTGATAACATGAATAAATTGCTGTTTTTTTCTAATTGCTTTTTTATAGTTTTACATGGGGTGAACTCGGCGCTAGGGGGTTGGATCGATTAACATGAGCACCTGTTACACTACACAAGATCAAATTCGTTGGGAGATTAAGTGAATTGCCCAGGATCACAGGATGCTGAGCCGACGCTGGGACTGGAACCTGTTTTCCCACTTTCAAAGTTAGCAGGTTTGCGTGTAACACCACTTTCTCTATAGTTTAATAAAAGCATAATAAAGGTTGCCTCACAGCGAGGCCTATGCAAATACAAACACACCCTCCAGGAAGGCTTCTCTTACGTCACTCCCTCCACAGCCCTCCATAGCCTCAGAGCGATGGCCTTGCAGTGAAGGGGTCAAGAAAAAGGACACAGCTAGTGCTGCTTCGGGGGGGCTGAGATGTTGATGGCCCATAGCCAGAAAATTACCTGTGCCCGTCCCCCAACTAGGCCCCTGCATACTCCCACCTGAATGTGATGGCCTGGCAGGGGAGGGGTCAGGGGCAAGACACTGATTCAGGGCCAAGCTGGCCCCATGGGGGGCAAGATAAAAATGAGCTAACAAATGGAGCAACACCTGGCTCCCAGTAAGGCCGATTGTCACACTTACCATTCTTGCCTACCCACCAAGCCTTTGATTGATTGATTGATTGACAATAGCCTGAAGTGCGATGGCCTGCAGGGTAGGAACGAAGCAGAGGCCCCGAAAAAGCCGCCCACATTCCTCATGTGACCCTTAGGCACGGCCCATCTCCCAATGCCCGACTGCCCGCCTTCCTACCTTCCCAATCCGACCCTGGAGCAGGGGCCGAGAAAAAAAAGGGGGGTCCCAAAAGCAAATTTCCCCATGTATTTTCCATTGACTTCTTTAGGCAGTGCTATTGCAAAAACTGCTGAACGGAACTACACCAAATTTGGCAGAAAGTTAGATCTTGGTTCTTAGATTGTGCTTTTTTGTGATTTGTTGTAAATCTGTTCAGTAGTTTCTTGGATAGTAAGGTTAAAAAATATTTATTTATCTGGACCGTTGGTTTCGGGAGATGAGAGAGAGAGTCCCTTGAACTCAATTTTAAAAAATAGCACATTTTGATTAACCCAGGGAGCTTTTTTCCCTTGGGCCAATACGCTATAGGTGGAATCAGACTCATGCAAGAGCGAGCGCTCTGATTGGCTGCCAGCAACATGAGAAAAATGTTGCTGGCAGCCCCTACATGACTCGAGGACTAAGTCCTCTGTCCTGAAGTTAAAAAAAAATATATATAAGGGGGCAGGGCATAGCATCCGCAAACCCCTCCCTCTTGGTTTATATACAAAGTGATATTGATAGGGACTGGGGAGTGTTTTTTCAGCTCCTTACTATTTGTGATTATGAACTGTGTGGAAAAACAGGGGGAGTTGTACAGTGTCTTATGTCATATATGTTGTAAATATACATTCACTTTTGAGCACTGCGTTTTCTACACTAATATCACATGTTCACATACCACTGCATCAAATTGGTAATATATTTATTGACAGATACTACAAGCAATCCATTGCTCTATTTTTCAACATTCATTGAATGATGAAGGAATTCTATGTTGCATTTGATGGTGAATCCCTCTGAATCATTAAGAGGCCTAGATTTGGAATGAGCCCCACAGGACTAATGTTTATGTAGTATCATAAGGAAGTAATGTCACCTGGCATTTGCCGCCAAGGGCATTACAGGAAGTGACATATTAAAGCAGCACAAATAGGAGTGCAATTCCCTGGAAAGGTAGCAGTCTTTTTTTTTTTTTTTGTAACTCTTTTTATTAAACAATAACATGTTTGTACATTCAAAGAGCATACATATTGTAATATCAATCTTGTTTTACATTTGATTTTCCTGTTTCTAATGACAAATGAAAGTCCACATCCATAGAGCATAAAAGTGTTCCCTACCTCCCTCTTAAAGCCCCCGATGTACCCGCCAGAAAGGTAGCAGTCTTGTGGTTAAGGTTTTGACACGGAATACAGAATAGCTATGTTCTCAGTTTGAACACTTTGGCCTGATTACGACTCTTGGTGGTGCGGGGGTGGGTGGCACGCCATCACCACGCACCGCACTCACAAGAGTCGCTGCAGCCCACCAGATTACAACTTAAAATTGGTCTAGCAGGCGGACGGCGCAGCGGTGGCGTTCCCACGGCGGAGCCTCTATCAAAGGCAGCTGTGCCTTTAATAAAGGCACCGCAATGGGAACTCCACACAAGGTTCCTACACGGCATGGACTGTAACGTCCATGACGTGCAGGAACTGGTGTGTATTCGCATGTTGTGCCCCCCTATGTGTATCCACATGGCGTGAGGCCTTTGTTCCTTTCTGCCACTAAAACCGCCATGAGAACCGTGGCAGAGAGGAAACTCGTAATATGCTTGGCGGAACCATGGTGGTCCTGCCAAGCATATTGCGGCCTCAGGACCACCGCTCCACCACCAGGGAAATGCGCTGCCCTGGCTGCGTCGGCGGTCCCATGGCGGTCCGACCGCCCAAGTTGTAATGGGGCAGTCGGACTGCTGATGCAGCGGTGGCTGGACCGCCACCACCGTGCCTCAATGAGTAGGGCGGTCCTCGGACCGCCAGACTCGTAATTGTGTGATCTTATACAAAGTGCTTTCACTCGCACAGTCTAAGCTCAATTACAAGCCAAGCCAAAACTAATTCAATATAGCCTTATAGCCAGCAGCCAAGAGCTATACCTGTTGTTAAAGGCCCTGAACCTGAGTTATAGGCCCAAGCAGCAGGTGAGGGCCTATAACGAGAGAGAGGGCCTTTAACAACCGGCATAGCCCGAGGCAGAAGGGCTATAAGGCTATTAGAACAATCCACCCACAGAGGATAGATTGTTCTAAATTAAAAAAAGGAAAAACAGAAAGACAAACATAGGAATGTTGGAGCAGAAGGCGTATTCCAGCCATTTTAAGCCCACAGTCACTTCATTGTCTTCAATGGAGCTTCTAACATTCCAATGTTCTTATAGCCTTATAGCCCGCTGCCGAGGGCTATACCGGCTGTTAAAGGCCCTGATCCCGAGTTGCGGCTCGGGCCTATAACGAGGGAGAGGGCCTTTAACAACCGGTATAGCCTGAGGCGGAAGGGCTATAAGGCTATTAGAACATTCCACCCACTAAGGGTAGAATGTTCTAAATTAAAAATGGAGAAACAAAAAGACAAACATTGGAATGTTGGAGCGCTGGGACCAGCCATTATAAGCCCAGAGCAACTCCATTGTCTTCAATGGAGCTCCCAACATTCCAATGTTCTAATACTGATTACGCTATTAAATGCCTACCTCAGGTAAACACCGCTGTTAGGTGTCAAAACCTGTGTTTCAGTCAAGATGAATGACCTTTTTCAGGTAGGACAAGGTTGGCTAACACATTACATTTGATGTACTGTCCCATCGCAAAAGTCATGTGGAACAAATTAAAGCAGCACAAACAAGGATGCAACGCTTTGGAAAGATGTAAGTCCTTTAGTTAACTTGTTGACATTGAAATCAGAAGACCTGCTTTTTAACCTTGGCTTCTCAATTTGATCACATAGTGTGATCTTGTGCAAATTGAAAGCTAAAACTGTCTGGTAATAAGTGTTATAGGATTATAAGAAAAAGGGGGCATGATATTCCTAACTACAGAAACCTACATCGCAAACCAAAAAATAGATCTGTACCTCATATTTTTTGTTAATCTTTTGTGAAAAAAACAGCCACTGTATTTAAATCATGTTAAAGCCATGGTCAGTGGCATTCCACGGATTTAAACCCAGCTATCTAGAGTATTTCCCATTTCTCCCACCTGTCAGATAATACATCTCTCCTCTGAGCTCCTGAGATGACTGGTAGATGTCTCCACAATAAAAGCTAAACAGTGCCTGGAGGCGAAAAACAGGGGGTTCTGACAGAAATGCTCACCAGCTGGTAGCTGTTCACAGTGGTGCTGCCTCCCTCACAGTCTCAGCAGACCTGCTGTCCTTAGCCATGCCATGTTCCCAAACTCGCACCATGACTCTGCAGTCACAGAAAGCCATTGTTACACAATCTCAAAAGGATACCAAATACTACCTCATTTGTTTACTTGTTTTTACTGAATATTGTTCGGGTGCAGCCTTGGGGACACAGAGAGCATCTTTATAAAAAGCAGCGAGACATCTTGAAAACTGACTCTCAGAGTTCAACTGAGGTTATTAAAGGAATAAACACAGGGTAGGACTAACCTATGGGGCAATCAGTCAGTGCCCGAGCGGCTGGTCTCACAGATCATTGTGTTGGCCGTTTTAAAAAAAATAGTTTGTGGGCCTGTTTTATGCTCTGGTGGGCCGGTTTTTACTGTTGATTTCCCTGATATAACCACAAACATTGCCTGCAGCAAACACAAATGAATGCAGTCTCACATATCTTGCAAAATACACATACAGTGTGTCTGCACAAGTTCAAAAATGGCCTGATTTCCAAATGTGGCCCACTTTTTTACCTACCTGGTTTGTGAACGGGCCGTTTTTTTTTGGTGCCTGGGCCTATTTTTTATCCCAGTCCCAGCCTGAATAAGCACAAACAGCTCGGGGAGGGCCATGGTCTGAAAGAGGCACAAGGTTCTTCCTACCTTCTGTGTGCTCTGCAGTCGCTGATATGACAGACAGGAGGCAAGCGCTGTAATATATCTGCAAGTATGAGTACATGAATGGGATCGGAGGAAAAATACACACTGTATATGTTTCCTTTACTCAGCCTTTTGACTTTCATCCCAGCCTGAGTGTACTGTTCCTCCTATCCCATCTCTGCACACACAGACTAGCATAGACAGTGCTCACCTGTCAAATCTGGCCCACAGAGCTCACTTTAACAAGCACTGGTAAAGTCCATAGGTGTTGCCTAACTAATGGAGGTGCCGAGCTGTTGGTTTTGACAATGTTTATCTGTAAAGTATTGTTCAAAAACAGTAAAAGAAAAAAAGTTTAAAAATACTGGATGTAAAGTAAACACATATCGTATGGTACCCCAAAACTGTACATTGAATTCAATGTGTTCAATTTTTATAAATGGCATGGTTTATTTTTCAAGTACTTCTCACTCAGAAAACTCTGAACAGAATTTAAAAAGAAGAAAATAGTGTTAGAATATAAAAGGAAACACTTGCCAATGTCTAATTTACTTTTCACAGGATTCAGACATTTGGTCTTCTGCAGATTTATGCGCCTCTAGGAGCTTAGAGGCTGGGTAGGGTATTTGAAGGAGGGGGGTAGCACAAGAGAGAGAAAGCTAGAAAGTCTGTGCAGTCTCATAGAGGGCTGTATGGAAAAGAAAAAAATAGCTCTCTAATTGTGATTAGTGAAAGGATGCAAGTCAGCCAATCAAAAGGATCGTAAAGAGGCTACGCTCCAGGGGATGGACAAACACAAGAAATTAAGGCAAACCAGCAAATAGGAAGCAAACAAATGGGAATGACAATAAAGCCAACTAATGATAAGCAATGGGCGGGCTCTAAGCCCACTATAAGTTCACAATAGGTCTTTTGCAACCAAACAGCGCAAGCCTAAGGCAAGACCTGAAACTAACCTACATGCTCAGGAGGGTTTGACGGTCCAGATGTTGTGCATCGGGGGCCAAATGTGCGACAACCTGCTCTAAAACTTAAGCATGTTTATCAAGATATAGAACCCAGATGTCAAAGTACATGTCTACCTGCTATTGATAAAAGGCTGGGGCATTGATACACTTTTGGAAACATAAGGAATTAGACTCTAACCCATAGACAAAACTAAACTTCATAGAAATGTACACTGTCTGTTGCTCATCCACAGCAATATTCACAGATCAGTATTCTCGCATACTAAAAACTTTCAGTAGCCTGTGATAGCACGGAGATGGGCCAAAATTTAAATAATATGATCAACCTTTCAATTATCATCACTCACAGAGTCAAGCTCAGTTCCAGGGCTGGTTTCTTCTCACCTCAGGTAAAGTATCTTTGCCACCGTATTTTGATTCAAAGAGCTATTTCAGCATCACAAGATAAATTCCAAGTACATTTCCTAGTTCAGTCAATGAGGAGAGTTTGGATAAGTTTTAAAAGCTTTATTCTCATTAAGAGATTAGTAAATTTCTTTTTATTCAAATTAGTCAATAAATCTTTAGTAGGTTTACAGAAATCTCAAAAAAGTTATGGTTAGAACAAATAGTCAAGTAATGCATTAAGCGTATTCCATAAAGGAATAATACTCTATACTAAAGAATAGGACCAGAATTTTAAAGTTGGTAGAACTCATGAAGAGTTCAAGTTCAAAAGAAAAGAGTGAGATCTAAAGAGAATAAAGCTCAAAGCCAATTTGAAGCTGCAGAATTTCCCATAAAGATTAGATCATGAAATTCAGCCGAGTCTCAGAGATATAACCAAATGATCATACAGTTTCAGTAGCAGTCTGTAAAAATAAAGCATCAAAATAAAGTAGGGATGAACAGAAGCAGCAGTACCACAACCGTAAATCTAGGACAAGGGAATGGATAAGAAGGTGGGTAAGGAGTGGAGGAAAAGCAGTGAAACTAACTAGGAACATGCACTAATATAAAAGACATGAATACATGTTGCAGAAATTGTAGCATGCTGCTTCTTCTCTGGACCAATCGAGTGGCAGCACTCATCTGTGAGCAGGTTCAGCTCTTCCTTTCCCACTAAATAACATGTGGCTTGCAAAGCTTTATCACAAAGTTAGCTACAGACATTTTAGGCTTAGTTAAGTTCTGGAAACATAAGCCTCAGTTCCCATAGGCATCTAAACACAGGTCTAATATCAGTCTGCCCGATAAAATAGAACTCTTGCACGGTACCCATCTTTGGAAAATACACATAGTCACTGCAGAAGCACTGACTGACTTATGGTGTGCAGATCACATGACAAACTCAAAATGAATATTAGGTAGTTACAGGTAAATGGGGAATGAAAAAAACTGAATTAGCCCGTAGAGTACTCCAAGCTGGGCAGAGGACAGGGAGCAATGCACTCGGTGGCTGATTGGTGGACAGTGAAGAGGTGGTATACCGCATTTGGGGCAGAAACGATCCGAGTATTTTGATCACGTGGACAAAGATAGTTTATGATCGTATTGAGCTCAAGGTATTGGTTTGTGTGATTCAATAAAATTATGTTCTTTAATGTATGTCACAACATTAGGCAATACAACGATAAGTTTAGTGGAGTAGGTTACAAGAAATTATACCAGTTTACTGTATTTCATACCCTGCAGTATTTTGTTTAATTAAAAAAAATATATCCTAATTGATTATTTATTAAGATAGTTTGACAAATGTTTTACAGCAGTATTCACAAATACATAAAAAATAATTGAGCTTTCAATGCTTCATCCTTCAACTATTTCTCTAAATTGAAATTCGATTTCAGTATCAGTTTTCTAAGTTCAGTCAGATTTAAAAATCTATCCATTACATAACATAATGACTTGATCTCAACCCCCACGCAACTGGAACAAAGATACTTTTAATCATCCTTTATTCCCCACTGTAATGGTCTAGAACAGAACATGTTCAGTCTGGGGTGATTCTGTGATGAGGATATTGAATACCAAAGGACAAGTGGATCAGACTTTTTTGACCAGGCCTGCGATTTGGCTTTGTGCTGCTTAGGTGACAACAAATAGTGGTGTTTGAAATTTGTAAACTTGTCTTTTGCCAACTTAGTAGAGTTTTTAGTTCTTCACAAGCTATGATTATTTAAAAATATTGGTGACCGTGTAAAATGCAAGAAATAAAAAATAGTCTGTTAAAATGAAGCTTTGTGGGAAAAAAAGATTCCAATTTTTGTAACTTAAGTTTCTGTTAAAAAAATAAACGTTTGCTAAGTTTGTCACCTTCACAAAACGTGATATCACGAAGTGTAATTTTGCATCACGCCAAAAAAACACAACAAATTATAGAAAAATCTTCACTTCTTTTTCTCTGTTTTTCTGTTCCCCCTCTGATTACTTCCATGACATCCCAGCTCCCCCTCGACTTATCTAGCTATTGCAACTTGTACCGATCTGTCTCTCACTCCCAATCCCCCAGCTTTACTTTAGACCCATACATCTTCACATGGTTCCCCAGCTCTTCCCTCCAAATATACATACATGGTGTGCATTTCATGCTACATCACACCCAAGCTGAGTCTCTTTGGACAAGCTTCAACAGTGCCAAATACAGACGAAAAAAACATTAAAGCATTCAATTCTTTTCTCTCCAAACTGACCCAAATGGCCTCTTTCAGTCCATTCTACCCTTGCATTCATTGTTCAGCAACCATATTTCCCCATTACTACCTCTACATGTCCTGAATGACCCAAAATGCTATGCTGCAGCACCCCTAATGATTCCTCCCGGCTCTTGCTTTGGGATATATCTGTGTGCACCCACTGGCTCAGGCAACCAGCCCACAGCAACTGCAGGTCCACATGTGGGCATACAAGACACAGATCATTCTTCCGCAGGAAACTGAACTAAGAAACCAGACTAAAATCACAGAGTGCCATGAATTTGGCCAGTACTAGATGAAGGAAAACATCCTCCATCTGGACGGTGCTAAAAATACTCTATAGGGCTAGATGGTACTTAGCCTAGCTTCCATTGGTGCAGAAGGTGCAGTGGCACTGGGGCCCAGAGGCCTTTGGGGCCCATTGGATCATGATTATTGCTGTACTCCACATTTCAAACAGCAGCCAGGGAGCCAGTTTCCTTTGATGCACTAGGGCCCATGGCACCCTGGCCACTTCACTGCAGGCTGAGATAACCTAGTTTGCCTGGCCTCTTTTGACTAGCCCTCGTACCAACACCGAAAAAAATCTTCGACTCGTACGTAACCTCCTCTTTCCAAATTAAAGCAGTGGTTTCAATCGTTTTCTTATTGGAGTTTGCGCCACATACTTCATTCGGCTACTAGTCGCTCAGGCGTAGCGACGCCAGAGGTCCGCGCCACTTCTGACTCTCTAACCTTCACAAGATACAGCCACTCCCTGGGGAGCAGTCAAGAGCTCAAGCCATTGCCCACCGAACCCTTTGCCATATAATCTCATTCACCGACATAGTCCTCTCAGGAGGTGCAGTACTGTGGGGGTGGGGGGAGGGGGTGGAGGGTGCGAAGCTGAAAGACAGCAGTAGGTTAGTCTGGCAAAGCAATATTTGGTTTTCCACAGCTACCAAGCAATGGGTGCTGCCAGACAATACAATGTATGCCAACAGCTTCAATAATAATTTGTTTTAGATAGCACTGCACACCTTTGGAAACAGCAGGTGTGGATTACATCCAAGCTGATGGCACTCAATTCAACGTCCTCGAAAGGATGGATGTCTAGGTTGGCCAGTCCAGATTCGAACTTATGACGTGCAAGCAGGTAGGCGTCAGTGGCAGCCATCTTGCCGGCATCTAGGTCCTCGTTCAGAATTTGGAGATAACAGGAAATAAGATTTCTAGAAAATTATTACATCCGGAGATGACTTCACTGGTGACGTATTGCAGCACACGTATATTTTGGTGGAGCGAGTTTCCCCGTTGGATTCCACTGCACCTCCTCCAGAATTGAAAGGGTTTAGCTTCCATCTCTAAACCGTGCCTGTAAGGATTCTGCACCGGCCGCGGCACAGCTGAGAACAGCCGGCTCATGTTAAGGCACCTTAAGTTGGCTGCAGCCGTGAGAAGCGGACGGAAGGGGCTTCCAGCGTCACTTTACAATCCCTAAGAAGCCGTCTCGCGGTGAGTGCCAGGGAAACAAAAGGGAGCGCCGAGTGTGTTCGCTACACTTGCCAGTGCTCTATAGTCAACACGATGATTAATGAAAGGAAGAGAGTGGCTTGAGCAGGCCCTAGAGAAAGACAAAAGCCAGTTTGCACGGCTGCCCACAGACCGAGCGCAGGCAGCGTCTACAAAGGAGCCACAGAAAGTAGCAAACAAAACAGGAATGAGTGTAATAGACAGCTCGTGAAGGCCCGATTCAGCGGCCGGCCCGTCACCACCGCCTCGCGGGTTTTATTAACACTCTGACAGGTTAAGGCGCCAGGGTCACTTCAGGAGAAAAACACGCAGGGGCTGGAGGAAAAATGCGCATTTTTTTGGTGAGAGAAAAAGTGCGAGTTAAAGGGGAGACAAAGATGTGCCAAACAACTCGAACGGCCTTCAGTCTCCCTTTGTGGAGTGTGCCAAGAGCAACATTTTCAAATACTGATTTTTGTGTCATAACAGAAAGAGACGGAAAAGTGCGGCCCATCAGGTTGGTGGGCTCCCCTGACAGGTCCGGTCGTCTAGCAGGAACGAAAGCGCAAGGAAGCTTCCATTGTGAGTGAGTGTGACATGGCAAGTCATCCTCTTCAAAGAATACTACCTGCCCCACTTTAGGAACTTCAAAACAAGAACTGTCAAAGCCAAAATGATGCGCCTTTTTAACCTATTGGCTTTGCCAATTTTGTTTGCTGATGCATTTCAGCACTGGAAAAAATACGATGACTTTTACTGCATGCATCATCACACATGTGTGTACAGTCATGATACATGCGCGTAAAAGTCTGCTATTGCCCTATTATGTCTAAGGGTTCGTGAAGTTGTCAGAACATAGGATAAACATTCACAGAATAACCATTGGCGTAGCTTGGGGGGGTTCGGGGCGGTCTGCCCAGGGCGGCACTGTTTTTGGGGGCGGTGGGAGTTGTGTCTGTCGACTACCACCGTCCCCCTATCCCGGAGAGCAAGTTGTCCATCGGCCGCCATCCCTCCCCCTGGGAACAAGTGGGCCGGTGGATGCCACCCCCCGCTCTTACCTGCACCCGGGTGGCAAACCTAGGAGCCGCCCAAGGTGACAGTTATGACCAGCTACGCCACTGAGAATAACAGCAGCATCATCTACTTTCTGGAGTGCACTGAAAGGTTGAAGTTCGACAACAACGGTACACTCCCATTGGAGACAAACAGCAAAATAACACATTATACTATGGAGACAAAAATCAAATTGTAGCAAGTAGTAAATATAGATGACAGGGTTCCCAAATGATCTCTTCTGTGGTAAAACATTCCAAGTTTGAAAAACATAATATCACACAGGTGAGAGATGTTAGCTTGGAGTTCTGTTGTAAATAAGCAAGTTATAATAGATGGCAAAATCCCAGATGCAAAGTCTGATGAAGACAAGACAGAAGTACTGATCTTTGGGAAGAACACAACTATATGGGACCACAGCTGGTGGCCAGCAGAACTCGGACAAACACTCACACCTACAGACCATGCACGCAGCCTATGCATCATCCTGGACAGCGAACTGATTATGAAACGACAAGTCAATGCAGTCGCCGCCTCCTGCTTCCACATCCTTCGCAAGCTCCGCAGCATCTTCAGATGGATCCCAGTCAACACCCGAAAGACCGTCACTCAGGCACTCATCACCAGCAGCCTCAACTACGGCAATGCTCTCTATACTAGAATCGCCACCCAGCTTTTCAAAAGACTCCAGACCATACAGAATGCTGCAGCCAGACTCATCCTGGACTTCCCCAAAAAGACTTACATCACCCCGATCTCCGAAACCTCCACTGGCTCCCCATCCAGAAGAGATCCCAGTTCAAGATCCTCACACACGCCTACAAAGCTCTGCACGATCAAAGACCAGCCTATATCAACCAACGACTGAACTTCCACCTACCCGCAAGATTCCTGCGCTCCTCCTCACTAGCCCATGCACACACCTCCCACATCCATCGCAGCCATAGCGGGTGCCGCTCCTTCTTTCACATCGCCGCCAAGACCTGGAATGACTTACCCCTCCATCTTCGAACAGCACCCTTCCTGGCAGTCTTCAGGAAGAAACTTAAGACCTGGCTCTTTGACAGAGACGTCACACCCACAGTGTCCATATACGCCTAGGGGTGACAGTGCTGCACTGTACAAATGCTGATTGAATTGAAGACAAAGGCCTACCTCCTGTCCTGATGACTTCTGTAGGAACCAGTTATAAAAGCTAAAATACCTAAGTAAGCAGCAGATCCAATCGGAAATGTCTTAGCAAAGATACACGTCTGATATACATTATAACAAGCTGCTCGTGAGCAAAGCAAAAAAGAAAAAGAGAAATTCAAGTCTGGTACACAGTATGCCCATAACAGTAGCACAGCAAATGGTGAGTAGCAAGGCAGCAGTCAACCGATTGCTGGTAAGTGGAGAAGATCAGGAGCACACCTCAAAGGGCTTTTAGAATTCCCTATTTCTCTAGCGCTCAACTAATTCTGCTGTCTTCTATTGCTTATGAAAGTTGTATCAGAAGCTTGTGCCCCAAAGGCAGGCAGGTTTCTGTCAGAGCTGTCTTTTATCTATACACCTTCTTAGATGTATTTCTTTGGTGCCAATACTGAATTAAAGCTTCGGCCATCTTGTTGCAGAATAGAGAAAACTGTATTCACTGGTGGCACTAACAGTTACCTTGGGATGGGTAAAACATTTTGAACACCATAAACTACAGGAGATTTCACAAATGTGCTTCCGCCCAAGTAAAGGATGGTCCAAAGTAATTTCTGGAATAAATCTATGTCATTTTTGGGATTAAAATGATCTATTATCCTAGGCACCTTGGACTATTCTGTGTACACACAGCAAAGTTTACTGATATTTTAGTGTGACTGTGTAGTACTGAATTTTTATAAACAAGAAAATATAAGTTAGTATTTAGTAGCTGCAAGAGAACTAATATGTTTCATAATCAACATGGTAGGTTATCTGCTACATTTGGTTTTTAACATTTCCGTCAGACTGGATTTGATCGGAAACAACTTTAAGAAGTCGTTCATACTTGGAGGGTGTTATTAGTTCACTTTTTCACACACCTCATTCTGAAGAGTCTTAATATTTTTCCATAGAGGTGTTATTTAAAAGGAGGAGAATTTTCTAGTTCTTTACTATTATCAGTTAATCGCTCCATCATGGGGATGGACGACTGTTTTGGAAACGCAGCTGGGACACCACTCTAGCAGCAACCATGGGACTCAATACATCTTTTCTGGTGGGGCTAGTCTGTCACCATATGCTTGGGAATTGCCCAATCCCCCATTAGTCTCTACTCTTTTGGGTCACCCAACACCAATTTCAGGGCACATAGGAGAAGGAGCACCTACGCTTCATTAGGTACATTTCAGGAAGACATTTTGAAGTTGAGATCCAATTACAGAGGTTATATTCTTCTCAAGGGTATCTATATGCCCAAACTAGCCCAATTTATGGGTTGATTTAAGAGAATATTTAGGAAGGTAACATCTTCCTCAAAGCTACAAGTGTACTTCTTAGCAGAGGGATGGAATAAAAGGATTAGCACCCATCCTGGGCCTTCTGCATTCTTTGCAATGTCACAAGTAACCGGAAGGTAGAAAGTGGCTCCACCATCTCCCCAATGTGAATTTAAGGACCATCCACCACTGAAAAAGGAACTATTTAAGATGCAAATTTGGGAGAAACATTTCTATTTTTCTTCATCATCAGTGTTCTGGTGATGATGATTTTCGTAGAGGCTGGATCTGAAAGAATCAAGCAGACTGGTAATGAAGCTAATTGCAAGGTGTTGGAGCGTAAGAGAATCATTGACATTGAAGGTGTGGCCACAGGGGTCTTAGTGAACAACAACTACAGTGGTCCAGAATGCTAATCATGCAAAATCAATGATTATTTAGACTTCAGAGAGAGCTTAAGAGCTGTTTTATAAGCAGTCTTTATTTGGAAGTGTCATTCACCATTCTTCCCCTTTAAATACAGAGTAAGGCTGAATCCTTTGCTTCAGCACATCAGAGGAGTTAAGTGGACACCTTCTTATGACTCGAACAGGCTATGATACACCTCGAGCTGTTGCTCGCCAGCGCAAAAATAGCTTCCATCAAATTAAAGGAAAAAGCAGGTGTCCTTGCTATAGATTTTGTAGAGCTGGAAGAGAGGACTTTTGGCCCAGATTTCCACATCATGAGCCAGATAAATTGTTTATGTTCTCTACAGTTTTTGAAAAGTGTCTGCTTTGAAGCGCTTCAGGCATGTTGAAAATAATGCTTTAGAATGGTGTCTAACCGGCTCTAGGCCATCAGCCAGTCAGAGAATGGCAGGCTTCAACAGGAAAAAGGCCTGGTAACCAGAAATGTATTTTTCAATAAACTTCAAGCTGCCAATAGTTTTTATGAATTTTTGTTTTCTTCAGGAGAAAAACAGAGGGGAAAAAGCATGGGTGCAGGAGAATATTCCAACACTGGACAGAACATCAGAAACTGCCTGTGGGTTCAGAGCCCTCTATCTATCCACTCGCTGGCTGGAGCTGAAAAGGCTTGAACAATGTAGTTGGGCTACCGTGTTATTTTAAAACTACTATTAATAAACTGAAGATTCACAGGCAAAGATGGGGATTATTCAGAAGCATGTGGATCTATGAGAGATCCTACAATGGAAATGCAACAAGTCCGTAGGATAAGTGGTGTAGGCTTCATGTATGTCACCTGCAGAGAACTGTCTTCAGCAACTACTTCATCGTCTTAAACAGGCAAAAACAGCTTAAATCAAAGAGAAGGCACAGTGTAGGGTTGAAGTGCACAAGCCTTTTATTAAATGCTCAGAGTGTAGGTGTACTGTACAGCCGCACAAAGTGACTCTTTAATGCAGTTAGGCTTCAAGTGTGAGAAGCAGCAGGGTTCTCAACCTGGTGGGGCAGGATGAAATAGTGTTTTTATCACGTAAAGATCAATTCATAATTCAGACTTGAGGCCTTGTCTGTCCATGAGATCTATACACGTGCAAGCTATAATATGATGGTTTGAGAAGGAAGGTATAAAGGAACAATGTGGGTTATTTCACCCAGGGTACTAATGTCCAAAGGATCAAGGTAAGTCAATAAACGTGATTTTTCTCTTACACATACTTTACATTTATATTAAAAGTAGCCGTAACCACTCAGTCCATCCAGGTACAGATCACCAACCAAACTGCAAATGGACACCAGAAGTAAAAGGTAACACTGGGGAACAGTGAGGCTGTGCTGGTGATTCTGCTGAAAATGGCTCCTGACCTCAAGACTAGGCCTACGAAAATTTAAGTTCTCTTCCTTGAACATGCCACTTACATGATGTAACATTTACACTGCTAACAACTGTTTCCCTAATTTTCTCCTCTCCATGCTTCTGAAAGGTCACCTAGTGCTTTTACACCCCACAAGGCACTATACCCTGTGTTATTTGCCCTTGCAATAGAGCCCTTTGCTAGCATCATGAGGAATGAATGCAGTGAGAGGGTGACTGGCAGATGCCATACTCACCGCTTCCTTATTTGAAGACAATCCATTATTGTTTATGAGGGTGCAGCACCATGACTTATGCCCCACAATCGACTACCTTCTGGAGTTCAGCCATAAATCAGGACTTATGACTTACTGAGGTAAAATGTGCACCTACCTGATCAAATCATCAGAGGAGGAAGATCCTCCTGGGCAGGTGGATCAAGACATAACTTGGGGGACACACACCTTTGGGTACCTTGGAATACAAGTCTATTATTCAAACATGTGCATACTAACCAGGATTAAGGAGAAGGCATTGCATTTCCTAAAAGGATGTATAGAGCTTTGGAATGCTCTACCCATCCCTACAATTGGCAAAATAGCCCTGGACAAGAAGGTGATGCTCATTCTCCTTCTGTCTTACTTAACTCACCTTCCTAGGGTTTCTAGAGTGCTATTCAGAGAACTTGACGCCTTACTGATGCACCTGTTCTGGGCCTCCATCAGATATGATAAGGTAAAATTTCTGACAACAGAGAGGTTGATTTCAAACATGACTACCTGGCAGAAATGGACAGTGCAGTGGATAGTGGGTGCTCATTGAGTGACCAGAGAAGGGTTAGCTGATGGAGTGTTGACCAGCCTCCTCCTGGGATGTTGGATTCCTGCTGGCTGGGGCAATAGTTGCTCAAAAAAAGGGGCGCAGCTTCAGGCAGCGGCAGCTCCTCCACTATGGCGGAGGAGCGTCACCCCACTGCTTTCAAGGCAGTGAAAAGGAAAGGAAATATAAAATGATAATAACTTTAGTAATTATCATTTTATGTTTCCTTTGCGGGCGGGCGGGTGGGCGTGGCTGCTCTGCTCACGGAGCAGGGCAGGGGAGGAGTGGTTTTCCCACTAAGGGGTCGATTCCGATTCGGGCCGGAAATCTCTCCGACCGAGCCGGACCCGGAGAGATTTCCGACCGAATCGGACCCGTGCAGTCCGACCGAACGAGTCCGATGCATTCGTATGCCACCGGACACGAGTCGGTCGGACTCCCATTGAACTCAATGGGAGCCGGTCGTACAACGCGTACGCGGGCTCCCATTGCCTCAATGGGTGCGAGGCGGACAAGGGCGCCCTCTACAGCGAGTACGCCGCGGAGCGCTCGCGGCGTACACGCACAGGTAGGGTGGACCCATGGGTCCCCCCTGTGTGCGACTCGCGCGGGTACGCGTACAGGGGGTCCGACACGGACCCCCAAAGTACGGCTCCGACAGCGAGTTCGAGTCGGACGGCGCGAGTCGGTCGGAGCGGTCGAGGTGCGCATCGTACTTACCCGGCCGGAAAACGTCTCCATTGCGCGGTGCGAATCGGGTCCGAGCGAGTCGGTCGGAGCGGTACGATCCGGGTACGAGTCGGTCGGAGCGGTCGGGTCGCCCGGACGAGTCGGTCGGCGACTCGCATCGTACTCGCTCGGCCGGACCCGCGTACGATTCGGTCGGGAAAAAGGGCTCCGAATCGGATCCGGTAAAGCCGAATCCTATTCGGAGCCCTACCGGCCGAGATCGGAATCGGCCCCTAAGTGTGCAATGACTGTTTGGTCGGCCCTCTCGGGCCGCCAAAAACAGTCATGCGCACTTTCCTCGTTCTCCATGCAGGCTGCATTACAGCCTGCATGGAGAACAAGCCCAGGCCCCTATTCCCTGGTTGAGCGTCAAACCAGGACGCTCAAAACCAATCACAACGCTGCAATGCAGCATTGTGATTGGTCAGGGGAGCCTAGGTGCTTACCAATCACAACGCTGCATTGCAGTATTGTGATTGGCCAGGGGAGCCTGGCTGTTCCTGGCTTTCTGTCCCACGAGGAGAGCAGGAGCAGAGATGCGGGACCCGGCGCTGGCGGCAAGGTAAGTGTGTAATATATATATTTTTTCTTTTACATTGTTAAACCTCGCACTCCCGCCCCCCGCGCCCACCCTCTCACCTGCAAGTCATGCCGGCCGCCACTGGCTTCAGGGGAGGTTTTGCCCCCCCTTAATAAATGTATTTTCATATGAATAGTTGGGTACAGGTGCTTTCAGTGGGGTATTGTGAGCTGTCTGTCGAATTTCACCTGGGAGTTTTGCATACGTACACTGACAAAAACCACACACACTCACACTCTTACTCATATCTGTTTTGAAAGCCCTAAAAAAAAATTATTTTACAAAATATTGTGTTTCTCTCATTTAGTATTCCTATGAATCCATATTCCTCTCCCTTTCCACTGGCTCCTAAGGCCCAATCAAGCACCCTGCTTGTCATATAATGTATTATAACATTATATGCCAGCGTGATGGTCGGGGAAATCTGATGCTTACTCCCCCAGTCTTACTGACCAAGCTATGCCCCTGCTGAAAATGGTGCTGAAGTGTTGGACAAGAAGTTCCGAGATCCCTCCTTTTGCTGACCCTACTGAAACTCCAAGGTCACCTCAAGGCTAGACAGCTCGAGGCCTGAGTCAAGGCGAGGAAAGAGAGAAAGTGGGACACTGTTACACCTCAGGTGTGGTGAATTTGCTGTTACAACTGACCGAGTAGGATGGATTCCCATTCTGGTACTTCAACAATTGTTCACCCTGGGTGAGGGCAAGACACAAGTCAGGCACTCCACTCCACAAAGAAGATAATCTTTGATAGCACTAAAAGGAAAAGACATCTGGATTTAGGAAGGAAAATGGAAGACAGGGAATGGAACAAAGCATTAGGATAACCAACAAAGTTTCTAAACAATTTAACTACAGGATCCATTTGACTGACAAAAGTCTCAACAAAATGCATGCTCTAACATCTTTATTGTGCCCCAGACAGTCACACATAGATGCGGGATTCTTTCCATGTGATGTGGGATTGTCTAACATTAATAGCTTTTGTAATGATATCACTGACATATTAAAGTCAAAATTGGGGCGATTCATTCTTTATACACCTGCACTGTGTCTGATCGATCTTTTCAGTCTTCCGAAACTAAGCAAAATAGGTATAAAAAAAAAATCCTTGGCGCACGCTCTTTTTGGCTTGCACAGCCCATGCTATGACGTGGCGTACACTGCTATTGAGTCACAGGGAAGTGATGTGTTGGGCTACAAGTGAGAGTCTGGCCCTTCATAGCAAGGAAACAGAGGATTTTCATAGCTGTCCCATCACACATCAATGTGGTAAGATACTGACCTCACCTAGATAACAAATGCACCCACTGAGGCTTAGGCACTATTGCTGCATGCTATTGTGGAGCTGTGCTCCTTTCGGATCCCATTGGAACAATGGTACTGTGATGCAGTGACAGTACATCCGTCCACCAAAATTCCCCTTGTTGGATAAATTGTAAGTTTACGCACTACAAGCAGATGCCTGAAATGGACCCAAAGACAGGGTAACCCACACACTCTGTATGGGAAACATCCTTTACCCCGCATGCCATTACCCCACATTTTTTACACCGCAAAAACTTTTACAACGCAGGGCTTTACACCACAAACTATTACAACGCATTCCCCAAACTAACGCCCCCGTGGAGTTAGAATAGTAAATTGCGTTGTAATGGAGAATGCGTTGTAATGGATTGCGTTGTAAAGCCCTGCGTTGTAAAAGATTTTGCGGTGTAAAAACAGCGGGGTAATGGCACGCGGAGTAAAAGTGTGCGGGGTAAAGTGTCCTATTCTCTATGTACTGTTTATTCTACAAAAGCTATGGTGACTCTCACCTCTTGCATGAATAACTAATTTCAAGCCAATTTATTTTCAGAACATTTTGATCTGTGATTATTTTATTACATTGTTTTGTATTGCTATGTTTTCTTTATCTTTTCCGTTCGACATATGCCTACACTTGTAGTGATTGACTAGTCTCAAAGTGGTTGTTCTTACTCTTCTACGACTGGTGCTGAGTATGCATGCACTAAAGAACTCTGTCTTGTACCCCACACGATCAAACGCTTTGTTTACACTTAAAAAATAATAAAACTGGTTTAAGAAAAAAAATCAAAGAGCGAAACTAACCAAAGGTTTGTTAATGCAGCATCTCATTACTGCCAAGCCTCATACAATGGGCTAGAAATTTATTGACAGCAGCGAGGCCAAAATCAGACAATTATATTAGGCCAAAATCGAAAATTTAGGCCATTTGAAGCCTTCCTTGATTCCTCTTCAATGTCTTGTGGTGGTGTCAACAATTACATTCAAGATTCTACTCCTCACGCAAGGCTTACTGGTTCAAAGGCCTGCTCTACATGAAGCGAGCATGCAACTTTACAACCACGAAATCACTGTGATCCGCCAACTCTCATTTCACACAACAAAGATTCATACGACTACAGTACAGTGGCGGCTGGTCCATAGGGGCGCCGGGGCAGCGCCTCACAAAAGAAACTGCTCACTGCAGTTCGGGCAACAGGAATGTAAGCAGACGAATTGCCAGCTTTCACAATTCGTCTGTTTACATTTCCGGGCCGGCCTGTGCTTCACGGGTGAAAGACTAAAGTGCGCATGTCAACGCACAGTGCACGCAGGCGAGAGCAGGAGTCCAGAAGATGGTCTGACTGCGCATGTGAGTGAGGAGCGTTGCTCCTCACTCACATTCACAAACCATTAGGTATGCTGCGCATGCCTAGTGTAGTGCAGGCGTCTAAAGATAGGCTCCTGCTCGGGCGGTGATGCGTTTTTCGCAAAGTCGCCCCATGCCCTATCAAATGCCAGGATGCAGAGTAAACAAGGGTCAGCCGCCCGGGCCCCCGTCGCATCCAGTCAGTATTTCCTGTTGAGCGGCAAAAGAAAAGAGCGGGGAGAAGTAAGTTCCACCACGGACGTGATGCGATGGAGGAGGAGATGCCTGGTAAGTTTTATGTTTTATTCATTAAATTAACCCCCGCCCCCCCAGTCATGCCGGCCGCGCGTGTGGCCCGCAATCACTGCATCTCCCACTAGGAGTGTGGGTCGGGAACATTTTAAGTCCTGTTTTCAAAACCCTTGGTGGTTACAGTACAGCTATGCCTTTTCAAAACCTGACATTTATATGGAAAGGCTAACAGCTTTTCCACTTGCATCCCCGAGTGTGAGTCCTCAATCATGCTGCACTGTGTGAAGCACACCGCCAGTACAATGCGAGTGGTAACTGTGTTTTTCACTCTATTTTTCAATGCAGAATGTGGCTTTGCATTCAAACGTTGACGAGAGGACGCATTTAGTGCTAAAATATAGTTGTAAATGATGGATTTTCAGTTGATGCAATTTTGCTGAAATTTTACACATCACTACCCCTTCCTGGAATTAAAAAAAAACATAAACTACAGCTAAAAAGGAACGGTCGAAACTTCATGAGCGCCAGAAGTAGAAATGTAAATGGGTTTGTGATGCACAAAAGCGCCACATCGAAAACAGAGAGGAGGCGCTGGATAAACAGGAATTATTACAAAACCAGAAAGATAATCCCGTTATACAATAAGCAATCCTGTCACGATGCCAGGTAATGCCTCCGAGGCAAACGGCAGTCTTGTTCCCAAAATACAGCTCTATGTTCATTGAATGCTCAGGTGCAACCGGGTGTATTAAGCGCTTTGCGAAAGGGGCCCTAACTCTGTTTATTGTATATTTGAGTAGCGCTACTTGGACTCTAACAGTTGTTTCCAGGCGCTCTGGAGCTGGGGTTTGTTGGAGGTCTTGGAGGCTTATGGAAGTGCTTGGAAGCTGGTGGAGTGTGATAGCGCTTTTCATGTTCTTCATTTTTGGAGCTTTGTTTGGAGTCTTTGAAACATCTGGGTGTGATTGGGGCCCAGGGTCTGAGGTGTATCCCTCTGGTGCGTGTTTGGTATTTTAGGAGCGCGCAGCCTCAACATGTTCCTGTCCCAGGTCACCCCTTCACTTGACCTTGGGACGAAGGCTCCTTCTGGTCAGGCGTGTTGTCTACGCTCATTGGCCGCCAGCTCCTGCCCTTTCAACAGAGCCTCTCCCTGAGGCTACTGCCTTCTAGCAGCCCCTCCTCTGCCTCCAGTGAGGCAAGGGCTTGGACTCTCAGCATGACTAGAAGGCCCTCCTTGGCTAGTGACGTGTCTTGGAATTACGCCAAAAGAACAGATTCTCAGCCCAGTCCTCGCCAAGCTGGTGGCAGAGCTCAGTCATAGCAGTAGTGAGCTGCGTAATGGCCAAAGGTGAAACTTTTCTTCACACTAAATATGTTTGGAAAATCCCTGTGTCTGTGATGGCATCTGTGCTCGGGCACCCGTCTATCAAGAGATACTGGTTCTGAATGCCCATCTGTGGGGCCTCCAGGCAGCTCGGGGAAGTGGTTATTCCTGGAGAGGCCTCGGGTCCGGATGGGCATGTTTGCAAGGAGTTGTATATATGTGTGTGGGGCCGTTGAGAGAATTTGTCTTCATCCAAAGCCTAGTAATAAACACTTTGGCTGTGGTTTCTGAAAAGGCAGAACCCTAAAAAGAGTATGAATGGATGTATACCATGTCTCTCTCAGGAGCATTCTCAAAAGCTATCTCCTTCCCTGTGGCCTACTGGCAGGCACTCACCCGGTGGCCAGATAGTAACTATCCCCATCTCCCACCTGGAGTGTGGGCAGCTTTGTATGGTATCTGATTTACATATGTCTGCCATGCTGTTTGTTCTTTTAACAGACAAGTCCGGTGCACACATGGGTGAAATATAGTCCTCATGCCCCGATTACATTGCCAGTAAGTAAATAGGGAGCAATGAAACATGTCTTCTGTTCTTCTTAAAATGGTCTAAACGTGGTATGCTCTTTTTCATCACGAGTGTGGGCATAAAAATTAAAGACGGTTGCTATGTGCTGCACGCAACTCATTTTTAATGTATTTTTCTTGTGAGAAAGAATTTTCTCCTCTTTATATGGGGGCCGAGGGAGGTTTTATTGAGATGTGTGCTACACATAATAGGATTATATAGAAAACATGCACACATACAACATTCTTCTGATCTTGTTCAGTTGTTGGTTCCTCCGTATGTATAGGAAAGCTTTCGATGATGAAAAAGTGAGCATATTGCTGAGAAACTGCCAATTGGCTCCCTGGTGGTTGTTTAAGTGAGGTTCTTCCTATATTTTTATATATCTTTATTTTCATTTTTTCATATATGGTTTTTCCCTACGCGTAGGACCCGTCTAGATGGATAAGAACCTTTTCCATCCCAAAAGTGAAATAGGGGGACCCCATGTATTGAGAATCAGATGTGTGAGACATATCAAGGGCTTTTGTTATGAATGAATGGTTTGAGTGGGGGGTGCCGTTGACATTTTTCCCCCTAGAGCTCCTTCTTGTTTATATAGGAGTAATTCCAACTAATGCTCACGAGGTTGTGGACAGAAGGGCATACTGCTACACACCCTCTGGGGCTGTCCTAAGCTCCATCCATTCTGGTGGGGGTGAGGTGTAGGATCTCGGAGGCAGAGGGGGCGCGGGACCCGGTCAGGTACGTTTTCATTTTATTTTTTAGCCGCGACTGGGTACATTGCTTCAGACGTCTTGGGGTAGTTCTTTGGATTCTACACAGTGCAGTGGTTTTATGTTCCCTGCATTCAAATTGCTGTTGTGATATTGTTTTAGATGTTAAAAAAGTGCAGTGCGTGAGGTGTTCTCATCCTCCCTCCTGTCAGCACTAGGCTGGCACTTGACATCAGATGCTCTATTGGTTTAGTGCACTGAATGTGTAGCTTTAATGTTCTCTTGGTGTGGCACGTTATATGACCGGCTGGGTGCATGGATTGGATGTTCTGTTGGCGCTTTGTGTGGTATGCTCCATGGTGCTGTGTTCTATTGTTGTATTAAAGTCCTGATGGTGTAGTTCGGTCTACTAATGCTTGGATAATATACTGGAGCAGTGATTGTATGTTCCATTGGTGCAGTGTGTTCAGTGTTTTGTTTGTGCTGTAGGTTCTGTTGGTAAAGTGCTGAACAGTCCTGTTGGTGCTGTGCTTGGTATGTTCTTTGATTCAGTGCAACTAAATGTTCTTTCAAAGTGGTGTATTCAGTGTTCTGTTTGTGCCGTCATTCTAAGCACTATCTCCTCAGGCATTATTACATATTATGGTGCTGCAGTGCTTGAAAGGTTCTGGTAGTGCTGTACATGGTATGTTCTCTTTTTTGGGGAGCTTAGGTGTCCTTCTGATGTTCCCTCGGGCAGTGCATTAGAGGCTACTGTCTCGCTGGTTGCTAACGCATGGGCAGGGCTAGCTACATGGCTCAAAACAACTATGGGATGTAGCACTGCTGCACTAAACACCGATTCAGATTTAACACAGGCTTTCCACTTGGTATGGGATGATGTTTTTAATGTCCCCATGTTTGATTTGTGTAATGCAATAGAGATCACAGGGGTGACCTTAGTAGGACCCACAGGGTGAGGGATGTGGAGGGGCCGGGCCGGGCCGACGACTGGACAGGGTCATCAGACCTCAGAATGGTTGACACCTTCCTGCTTTCTCAAATTTGCTTGAAAATGCACAATTTGCCCACTCTTTTTTCAAAATTTTCTCGAGGTAGAACCCCCCCGAACCCCCCGTAGGTGGTTCGGGCGCGCTCACTACGCTCGCGCGCCGCAGTGAAGTACGACAATTGTTTTACGCCCCCCACTTTCAAATGGCACCATCCGCCACTGCTACAGTATGCAGGCATTTACCCGAGTGTAAAATTTACCAGATAGTCAAAAGCTCTCTGGAGAGTACCGAAACATTTCAGTTCAGGAAAGTCTTGAAAATTGAATTTTAGAGAGCAAGGGGTGAGGTGGTTAGCCACTCAGGTATACTCAATAGAATCTCTCATCACACCCGATTAGACACCGGCTACTCCTGTTCAACTTCCTTTATCCTGCTTTATATCCAGCATTCACAGGTGCCCCCAAGGCGGCCACGTAGCGCCAAAATGAATTTTCATAAATAAAGTTTATTCGGCAGTTCTTCTGAAGGAAATCGTGATGTACCGTGGGAAAATACCAATGAGCAGAAGATAGAATCAGGTCTCTGTTGGACAGTTTGCAGAATGCGGTTGACCTTCCAGGCTTTGTAACTCCTCAAATCGCTCTGGGGAAGTCACGGGCAGGGAAATGCTGATTCTTGATTGTGATATCCAAGCCACAGAGACTTAATAGGTTCAAATAGGGTGAGGAGTAACAGATAGAGCACAGACCATACAGCTCCATAGATCAGTCTGGGAGGGCATGTGAGGTAGAGCTGTTCACACTATTACATGACTGAAAAATGTTGAGCTGTTACACGGTATGTAGGTGGAGGCTTCTGACTAGACTGAGATCGATCTGCCATAGTTACCATAACTAAGGTACTGCCCCAGCTCTCTTTTTGTTAGTCTACAATTAAGGATTTTTAAAGTCTACACAAGGTATAAGTATGCATTGTGCAGGCATCAGATCCAACCTATGCGATCTCCCTCTTCCCCCACACCCATTACCCAGTAGGCTTTGATAGCCTTACTGAAGTGTCTAAACTTCTTTCAGGCAGAAACCCATTGTTAATAGGGTTATCCGTTGTGCTGCCTTATTTCTTCTTGTCATTTTCAGTATGCTTTGTAAATAAACGTTTTGCCATATGATATGTTTAGTAACAGGGGTCTCCTACCTTTTCAGTACTTAGAGCTACTTATGTTCAATGAAGCGCATTGAGAGCTATTAATATTATTAGTGTTGTATAATTTCAATTTTGTTTATATGTATATTAATTCAACCAAGCAAGAGCTTTCTAATTTAATAAGCTGGGCTGCACACAGGTCAGCTACTCAGAGGTAGCTGGAGAGCTACAGTAGCGCACAAGCTACTGGTTGGAGACCACTTTAGTTGGACAGGGCTCTTTCAAAGTATAACTCTTAAGTTTCTATAGCAAGCTGAGTTGGCGGACTACAATGTGACCTTGCAGACACTAGCAGGTAGCACTGCAGAGGAACATGCCTGTCCCTTTAACAGCCACTTAAAGCAAAGAATTCCCTGAACTGACTAGACACAGTGGTTCTTAACCTGCTTTCCGAGGGCCCCTGGGAATCTGTGAGACCTACACAGGGAGTCAGCAACTGTTTTACAAAATTAAATAGTATTCAAATTAATAAAGTATTTACAGATAATACAATTTAAAATTTAAAAATTCTATATTTGAGTGTGAATTAAAATGCAATATTTGAGCATTTGTTTGGTGTATACTTGTTTCGAGTCTTGTTTGTTTTGAGGTTCAAATTCAGAGAAAGTGTTTAGGCCCTGGGACCCAGGCTTCCAGTAATGACTCAGTGGCGGTCCCCGATTTCCATTACTGAATCAGTGGAGTGGACTGTATACTAGTTTTTCAGCACCAGCCAGCTACATCAAACTTTGGGGCCAGACAATGGGGAACTACACCCTCCATTGTGCACCGCGCCAGGAGGCGCCGACGCTTGCTCCAGCCCACCCGCAGCCCTATCACTGAGAAGTGCTTTAGCATTCCCACAGCGTGGGTTTCCAGCACCCTCCAGCTGCATCAAACTTTGTGGCCAGACAGCGGGGGACTACAGCCTCCATTGTGCACTGCACCAGGAAGTGCCGTCGCTGCTCCAACCCGCCCGCTGCCCTCGCCCTGAAAAGAGCCATAGCAATTTCAGCCATGCAGGTTTCCAGAACCAGCCAGCCATATCAAACTTGTGAGGGACTAATAGTGAGGGACTACAGCCCCCATTGTGCACCACGCCAGGAGGCGCCGACGCTTGTTCTACCTCACCCGCTGACCTAGCGCTGAAAAGCGCTTTAGCATTCCAGCAGCGCAGGTCGCGCCTGGGCCAAGACCAGGCCAAAACCATGCCCATCCTAGCCAGGAAGAGGCTGGGCCGCCCCCCTGGCTCCACTTTTTTTTTAAGCCCTGACTTTCTACACAGGTATTTTGTGCGACTGTGTGCTTTCCCCAATCCACCCTGTCTGTTTGTGAGCCGGTGCCAAGCACAGTCTCATTTGTTGGATGATATCCCTGTTCTTTTTTTCAAGTTCGGGGTAGAGTGGGGGCTCATTGGGCAGCAAGATTTGCCATTAACCTGCATCCCTTATTGCCCTGCCACGATGGGAAAACAGAAATTAAGTTCCGCTCTGCCACACGTCCAAGGACATACAATAATTGACAGATTTCTGGCTAAGGCCGAAGGGGTCATTTCAAAGGAGATCGAATCGGTAGAGCAACGTCTCTCTCTCTCTGCTGATGAAGTTGATGTATCTCAATTCCCAACCCCCAATCTCAGTCTGACACCCAAAGCAGAGGTCATGTTCGGTCTGGAACAACCTCAGCCACAGTGGGCCTCCCAATTGAAGAAGAGGTGGAACCTAATTTTGTTGACCCCAGCCAGAGATCTATCGGTGTTGGCACTGTAGCCAAATGTAGAAGAGAGCTCAAAAACCTAAAGCAGGGGTGACAAACAGCTCGCTGACTTCAGATCAGTATACTATGACTTCTAGTATAGTGTGTTCTGACACAGCCTTCCGGGATGTTGTAGGTGGAAGGCTTAGTGACCTCTTCGATTCAAAGTTGCGCCCCATTTTTATTGCCTCACCGCTACTGAGAAATCTTTGTGCAACCGCGGTAAGGGGTGTGTGATAAGACCCACAAAGCAGCCACCCTGTGTAGACTCAACCTTTATTCAATCGATCTCCCAGATCGCTATCAGGGAATCAAATGCTGACAGACATGAGCTGGAGCCTTCAGTGCCTTCCTGTAGTGCGAACAGTCATTGGGGGGACTGCATTGTGACCTTGCCTCGAGAACATGGACAACTGTCTACATCTACTGATCAGTTTCACGTTCATTCCACCTCCCTCCCTGTGTTCCACCTCCCACTGGTTTCATGCCCACAAGTGGTAGTGTTGGCAAATGTACCAGACTTCGCCTCTGGAGTGCCAGAGTCGATGTTTGAATTGAAAAATACGGTGACACACTGGCTTCACTCCAATGTTAAGTGTGACACTGATCTATATAAGGAGATCCTTTTGATACGCAGGGGAGGAGGAGTGGCACCCTTGCCTAGGAAGTTCCAAGGTGACTGCATAGTTGTCAATTTTCGTCAGCCTACGGTTGCAGATGTCATGGCCCAAGCCAGAGAGGGCACTGTTCATCTGGGTCAATAAGGATTCTAGCCCTGGGATTTTTTATAAACATTTGGATCCTGCTAACTCTAATCAGGCTACTGGAAAAGCTTCATTCCAGCCACTGTACCACGACGGTCAATTTTGATCTAGGAACAAATTCATGGTTTTGTCTGGACTAAACGATTATGATTGAGGAAGCAGCTGGTGGCGGGATTGTACCTATGTTTGTGGCCATCTGATTCCTCGGTGACTGACAGTTTGCGTCCCTGTAGTATGAGTACTCTCCCCTCCCCAAATTATCCTGGTAACCCGGGTCTGTTGGGTGGGCAGCATAGAATGGAGATAATCACTTACCTGCCGGCTGATACACCTCACCTGATGAATAGGGGGACCATCAATGTGACTCTAAATCCCCTGCCCTGGTGACACCCCACCAGCCAGATGTGAACTTGAAATTATTGTAATAGAATGTTATAGGCTTAGCATCTAAGTTGTTGATTGAAGATTGATGTGCAATTATTAACAGCTATGACATTATATTATTGCAAGAAAACTGAGAACCGTGGGAGTTCTTTTGATGGGTATACATGCTATAACCTCCCTGCCTCTCCATCGTCCTCCAAATGGGGTATGGGGGGGGGGGTTTGGCCACCTGGTTTAAGGTCACCAATGGCTGTAGTATAGTGAAGCTACACCTGCGGGGATAATATGCAGGCCTTTGATCTGAGGTCAGGCTCTAACTTTGGTCTGGTATTAGAACATTTTTATAATAATGATTTTTCAGTTAGGAATAACCAGGATTTATATCAGCTTTTTGAATTTGTGGATAAAGTAGCAAACAGGAACTCATGCTTGGGCATACCATTCAATCTCATACTGGCTGGTGGTTTTATCGCTAAGTTGGGTACCATTGCTACACTGTCATCTTTGACTTTTTCACCCTATTTATCGGACTATAGGTTGGAGTCAGATATGGATCCTAGGGGGTCTTTTACTTACTTTCCTAGAGCGTGCCGTTACCAACCTCATGTCATCTACAGTCCCAAAATTTACAGGCAGGGGGTTCTGGTTCCATAATTGATTATATTTGTATTTCTAGAAGTATGTAATCTTTTGTCTCCAAAGGGGACGTCCTGCCTACCATATATAGTGATCATAACCCCATATCGCTCTTAATAAATATCCCTATGAAAGGGCTCAAGGAAGTAACTGGCTGTAAGCAGCCTATTTCCACAAAAGATGCAGGGCACAGCCTAGGCTGACATTCTGTAAACATGACGATGAGTATGTGTAAAATTGATGACAGGTGTTTGGGTCTGGTTAACCTTTGTTTAGCAGAAGATGTTGAACCTAAGGTAATGTTGGACAGAATTAAACTCCTATATTAGGAATTTGGCTACAAGACCCATAGGCAACAGAACGAACCATAGCAAATCCTGGTAAGGCATGCAGAGAAGCCAACAACAGGCTGAGAAGGGAAATGAAATGTACCCCCAGGGACCAGCAAGTGATAAGTATTTGTAGAAAGGCTTATACCCAGGTGCTAAAGAAGAGAATGGCTGACCTGAAGGTTGAGAAATGGTATACCTTGGTGCATGCCTGCCGAGCCAAAGACCCTCAGGCTTTCTGGAAAGCAGTAAACGCTGGCCTCTTTCCGGGTTCCACTCCCAACAAAGTCAGCACTCAGATAGGTCCAAAGGAATGAATACGCCATTTTAGTAGAATTTATCACTCCAATTGCTCCACCCAAGAGCGAGGACCTGACGACTGCGCATTGTCCCTGAATATTCAATTCTCCTCGGAGGAAGTGTTTGATGCCATTATTTATAGCCCTTCCCAAAAACCACCTTGTCCCGATGGGAATCCCATGGATATATACAAGGAAAATCCAGGGTTCTGTGCTCCTTTTCTTACCAATGTTATAAATTCCGCTTGTAAGGTAGACATTCCATCCACCTGGAACTCTTCCACAATTGTACCAGTTTTTAAGAAGGGTAAAGTGCAGGACCAAAAGTGCTAATGCCCAATCTCCCTTTTGGATTCTACGGTTAAAATCATTGGGAGAATAATATTGGAGAAACTGCTCCTCTGGTCTTCGGAAAAGAACATTCTTCACATGTTCAATATGGTTTTAGAAAAGGTCTTAGAAATATAGAACAATGGTTCAACTTACACCTCTTAGGGCCTTATTACGATGTCGGGGAGACACCATTGTGGATTTGGGACCGACCGACCTCCGGTCGGCAGTACTGACCGCAGCATTACAATGCAACCGCACATGGTGCAGTCGCATACTCCCATTTCTCCATGGGAGCTTGTGCTGCGGCCATATACCGGCCATAGCACAAGCTCCCTTAGAGAAATGGGAGAATCTGTCCATCCCTACACTGCATGGCAGACACCTTGTGCAGGGATTAAGAGAGAGGCACAATAGGTGATCCCTCAGCCCCCAACTTGAGGCTGCAGGGTGAAGGGGGCCCTGCTAGGGGACCCCAAAGTCGCTTTCCAATAAGCTTTCCATGTCGGAAAGCCCGACATGGAAAGGCTATTGGAAACCGACATTGTAATCCCTACAGCGGAAACGCCGTAAATAGGAATTACAGGCAGGCGTCCGACTGGCCGACAGGCTCCTTGAGCCCGTCAGAATCCAGCCGGAATGACTGTCCGGTTTCACCTTCGACCGCCTGCATCGCAATGCGGTGGTCGAAAGTGAAACCCGCGATGAGGTCGGAGGCTTTCCGAGTCTCATCGTAATGAGGCCCTTAGTGTCTAAATATAAGTTTGCCAAGTGTAGTCCCCTTCATCTAGCTTTTATGGATCTATAAAGTGCTTTTGATTGTGTAAATAGGTCTAAACTTTGTGGACATTTTAATTTCTTTAGGTCTCGAGGAGGACGTGGTGACTTCTTTGAGGCGCCTCCATCTGGACCTGGTTGCTTCTGTGAGGCACAAGGATGGAGGAGAGTGTTTCACCCCTTAACGGTTAAACAAGGAGTATGTCAGACTGCATGCTGGCACCAATTTTGTTTTTACTGTATATAAATGGTTTGGAAACCATCCTAGTGAATTTAGGGGGCAGACGTCCCGGTGGTTAAAAAAAATCTGTCCCTGCACTTCTTTATGTGGACGATGCTGTGCTGCTTGCTAGGACAGCTAATAGTCTAAAGACATTGAGTTCCACTATATTAGTATTGAGGGGAGGGCCATTGAGAAAGTGTGCAGTTCCCATATCTTGGCATAATATATAACAGTACATTTACTTGGGCTCCGTGTGTCAGCAACAGCAAAAATCGTTTTCTGCATGCGGTTGGTTCCATTTTTTCCTCTTGCCTCCTCCATAGGAAATAACCTCATACACCCTTTACTTGAAATCTATAGGAGGAAGTGTCTTCCTGCATTGTCCTATGGAGCAGGTATATGGGGCTATAGGGATGTAGGTATTATTCAAACTGAGAAAAATAGAGTGTATCGTCATTTGTTGGGGGTCCCTTTATCAACGTCGCATTTTGCTATCCACCAGGAACTGAAGTATATCGAGGATCTCCTGATGCTTTGGTGCTCAGTTTGGTATAATGAGGAAGCTAGTCTGAATATGGAAATCATTTTGGATTGTCTCTCCTGCTGTTATGGGAAAAGAATACCCTGGCTTAAATATATTAGGGAGACAACTTATGCCCTAGGTAGCCCTTCTATTTATGAAAATCCATCAGATATTTGCAAAAAAAAGGATAGAGGGTGGACCAGGGAGTGTTTTATCTCCCATAGAAGAGCCCAGAGAGAGGGTAGAGAATTTTGAAGAAGCCCTCAGTTAGGGAATATTGTTTCTTACAAACTATGCTGGGGGTAGCACCTTATCTGAGTCTGGTCGGGGACACTTGGGAACGTATGCTGTTATCCCGGTTTAGGTTAGCATCAATTAGGTGGCTACTCTGTTTCTCACAAGGGCAATTTGCTTCCTCTGATATATGCACATGCCCATGTGATGAGATGTCTCCACAAACCCTGTTACACTTTGTTTTCTTCTGTAAATTTAATCTCCCACTTGCCAAACACTAATTTTGCCTGTGCAACGAAAATCTAAACTTAGTAAGTGTAGAGTGCCGTTGTTACATTTGCAGCAACAAGAACGTCCTGATGTATGCATTGCAGTAGGCTCCTTTCTGAAAAATGTACTTTGACTGAGTAATTCAATGATGTTTTAAAATTTGGTCTTTAAGGTTTTTGATCATACAATTTTTATTTATGGTTTTTTCTTCTTTTGGATGCCTTTCTTACCCTTTTATGATTGCTATAACTATTTATGAATCTGTGTGTTTATCTTGTGTCTTTTATGATCTGCTTTGTAAGAGATCAAATAAAGATTATTATGGATTTATATTGACTGATTGAAACAGTGTAGTGAAGAGATGTGAAAAGTAGAAAGAGGGTAGTAGAGGGGAGGCACGTGGTATTAACTTAAACAGGACATTTTTCAAGAGATGGAGGGAGACTTTCACTTGCGAGTGACTTAGATTGAAGTGAATGATCAAAAAGGAGGGAGAAATTAAACCATATTGTATTGTATTGTAATTGCATTTATATAGCACTTACTACCCCTGACAAGGCGTCGAAGCACTTTTTCGGCGAGTATCACGCTACTCTGGAACCCATAAAGGATTAGTGTGGAATTAGTATAGTGAAATATGAAAGTATTTTGAGTGGTGGATAGGTAAGTCAGTTATTTGGATTGAGAAGGATAGCGGAGGGATAGAAGAGGGAAAAAGGTATGCATTTATATAGCGCTTGTTTCCCCTGATGGGTCGTTGAAGTGCTTTTTTGGCGAGTAGCACGCTACTCTAGGAACCCTTAAAGGATTAGCGTTGAATTAGTATAGTGAAATATGAAAGTAATTTGAGTGGTGGATATTAGTCAGTTATTTGGATTGAGAAGGATAGCGGACGGATAAAAGAGGGAAAAAAGGTTTGCATTTATATAGCGCTTGTTACCCCTGATGGGGCGTTGAGGCGCTTTTTTGGCGAGTAGCACGCTACTCCGGAACCCATAAAGGATTAGTCGTGGATTAGTATAGTGAAATATGAAAGTAATTTGAGTGGTGGATATTAGTCAGTTATTTGGATTGAGAAGTATAGCGGACGGGTAAAAGAGGGAAAAAATGTTTGCATTTATATAGCGCTTGTTGCCGCTGATGGGGTGCTGAAGCGCTTTTTTGGCGAGTAGCACGCTACTCCGGAACCCATAAAGGATTAGTGGTGAATTAGTATAGTGAAATATGAAAGTAATTTGAGTGATGGATATTAGTCAGTTATTTGGATTGAGAAGGATAGCAAACGGATAAAAGAGGGGAAAAGGTTTGCATTTATATAGTGCTTGCTACCCCTGATGAGGTGTTGAAGTGCTTTTTCGGCGAGTAGCACGCTACTCTGGGACCCATAGAGGATTAGTGGTGAATTAGTGTAGTGAAATATAAAATTTGAGAAGTGAACATGTTAGTTTGTTATTTTGATTGAAAGGATAGTGGAGGGATAGAAGAGTGAAGGATTTAGGTTTTTTTTTTGTTATATTCTTTTGTTTTTTTGTTTTGGAGGTCATATCAGTAGGAGGAGGCTTGGAATGAGTGAAAAGGGATGTGGAGGGGAAGAGTCAGAGGGAAGAGTTTAGAAAGGCTTGTTTTGGGGGATTGGTCAGAGGTGTCAGATGATGCAAAGATGGGTAGAGTAGGGGAGAGTCTAGAAAGGGTTATTTTGGGGATCATAGTAGCGGTATGGGGTTTGGGATGAATGAGAGAGTGAATGTAGAGGATATATTGGTAGAGGTATAGGGTGAGAAATAGGGTAGTGCATTTCTCAAGAGTAGTAGAAAGAGGTTTGAGATGAGTCAGAGAGTTGAGCTAGAGGATATACTGAGAGAGGTATAGGGTGAGAAATAGGGTATTGCATTGTATGCTTTTTTAGGAGAAAAGTAATTAATATATAGATCCAAGTACATGGAAGGTATATAGATGCATAACGTAGGTAAGTATATGTAGATTAAAGATGCATTAGATAAACTCTGGTTTTCAAGTGTTGTTGTACTTAATTTGTTTTTAAACAATTATTCTACATGTTTATACAAAGCAATACACATATATAGGTACATATCTATCATACAAATAAATGCTTATATACAGAGTGATATGCTGTATATTTCTGTTTGCGTATGGTGCTTATGTGGGGAAGAGCCAATTCTTGAGTAGTTTTCTGAAGATAAGGTGGTTGTCCGTGGATCTTATGTTGGGGGGTAAAGAGTTCCATAGTTTGGCTGCTTGAACAGAGAAGGATGTGCCACCCATGTTTTTTTTTGCCCTAAACCCTGGCCTTTTATAGCCCTAGTAATCAGGTGACCCCTTTAGCCAATGGGAACCCTAGACCTAACCAATCACAACACTAGCCCAAAACTCTAGAACCAATAGGAGACCAAGACCTTACAGCCAATCATAGCCCTAGTCCAAGCAATGAGGCACAAAACCCTAATCAATATGTCCAATAGAAAGCCTAACCCTAGCCCTAGTCCCAACCCTAGTCCCAGCAACCAATCACACAGGAAATCCTAATCCCTACTTCCAATAGAATGACTAACCCTAGTCCTAGTCCCACACATAGTCCAGCAACCAATCACTCAGGAAACCCTAATCCCTACTACCAATAGCAAACCTAACCCTAGCCCTAGTCCCAACCCTACATTAATTGAATCACTGTCCCTGGAACCAATCATAACCCTCAAATACCCGACCAATGAGAATAATAACCCTAATCCAATAGAAACACCAGATACAACCACCAATCAGTGCACACATATACCATCCAATAGCAGAATATATAAGGTCCCAGTGACCTCAGACAAGGTTTTCTGGCCAGGGAGTTGGAAGCAGCTCTTCTATTCAGAATCTCCTGGAAGACAGACAGGCTCAATCCACACTTTGGACTTCTGCAGGTAAGGGCCTAACAAACTTTGTCCTCTAACAATACTGTTTGTATAAAGCTTTACTCACTAGCCAAAAAACGAGTGCACAATCCCTACAAAACACAGTTTAAACAGCCACCAGCAGATTACTGCTGTCTCAGAGCACCTTCTGTTCACTCTCTGATGTAGAAAAATCCCTGTTGCTAGGGGGGGGGGGGAGTATAGGGGGGTCTGGTTTCACTCATTTGCAAACACAAAATGAGAGCTGGGGTGGATTGCTTAACAAACAGGTCTGAGCACAGAGCAAGGGAGGAATAAGGAGGGGAATGAGAGGGAAAAAACTACAGATTTTGGACTGCAAATCCCACAATTCAACAGGTTAAATGAAAACAGTCACGGGCAAGTAAAAACTACAAGTTTCAACACAAAACAGGTGGGAAATTATGCAATTACGGGCAGGTTAAAACTACAATTTTTAAACTGTAACAACCACAAGCAAAACAGTAAAAAAAAAAAACATGTACAAACATTTAAGCAAAAAGTATTGGAAGGCCCTTCCCAAAAAGGGTGAATAATTATGTAGGTGGGTTAGTAATATAGAAGTGTGCACACATAATAGTGGAGTTGCATTGGTGCCCCTCTTGGGCACCATGAACTACATAGTGGCGGCTAACAAGGATCAGGGGTAAGAGGTAAATAAAAAAATGAAGAAACTTACCTTATCCCTGCCTCATCTCTCCTCCGTCAGGACTTGGGAACCAGGAAGCACCCAGGCTCCCCTGACAATGTAATGCAGCGTTGTGGTTGGTAAGCACCCAGGCTCCCCTGATGCAATGCAGCTTTGTCATTGGTCCGAATGTCATGGTTCAACACTCAGCCAGGAACAGGGAGCTTGGGCATGTTCTCCATGCAGGCTGTAATGCAGCCTATGTGGAGAACAGGGATAGTGTGCATGACTGTTTGGCTGGCCCGAAAGGGCCTGCCAAACAGTCATGTGCACTTAGGAGTGGGCAAACCACTCCTCTCCTGCCATCAGAACAGCCCTGCCCGCCCCAGCCGCAGGAACAAATAAAATGATAATACCGTTCAGTTATTATCATTTTATTGTTCCTTTGTTACACTGCTTAAAGCAGTGGGGCGACGGTCCTCCGCCTTAGCGGAGGAGCCGCCACTGTACCTACATCCGCTAACCACTTTTTTCATGTCCGGGAATGGTGCTGCATCTGTTCATGGTTTTTTCAGAGTTAGAAGCAAAGAGTGCCCTTCTGTCCACTTCTCAGAAGAGGTGAGGAATAGGCACTGCTTTCGCAGATTCTTTCAGGAATGTATCAGAACGTTTTCTCTACAGAAGGTACCAGAATGTTTTTACTCAGGAAGGTAGTTGTCATTTGGTGAGTTGCAGCATATCAAAGATGTTGCCATGTGGAAGATCGCTGGTGAGTGATGGCTCCTGTGCTCCCTCATTCACCAACAGACTCTGCCTCAGTTCTTTCCAGCTATGTAGAGAGGACTTGGACGATTACACCATATCAGATTATGGAAGAAGCACATATGAGGAGCCCTTCTTTTTGTCCATCTTCACTCCCACATTATCTGCATTATTGACAGGTCTGTATTTCAGACATTGAAGAACTCTGAGAACTTGCCACAGACCTTTCTTTGGCCCTGTAGTCAACACCACAAATATACAACCTCAAACCCAACACCATAGGACGGCTGTTATCCATGTTTCAATGAAGGCATGCAACTTGACAAACCCATGTTGTTTAATCCCCTAGAAAGCTACACCTACAGGAACTTAACTTTTGTGTAAACATTTCTACCATGCTGAGCCTCTGCCAAGTCATCAAACAACTCAAAATAGTGAGCAGTGGTTTAGTTATCGATGGTATAGAAGGAGAGGGTGCACCAGGGCCCAGAGGGGTGAGGAGCCCAGGGTACCCAAATTAAGTCAGCCTATTATTATCCAGCAGAACGTGGGGGTCATTTCTGTTGCTTGTTTTAGGGCCTAAGCACACCCTTGGTGGGCCACTTCTCAGGTAATATATTGTGCTCTTCAGATATGATGCACTGTGAATAACAGCCACTGCTTGTTCGTAGAGATATGCCAAGGTCAACACATCTTTTAGAACTCGGTAACTTTGCCAAAGACCTTCCCTCAGCACTACATAAAGAACAGCAAGACTCTGCGTTGTAAAAAAGAACTTACCAAATGGAATAGTGGAAGTCCACGACTAATCGAAGGGCCACTATCTCTTCAAATCTCCAAGATGTTAACTGTTTCGGAAACTGGGGCCCCATAATGTAATCTGGAAACTAGCACAAGTCTCTCAGCTCCAACAAAATGCATTAGTTAGACCTTCCAATGCACACACCAACAACACAACTTCAAATCCCGAGTTGACAATAGAACATGAGTCAAACCAGCACCCTCACAACCCGACACATTTAGAATAAAGATGACAGAAAGTGACAACCCAATAGTACAGCTCAGTCTACAGCCTTATCAACAATTACAAGATGCCACAGAAAATATTAGACCATACATTACAGTCTCACACACAAAACACTAACATAGCCATTTAGCAGGTTTCAGAAATCTTCACAGCAATACAACACATACCTCACACAATCCAGCACTCCGTTACAATAGAACAACCGGGGCATTTACTCACACTAGCAACCAGGCACAAAACTAGAGCATTGTGGGATGTTTACCTAACAATACAACTCAGTGGAACACAACCAGCAGAGCAATGCACAATATTTACCTTTGGTAAATGATAAAATGCCAACTACAACTAGGAGGCCAGTGTGTTATACTGTTGAGATTTTGCTCTTTGAGGACCTGTGGCAAACTCAGGGCAGTTGCGAGATTTCAACAGACTAAGCCTGGAGACAAGGGAGCACCCAGAAGACCTGATGAAGTAAAGGCTTGTCTGCAATAAGAATCGCTTGTTTTGAGAGATGTAGGCACAAGCTCTGGCGAAGAACTCCATCAGATGGCTAAGAAAGGTCTGCCAGAGAATGGACCCAGGATTTTAATTACAACTGAGATATGATCGTAAGGCTGATCACTTGCAAGTACTAAATTCAGGAGAGATCCTCTCAGCAGGAAATATGAGACCAGCAGGGAGCAACCCACTGATAGATTTACTGGGTCTCTTATGGTGTTAATGATTTTAAGGAGGAAGTAGTCCATCAACCATGCAAAGACAGCTTTGAGTGAGTTATTTTTCAGACATTGTTTTGTACTTGTCAAAGTTTTTTGTGGTTGAAAATTTGTGGAAGTACGCCTTGTATCACATTTGGTAATATCATACATTGTTATAAGTCCTGATAAATTATCTGAAATAGGGGGACGTAGAATTTAATTGGAATCAAAAGAAACAAATTCATAAGCATATCAAGTACACACCACATGAGTAGTAATGGGACCACCCAGTCAAGTTCAAGCACCTCAGAGCTGTGTTTGGTGGTTCAGTTGTGCAATATGAGGAGCTTGAGGCCAGGAAGGAGATGAGTTGGGGGCTGTGGTCCAATGGCAGAGAGCTGAGTGGTGCTTGTGTGTGTTTGTCAATAAGTAACTGCAGGGTCAGTGCTGAGGTACGTGCAAGGCAAAATAATGTGCTATTTTGAAGCTAGTCTGCAGCTCTTCACAGTCCCCAGGCAAGAAGTAGGCATATAAATCACTGAGCCTGAGAAGGAAGCTAGTGGAGATGGTGGACATCAGCAAAGAGATACTTTGTTAGACACGGAGCTCTGGCCCCGCTAGCAGCTGCTACTGCCTTTTATCAGAGCCCCGGAAATTGGTACAGAGCATTTGATGTCTAAAAGAAGTTGAGAAGTTTGCGGGGATTGACAGATCTCTTCCCAAGGCACAGGGAGGCATGAGAAAGATGCAGGAGCCGCCTGCCCTCTGCATCCACAATGGGCATCTCAGGCTTCTTTAAAACAAAATCTCTTTATTGTATTTTTATCGTCAGCGTAAAAACTTAGTATGTACAGACTAACAATTTAACAGTTGGGGTATACTCTGTACAAAGATTTGCGAACATTGAGAGTTTGGCAGGATAGCTCAATCTCACATCCAACGGCAGCAGACATGCGCTTAGGCCTGCATATGTGAGTCTCTAAGCGATCTACAGGGCAAATATATTAACATTGGAAAAGTTCTAACTGACGCATCCTGATATAAAGGGCAGAGGTGTCTAGCCTGGTATCACATCATTTAAGAGGAGAGATCGAACTTTAGGCAGCCTGATCTAGGTAAGGAGGGCCCTAACCTTCAAAGGAAGCCTGATCCATGGCCAACGTGCTCTAACCATAAAAATAGACCATAATCTAAGAGGCCGACAGCTCTAAACTGCAAAGCATGTCATATCCTACAGTACAAAGAACACAGCCATGGTGATTGCCAACTTTAGGGACCATATGGCACTAATATGAGGTACAAAGTATGTAAAGGGGCAGAGGTCACAGGAGACATAAAATAGTCCGAAGAAACAGGCAGATTTGGAACTTTGTTACTTAATAATACAAAACCCCAATAAGTATTGCTGAAGGTTTCATAACACTTTAAAAATAGTGACATTCGTGGTTTAAAGCTTCATATAGGGACAAGAATATGATGGAGGTTTGGGGTCAACAGGTCAAAGCTGAATGGATCAGCTCGCAACACCCACTCCCCCTTGCTTACACAGCTAGAGCATCCAGGGCCTGATGTACAAAATTATTTTGCAGCTGTAAACCCTGAGATTCATAAAATCACAGTATTTGCGACCACAAAAAAAGTGTGATGAATTGTACAAGTCCCCTTTTCGAAGGTCTTCCTGACTCATAAACGGGGTTTCGAAACCCATTAAGAATGGCAAATAGGAAGGGACAAGCAAGTGTATTTTGGGAGTCCCAATAAAATGTATCAAAGCTTTTGATCATTTCCCATCAGCTCAAAGCGGGGTGGCATCGGATTCGCAAGGACATGTTATCTTAGTGGAACAGCTTCTCCTTTGGGAAACATGTCAGGCAGACTCGGGGAGGGAACAAGCTTCTGTTCTGCTGGCTAGATGCCACCAATGCATACATGAGAAGGAGATGCCCTCTGACAAATAAAAAGTGCGGCAGCATTCTCGTTCTCGCCCATGGGACCAATATACTCACAAATGATGCTATGCACCGAGCTGTGAGACACCTGTATTCCCTCCCCCCACTGCTCCTAAACTCAAATTGCATAATGCACGTTTAGGATTTGAAGATTTGAAAACGGGATTCCCATGAGGCTGCAAGCACGACGCTGTCAGGATCGGATCCTTGCATGCAGCTTAAGTGCTGAGGGGTGGGCAGGAGCATGTGTGCGTGTAGGAATCATCTCCTACAGCAATGGCACCCACACAACTACTCTCAGCTGGAAACCTATACCGTAATGATGTCAAAGTGGAGAGGGAGAACCTTCGCGTCTAAAGACATAACATCTCCTTTTACTTTGCATAGGTGTCCTTCCTTTTTGAATTATTTGGAACGTGAAGTCACTCTTTCGCCTACAGAGAAGCAGGTGCAAGCTGTAAAGTATTCCAAGCAAAAGCAAGGACAAAGGCGACCTGATTCAGCCAATGAGTGAATCACATATTAAACTAAGGTCCATCTCATCTCAAGTAGGGTATCTGCTTTGCACTTTAAATATTGGAGACCATATTCCCGCAATTTTGGTTAAAAGTTGGAATGAGCATGGAAGTTAAATTGATTTGCATCTGTTAGCGGCATAGTTAAAAAGCTGAATTCTGGTGGCCACCGAAAACTGCTGAGTAGCTTCTGATGCCAGAAGGCTTACGGGGAGGAGAACGTCTGATGTAGCTTTTCAGCTCAGCAGCGCTTTCTCTTTCTTCATCCACACAGTCCAATTTCAGTGCATGGATCACTCGAAGTTTCTCTGAAGGTAAATTGTGGAAGACACTGAAGATAGACATGCAACTGCAGGACTCGATTATATCACAACTACGGCAGAAATGTCAACCGCAGAGCTGCTTGGTTCTTGGCTGGATTGCAATTGTAAAGCCTGACCAAAAGGCACTTGCTCAGCTCTTGGTCAGGCGTGGACACAATATCTTAATCAGCAGATTAGCATGGTCCTTTGACTGGTCTTATAAAAGAGAGAGATCAATACAGTTGGCCAATCATGGCATCACTCTACCCCTACCACAGTGCACAATCACCTTTTTGAAGAACACCCTCCTCCACAGTTGGTAAATTCTTTGTGAAAAAAATGGATTTTGAAAATGTAATGAATTCCTAATTGCCCATCTTGCTTGTTTAGAAAACGTACGCTCCTTGTGGAGGAGTAAATGGCACGTTAATCAGTGCTTGCTCGGAGGCGCTACCAGCATCCATAACTTCAGACACAATTATGAAAATGCATTCTTTAAGCATTACCCAGTTATTGCTAAAAGGCATTCACCTGGAATTAATTAAGGCGTTGGTACCAGCTGCTTACCAATTTTACTGATCTTCCACAAAGTCAACAGAAAATGGCAATACAAAATAAAATATAGTGAACATTTGACTATGGGAAATCTGTTTTCTGTTGTGGTCACATAATTAAGCCTAAATGAACAGCAACCATTTTGTACAAGTCTGTCTGCTACACCTACGGCAGGGCATTAGGGTCTTCACAGAGAAGGTGAAAGTTCTGTTAATTAGTGAAAACGTTGTTAGTGTGGATAAATATGTTGACTTTCTGATGAGATGGTGAGCGATAAAAAAAAAAAAATATTAGAGGAAGTATAAACAGAAGTGGTACAGCAGCTGTCCTGATCACCACCTGGTCGCATGCATTGCCGATGTCCACCCACTTGAGCCAGAACAGCGGAGCGAGCCACACCTTCTGTCCAAGTATCCCAAGTACAGTGCATGCCCCACCATTTATAATATGAGTGGGCATTTCAAGCATTACAGTGATCCTCTCTACTACAAAGGAGTACGTAAGATTGTAGATCCAGGTACTACAGATAGACAAAACAGCAGATCTCAGATGGCCAAATTGACAGCCTTGTAGAGAATGCTCAGAGCATGACACACTTTGTGGTAAAGCCTCTATACATTCACCAAGGCTACAAATAGGCAACTATGTCAGAGTTAAAAAAAAAAACCTGCATAGAGCAACACACATGACACGATGGACATAACTGCATAATGTAAGTTTGATGTGCAAAAGAAAGGATTACAGGCAGGGTATCTATAGAAGACAGCCTAGACAGAAGGACAACCTAAGATCAAGCGCCCACCACCACAGAACTGCTCATGGAGACCAAACTGAAGATTTAAGTTTGACAGCCACAGGTTAATCAGCTGACGTGCAAATAAATATTGGCCAAAATCTTTTAGCAATGTGTGCAATATGTCAGCCACAGCAAACACTAACAGGGCAGAGGAACCACTGCACCTCGAACCCCTCCATATCCATTCTCATAGTTTGCGGTGCAGATAGCACTTGTACCTGCACTGTGTGACAATGACGTCATCATCACCCTGACAGAAGGACATCACCCCTCCACTAGTAGGTATTCCAGTTCTAATGCACCCTTCATCTGCTAGAAGGGTCATAGGAGGAAATCCTAAAGCAAGCAAAGGGAGGTAACACCACAGCTCTGTTGGGGACAGAGTGGCACCTTTACTGTGGTGCATTTGAGGAGTCTTGAATGTCTGGTGCAACAGAAGCAGTTAAATGCCATCAACACGCTGACTCAGAGACTGCGGCCTATGACCATGAATGTCATCACTGAGTCAGCCTGTGGGATGGGAAACATGAATTATTTCAGCAGGTAGTGGAACGTTTGTAGACACAGTGCCATTCTTGACAGAGAAAGGCTGAGGAAGACCCGTAGTGCACAAACACACATTAAGTAAGTTAATGGATCAACTAGTGATGACAGCCTCCATGTTGCATCATTACACAGTAAATGACCATTTAGAGATCGTCGGCTCCAGTGTACATATGTTAAGGGGGTTGGTCCAGGTGACATCTGGCTTGGAGTCGTTGAAAGCTTCATATGCCCCCAGAAGAGGGACCTTATTATGTACAGGTATGAGACTTTGAGCTAAAACCCCTTATCTGTCATGGAAGCCGTGACTTGCAGACTTACATCAGGGGCGGATGATTTAGGCGAGGGTATAAGCCCAGAAGTGATAAGATATGTCTGATATAGCGAGTGGGCCACAGTGTACACTAGAGAAGGCAATTTATGTTACAATATGAATTTTGTTTAACTTTTTCTTTTATTCATATTTCTGGTATTTTACTCTCATTGAGCACTTGTCCAACTCGGCATTTTGGTTTCTTTCATGTTATTAAAGCACCTGTGATTTTAAGGGATGAAAGTATATTTTTCAAAATATATAATTTGATGAGTGAATCATCTCGAAAATATGCACTATCAAGAGGGGATGGGGGGAGGTCTAGGCCTCGTGAGCCCGTGGAGCAGATGCTCTTGAAGTGGTTCCATTGCTTTACTGCCTTACGTTTGGTGTTTTCCTGTCCTAAACAATTATCCTCTCGTACCAGTAAGACCTAGAAAAATAAATCAGAGACCAGAATGCCTGGCTGAAGACACACTCCTCTCGGGTTCCTGATCGCAGATTTCAAGATGCCAGGCACTATTTTCGATTATCTTGGAGCAGCGGACCACCTGGAGTGAGAATCTGAGTGTCACCATGAGGTTGTGTGCAGGGGCAGCATGTAGCTTTCAGATTGGCACAGGAGTTGACAAGGGCTTACCATCTGCCCAGCACACATTCTAGGGACTAGACCTTCCTCATTGACCATTTTGTTTGAGTGGGATCATCTAGGGCATTCGTATCAATGTTTTTTAACTAGGTTGTGATGCAATAGGCTTAGGAGGCACCCGGGCCTTTCATGAGCAACTTGAAAGAAGATGGACAGGGTACATAAGAGCAGTTCTTGAGCAGCCACTCTGAAAAATCTAGCATTGCTCTCCCCTGGAGAGTTTATTTCATCCACAACCATGGACTTGGGGTGAGACCAGTGCTGATGAGGAAGCTGCTGGATGTACATCTGTCCAGGAATGAGAATGTTTTGATGGCATTGCTTAAAAGGTTCCATGAAAATAGAGGTTCATTTTGCTATAAGGTATACTGGATGGGATCTTGGTGGCACAAACTGGAGTTGAGACCTCTCTGCAGACTTTGCAAAGGAGGTTAGTCACACCTGAACATTTCCTATTAGCCAGCTGGGCTGTTTTCTTGCATAAGATTTCAGTCCTGCATTTGCAGTTTTCACAAGTCCACGCTCCCGTTATCCTCTCAACTGTGATTACTGTTGGCAGATTTTGAAGGTTTGTTCTTGGTCCTTTATTTGCTGAAACTTGCTGTTCCCAAAGCCTCCTCTGCCTTTGACATTTATGCCTCCTTTGGTTTTCAGTGGGAATAAGGTGTATCCTACATAAGATATCACAGTGACAAAAAATCGTAATTAAAATAGAAGTAAACACATAGGAATTGATTACCATGTTCCACAAAGCCTCGGTTAGGGGGGGGGTGGGCTCTTGCGCTATCCTGCCTGTCAAGTGGGGTCCCCCAGACAACACAGTTACGGGAAACACTAAACGCTTTCAAACAAAGAAAGCTCAGACTCCCCAGCAAACTGTGCCCACAATAACAAGACCGGGACAGAATATAGCCCTTTCCTCTACTCTCTGGAAAGACATAGGCACACAACAAGGCTTAACGTGAGAGAACTGTGTGGAGACTAGGTACAGGACAATACAATTATCACCGCTAAAAGGAAAAGTTGAACGCCCAGCTACGGTCACTTTCAATAGTATCTCATGATATATGAAATATGTACAGTGTAAAAAGTTATCAAAATACTGGAACTACGCAAAACATAACAATGGAAAAAGCGAACACAAACCCAATGGAAAAACTGGTAATCCAATATGAAGTATAGTAACCACAATACACCATTGACATTAGGGCCTATGGCTACACTCTATATAATTCTAGTGAAAGTTTACGGTGTGTGAAGGTCAGAACACACCAGCACAGTACAGTATGGATACGGAAAAACAATGGTCGCAAACACCTAACAATGTAGCACAATGTAAGATAGTGACCTCGTCGCCAAAACGGGTTACTTTGTATCTCTTCGGTATTGTTTAAGGGTTGGCTCCCTAAATGGTTGTGGCCATCTAAACAGCACAGGCCAAAAGCAAACACAATTACAGCTGCTGTGTTGGAACATTTAACTGAAGAGAGAGAGTGTCTCAGAGTTTGTGTGTGTTACCTTGGGGCCCCCAGGGAGGTACGTTGACCTCGTGGTGTTAAAAGGGACATAAAGCTAAAAGCCCAAGATCACAGAGTTCACAACAGACATTGAGAGGTCACTGAAACCAGCTAGCTGGCTGGCAATACGGTTGCAGGACCTCCATATTTGGCAAGGTGAAGGAAGCAAAATAAAGAGGTTAAAAATAACAAAAGTGGATGAATAGAGGGGCACGCTTGGCAGGCAGAGTCACAATGATCTCACCTGCACATCATGGCAGTCGATCTTTCAGGGAGCCCACTTCTGTTTTTGGTGGGTGTTTCAGGGAGCGCAGCGAATGTTCGCAAACACTGGCAGTCGCTGAGGAAGATTCTTCAGTAGGCTGCCTCCAGTCTCATGGTGCAATACACAGCGGACTTCCAACCTCTTTTAGGTCACCCAGGTCTCCCTGGTTTATCTGGAGGCTTTCATGCAGGACATGGTCAGCTGTAGCTGGGCAGGCAAGCAAGGCTTCAATAAGGCCATCAGGCTCAGTTCTAGCCAGGTGGAAACAGGTAGCATGCCTGCTCCACATTCATGATGCACCAGAGCACAAGTGTCCATGAATGTCCAAGTACAACATGTAGAGCAGGTTCGGCTACACTTCCAATGCAAATCAGTATCCAGTGCATCCCTACAATACAGACTTCCGACAGCTAGTCCGTGGCACAACTCCTCTCCTGAGAGAGTAGTCTGCAACGGTCCAGCTTCCCACAATCCACTGAAGCAGCTAAGCAAATTAGAGCAGTTAAGAAGAAGCCGGTTAGGGTGATGTCCTCTTTGGGCAGCACTCGTCCTCAATTTTTCAGATGTTAGTCTTATACCAAAGTACATGTCTGTAAACAACCATAACTAACCCTAGTTGCAAGTGGAGCTATGTTTGTGAAGCCTCGACCATACTTCTACTGAGGGGCATCGTCAACCCCACACTTTAGCAGCTACAGCGGGGGTGGGGTTTTTGATGGGCCTCTTCTGTCTACAAATTGGCAGACAAAGGCTCATAGGGTGGAAAGGTGAGTGAGTGAAAGGATGGATGGAAGTGTTAGTGAAATGGTGCATGGGTGGGTGAGTGAAGGGGTGGATGGATAAATGCATGGATGTATGAGTGAAAGGATGGATGAGTGAAAGGGAGGAAGGATGGATGAATGGATGTGTGAAAAGGTGAATGGATGGATGATGAGAGGATTCTGGATGGATGATGAGAGAAAGGCTGGATGATGAGTGAAAGGGTAAATGAGTGGTGGACTGATGGATGGAGTGAAAGGCTGGATGGATGGATGGGTTGAAAGAGTGGATGGATGAGTGTATGGGTGTAGGGATGAGTGAAAGGATGGATGTAAGGACGGATAAGTAAAATAATGGATGAATGAGTGAAAGGGAGGATAGACGAAAGGCTGGTGAAAGGGTGGATGGATGGATGAGTGAAAGGGAGAACGAACGGATGAGTGAAAGGGTAAATGGATGGGTGAGTGAAAAGCAAGATGGATAGATGCATGGACGAATGAGTGAAAGGATGGATGTAAGGATGGATGAGTGAAAGGGAGGAAGAATGGATGGATGACTGAAAAGATGAATGGATGGATGAATGAGTGAAAGAGTGGATGGATGAATGAGAGAAAGAATGGATGGATGGTTGAGTGACTGAAAGGATGGGTCGATGAGTGAAAGGGTAAATGGATGGATCAATAAGTGAATGGATGGATGGACTGAGTGAAAGTGTGGATGGATGAATGAGTAAAAGGATGGATGGATGAGTGAAAGTGTGGATGTAAGGATGGATGAGTGAAAAGATGGGTGAGTGAAAGGGAGGGTAGATGAATGGCTGGTCGAAAGAGTGGACGGATTGATGAGTGAAAGGGTGAATGGATGGATGAATGAATGAGTGAAAGGGTGGATGGATTACTGAGTGAAAGGATGGATGAATGAGTGAAAGGGTAAATGGATTAATGAATGGATGGATTGGTTGAAGGGTGGATGGATGAGTGAAAGGATGGATGGCTGAGTGAAAAGGTCGATGGATGTATGGAATGAAAGGATGGATGAATTAGTGAAAGGGTGAATGGATGAACGGATAAAGGGGGGATGGATAAGTGAAAGGATGGATGACTGAATGAAAGGATGGATATGTTTGATGGACAGGTTTGAAGATAGATGAATAGGTTTGGATATGGATTAGTGGACAGATGAACAGAATGGTGACAGACTGAATGTTGAATGAAAGACGAAATGGATGACAGAATGTAAATATGAAAGGGAGGATGGAAGGATGAAAAGATGAATGGATAGATGTTTGGATGGAAGAAACAAGCAAGTTGTTCTGGGGAGGGTTGCGATGACTTGCTTTGCTTGCTTGGTGCCATAACAGCTTCGATTCAAAGTGTGGGGTATTTTAATTTTCTGGCTGCTCCCTTGCTTATACAATAATTTGTAAAGAGTTTCACCAGTTATGGCTGTGTATAATACTTGCGAACATTACATTTAATAATAATTAAAAAAACACTAGAGACGTCCTCTGTAACAAAGTTCTATCTTAACTTCACATGGGGAAGCAAGCAGGCAACTCATCCCGAGACCTCCTCTGCCTGACTATTGCCTTCCACGACCGGGGAACCAGGCAGAGGAACAGCCGGAGCGAGGGGCGAGGTGGGCAGGCATAGGAGTGCCATGGCAAAGCCATTTGCGCCGCTATAACACGTATTTTGGCAGCAGCCGTGGCCCGTGCAGGTAAGAGCGGTGGGGCAAGGTTGGGGGAGATTTCGACAGACGATGAAGAGGGAAAATTAATTATTTATTTAATTTTCCCTCGTCATCGTCCGTCGAATCCCACCCCCGCATCACTCGTACCTGCACGGGCCGCGGCTGTTTGGCAGGAGACACTTGAGTTGCCCCAATCTTCAGCTTTGTCACTGGCTGACATTTGGCCAAAATGAAGATATTCAGCATAGATTGCTTAATTTTCTCTTACTTACTGGAAGCTGAATTGTTTCTGACTCCGCAGCTGCCAGAGGTCATTACTCTCTGTATGTTGTGCACGTCGGAGGCAGAGTAGAGGGGATAAATAAACATTGGAAGTGATGGTATCCATATGCAATAAATAACCGACTAATGTACATCTGTATGAGTGGTTGAAAAGTTCAGGAGGAGGACGCCCTGTCTCCCATCCAGACATATTTATGAGACAGATACAGAGATATGAGAGAAAACACTTTCTCCTCTTCTCTAAAAGGAGAGAAAATAGAAAACAAAAAAGTAATTAAAATAATGTGTAAGTTATCGGAAAATTAGCATTTTAGCGGCTTGTTACAATGCTTCTTTGACATATGACGACATGCATGGTATGTGGTCCCAAACACTTAGTTAATCTAAAACGAAGCTTCATAATGAAAGATAATACTTGTGAGAAATGTCACATCTGATCATCAGTTTGAGTAATGCAAGGCTTGTCAAGATGACACGATTGCCGTGACATGGAAATGTATGTGAGGGGGTACTCTATATGTGCTGATGATGGGGTGATGTAGAAGACTGCACTTAACCTGAAAGTCGTAGGTTTAAAGAGCACCTCAGACTTTCACCTTTCTGATGTGGATAAAGCGAGCATCATAAAGGCGTGTAATAGTAGCGTACCAGCATCCTGTTACAATTACTATATAAAAACTGAAATTATTTTATCGGTGTATACTACTCACATTACTTTGTAACCATATAAACCTCTTTGACGTGCATGCCTAGTTCTGCAGATTTTAAGGGGTTTATGGAATGCAACAGAATCAGCAGTTCTGGCTACAAAATTAACAAGGCTCATACACATTTTATCAAAAATGACCTTATATATCAAGTGATATCTGGTAGCTGAAGTCTACCTCCAGTTAAGAGTCAGGCTCTCAATGATGCCCATTCTGAACCCGGATTCTGGGAGCAGTCACCTCATTTGGTTGCAAATCTTTTTCTAAACTGGCCGAAATACTGATAGTGAGTTCTAACATTGATTCCTGGCCTCTTTGAGGGCACGTGTGATGGGATGGGCAAGTGCACTGGCGTCCATTGTACAGGTTGGTGTGAGAAGAAAGTGGGAGAGGAGATGTGTTCAAGAGGAAAGTGGGCAAAGGTATTTGTGCATCACAATGTTTGCGATAGATATTTCCTAATTGTTCTGTGATGGGGCGAGAAACCATGGCTAATATTCAGGTTAACTTAAGAAAATGTGAATCAAACGTTTTGTTGTGGGTATATTTTCCATTTTAAGTGCATATCCGTCTTAGTGGAGGAGCCGCCGCTGTAGAAATATGATTATTTATAGCCAGTCATGTACAACCTGATCCATTATACATCCGTTTTGGTGATGATTTCTACATAAAGGCTTCAGAGGAGATGTTGCTTGCTGATCTTTGATCCTCTATTTTAAATCGCAGTGGACATAGCATAGTAGTGCATTTTGTACGCAGGGTTGTTCACGTTTTATGTACCTCTTGTAAACGTTATCACATAACATGCAAAACGCTCTGATACCTTTGGGTCTAGCTAGCGCTATATAAAACTTAAAATAATAATAATAATAATGAACCTAAGAGAGGTAATCACATTCCACCCACAAACTTAGGCATGGCTCTCATAATATCAAAATTCTTTCACTAAATAATGGCAATGTTCATTCAATTTGCCTATCAAGGCACGTTGTACTTAGGGTCCTTGCTACTGGTGAGCTGAAGGCCCGCTGGGAGCTCTTTAGCTAATTGTAGTATGGGGCAATTGTCCGTATGTCTCTGGGGCTTGTTGATATGAGGTTGCCAAGGCTGATTCCAGGGAGTTTCGGACTTATGTCAGAACTAGCTGGAACTAATGATTGGACCTGTTGTCTTGATGGAAGTAACAGAGTGCTTCTCCATGGATTTCACTGACCAAGGGAGAAAATTTTCTTTCGAAAGGACCCGGGCGTACTTAGGCAGTAAGATTGGGGGTTGGTGGGGGTAAGCTTCAGATTTTCCAACTATCACGCTGGTATATATTGTTAAAATACATTATCCAACAAGCAAAGGGCATGAGAGTGGCTTAAGAAGCAGTGGAAAGGGAGAGAAAGGCAGACTGGTAGGGGTACTAATTGAGAGAAAACAATATTTTGTAAAAATAACCAACATTTTTGTAGACTGTCAAAACAGAGAGGGAGAGACTTTGTGTGCTGTTTTGGTCTGTGTGTATGTAAAAATTTCCAGGTGAAATCTGACATACACCGCACCTGTACCCAACTATTTAGCAAAATAAAAATTTATTAGGGGGTGAACACCCAAAGACCCATCTGAAGCTACGCTCCGCAAAGGACCTGAACTTTTAGCAGTGTCCCAAGGAAGTGCACATCCTGTGATAAATCCCTCAATCGTAACACTGCACTCTGCTTCATGGCAGACCAGGTGCCTCAAATGAGTCTTGTTGAGAAGATGACATCCCTCAATAGATAAAGGTATCAATGTCACTTTCTCCACATGTTCTCCCTAGATTTCTCCCTTTTTGTGGACTGACGTTTGCTGGTATATATCTCTGTGTACTGTGACACTAAATGCAGTGTCACAGGTTGTGTAGCTCTGTGCTTAAAAATAGAATGTAAAATTGGTTATACCCCACTGGCTTATTTAATTTTCCTGTAAGAGCATGCTGAAAAAAAAAATATATTTAGAGAGTTTTATAAAGCGCAATCATGACACTGTACATAAACATCAGAGTACTGTACATAAACAACGAGATCCCGTTTCAGACCTGCCAACTTAATAAAACATTTCACCATGTGAGGAAGGGGCGGAGCCTTGGAACCAGCTGGGCTTTGTGCTGAGAAGTACCTCTCTAAGAGGCACTTTTGACCCCACTGCGTTTCCAATTACTCTAAAAAATAAAAAAAGAAGAGAAGATTGCTGAGGCTGCTGCTGTCAATGTCCCGGGGTGTTTTCACAAGCCTTAATGGACATTGGCTGATCAGATCCCCCAAAAACAGCTTAAAATACATTATTGTGTAGTGGTTTCCAGCCATTTTTCCTGCCACCATGTGACATTGGCTCCTCACCGGGTGACCGAGTGAGGGGAGTCGATATCATATGACACACAGTGGCACCGTGTGAGTTGACAGGTCTGCCATTTCATGACATTCAGTATCAGGTTTCACAAGTGATTCCGTTTTATAACATTCGAAATTACGTAAAAGATGAACATATAAGGATAAGGTGTTCATTTCCTCATCACCCTTTTGGGCAGCATGTTAGCACAAGACTGCTGAAATAGCTGAGTCTCTTCGGAGGGTACCCTGTGGACAAAGAGAGCCTAATGCAGAACCTGAATTTGTAGTCAAATCCCTTTAGCATCTTTCTTGAAGGTGAATGTCGATGGGTTTGACCTGGTCTCCGACAGGAGGAAGTTCCATACTCTCAGGGCAGATCCAGAGAAGATGAGGGCATAGGCCTTCTTTTTCCTGGATTTGGGAGGTTCCAGCACTAGGCACTTTGCGCTCTGTAGGGAGTGGCTGCCTCCTGAGATAGTGAGCATATTTGTAAGGGGCCTGGGTATATCATGGGGTGCAGGGCGTTGTGCATTAGGCATGCTATCTTAAAATGGATCCTGGCTTCTGAGGTAGCCTATGGTGAGACTTTAGAAAGAGTATGATGTGGTCGAAGCCCCTCGTTCCTATTGATAAACTAACTGCAGCATTTAGGGTTGCCATTAATGGTGCAGTGCATTATTTTGGTAGACCTATTGAGGTTGTACTCCCATAGTCTAGTCTGAATACAACTAGGGATTGAACCGCGATCTTGAGGTCTTGTGGCGGTACAAAAGGTTTTACCTTATTAGGGAGGTTGAGCCAGTGCTTAATTTGAACAGGTGGTTGCCAATGGGGCCCACCAGCACTCATTTTTGGGGACCAACACTTACTTTTCCCCTTAAGACAATTACTGAGAGCAAGAGAGAGACAAACACACAGAGGGGAATAATAGTTAGTTGAAGGGACAGGCAGTGTCTTAGAGTGGATTAAAAAGGACCGAGGTGGATTCAAGACTACCCAGCCTTGTTATTCAGTGCCACAACATTAAATTGCACGGGCCACGCGCTTCTAAGCAGAGCTTTGTGTACGAGGCTGTGTGCTTCCTGGTTCCTGCTGGAGGAGAGGCGGCGGCAGGCGACTGCAACCATCAGGTAAGTTTTCTTTTCGTTTTCCTTTTTTTCCTAACTCCCTCCCCACCTTCGCCGACCTGCCCCCACCCCCGCCACCATTCCCCCACCACCCGCCACCATTCCCTACCAGCCGCCACTGATTATGACTTTGGCCAAATTCCCAATTCATGGAGAGGAAGCATCATCATTCTCCTACTAAAAAAAAGGCTCTCGCCTTAATCCAGGGAACTATCATCAAATTGCCCTCTTAGATGCCACTGGGAAATTTTTTGCTGCGAGTTCTATCCTCTGTGGAGGAACCAGCAGGCCAGTAAGGAGTGAACTGCTTGGAGCCCTGTGGGAACCCTGACTAGAAGGCCTGTGATTGTAGAAGCCATTCACGAGGACCGTAGAAGAAACCAGGGTTTATATTTGCAGGATCAAGAAGAAATTGGACTGTGCCATTTTTTAGCCTCTCAAGGACAGGAACATGAATCAGAAGCTCGCAGAGAGAAAGATGCATCCTTGCAGGTGTCTAATTACTGGTTTGGGCCAGCCTAGGCTTTTTCTATCAAAGTTTGAGTTTATCACGGGACCTCTGATAATATGTATTCAATCCAGTGGAGCCCTCATTGGCTGCAAACTCCTGTCTTTCCCTGCTGGAGAAATCTGAGAATGTAGGACTTGGGACCACAGGCAAGATGACAAACCCATTCCAGCTGCAAAGCACCAAGCTTTTTCCCATGCTGGGCTGTTGGTGCAAAACAGAAGGCTTCAAAGGGAGTTCGATGACAGCATCTCTGACTTCGAGGGACCTTTACTGCCTTTAACAAACTGCCTTCCACTGCTGAAGGAGACTGACTTCCAAAAAAAAGACTTAATTTGACCATATCAGATGGTCTTCTCATGGGTAGTCTTCTGGATGTCATTACCACCAAGGTGGAGGACCATCCGCGCTACTTAGAGATCCCTGAATAGCAGTATTTAGAGACCACCGCTGGTCTGTCATCTCCACACTGTAAAGAGAGTTACTGTCATGGCAGCTTCCTTCATAGCATTGAAGGTTTGCCAAGTTGGTACCATATTTAAATGCCTTTTTTCAGGAAAAAAACTTCCAAAGCATGAGTTTATTTTTCAGAATAAATAATAAGTGGGCCAAGGTTCCCAAGGAGCCTTTTCCTGAATTTGACGCTATTTAACGATTCCCTTGCTCATTTCTGCCATGCCTTGCATGGCAGACACGGGCAGGGAAAATTAGTGATGGTCATCCCTCCCTCTGAAGGGCAGAACAATCGTCACTTTAACCCAGGGGGACCTTGGCAGATGCACCTCTGGGTCAGTGATTAACTTTGGTAGCAACAACGGAGCCTCTGCTGATGGAAACTCAGTTGTGTCCCTGCTCTGCAAAGAGAAGGATATGGCCGGGTGGGAGAAGCACTGGTTTACACTGGTCCTACCACCCCGTCAAACCTTAAATGAAGCCCTAAATTCAAAGGTAAAGCTTGAACTGTGTCACCTGGCAGTTTTACCAGACTCCTGCAAGGCTTAGCCAATGCACCTCCATCCTGTTATACAGCAAACATTGACATTGACTTTGATTGCACTTTACTGTTTCTTGGTTCTTTTTGACTTAACAATATAGAAGTGTGCATCTTCTATCCAGGAAGGAATTTATGAAGAAGGTGTTTCCATTTTAGAACAGAGCACTGTAAGTTTAAATATTGAAAAATGAGACTTTGATATATTGCAACACCTAGCGCTGATCCTTCAGGGAGTGGCTGTTTGACATAAGACCAGTGCTATAACAGGAATATAATATGTGCAAACAGTGTTTCTAGGGGGCTTTCTTCTTGGATCAGTCCGAGCTGCCTGCAACTATGCCCTCCTTCATATTATCCCTCTTTCTTATTACAGTCCTCAGAGTATGAGGGTGAGTCAGCTCTAGGGATGGGCACCCCTTGGCATCTGTGCAGACCTCCTGCTTTTCCATCATGGGATCTTCATCAATATCTTTAACATTAAAGGTCTGTGTCCATGAGCGAGAGACCTAGAACACAACTTCTAAAGAGAGATTGGAATATCATTCATGAAACGGAACTGCTAACCTATAAAATCAATTGTAAATGACTAACCTTTCACTCATTTCGTTTTTTTTTCTCTTTCTTGGACCTCGCATTATAATAACTAACCCTGGGCATAATACTTTGCTACGCTCACGAAGCATGCAAAGTTTGTGCTACTACGCACTACGCAAATTGCACGTAGCAGAGTGAATAACTGTGCTAATAAACGTAGCGTAGCAGGAGTATAATAAACTCCTTCAAATGCTTTGATAAAGCAATTTTTTATGCTAAAAAGCATATAACCAATTCACAAAAATGAATTTTGACAATAAAATATCAAGCAATGAGAGAGGTGATGATTTTGGAGTTCCCCCTAACCTAGGGGGAGGACCAAGCAGATGCCTTGAACACAAAAAGCATATCATGTGAACGATTCAATGGTGGTCCCTTCCTCCTAGGACCACCCCAAGATGCTTTGATAAAGCAATTTTTTATGCTAAAAAGCATATAACCAATTCACAAAAATGAATTTTGACAATAAAATATCAAGCAATGAGAGAGGTGATGATTTTGGAGTCCCCCTAACCTAGGGGAGGACCAAGCAGATGCCTTGAACACAAAAAGCATATCATGTGAATGATTCAATGGTGGTCCCTTCCTCCTAGGACCACCCCAAGCACAGTTATGGGCAAAAATACAATCCCAACCAAAGGCCCTGCAAAGCATTATGGGACAGAGATTAGCAGTGGGCAGTGAATATTATAGTGTCCAATATCAAAATAATTCTACAAAGAGCTGCAGTTCAACTAGTCGTTACTAGGTGTCGTCCCTCACGAGTCAAATGCAAAAGCTTCATGAAAGGTTTTCAATACTTTTGCATTTCACGCTTGAGGGACGACACCTAGTAACGACGAGTTGAACTGCAGCTCTTTGTAGAATTATTTTGATATTGGACACTATAATATTCACTGCCCACTGCTAATCTCGTCCCATAATGCTTTGCAGAGCCTTTGGTTGGGATTATATTTTTGCCCATAACTGTGCTTGGGGTGGTCCTAGGAGGAATCGTTCAATAAGATGTGCTTTTTGTTTTCAAGACATCTGCTTGGTTGTTAGTTCTCTCCTAAGTTAGTGAGGATACCAAAATCATCACCTCTCTCACTGCTTGTTAACTTTTGTTTTCACTTTAGTGAAATGACTATATGCATTTTTAGCATATAAAGACAGAGATATTTATTTTATCTTAACTTGCACTGTACAAGTTTGCTTTTGGTAATTATTGTACAGTGCAGTCAAGCACACAGCTACACACTACGCAATTTGCATAGCTACGTGTAGTTGAAGCTGTACTTCACGTAGCTACGTGAAGTGCTACTACGCAAACTACGCCCGGGCTTAATAATAACCACCTGCATCTCTCCAAAAAGGAAAAAGTAGACGGAAAAGAAACAATGAGACATATGACCTGTTAGCCCACCTTGGAGACCATCTGAACCATGCTCTCTTAAAACAACCTGGCTGCTCTCACATTGCCTCAGTTAAATATTTTCAGCAAACTCATTGATTCCAATAGATCACCAGGCAAAACTCCGGACAAACACCCCAATATGCAAGTCCATATCAGTACAATAACAAGGTGAGCCAATTACCATCTGAACTCACTGAGCAAACGCTAACACTTTTTGCCTCATGTTGACCTTTAGTTAGCTGTCCAAACCCTAGTCATTTCCCGATTAGACTGCAGGAGTGCTACTCTGGCTGGCTTACCTAAATCCAGGCTAGCACCGCTAAGGGAAACCCTGAACTCTGCAGCCAGGCTCGTCACGGGATCCAGAAGATTTTACACATTACTCTAGTTCTAAAACAGCTAAATTGTCTCAAGATGAAAGCAAAAATCCAGCTGAAGATAGCCTGCATAACACACAAGGCCCTGCACCATAACACTCCAGTCTACTTGGGGAAGAATCTTGAACTGTCTAGTGGAAGTCGCTCCCTAAGAAGCACCAACTCCCTACTGTTGAAACCTCAGAAGTTCGACAAAAAGAAAGCGTACAACCGCTGATTCTCCGGTTTAGCCCCAAGAATTTGGAATGCACTGCCTCCTGCAATCCGGTCTAACCCCTCGACTTTCTCCTTTAAAAAAGTAGTAAAAATGCAGTGGCTTAATACATTCCTTCAAGAGCAGCCCTGAAGGTACTCTGCTTTAATACTTTCTGGGGCACATCCGAAGCTTAAATTTGCAGCTTGAGTGCTATAAAACCTTTCAAATAAATATTGTATATGTTTTGATGATTGCGTATTCCTTTTGCATTTCTCCCTTGTATGTATAACTTACCTGTTTGTGCAGCGTTCTACCCTGGATAATCTTCATGTCCTGGAGATGAACGCGATGCACAAGGAGAGGGGCTTAATATGAGCCAGAAGTGTATGAAAGTGGGCTTGGGAAGAGGTCTCACAAGCGCATGTCCCTCTGAGGAGAATTAGGATGAAGCGCAAGAAGTACCAAAGCAAGAGGAGAAAGAGGAAGGCCTGCAAGAGGAAGCCTCTTCACGTGTTCCCTTCAGGACTATTTGCAGTAAGCCCCAGCATGGCTTGTCCCCATCTGAGCCGGCAGAATGCAAGCTAGAGTTTCAGGACAAAAAGGCAGAAAGTTGAAACTGGCTGTGCTGACCTTGAAGAAAAAAAAGCATGACTGCTCTTGGAGAAGAAAAGGGGGCAGTTTCACTTGCGTCTGAGGAGAAAAAGGCAGCAGCATTTCTTGCCACATGAAGATGAAAATGACTGCTGAGGAGATGAAACAGCCTTTGTTCAGGAGAAAAACTAGCCTTAGAGGAGCAGAAGGCAACTTTGGCTCCTAATGATAGACAGAGGAACATGGTCTTGAGAGCCGGGTGGGCACCAGAGTCCAGTGAAGAAGGTGGCAGTGAATTAAGACTGAGTGACATGTCAGGACCGGGTCATTCTTAACCTCAATCACCAAAAGGATGTTGTGCCCAACTTTGCGGTTGGTGATGACAAACATTTTTTATTTCTTATAAAGTTGCATTTAAGGCGCAAAGGGTCAAACAAATGCGTCCAGGCACACTCTTGTGGAAGGGGTTACTTATCCAGGGGAGAGATGACGTCCTGAACCTGACTTTTGAGTGGGGCTGTGAACAAAATCATGGGTCATGGCCACTTGTGTGCTGAGGGGCCAAGGGTGATACAGATTGGACTACATATCGCATTACATAATAATAGCTCATTGATAATTTTGTTTCATTTTTAGCATCCTGCCCAATGGGTGTTGTTAGGGATGTGATCTGGGGGAGCAGGTTTGGTCCAGGAAAAGCTGCACTGCCATGGACAGAGGGTGTGGTATATTATAAAACATAAGCCATGATTTGTGGTATGGCGTGTGGTAGACTGCAGTCTCTGTAGGCAGATCCTAGGCCATAACTCATGCAGACCACAACTCATGCCCTGGACCCTGCTGCATTTTCTTAACGCTAAAAGATGCAGCATGGTGTATGGTACGAGGCAGAGCTGGGTCTGGAAAAGGAAGTGTGGAAGACAGGAGGATGCATGGTTTAGGTTTGCTATGAGGCATGAAGCAGGGCTTGGGGCACCTGGTGTGGTGTAGGGCAGGAAGTGTGGCCTGGGGCTGCACATGCAATCAGCCGGATACCACTCACAAAGTTCAGTCTGTGCTCACTTTATCTTGAAATGTGCTCTTTCCCATGGTATTTATTTTACTATTGGTTTCTAATGTGCTATCATATCTATGCCTCTAAAGTCATCTCTGAATGGGTCCACACCCAACTGACAGTAAACTTAGTTTTAATCAACAGCCTGCTTCTGCCACCAACAACATGTTCATTTACAGCCTAATTTCCTTCGCACAGACCGGTCGCCTCATTTCCGTCGCACAGACTGCGCGCCCTTATGCCGGCTGCCATGTTGTTTCATTCTATTGAACCTATCTATGATTCCTGCTGGAACAATTTGCAAATGAAACACACTTATTTTAAATGTTATAAAAGTGACAGATGATAGAATTTATTCCCCTCCCACCCCCACCCCCCAAAAGCTCTTTCCAGACAGTTTAGGGGAATTATCGTTTTTATACAATTTTGTCTTGTAAAATAACTCCCTACTAGTTGTCGTGGTGCCTATAAAATGCTTTCCATCCATTGAGGCGGTGGATTCTTGGATTGACTTTAATAGCTTAAAATTGTACCATTTAAAGTTTTCTGGTACATGTTTACTGCAATTCGCCGGCACCAGGGAAGCAGTGATGCGTCCTGCCTCCTTCGGTGGGTGGAAGGAAGCCCGCCCAGCCAGGGGACAGGGGAGATCCGCGTGGCGGCACGCGCTATAACTCTGCTCTATTACCAGTCGGCCATTTTATACACTGCGCTCGCGCCTGGATATAAAAAATGATGAAACACCAAAATAATTTCCCTGATAACACTTGTTTTAAACACCGCGCCGCTAACCAGCCAAAAGAAGTCTCTGAAGTGAACGCATAAAGAATGTAAAAGCTGCAAACCTACCTACATAAATTCTTCAGATTAAAGTAATAATTCTGTGGAAAAAAGGTAGGAGCTGGTGAGGAGCGATAAATCTATTCATAATGTTATTTGGCTTGTTTTTATTGTTCTCAAGTGAGTTACATATAAAACAATACATTTGATGTATGATTGCAATTCCTTATGGAAAACGGTTCTATCTACAAACCTCCTGTCAAGAAATCTGCAGGCAGAGTGAGAAACGTATATACGCACACACCTGAGCCGTGGGTTAACATACAAAAACAATGTATTTGAGTGATGATTTTCATTCCATATGGGAAACTGCTCTTTTTATCAACTGTCAACTGCCTGTCAAAAAACAAGCATAGGGAGACAGACATGCAACCACCAACGGCAAAACAAACGTACCCAAACAGAGAGCATACACGGATATACAAACGCCTGCACACAAGTATAAATATAAATTATGAACACATGCATCTCTACAAAACAACGCACATTAAGTAGAGATATATATTACATAAATAAATATACACACACAGGTATACAAGCACCAGCACCCAAAAGCACAAATAAACTGACCCTAACAGGCACCCAAATCTAAAAGACTGCCAAGCAACACACACAAACAAGCAAAAATACTTATACAAGTATCATACCTGACAACCACTTGCCTCAAAAATGTGGGTGAACTCAGGCATTAAAGAGGTTGATCCCACTGTATTGGAGGTTGATATTGGTTTGAAAAGCAGGTAACTCCATTAAAGTCTATGGGGGCATTTTGTTTGTCAGGCTGAAGAATACAAGTTAAAAGTGGGAGACATGAAGTATACAACAGTCTTTTATCCATGACTACATAACAAAACACAGATATATGCATACATGCACAGGCAGACACAAACACAAACAGGCAATCAACCTGTACAGATATACGTAAAAGAACAAGTTACTTACCTTTTGTATTGCTCTTTCTGGCAGAGACACTATCTAACCGCACGCATAGTCCTCACTTTAGAATACTACCTAAGGAACAGTAGGCAGCTGGAAACCCTTCACAGCAGTGCTCCTGTGCGCCGTGCAGTTCCATGCTGGTTCTAAACTGCTCTAGAAGTGACAGAGTGAAGCTGCATATCGAGGAACATAGCGAGCGAGGTTTTAGGACAGGTATCTGGCAGAGGTGCCATGGAGGGTCTTCAAGACTAGGGTCAGAAGTGTTAACAACCCTGATTGTCACAAGCAGCTAACCAATCTAGCTTTGGTAGGGGGAGGCCAGTGTTTGTCTGGGGAGACTGAAGAGAGTGAGATGGGCAAAGCTGATAGCTTTACAGAGAGGGAGAAAATGAGGACCCTCAATGAGTGGTAGCTCCCTTAAGAGAAATATGTCCTTGCCTGAGGACCTGGGCAACAAGGTGAGAGAAGGTTTGGGTGGGGGGGCAGAGGTAACCACTAGAACAACGATAGTCTCATTCTGCAGAGTCAAAGCCGTATCTCAGCCGTCGGCACCTGAAGCTCTGTGCTGAAACGGAAACGTGTTCTTTACAAGTCTTCTGGCTCACAAGTAACATCAGCGTCTGTGTCAGAGAGTGGGTCTGGATCTGTTGACATCGACTGCAGGATGAGACACAAGAGCACTGTCGTTGCGTTTAACATCAGGCAGGAAAGAGGCTTTGGATGGGTTACATATTGATCTGTTTATAAATGTGGGTCATAAAAATGTGATTGTCAGGTTGAATTTGGATAATGCCGGCACCTAGTTCCTCCTTGGCTTCTTGAACAACACCTGAATCCTAGTGACTTGTGAGGCAGTACTGACATCTTAGAAAAGCTTAGCCACTGATGCTTCTTCTTGCAAGGGACGTACTCATTCGCTGATCTTATAGCTTTTTTCCTACCCAACTTCTCCCTGAACAGGATTGGTATGATCCTCCTTGGCTTTGGAGGAGGAGGAGACTGGAGCGGGATGACCTAATTATGGAGCTAGAGATCTGAAGGGAACATAGACGAGGTTCATTCAACTCTGTCGTTGCTGGTCCTTCCACTAGATGGAAGAGTGGCAACAGTTATGGAAAATGTTAGGATTTAGGAATAGTATAATACTGTTTGAAAGTTCCATAACTCTCTGAACTAAACTACAAGGACAAGCAGATAAGGGGTGACCCACCTATAATTACTGGCCGTTTACCAGGCACTATTTAAAACAATGTTTATCCCTGTCAGCGCAGTAAGTACGGTACCCAAGCGCTGTCATTGATTACAGTGGTTTAAGCACTGCCCTTGAATACAGTGGTCATTTGATACAGAGGCAAGCAAAAGGTCACCAAGGACAAGGGCTGTGAATTTTTCCTCATTGGCAAATTTCACAATTTCATCCCATCCATGGAAACGCCCTGCCAGGAGTTCCATACTTATTTGAAGTTTATTTATGACATTGGGTCTTATTTAGAGCTTGGCAAATGTGGGCCATCCACCAATAAGTGGTTGAAGTCCTGTCTGCCCTACTTAGGAGCCGATTACGATGTCGTTAGGAAGGGCTCCAGATGGGATTCGGTATTGTCGAATCCGATTCGCAACCCTTGTTTCCGACCGAATCGGTCACCTTTCTGGACGACTGAGTTTGATGAAAGGAAGCCGTCCGGGCTGTCCGAATCGGTTCTGAATGGGATTCAGGCAGCCCATGTCATTCGGATTTAACTCGTACAGCCCAATGGAGACGGTTTCCGAAAGAGCGAGTACGATGACCGATCTGGACAGCCGAATCGGTCTTTGGGGGCCCGTTGCGGGCCCCCCTTCACCCGGAGGCGACAGAATGTGGCCCGTGGGGGTACCCAAGGGACCCCTCTTCCCAACCATGCACAATGTGGCAGGCACCAGGGGGTGTCCGCCACAGGGTGCAAGGTTTACCCCAACCACCCCTTTTTGCAATGGGAGCCTGTGTTCTCGTTAGGGACACAGGCTTCCGTTTAAGTCAATGGGAGTCTGACTGAACTGAGTCCGTAAGCATCCAGACACATCGTAATCGGTCGGTAGTACTCCCAGAATACGATTCGTTAGGAAAGCATTCCTAACCCGATTCGGTGGGAAGGCTTTGCTAACGACATCGTAATCGGCCCTTTAGAGTGCATGATATACACTCTAATTAGGGCAGGTGAGACATCTGCCGTCTGTTGAATGTACTGCATCTGACAAATTCTAATTACTACTCTTAGTGTGTTATTCCAAATGGAACTTCCCCATTTCTAACATAATTTGCTATGTTATGCTGTACATATTTATATAGCATAGATTGTGCCACATGTGCGGCCTTGCCGCTCTAAAGTGGAATTTGTATGCACTGTGATCTACAGGATGATATTTAAAGATCATAATAAGCACATTTTAAATAGAGTGCACTGCAATATCCCCCTTATTATCTTTCACACTTGACATTGGTTTTATTATGACCACCAAATCTGCAAGAAGGCATAGTGATAACAACTCTAATATTTCTCTGAGAGGAGTCAAAAATTACCTCAGTGTAGAAGTATAGCCGCATTAATAGAAAGTTTATCACTCTTATCAAATTAGGGATGATTACAAGATCTGGTACAAAAGTATTTTCTCTATGTAATGTATATATGTCACTGAGATTTGTATTATTTAGTGTATTACTTGTTTTACTCTTTTTAGCAATGAAGCATCTATTTCTGAAGTAAGCTTCGGTGTCCAAATGATCACTCTTTGATGAGCTATAACCTTAAGGACTGAATTGCCGATAAATACAGACCGGTCTGTTTATTGTTGTACAATTAAATAAATGTGCAACAGTATTCGAGATAAGTTGTTTTTAGTGTTTCTCGCAGTCTTTTCCTTCCAATCTTCTTTCTCCTTTTTCTCTGTTTTTTGTGGCAGTTATTGCCAGCATGCTACTTTGTCGTCATTCATATATGTAAACTCAATTATTATAAAACACAACTGTACGATGCAAAAAAAAGTTGCTATTTTTGTAACAATTTTGTGTTCCCTGTTAAATTTACAGGTGATTATTGTTGCGCTTTTTTGTTACGGTCACAACTGTGTTGTATATATTTTTAAACTCATGCAATTGTATAATTGTATGGGTTTTAGCTGAAAGAATAAACTTGACTTGAATATTTTTGTGTTTTTTTATGAGGCTGAATTTCCAAATATAGTTATTAGTTCTCATTAATCTTGTAAATTGAGGTTAAATATAGACTCCTCTTGGAGTAATATTGTAGTGTTTTTTCCACACACCTAAGAGATACATGTTTGTTGATCATATAGAAGGGCTAAGGAGCACTTGATATATTTAATACCATACACTAAAAAGTTATTTTTCAGAAAAAGGTAATACTTTTTGCCTGACATTTTGTCATACTCCCACACGAATCAGCTAATATAACAATTATTTGTCCTCAATCCTCGTCCATTAGTTGGATGCCAAGAGACGGCAGCATATGTAGCTTGTCATATGCATATGGTCCACAGTGCAACTACCTGTGGGCCTTCAATGCAATACCACAATGAAGCTTCTTTTAGACAACGGATGATCAGACTCACCATTCACTGCATAAAATTACTAATAGGTACTAGTAGGTCAGTTCAAAAATTCCAAATCGTAGTGGGTCGCTATAGGAGGCTGGCTTAGTATATGGTGCACACTTATTTAAATGAAGCACCTTGAACTAATCCAGGCAATCCTCATGGTGATTTTAGTGGTCTTAGACAACCATAGAAAGTTCTCTTAGTGGAAGTTGTGGAAAGCAGCATTCATCTTATCTTGAAGGAGTGTTAAGCAGCTTGTTTTACCAGATCGAATCATGTAGTGTAGGTTAAACGAAAAAGAACCACACTGTGTATATATAAAAATAGTTCTATTTATTACACAACACTCAATAACACATTGGTATATCTCCTACCCGGAGATATAAACACAATACACAATAATCAATTGCAAATAGGTAAGTAAGCACAATACACTGTGGTCTCCAGGGGGAGACCAAACCATATACTAAAAAAGTGGAATGCGAACTGCGACCGAATTTGGAACTTGGATCGGGAGGCTCAGAGGAGCTGGAGAAACAAGGAACCGTTGAATCAAAAGAGGGAGGGAGAAGCAGAGATTCATTCTGCTTCCATTGCTCGTGGCACGAAGGACAGAGTCAGCACAAGCGCAGACGTGACATCTCAAAGGGCGAGTCCCCCCTTCTATCCCCGAAGGAGCAACATCCATCTCCTTACAAAGTTATAGGCAAAAGGTGGACCTATAACACATTTAAGAAGTTGAGAGAGTAAGCTCACTGATGAAGAGGGGTAAGTGATTTGCTTACTCCCTACAAGCGACCTAAAAAGTAGCCGGCTTCACTTTGGTCCTGAAGAAGGCCCATAGACCCGTCAGGGCAATCGAGGGCCGAAACATGTCGACCTATCATGACCTAACACCAGGTGCGGTGGATCATTAACATATCCACCACAGCACCGCTCAACCCCACTTAATATTGCCCCTTCCTTGTTAAAATAAAGGACCGAACAAAGGAATGGAGGTAATTTTAATTTTGCTCACCTCTTTTTGACACTATTCACTCTTTAATCACAACTGTCTAAAACCAGACGGTCTCCCTCCAGGTGGGAGGAACGCAGATCACTTGGAGAACTGAACACTCAAGTGATAAAAGAACCAATGATGATGCTATTCACCTAACCGACAAAGCAGAGAACCAACATATACAGCACCCTGAGTAAAATGTGAATGAGGGTCTCAAGAACATAAGATCATAGGACCCGGGCAAAAAACAGGACATGTGATTCATTCTCCTTTGATTCTGACTGACACAAAGAACCACCCACGGTAAGTGCCCATGAACCCCACGGAGGCTGTGTGCAGAGTGGAAACACAGTCGCGTACTCAATAGAAGTCAACGGGAAAGTCGCGGTTGCAGTTTTGAAGAAGAAGGACCCTTCCCAGTGGACCATGAAGAAACCGCGTGGAAGACAGAAGGTTGGAGAGTCACCACACCTGTGGATACTCCAGGAACCAGGATACCTACACCAGGGAAGCCGAGTGCATAGGTGCGTATTGATGTCGGAAACCGCCATAGTCCACAATGGAGGACTTCATAAAAGCTGCCGCTGGCGAAGACGGTGCAAGAGTCCGGTGGAATCCAAGGGTGGATTCTTGAAGTGAAGAACATACAAGCAGAGGGGACAGAGTCTATGCCACTCGGAGGTGACCAGGAGGCACAGAAGAGCAATGCCCACCGATGTTGGAAGGTTCAGGAGTGATGATGGTGACCTTGTCGCTACAGCTGTGAGGACCAGGCAATGCTGAGGAAGACCAGGAACCATGCACAAGCTGTCCCACGTCAAAAGTCGAAAACCAGGGGGTCGGTGTCTGGCGGGAGCACCAACAAGCCTTGGCAGCTACAACAGGTATTGAAAGTGAAGAAGGAGCAACTTTGATACCAGCAAGGTCCAAGGGACTCACCACAAGCAGGGGAGACAGAGCAGGCCCCAAGCAAGCAGGGGAGCCCACTGAAGCAGGAGAAGTCCCTTAGGAGGACCCACAGGCGGAAGGCACAGGAGTTGCAAGAGGACCTCGAGCAGCTCACCAAAAAGGAAGGCCCACGGTGCAGTGGAGATGCAGTACTTGGCAGGAAAAGATGCTGGAGGTTGGAGTTTCTTGTAGCCCGAAGATCTCTGGCGTGCTGAGCCAACAAGCCTTGGCAACGACAAGTAGAAGGGGTGCACAGGGGTTTAGTCCCAGCGGTTCCAGCGAGGGATACTGGCCTCAAACTTGCTGAGAGGACAGTTCAGGCCATCAGGCCATCAGGAGCAGCAGACCGGTCAGCTTTGTTGTGGTGCCTGCAGATGCAGGGGAGTGACTCCTTCACTCGAAGGGAGATTAGTTCAGGTATCCTTGATGCCCACAGGTCTGTTGAAGATCCTGGAAGAAGCACAGCACAGATGATGAAGAAGACTTGCAGAACAGTGAGAACAGGAGCAGCAGGAGTCTTCCTGGATGCAATCTCGGGTCCAGGCGAAGTCCAGCAAAGTCCAAATGTCCAGATGGTCAAAGAGTGACGTGGTTTCAGGCTTGAGTCTTGTCCCATGACTAATCTGAGGACCCACCCACAGGTAAGCCCTTAAATACCCTAGGAAAGGGGTTAGGATGACTCAGGGGTCCCTCCCAGAGGAGGGGCTAGACAGGGGGAGGATACTCCCATGTCCTTTGTCCAGTTTCATGCCAGAGTGGGAGCCAAGGGCTCCCTGAAGTGGCTCAAACTGTATTATACAAGGAGGGCACCAAATGTGCCCTTCAAAACAGTCTGGTGGTGCTGGCAGGCTCCCCAGCCCAACACACTAAGTCCTGTCTGGGAGGTGGTCACACCTCCCTATAATAGGAAACCTATTGTTCTACCTTCCCCTGCTCAAGCTCAGCTCAGCAGCAGGAGGGCAGAATCATGTCTGTGGTCGGCAGCAGCACTAGCTTGCTAGCAGAACCTGTAAGGTTGTTACCGGGAGTACTGGGAGCTTCCCGGAGGAACCCCCGAGTGCATGGAATCATACCCCCAACACCGGTAACGGTGTTGGGGTATGATTCCAACATGTTTGTTACCAAACATGCCCAGGTTCAGCACAGCCACTATATAGTTAGCCATCGCGTAATGACGAATGGCCACTATATGTATCAAAATGGTTGGCCGCACTCACAAAGCCTGGAGAATCGACTCCTGGGTTTGTAGGGGTGTCCCGCTCATGCGGGGGCAACCACACACTTATAACCCAGCACCCTACCTTCAGGATTGAAAGGCCTGCCTTAGGGGTAACATAGGTTGTAAGTGTAGTGAGCTCAGATATAAGAAATACTTATATCTGTCATAAGTGGTGCTAGCACCAACTTACACAGGCTGCAATTGCAGGCCTGTAGTCACAGTTTGAGTGGTCTCTCATGGGTGGCACAACACATGCGGCAGCCCATGGTAGAACCCAGGTGTACCTATGCACTGGGTACCTTAGTACCATATACTAGGGACTTATAAGGGGACACCAGTAGCCAATTATGGAGGTACCTAAGTACTTACAATGTCAAATTTAGGGAGGAAGCACAGTGATTGAGGTCCTGATTAGCAGGATCCCAGTCAGACTAGTCAAAAAAACATACTGACACCAGCAAAAAGTGGGGCAAACCATGAAAGCAGATCCTACAGTCGCAATCCAACCTTCCTCATCAGTATTCATGTGACAGGTCATAACTTGTTGCTCGCTACAATTGGATGCCATCACAGGAAACGTTGCCTGCTGAGGTGAGCTGACCATCATGTCTTTGATCACATTTTAAATGAAGTCATTTTTAGGTCGAGCATCAGCGCGCATGCGCTGTCTGCAAGACCTCCTGTAAACACTCTACAGAGTGTAATTTCAGCTGCTGCCTGCTATTGGTTCATAGCTCCATCGCTTTTGTTTACTGGCTCCTTGTTGGCCGGTGCTCCAGATACAACACTTCCGTTTGGAAGCCAGGAGCACCGGCCAACTACAGTTTCATTACACTGTAGGCCTTTATGTAGTTATTCATGGACTACTTTTTTTTTTTTTTTTAAACAAGCGCCCCTTTCCGCGCTTTATCTTTAATGGTGGCACGCTACTTTCTTTAGACTGGGCTCGTCTAAACAAAGGTGCGCGGCTGCTATTAAAGTGAAAGCGCGGAATGGAGCGCTTTTATAAAAAAAAAGCATTTGTTTGGCCACTTGAGAAAGAAATGCTTTTATTTGTAAAAGCGCCCCATTCTGCGCTTTCACTTTAATAGCGGCCGCGCACCTTTGTTCAGATGAGACCACCACCAGTACCACCACCAATACCACCAGTACCAGTACCACCACCAATACCACCAGTACCACCACCAATATCACCACTAACTACCACCACCACCACCAATACCACCACCACCAGTACTACCAGTACCACCAGTACCAGTACCACCAGTACCACCACCAGTACCACCACCACCAGTACCAGTACCACCACCACCACCAGTACCACCACCAGTACCACCACCACCAGTACCACCATCACCACCAGTACCACCACCACCACCAGTACCACCACCACCTGTACCACCACCAGTGGCCACCACCAGTACCACCACCACCACCAGTATCAGTACCACCACCAGTACCACCACCACCAGTACCACCACCACCAGTACCACCACCACCACTACCAGTACCACCACCACTACCACCACTTCCAGTACCACCACTACCAGTACCACCACCACCACTTCCAGTACCACCACCACTACCATCACTACCAGTACCACCACCACCACTACCAGTACCACCACCACCACTACCACCAGTACCACCACCACCACTACCACCAGTACCACCATCACCAGTACCAGTACCACCACCAGTACCACCACCACCAGTACCACCACCACCAGTACCACCACCACCAGTACCACCACCAGTACCACCACCAGTACCACCACCACCAGTACCACCACCACCACCAGTACCACCACCACCACCACCACCACTACCACCACTACCACCACCACCAGTACCACCACCACCAGTACCACCACCACCACTACCAGTACCACCACCACCACCACTACCACCACCACCAGTACCACCACCAGTACCACCACCAGTACCACCACCACCAGTACAACCACCACCAGTACCACCACCACCAGTACCACCACCACCACCAGTACCACCACCACCCGTACCACCAGTACCACCACCACCACCAGTACCACCACCAGTACCACCACCAGTACCACCAGTACAACCACCACCAGTACCACCATCACCAGTACCACCACCACCACCAGTACAACCAGTACCACCAGTACCACCACCACCACCAGTACCACCACCACCACTAGTACCACCACCAGTACCACCACCACCAGTACCACCACCACCAGTACCACCACTACCACCACCAGTACCACCACCACCAGTACAACCACCAGTACCACCACCACCAGTACCACCGGTACCAGTACTACCAGTACCAGTATCACCAGTACCAGTACCACCAGTACCACCACCAATACCACCAGTACCACCAGTATCAGTACCACCACCAATACCACCAGTACCACCACCAATACCACCAGTAACAGTACCACCACCAATACCACCACCAATACCACCACCAATACCACCACCACCAGTACCACCAGTACCACTACCACCATTACCAGTACCACCAGTACCAGTACCACCACCACCAGTACCACCACCACTACCAGTACCACTACCACCACCACCAATACCACCACCAATACCACCACAACCACCAATACCACCACCACTAATACCACCACAACCACCAATACCACTACCACCAATACCACCACCACCAATACCACCACCACTAATACAACCACCAATACCACCAATACCACCACCACCTCAGCGCCTCTCGCTCACTAGTAATAGCAGGGGCACTGTACTAGGCCAGAGCTGCAGCCGAGACCATCCCTCCCTCCCTCCATGCATGCCATAAAGCACAGCTCGCCCTGCACCAGGAGGTGAAGCCAGGGCCCTACTACAGCTGGAGTGTTTATTAGGCCAAAGATAGCAATGACATTACGCAATGCCACACTGCACACTCAAATCACGGAGAGGGCAGGAAATACCCACCCCGCTCTTCCTCCTGAGCCACGACAGTGTAATCACAGTGCGAAAGGTTTTGGAGCGCTTTGTTGGTGTTTATAGCTCGGATCATATGTAACTCTCACTTCACACTTTGTGTCTGTGTAATTTACAACACTTACACATCTTCTTCACTGCACTATTTATCACTACTTTGAAGACGTCGCGGGCCGGTCTCTTCCTCTGATATTTACAATCTAACAAGCGGTCGAGAAGGCCCTTTATTGCAATGCAATAGGTCTCGCATTTGCGAGAGTTTCAGCTATTAGTATTGTAAATGACAATGCCTTTTATTTATGTTTTGAAACCCAAAACATAAATAAAAGGCATTGTCATTTACAACGGCAATAGCTCAAACTCACGTGAATGCGAGACCTAATGCAGCCTGTTTTCCTTAAATAAACTAATGCTGCATTTAAAAAAAAAAAAAAAGGTTTTTTGGGATTGATTGTTTGAGAGTTGGCAATGGTCCTATGGACCATTCCCTACTCACCAACATTTTTTTTTAAACATTCACAAAGGGGAAAAGGTCCGAAAGGGAACCATTCCCTTTTGAGAATGGGTTAACACCTGCTTTTAGGAGTCAGTAAAATTTCAATGTTTTGTGACAAGATTTCGGTCACAAAACATGAATATCTATCTTTAACGAATTGCTATTTGGTAGGGATGCCCTATACATATCCCTTCTAAACAGAGATTCCTTACTGAATTGGAAAATAGGTTGAGTACCTAACAAAAAATCATCTAGCCGTCACAAACCCTGAATTTTGGAATCACAGGCTTTGCAGACACAAAATGGCTTTGTGCCTCAGGCCCAACTTCGGGAATATGTTTGCTGAAGGCCTAGATGGCGGCAACGTTTCACAACCTAAATTTGGAATCAATACATATTATATTTGGGAGGAGGTTGCATGAGAAACAAAAATGAGGTAAAAACATTCTTAATTTCAATGGTTTCCTAGAGGAAAAACTTTACTCACTCCATTACTTCCTCAGAAGCTCCCCCCAGTCTTAAGAGTTAAAGAGGACATAATACGATAATGCCACCCAGTTACTTTAATAATCTAACAACACACTCTTGGTCATTTTAGCAACACTTCATTTCCCCAATGGGCCAATTTGCTTGTTATTTGCCTTCACGAAACATCGAAATTCTTCGCACAAGGTGAAGACGCCTGTCCCGGAGCTTTGTGCACATCCCCGGCCGTGCTTTGTTAGGCACATTTCTCAGGGGATTATGAATTTTGAGCACACCCCCTCAAGTGCAAGCATTCAAAGTTACTAATCCCCTGAGACATTTAAGAAACAGAACCTAAAAACCGCAAGGGAAGCATGTGACAGGCTTGTGAAGAAGAGCACGGGCACAAACAAGCGGGAATAGGTTGCAATGCAAGCAGGGACGAAAATAAACATGGGGAGACAGAGAGCACATGATGTATCAGCACGATGCACTCCGCACGTTTTCAGTGAATCTCTTTGCTTTCTCTGGAGCCGGGCTTGGACACAAGACGCTGTTGTGGGCCCAAAGTATGGACATGAAGTGCGAGAGTGGGACACACAACTTGCGCAGCAGAGACAGGGCTGGTCTAGTGGGGGTGAGCTTTCCCAAAAGTAGATCACCAAGTATCTGAGAGGGGTTTCACCAATCCGCATTAATAAAAAAGTGAGGCCTACTTTAGGCAACCATAGGGCACTTCTGATCTACTAAAAGAGAAAGTAACCAAACGTAGTTCCTGCTGAGGGATAACCCCCAAACACAATGGATCAGGGACTGTGATTAGAAATGATTCACTCAGGGTATGCTCCCAATAGTATAGTACAGTATTAAAGTGGAACTTTTGAAAAACGTGACTAGAGCGATATCTGTAGATGGAACGAGAAACCTTAGGGGGATATGTGAGATCAAGGCACGAAGTAAAGAACAGCAGATATGAGCACCAAGAGACAGAGAGGAAGGTAATGTGACTTGTAAAATGAAACCCATTCATGGGCTGGCCTAGAAATGTATGCTCAGTGGTACTCAAAGTACGGCCCGGGGGCCGCATATGGCCCTCCTGACCTTTTTACTCAATTTAGCTCTACATTAAAAAATGTTAAATAAACAGCAGCATTTATTTAAAGGTTAATTACAGTTTAAGAAAGGAAGTAACTAGGCTGTACTGCACCACTTAACTTAGGAACACCTGCATCTTTAAAGTCCGCAAACGTGTAAAAATGTGATAGGCATCTCAGAATTCAAAAAGTGCATTTCATTAACCTGTTTCAATTAGTAAATCAGATTTTAGCAGGGCATTCAGAAGTATTTTTTTTTAAAAGTGATAGTTTTCAAACATAAATTTAGAAACAGTCATGCTCCACTCCCCCCACCCTGACAACAATGCCATTAGTGATTAATTCCAAAGACAGGAGAAGGTTTTGAACAGCACACATCCTGAAGTCATGTATTTTGAAGTCCTCTTATGATTAAGAAAAGGGAGGGATATTGAAATAAAACAATTACCCAGGATCACACAGTTTGGTCAAGTGGGGAAGCCGGGATCCATCCCAGATCTTCTAGTTCCACATTGTGCAATTCAGTTCAGCCACTAGTTGTACATGCTTCACTTTCCCTACACCCACTTTACACCGCCCTATCCCAACTCCGGTCATCAGTGCAGCCCTCGGTCATACCAAAGACCAAATTTTGGCCCCGGGGAAAATGTTTGTGAGTACCCATGCTCTACGGTGTCAAGTGCAAACGACACATCCAGTAAAATCAAAATAAGATTATATGTGATTGTGCATGCTGCTGATAATGAAGTTAGTAACATGAGATAGAGCTGTTGTGACTGAGTGAGTTCCCCGTTGAGATGAAGAAAGGTCCCTTGCTCTTAAGTGTGCGGCCCTACCTCGAATTCATAGCAAGATGTAGCTTTGTTGACCCCTGCCTCACCACACATCACAATAATGGATTGGAGATATTTTTATGACATGGGTTGAGGGCCAGAGTGGACCTCTGTGGTCTGGGGGAGCTCGTCAGATGCACTTTCTTTTCTGAGCGTGACTACCCTCAGATCGCTCGGGCTCTAGTGGTCTGACACTCGTGGGTGGCAACTACAGCATTTACAGTGGCATGACAGTCCTTTTACACCTGTCCAATTGAAGTACCTTAAGGCCTCTCCCACTTTTTAAATGTGGTCTGCCTGCCCCCGTTAACCCAGTCCTTCACCTATCCATGTAGGACATGGATGTCACATGAGTGTACTGTTTTGTGTGTTAAGAGAATGTGTTTATGGAGTGTGTGTGGCACTAGTGTGCATAGCCATACTGGTAACCAATTTAAATATATTGCTGTGGTGACATGGCATGTAAGATGGAGGACGGTAGAGGTTCCAAACACCAGGTGTGAATTGCAGGCAGTGGGCCATAGATTTGGGTGTGGAACAGAGGAGAGAGAGGGCCACTTTGAATCTTAGGAGTTTTCCACTGCCCTTTCCTGGCCCATTGTTCTATGGGAGGGCTACCACTGCCCCCACAGATAGTTAAGGGGGACACCCTACCTTGCTTATGTGCCCTTGTTTTGGGTTTCTCCTGGAGACTACCAGCTCCACCCCATCTTCCTGCTCACACCTTGTGACAAAGACGTTGGCTGGACCAGTTGGAGTGGAATAAGAAAGAGAGGCAGAACTGTCCAGAACCGGTCTCACAGATGCCTGCTGAAATACACAACTACCGTTTGCAATTCTAGTATAAAGATGTGACAGAAACTTTAAGTGTTGGTATTAAGATTTATCTATTGGAATCCAGGGCCACCATACCAATGCAACAAAAAACTATCTATGCTCCAGGGTTTGGGCACTCATTGTCAACTCCTCCTGACAGGTTTGGGATCAAAAACCTTGGATCCTCACTTATGACTGCCTGTAGGCGGTGCCTGGACTCTACTTCAAAGGACACAGCTCATTGACTCCTCAGGAGGGACACTGGAGGTGACCTTGCATGAGGAGTTGTGACGGGGCCAAGGCAGATGTGCATACGTTGCCGCTGAGCATCTCAGAAGGATCAGCCCCATTCTGCACGGGGGCATCCCAATAGTCCCTGTTGTTCCAGCACAGCATGGCCGGACTGTGCATCTCCGTGGACAGAGGATGTCCAAGGTCCCCTACAACACCTCAGAGCCTGGAGCTTCAAAAGAAAATGGATTGCAGTCCGTGAACTACACAATGCACAACTGAAGCGCTGGAGGAGAGCCACATTAACGGAGAATTTAAATGAGGACCCAAGTACTCATTAGAGGCAGGCAGCTAGCTTTTGGGTGGTGGATTTTGTGTTTGGGCCCGAGGAAGCTTCCCAAGTCCTACAGAGACCTAAGAACGGCAACAGCATTGCTAGCGCTGCTGCCGCTTACTTGAATCCTGCACTGGCACCATAGACGCTGGCTGCATACCAGCTGCTTGGGTGAGATCCCTACTCACTGATGTTTTGGGGCAATGCATGCACTCACCTGATGCGCAGTGCAGTTCAACAGAAGCAATGCAGGTGAGGCTTGCAGCAAGATCAAATTGACAGTGAAAGATACTGCATACTCCAAGAGATTCTAAGTTCGGGAAGGTTGGTGGTTGTTATTTAGTTGTTTAATAGTGGTTGAACAACAACAGACCTGAAGCATTATGGGTACATGCCTGTACATAGCAAGATATGATGCTGATTTGATGGTGTATTCCAATTAGAATGTCTAGTCTATTCCATCATTTAGTATTAGCTATCATGTTCAGATGCTGGAAGTTAAGTACCTAAAATTGTGTTAACCATAGAGATGCAATAAATAATATTGCTTACATCGTTTTGAATTTTAGATCTGGTCACTGGAATGTATTAAAGTTATGAAGAACATTTCTGGTACCTGCTGACCAAAAAGGCATTTCCCAAGGAACAAGTCTAATTGTGGAGTTTTGGGATTTCGAGTTTTTTTTTTATTTACTTTTTTTGCTTGTAGTAAATGGCACCACTAAGATATAAGGACTGGAAACATCAGGATTTAGGTTCTGTGACTTGGAGGATATGTTATTGCACAAGATCCTGAGTCTTCCTCGAGTAACCACTAAGTATCCTAAGCATCATTCAAGAGGTGCCCTTGTATACATCTAGTATTTCATTGCTGTTGCACCACTTACATTTAAGCACTAGATTTGAAGCAATTAAAGAACTTTATAGAAGAGGTGCTCAGTATTGATCAGTTTAGTTGCATTCTTTGGTTTATTTTTTTAATTGATACATTTTCTTCAGTGGGAGTCCCTGGCCACTTTTTCGATACTTGATAAATTAACAAGAAGAGAAGTTCATAGGTTAAGGATTGTTTTTGGCTTGTTGGCAGGAATCTAGGGGATTAAAAAAAACGAAATTTCTGTCATATCATCCAATTAATGTTGTACCAGGTCTTGAAAATATCTTTCCAGTGATCCGTAATGTGAATGTGACATATCTCCGGACTAGATGTCGCTTTGAGGTATTTCCCTTAGTAGCCTGCAGAATAAACACCCTTGACTGTCATAATCTGTCTCACAGATATGGTGTGTGATGGATTATTTTTGGAGACTCCTATGTACGGTTTAAGTTTCTGCAAACTATTGTAAGTTAAGACCTGGATAGCTGAAACTGATTCTTTGAACAGGTGACCGACCCTACTATTTCTGATATTGCTTAAAAATGTTTTCTCAGCAATTTAGCAGATGGCCAACATCTTTCTCAAATGACAAGTGAGTGATAGAAGGCTATAGGAAATGTAATCAGGCATTAGCAGGTATATAAGAATTTGCACTAGGTTTGCTAATGCCTTGTATATGCAGAATTTGGGCATGCTGATTTTTGATGAAGTATCCATGTTATTAACTTGCATTTTAATAAATGTGACCATCATACAGAATGAATACTGATTTATGCATGGTATAATTTTTTTTTTAATTATTTCTATTACTGTTGGTTTAATATTTACTTTATTTTGGAAAGAGTGATATTGGATCTGTTTGATGGCTATTTTATCAACTATACATGTTTAAATGCTACCCACTAGCACGTGGCTTCTTAGGATGCCCACCTCTGTGTTTGATTAAATGAATTGTGATCTCATAGAGAGTGCTGGTACCCCCTGGGGACTTATGGACCACACTGTTACCCGTAGGTGTCCAGGAGCTGAATTCAACCTTGACTGCAGTGAAAGCATTTAAACCATAGAGATGGGTCCTGAGATTTTTCTGCAAGTTCGGATTCAAAGGTAAAGCCTACAAGCATCACTCCTAATAGAAAAAGCGGGTGTCCTCTCTCCTGCTGCACATTGTTCTAGTAAAGTGCTGGATGCTTCTCTATCATGTGTCAACAAAACTTAATCCCGCGGATCATTGATCGTTCGGGCAGAACTAGATCAGCCTCGATATTTTGACACTTTGCAGTCTGTCGAAGCAGCAGAAAACATTATTGACTTCCCTCAAGATCACTGTCTGCGCGGCACTGATTTGTCCTACCAAAATGGTCTACTCTATACTTTTCTCTCCCTACCAGGATGGATTGCCAAAGAAGATTCACCAGAATAAACCTTTTGCTTAACTGCAGCCACCTCGAAATAATCAGCAGATTGATCTCAGCACAAAAGTGGGCAAATCTGTACCATTTCTTTTGCAAGGAGGCACAAGGTTTTGTAAAGGCTAAAATAAAATATATTAACAGACTTGGGTCTAAGATCAGTTTGAAGCAAGCACTGGCGGAGATGCTCTTGACCTGCTTGCACACCTTCTTCCAGTCTGATGGTGTCAGGGGGTCAGAGCAATCAGTCGCCCTGTGGTCTTTGGCCCTACTCGTGTCCCCTCCTCTGTCCTGTACCAATTGCACATATAATATGTTAATTAATTTTCTACATCCTGCCATATCCAGCAGTCAACACAATGTCATGTGGTTGGCTGAGGATTCCGGGATCGTGTCCAGATTGAGTGGTCGGTGTACGCCATCTCGGTGTGGGCCTAGTCCTAGCCCAAACCGATCCTGTGTTTGTTCAAGAGTGATAAATCTGATGGTTATGTACAGATTGCCTGCAGTCCGACAGCTGCACTCCCTCCAAGCCTGGAAGGACATCTGCCTGGGCCTCAGCGTTATGTTAACATCTTTTGAGTGTCGTGTCTGTGTCGACATAAGCAACAAGGTCAATTGATTCCCTGTGAACTGAGACAATCAATATAAAGAATGAAGTCGAAACTCCTCTCAACCAGGTTGGAGTAGGTGGCAATAACAGTTTGAGGGACAGTGAGAGGCTGAGCAGCATCCGAAGATATGAGGCACGGCACTCTTGGTCAGATTGGCAATAAAAAGATGGATGGCCTTGTTGCATCAGTTCTGAAAGTGAAGGATCAGAACTTAGTAGCAGCCAAGGGCTGCAGCTTGATTATGAAATGCCAATGGACCAATAACTTACTTCTTATATTGTGATCAAAGCTTCATTCTCTATTATACAGTGATCCCCTGGCTTTGACCTGCTGCAAAGCCTGACGTGAGTAGAGTGATGCCGGAAAGGCACACAGAACAGACATATTCCTTTGCAAATTCTTATCCTATTGTCATTTTGGAAGGGGATAGTCATGGACTTGTTATGTTGATTTGCATCGGGCACCTGAGAGGGTATCCAGGCGTTTGGGCAGGTGCTTAGGTGTGAGGCGCCCAAGGTGCTTATATGAAGAGCCAGGTCTTCAGCTTCTTGCAGGACTCAAGAAGTGAGGAGGAGGGTCTGATGTGTTGAGGGAGGGCATTCCATGTCTTGGATGTGATGTAGGAGAACGAGTGACCTCCAGTTTTGCTTTTGCAGATGCAGGGAATGTGTGCAAGTGAGCTAGAGCGTAGGTGTCTGGTGGGTTGGTGAAAGTGTATGCATTAAAAAACCACTTGAACATACTCGGTAAATGACACAAAATATGTAAGCAAAACACTATTAGGAAAAAATAGAACATTTAACCCCTAGCTCAGAGATAAAAAATAGCCCTGTCACAAATGTTCTGCCAATTAGAGAAAAGTGTTAAAAAAAAATCTGCGCAATGGAAAAGTAAATTTGTACTAAAGTAGCAGTTTTGGAGACAACCATAATCAGAGTTTTTTCCGAATGGGAGCATAAAAAAAATATAAAGAGAGCAGGCCCATACTTCTCTCTTTGATATCTGATTTAGTAGAAATATATACATTGGATACTATGATTTAGAAAAAAAAATGGAATCCTGCGTGGACATGGAAAACATACCAAAAGCTCCTGAATTTGCTGAGGATTCCTTTTTTAGAGAATATAATGGTTTCATCAGAAATGACTGAACTTCTGCTCCGCACTGAGGAGAAATGTTTTACCCTCCAAGCGACAGAGGCCAAACGCTGAGTGGTCTCGGAAAGCAAGGTGCGCTCACCTACCACATATTGTACCAACAGAGAACGAGCAGAAATCTCATCATAATAAAGTGTGTGTCCCCTCCTCATCAAGCAGTGGTCATGTTTCCTCCAAAGACAGAGCTGGATGTCAGAATATTGATAACAAAAATAGCGTCTAACATACATTTTGTGATCTAGATGAGGATTTTCTTTTTTTAAGTCCAACAGGGCAATATTTGTGTTTTCTTTTCTCAAGTCCAACAGGGCAATATTTGTGTCTAGCATATTTAGGACACAGTATTCTTGTCAGACAATATGTAGGCCACGATATTCTGGTGCCATCCCAGAGGCATAGGCGCTGCCTGAAAGGGCAAGGAGGGTGCAGTCAATTCTCCTCCCACCAGAAGTGGGATGTGAGACCAGAGAGAGGGAAAGGAATGAATGGTGCTGTACAATGATCTTCCCTCTAACCTTTCTATCAGACAGTCCTCCTAAACAGAGACATTTTAAGGCATGGGCTAAGCGGGTTCTGGCCCAGGGCCCCCAGCCTTTCAGGGGGGCCCCCCTGATAGAGCCAGCTGTGTTCTGCAGAGTCTTCCCCTGATGTGCTTAAATAACTCTTAAACAGATTGTTTTAAATACCGTTTTCCTTTCATCAGTTTTTAATGTGGGTGATGTGCGAGTCAATTACAGACATTTTGCCAAGAAATGTTGTGTTTAGGGTTCACGCAACAACCATAAAAATATTCCTTTGGATCAAAAGAGGACCTCAAATATGAGAAATGGAAGGGCATAACAGAGGTTATTTGCAGTAATAATAGTGAACTACTGTTGTGTTACAATATTGAAAACACACCTCACTATCTCGGAATATTAGCTGTACAAAACACTTTAGAATTTAAAGGAGTGTGCCTGTGCACTGTCAGTGACCTGACTGAAGAGGGCACTAAAGAGTTGAAATTGAATCAAATTCAAAGCTGTTCTGAACAGGGGCCCCCAAATTATGTTTGGCCCAGGGCCCCCAAAATCCTTAAGATGTCCCTGCTCCTAAAAGCCCACACAGTGCCATGGAAGGAGCTATCCTTTCCTTGGACTGGATATCGAGCATTACCTATCACAGATGTCAATCAGCAGCCTCCTGCAGCCAGCACATACTCTACAAAAAACATCAAGACAACCTAAAAATAAATGAAGCCGCGGAGTTCTGTGACTCATGCTAACATCCAGGAAATCTCTGAAAGTTTTCAACATGCCAGCAATTTGTCAAAGTCAGCATTCGCCTGTCAAAACCGAGGAGATGTTTCTATGAAATGATGGGTTACAGCTACAGCTCAGCACTCCCCAGACAGCAATGAATGATAAACTACTAACATCTGCTCACATCTTCCTTCACTGGCCAAGTCTTGAAAAGGAGCAGAGCTCTCGCCTTCATTACTCGCATCCGCGAGGACCAAAGGGGTGCCAAGATCTGCGAGAACAAACGTTCACAAGATCACCACACATGTGTGTCCTTTGGAGGAGGAAGGGGGTTGTAAGGGACACGTAAAGAGGGTAGAAAGAAGACATCCGACGTGTGTAGGATCTTTGGCTTATAGTGTGTGTTAATACTGTGCACGCATGTTGCACAACGGAGAACAATGCAGAAGATCACGGGGTATGAACTGCACGCATAGAGCTCAAGCAAGAGATAGGGGTGATATGAGCTAGCAAAATAACATTGAGACGCACTCACTATATGTAAAGCCATTGAAAAAAGCAGAAACCTGGGCCTTATCCTTGTTTACACAGTGCTTCATAATCCAAGTCTAAGCACTACACATCCATCCAGACTAACATCAATGTAAAATTTAAGAGCAATGACGATGATTTTTGGTATCAAATCAGAATGAAGATTAAAAATGTTGTGCTTTTTAATTGGTATGGGTGTGTTTATTTTTTCCCATTACGCTGGCAGTGTACCAAACAAGGTACCTGTTTAATTGTTTTATGCTGTTATTCTGAGATAGTTATGGCACCTGTTGACACATAGGCCCCCTGCATGGTTTGGGTGAGAATGCATCCCTCTGTCGAAGTCCCCAGAGCGAGCTGTAGTGTTTTTGGGTATCACGTCAGCACACATGACAGTCATGCATCTGCACTGGTGCCTTTCCTTGATATGGAGTGAGATCCAGAGCGAGCTCTGCGGTTCAAGGGGCAAGCAAGCTGTGTGCACCCACCTTTTGGAGAGTGTGATAAATCTTGCCTCACCAGGCTGTAGAGAACTGGCAGAGGTACATGAAAAATGATAATAGTAGTCAACCGTTGCCTGCTGGTGAGAAGGCTTTTCAGCCTCTCCCCTTTTTCTTTATTTTGGTTTCTGCCAGCCACCTGCAACCGGGTCCTTTGCCCATCCAGTGAGACAGGGATGTCTTGTGCAAGTACACTGCTTGAGTGTGTACAGGATGCATCTGGAAAGCATATGACATCTAGCTGTGGCCACACTGTTGGTACAACGCCAGTGGTGAGTGGGAGATCCCTTTGAGCTCCATGGTTGAGGTCAAGAATGTCAACTCTTCTCGTCCGGCTTGGGACCAGTAGCCTGGAAAAACTTGACTAGTCTGCCAAGAGGTGCTGCCTGACACTACTTGGAGGGAGAGACTGCTGAGGAGGGACATTGGAGGTTCCCCTGCTCTGAAAAGAGAGGGCTGCAAAGGAGTCTGGGGAGCGGAATTGAAGCTGCATCTGGGACATGAGGCTAGACCTGCATCACTGTGCTACGGGTGAGGTCTACACGCACCTAAGTGTCTCCACAGCATAGGCAGTTGTAGTGACACCTGAGGCTGAGGATGTGGTGGAATTCGAGAGGGTGAATTTTTCTCCATCAACTAGCACCAAAAAGTGTCTAGAGCACTCGCGTACCACTGACCGATGGCTGTGGTCCAGCTGGAAGAATTAACAAGTTTAAAAAGACTAACACCGCAAAAGGAGACTGCGCCTGCAGAGCGTGTACACTGCTGCTTCTAGGGTTGGGCACCAAGCTTGTGTGGTGGCAGGGGGTTTGTGTGTGCCTGAGGAAGACTCACGTAGGAAGTTCTCCATGACTGTGAGCATAACCTCCTTTTGACTGGTGTTGGCAGTGGCACAACTTACCTGAGGTCACGGGCACTGGCGCCCATAGTGTGAAGCACAACCCCACCTGCTAGGTTGGAGCAAGGACCGCAAAATCCTCACACTGTGGGCTGTGCAGAGTGAACACCGACTGGAGTGGGTCTGCTCCCACGGACAGTGACACCTGTCAGCATCCCTTGCTTCAAAAGGACATCACAAACCCTCCACCAACAACAGAGAGGTAATGTGGCTTTGCACTCAACCAAGGGAAGAAGAGTGCAAATCTGTTTTAGGTGTTGAGACCTTGATCTTGACAGAGAACACTAGAGCTACCCCCAATTTGCCCATTGAGCTTCCTGCAAAGGGCCAATGCTAATTACCACAAGAGACTGTCCCCAGGTTACCGTAGACACTATTTCACATTAGAACCCTTAATGAAATCCCTCTGTTTGTAATGCTAAGTATTTCTCCATTATCTTTTTTTTTGTAAAGTTATATTGGATTAAGCATGATTTTTTGATTGTTGCCTGATGTATGTTGAGTACTGAATAAGCATGTTGAGTACCACTTGCAATTGCTACACTGAGGGTGAAGTGCTAAAGGATTGCACTTGGTGCTTATTTCTGGGTGCAATAGTAAGGTTAAGCCAGGAACACAGTGATAAAAGGCTCTAATTGTCTCAATGTGAGGCCAGTAACCACTGTCTGCCCTCAGACTCCTAAAAGAGTTACCACAGCAAACTTTAAATTATTGTTTAATTATATGAAACATGCAAATAAAACATTCCACAAAAAGCTTATGCACATATGTGGAGAATGGCAGATGAAGGGGGTTCCATTCTATCAGAGCAACAGATTGTATCTAGTACTTGAATATGTAAATTTGCATAATAAACATTCCATCAAAAGCATCCAAATGGAAATTTTTCCACTACAGGGGCATATCTTTACTTTTCCACGAAATCCTATAGGAGATGTTTATATTTCAGAGTAGCAGATCCAAAACCTCATCTCGCATAAATATTGTGTCCTGTATATTGTTTACATTAATATTGTCCTGCTTGGTGTGGAGTTCCTATGATTAACTTCAGTGGGGTGATATTTTAGTACACAATATTTAGGACAAGATATTAATGTCAGACTATACTCTAACTACAATATTCTGGTGCCAGACCGAAGTAGAAGAATAAAAGTTGAGACTGCACGTGTTTCCTACTGACCACAATATTGGGTACTGTGTCCGAGAGGCAATTGTGGTCCTCTAAAAGCTCGTTGAATCTTCTCTAAAACTTGGTGAAGTAGTCAAGGCCTAGCTCATGGGTGGTTATGACTTATTTAAAATCAATAACTTGATAAATTTCTTAAAATGGAAATGCATTACAAATTGAGAAGAACCGGCTCAAGGAACTGTTGTGAAGTTTGGTTCAGCAAACCAGCTGTCATTAGAAACAATGGGCCAATATTATGCCATGAAAGTTGGGAAACAGCCTTTACAATGAGATTTTTACCACGCTGTGCCTTTACCATGTATTTTTAGCACACATGTTTTTACCACGTGTATGTTTTTACAATGCATGCATTTACCACGCATTTAAGGTAAGTTGGGAGGTGCGGGGGACTCCCCCACAAATACATTGTTTTTATATAAATTTCAACAGTGTGTGGTAATGGCATAAGTTGTAAAAACATATGCATTGCAAAAAAATGTGTGGTAAAAAATGCGTGGTTAAGGAATGCAATGTATTTCCCTGCGTTGTTCCGTTGTACAATCTGAGAGTTTAGCTCCACAGTTCACAGAGGAGCTTATAGTCTTTAGTACAGAAGTGTATGTCAGTGCCCTGACTTTTCTCTTGAAGGCAGATTCAAATTTCAGATACAGAATGTACTATATCTTAATATGAGCTAGATGATGTCTAAAATATTTCAATGCCCTTGGGGTTAGGAGTATCTGTAGGCTAGCTTCTGATTGTGAAGCATACTAAAAATACTTCAAGGCCTGATGGCTTAGGAAACATTGGAACTAAACTTCAAATAGAAAATGTAGCTCTGCCAAATTAAGACAACATCTCCTTGGGTTGATATGACTGTCTAGTTACCTGGGTAGTAAACTGTATCATTGTAACTCTTCCTGCACATTGGTGATATACCAATAGGACGCCAGTTTCAGAATAAAAAATCAGTGAAACCAGGATTATTTTTCATTAAAAAAACACTGTCCCAGACTCAGTAACAGAATAAAATAACTTATGATAATTCAGTGTCAGACATTTAAGAAAGCAAGAAAGAAGTATAAACTGTTGAGAATTGAAAAAAATTGCTTGATAAATTGGGACAAAATGTTGAAGGCATTTCAAAAAGGAGACTCCAAAGAATTTTGGTTTCTCATTCTAGTTAATGGGAGTACGTCTAACCTAATCAAATTCATTCATAACTTTAAAAAATAGTCTCAAGTGAAGTGGCACATACTTTCTTTCTTGTCACGCTTCTGAATTAGTTGGACCACATCACTCAAAATAGCATCACACTCTATCTCACTGTCCCATCCTGCATTGTCACAGCACAACCATGCTATTCAGTAACCTGCATTAGCTACAGCACCTTCTTTCTTTAGCTTGAACCGCATCACCATCCATCACCTCCTAATTCAGTGGAAGACAGGAACAACAGTTGGCTTGAACTTTGCACCAACCAAAAATATGCTCAAATGTTTATCAGTATTATTGGGGATGATCCATTAACATAACTAACCTTGTGGGGACTTTTCCTGCCCTTCTCTCCTTCCCCACCAACTCTGACCCCTAATAACAACATCTTGATTAGTGGCTTGTGATTGGTTCAAAGTACTCTCTATTATCAAGAAATAATTCTGTTCCAAATACATCAAACAATGAGGTGCATAAGCCCCATTCTCTCACTCTTCCTGTGCATTTGAGACAAAATTGCCCAAAGTCCTGCAGCCAGGCATCGATTGCAAAATTTGTTTTCAATTTAGTATCCAAAGGAAACAGAATTCCTGCCAAACAGATTTCATCATTCATTTTTTCATAATACTGTTGCTAACATTCTTCCCAATTGAAACTGCAGCCTTTCCTCAAGAGCACCCTTAAGTTATTGCTTTATCGGCAAAACTATCCATGAATTTCTCATAATATTACACTAGGCTTAAAAATTACCTCAACTGGTCCTAGTCTCAAGGTGGGGGAGTTAACCTTATGCCCTTAAGTAAATCAATTTCAGGGCGTACACCTTCTGCAGAAAGCAAGTATCCTAAATATTCGATCTCCTCCACCAGAAAACTACACGTTTCCTTCCTTAAGCTTTCCCACCAGTGCCTCCACCATTCTGTCAAACGCTTGCTTGAATGTTAAATTATGTTGTTCTACAGTCTTGTCCAACACAAGTATATCATCCTGAAAATAAATTAAATTATCAATATACCTGAAGATCTCTGTCATCATTCTTTGAAAGACATTCGTGGCTGCTGACAAGCCAAATGGCATCCATGTGAATTGGAACAAGCCTTCCTTGTTTATGAACTAAGTGAGGGGACTGGAATTCTTGGGCAAATGGACCTAATGGTAAGTGCTTTTTTAAAGCAAATTTCGAAAATATCTTCTTATGTTCTGATTTAAACTTCGCAAATCAACAATGAATCTTAACTTGCTTTCCACCTTTTATGTCATCACAGCTGGAAAATTCAAATAGGGTGTCTCTATCGGCTTAACAATCCCCTCTCAAAACATGTCTTCCAACTTTTTTTTACTTCTCCCCACACAACTATAGTTTTTCTTCTTCATTTATCTTGAACTGGAACAGCTTGAGGTTTCATCACAATCTTATGAACATATCCCTAGATATAACAAAGGCTTCCCCTAAAGACCACCAAAGCTTCTTTAAGAATATGCTCTACTATGGTATTGTTGATCACCATCACTTTGTTCTGTGCTCAATCATAATATCTCTGCCAAAGTGGTTCGCCCAACCCAGGATTGAAGGACCATCTTCTGCTACTTACCCTTTCCAATTAACCTCCCTTTCCTGGAAAGCAATGCTCAATATCATTGAACCTGCGTTGCTGATCTCCTCTTAGGGAGATGCCCCAGGACAAATGTCTTTTGGCAACAACTTTGCATCTGGCCACACTGAATAAAATATGTTCATTGGCATGCTGGAACCAGAGTCTACAATCAGGTGTACTTTCTTACCTCCAAATCCAAGTTCTGCCTTCTTCTACCTTTGTTCTGATGATCATCACCGACACTTAGTGTTCTGTCAAACCTGGACAGTGAGCCCTTCTCAGCTACTGCTGCTATTCTACCTCTACCAGCTTCTCTGCACATGCGGATGAAATGCCCCTTCCACCCACACTTCCTACACTCCCTATCTGTCACACAGTGGTTTTTAGGTCTGGCTTGATAGCGCAGCTTTCGCAAGACCTTATGTGATCAACAAAAAAGGGCTTTCAGAGCACTACTGAGAGACAGTCTAAGGCTCCACTCGTTAATTTCCCTGAGAAAAAGATTTGATTGGTCCAAAGTTATGTGCTTCCACTGAAAAGAGTGCTTGTATTACACTTTTCGTCTTGTGACAAAGCTTATACTCAAGCTAATGATTAGGGCTATAGGCTTCATTAGTTTTTTTTAAAACTTGTTTTTATTAAAACTGCTTCCACTGTATCCAGGACACAGATATACATGTACATTTTCAGTATCTTATAGGCAGTATACAGCCAGGCTTCATTAGTTTATGATGAAATGTTACGATATGACAGGAGGCCTGATGTATTTATTGGGAAAAGCATGTTTTAACATCAATCCATTAACTGGTGGAGTCTTATTACTCTGTATGAAAGTCTATTGAGAAGGATATTGGTACATAGAATCTCACAGATTACTGTGGTAGGCAAGGGGTTTGGTGTTGGTTACCCTCCTCCACCCCCATGATAAAGAGTGGATATAGAAAACTTGTTCTGGGAGAATTTTTGTTAGGGTGTCTTAGGAGAGATAATATTTTGCTTAGTCAACTGTAATTTAGAACAGCGTTGTAATTTTATGATTGTGTGTCTGATAGTTGCCTTGTGGGAAAGCTTACGCTCAAAATAGTAGGCATGATTAGTGTGTTGGGATGCCTTAAGTGTGATCTGTTTATTATGAAATGTTATGACAATGCCAATGGGCCTTAGTTAACAGATTGTGAAAAGCATGTGTTAAAGGCAATATGCTTTTAAGGACAGAGTGCTATTACACTGTGCTAAAGTCTGTAGGAAGGCAATTTGTTACATGGAATCTCACATATTTCTATAGTAGGCAAGTGTTTAGATGTTGGTGCCCAGCTGATTTTTTCCAACTTTGTCTTACAACTGTAATCTTCTATATATTTGTAGATTTATTAAAGTATACCTGATGGTTTCCTTGTGGGAAAGATTATGCCCAACACTGAGTTGATTGGTGAAAAGACAATGATAAAGTTTATAGGCCTGAATATTTATCATGAAAAATCGTGATAAAGGCAGTAGGCCTGACATATTGACTGTGAAAAAACATATGTTAAATTCTATTGGTATTTAAGGGTGGGTTGTAATTACTCTGTATTAAAGCCTACACATAGATATTTTTACATGGCATCTCAGAGATTACCACAGTAGGCAAGGGTTTGGGTGCTGCATACTGTATCGTGGGCACAGAAGATTGGCATTGTGAGTATCCTTGTTAGACCTTCTTAGGATAGAGAGTATTTGGCCTTGGCAACTGTAATTTTATATACTTTTGTAATTTTATGACTCTATGGCTGATGGTTGCCTTGTGGGCAACCATAAGATCAATACTATAAGCAAGATTTGGTTATGGTGACAAGCCAATTACAACAGCTATAGTTCTGATGGATTCACTAGTAAAAGGCATTTCAGATGCCATAGGTCTGACATGTTTATTAAGAAAAGGTACAGCAAAGGCAGTAAGCCTGATTAATACACTACCTTTAAAGATGGATTGTTTTTACAGTGTGTTAAAGCCTGCAGTTGGGTATTTTGTTGCATGAAATCTCCCAGATTACCTTTGCAAGGAAGGATTTTGGTGTTGGTTACCCCCTTTGGCAAACCTGAAGGTAGGAGATTTGCACTGTAATAATTCTTTCTATAATGTCTTCGGAAGGCCTGACAGGTTTAGCTTTTTGCCTGGAACTTGGAACAAAAAAAACTCAAACCTCCATTTACATAAATATATATATTCATTCAGCCCTCTTTTGCCATTGGTCTGTCTGAGTGCAAAATACACTATGCTTCCATCCATGATAGCATATTGCATGGGGTTATGGTTCAATCCACTCAGTCATTGGCTCTATTGTGCTGTGAATGACGACATCTATCGTTCACATTTGCACATCCACCTTAAAAGGGGTGTGTCTCAGTGTCATTGCTGCTTTATAGCTCTCCTTTCATTTCTTTGCTGTTCCTCTTATTATTTTATTTTTCGTTAATAGGATACTACAGCTTTCCAGGCAGTGCTAGCAGGCCGCTTGTTGTCTGCTCATTTAATCTGCAATGCACTATATCCCATATGGCCACTTCCTCTAAACTAGGCAACCACTGTGGGATGCTGCTGTCCATGGCCGGACTGGGAACAGAAACCAGCCCTGGCAATCAGCTCGACCAGCCCCCTGTGGGGGGAGGGTGCGAGTGGGAAGCACCACTCCCGCTGCCGCTTTTGTTACAGGCGGACGATATTGCAACACTGCTGCAAAACCGGCCCCCTGTAACAAAACCAGCCCCCATGGGTCCAAAACCGGTCACCATCCTTCCAACCCACCGGGAAATCGCCTGGTGCCCGCTACGGCCAGTCCCGCCCTGGTGCTGTCCATAATGTATTATTGTTTTATAATTCCAAAATGACAAACTTGTTGGTTGTAAATGTGGTGGTGATGCTGGAACTTTTAAACAAAGATGAGCTACGTACAATACCACTGCAAGATAGACACCGTCCGCTATGTTTAGATCATTATTGAAAACATATGCCAACTGTGTTTAGGGGGCCAAAATGTTAAGGATGAAGTTCATTGCTTTGGGTTTGAGCACGAAAATTAAATGATATTGTCAAAAATGTAGTCAAAGTTGTTAATAAAAAGATATCCTTTCCAAATTAGAGCCACTTAAGGAAGATTCCCCTATTGACGCCTCGCTGCCGCATGAGCATGTTGTCAGTGTAGTCATGAGATATAGTGAAGACGAAGGAATGGCAGGTCGGCACAGGAGCTGACAATCAGGTGAGTGGTGCATTGTGCAGAAAACAACACACTTCTGTTCTGTGGCAGCATTTAGCTGAAAGCGAACAGTGTCATTCAGCCTCACTCCACGGACAAATTGTGCACGTTGTACCATCAGTCGCTCTCTGCCTCACGAGACGGTGTGCACACAGAGAATGAGTCTAAAGATAGCAGAGTTCTCTTGACACAGCTTAGGGTAAGCAGTGCTGAGGGCTATAAATATAATTATTAAGATGCACAGAGCACAAATGGCACACTTGGACTCAAAGTCTCCAGACCTCCCATTTTGAGTCTGACTGGAATGCACCATGACCTACAGCGCAGTGGTGGCTCCTCCGCTAAGGCGGAGGAGCGTTGCCCCACTGTTTTTGTCCCTCTTCTCCACCCAGGTTGCATTACAGCCTGGGTGGAGAACATGCCCAGGCCCCCATGCCCCACAAGCCACAGCGTTCAGACCAATCACAACGCTGCATTGCAGTGTTGTGATTGGCTCTGGGGAGCCTGGGTGCTTCCAGGCTGCTTCCTGTTCCTGCTGGCAGGAGGAAGAGAGATGCGACCAGGAGGAGCGGCAAGCAGGTAAGTTTAATTAATTTTTTTATTTCTCACCCCCTCAAACCACCCCCGCCCCTCCACCCCCGGTCTGGATATTCTCCACCAACACAAAACACTCACGTCATTGACCAGACATCCCATTGTGCAAACAATGGTACGAATCAGGAACCATAGCCATAAAATACTGCATAGCTCCACCCGATTACACTTAAATCCCTGTTCCCCTTTGGAATAATGCAGATATCCAAGTGAGCGGCCGCCCATTACTATGGAAAGCCTGGGAAACAGCAGGGATCCTGACACTACACAATATTAGCCATGACGGTGAGCTGAAACCTTTTGCCTCTCTACAGATGGAATTTCGATTGCCTCCATCGCAGGTATGGCGCTGTACCCAACTACAACACTGCCTGAATAGTATTCTAGGGCCCTGACCATAGAATATTTCCACCTCCCCATACATCATTACTTGACGACCTGGGGAACATATAAAGGGGTGATGTCAGGACTCTATAACTTACTAATCCAACATCTCTACTCTCAGGCATTATTAATGCACCTCCACATGCACTGGCAAAACAATTTACATGTACAATATACAGAATATGACTGGAAGGAGGTGGTAGCAGACTTGGGCAGAGGTACATAGGAGGCGTGAATGAAATTCTATCTCTTCAAAATGATACAAAACTAATAATGGACTCCCCAGAAACTGGCAGTCTCAGGCCTCCTCCACCATACACGCTGCTGGAGATGTGCCCAACCGGATTGCGACATCACACACATCCCATGTTATTGCTCAAATGTCTCCCACCTCTGGGTCCGCATAGGCGACACCCTAAGTCTTGCACTTGATCTCCCCTACCCGCTGTTGAAAACCCTGATTATGTTACATGATTCTACTGACCTCATTGACCTTTCGATGCATGCCAGATGGCTGATATCGACAGCCTTGACCACAGCAAAGCTCTGCATACTGCGCAAGTGTTATGCGACTCACCCGCACACAACGAATGGTTAGCCGAGATGTATAAGTTAGCGTCCTATGAGAGGGTTGTCTACCGACTTCAGGACAAAGAAGATGCGTTTAAAAACATCTGGTCCCCCTTCCTGAAGCTGAGGGATGACACACAAAAATACAACACTACATCAGCATGACCATGTGACACTGAGCAGCCCCTATTTTCCCACATAGTCTGGCAACATGGAACTACCTAAGACATGCTTCAGAACTCTCTTACCTATCCTCTACTCCCCCTTATGTTTCTATCCTATTATGGTTGTATCCTCCCATTTGCTATCCTCCCCCCCTATTAGGACCTCTGACGGGAAGCGGGGACTCCGCAATGTCAGCCCTCCCATTCCCCATACACCCCTGAGTAACTTATGATATGTGAGAGGCATCTCTAATAAACAGCAGACCTTCTAAGGGACCCGTCCACGTTATACTCTGACTTCCTTCAGACTATGGCGCAACAAAAGCGTAACTTTTGTTTTTTGTTTTTTTTGTTCCGTCTCTTCTTAATAATGTTTGGATTTTGCATTGCATTTTACACTGTAGGCCTATGGATATGGAGAGCGAGGTCTAGCCAGAATACGAGGATGGATCTTTACCTCCTGCATCATGTACTGTGTATTGTCCTCAATGTATGAAACGAAAACTATAGTTTTCTGTATTCATTATTGTAATGCTAGCTACTGTACAATAGAAATTGTTCATGAGAAGAAAAAAAAGATGCACAGAGCACACTCACTGGTCCAAGTGCAGTAGACCCTCATAGCCCAATGTAGAAGTTCACAGGATTACACAGTAGAGATCCTTAAATAAGAGCAGGGCAGGGTGTCACTGCCAGTGGGCTCATTCCTTGGTGGATCAGCTTCTGTATCGTGACAATTCCTGGCTGGCCAACTCATCGCCAAAACTATGCCATGAGGTATGCAGAGAGCAAAGAGGATATAAATTGGAGTTTTATTGTAGAACATGACTTAAGCATGGTCATTCCTGACCAAGCAAGGAACAACTGACTGAGCTTGAAATATCCACCCTCAAAATACTGCAAAAGTACATTAATACCAACAGTATCCACATATTAGGATCCATCAATAAAACCAGTGAAATCAATCATTCTTTTGAAATACATTCATTATAAATATAAACATTTAAAAATATGTTAATGAAATAGACAATAAAGCATTTATATTCGAAATAGCCACCAACATGTGATAGAGTCTTTCTTTACACTCTCCAGACCCTATAATGTAGCCAGAGACCAACCACTAGGCGTCCCTGAACTCCATAGCCAACAATCAAGGGTTTCAGCTTTGGCAATGCTTGAATACAATGTAAAACATCTCCTGGGACCATGATTTCATTGACCCATAAGGTTTAGTGTACGTTTTTTATAAAGTATTCCTTGGGCAGCTGCGCTTCCTGCAGCCGCCCACAACACTTACACCAATCGGCCGTCCCGACGGACCTGAAAAACTACCGGCCCATCTCTCTCCTCCCCTTCGCTGCCAAAGTCACCGAGAGACTCGTAAACGCTCAGCTGACCACCTTCATCGAAGAGAACTCCATCCTAGACTCCTCCCAGTCCGGATTCCGCAGCAACCACAGCACTGAGACCGCCCTCCTCGCCGCCACTAATGACATCTGCATGCTACTCGACCAGGGACACACTGCGGCCCTCATCTTACTAGACCTCTCCGCAGCCTTCGACACCATCTCACATCGCACGCTCGCAGCCAGACTTCACGAAGCCGGGATACGAGGAACCGCCCTCAACTGGATCCAATACTTTCTCTCCGGCAGAACCCAGAGGATCAGACTCCCTCCCTTCCTCTCCGAACCCACAGAGATCAACTGCGGAGTACCCCAAGGATCATCGCTCAGTCCCACGCTTTTCAACATCTACATGGCCCCCCTCGCCGCCATCGTCAGACAGCATGGGCTCAGCATAGTATCTTACGCCGACGACACCCAGCTCATCCTCTCCCTCACGAAGAACCCCGAAGACACCAGACTCTGTTTCCAGGAAGGAATGAAGGACGTCGCAGCCTGGATGAAGGATAGCTGCCTGAAGCTCAACTCGGAGAAGACTGAGGTCCTCATCCTCGGACCCTCCACCTCCGCCTGGGACAACACCTGTTGGCCCTCCGCCCTCGGGAGTCCACCCACCCCTACAGACCATGCACGGAACCTCTGCATCATCCTCGACTCCTCCCACACCATGACCCGCCAGATCAACTCCGTCGCCTCCACCAGTTTCAACTGCCTTCGCATCCTCCTCAAGACCTTCAAATGGATACCCCCCGAATGCAGAAGGACCGTCACCCATGCACTCATAACAAGCAGACTGGACTACGGCAACACCCTCTACGCAGGAATCAACAGATCTCTTCTACACAAGCTCCAAACCATCCAGAACACCGCAGCCAGACTCGTCCTCGGGACCCGACGGCACGAACACATGACCCAACACCTACGAGACCTCCACTGGCTCCCCATCGAAAAGAGAGTGACCTTCAAACTTCTCACCCACACCTACAAATCCCTCCACAACATCGGACCCAAATACCTCAACGAGAGAGTCTCCTTCCACGTACCCAAAAGGAACCTCCGCTCCGCCGACCTCACCCTGGCAGAGACCCCCCGCATCCGCAGAAACAGAACACGCGGAAGAGCCTTCTCCTACATCGCAGCCAAGACCTGGAACGAGCTCCCAGTGAACATCAGACGCTCCCCGACCCTGCACACTTTCAGGAAGAACCTCAAGACCTGGCTCTTCGATTGACTAGAGCGGCACCCCCACCCCCCCCCAGCGCCTTGAGACCCTCACGGGTGAGTAGCGCGCTTTATAAACCCCTGATTGATTGATTGATTGATCGTTGGTAGTGCCCCTGCTGATCCTTTGGGCACCACGAGAAGTAAAATAGTTAAAGCAAAGCCCACTTAGGGCATCATGGGGCACTCCAGCTGGGGTGTAATGAATATTTAATGTCGGGCTGTTGGCACTTTCTTTACTTAAGCAGCAAGCCTGTGACTTTTTTAATTTTTTCATTAATATTATGCGTCTTTGGGCCCGCGGGGACAGCCCAAAGCTCCTACGTCCCCAACTGCCCCCTGTGCACCAAAGTCTGCATATTCTCTGCTCCTATACGCAATGATCCTAAAAACATTGTGATCTGTTTCCTCCTTGATCGCCGGTTGTGCCACTGGTTCAAATTAAGGTACGATATGTTTTACACAGTTTTCAGCAGTTTGTTAGACTGAAAGCCAAGTCAGTTGTTTAGTACCCATTTTTACACCTTTTTTCACCTGCAGTTTCAGCACTTATTAAGAAGCAGCCCTTCCTGAGTGAATTAGTTCTGATTTTTCAGCATACAAGCAGGTATGAAATTCTGTAAACATTTAACTCTGAGAGAAATTGACATGTAGAACAGGCTCATGTCATTAAAACATTTATTTGTTATTATTAATTTCAGTTGTCAAGACCAAGTCCTAGTCCTGAGGAGAACCCCTAGCAAGATGGGGTTCGAAACGCGTTGACTCCAGCGATTGGGCCATTTAACATAGGGCGTGTCCTGAGGGAATATTTTTCTATCTGATTTTCCCCATTGAGACAACTCCCGATTTGAAAATTACAACCCCATAGCTTATGACACGGGCAGGACAGGCAGAAGCCTTTTGTGTAGTAAATGTGTAACGTCCGCCTAGTGTACTTTCTAACCAAGGACTGGTGGTTTGTTTAGTCATATGTTCCTTTATGTATTGTTTTTTAATGTGTTGCATTTTAATGTGTTGCATTATAATTTGTTCACAATTTTTTCTATGCACTATTTGTCATTGTTGAAAAATACAGTGTTGTCCAATATATGACGTGATTCAAATGGCATAATTTCATGTTTAATAACAAAGTTAAGTGAAATAAATCGCACGGACTTTAGAAGTACAGTCTAAGGTTTTGGTTAATCATTGATATGTAGAGAATGGTCTATCTGGACATCTTGATTGTTATGCACTATTGTAGTGGTCCAGTCCAGGTAGTATAAGGACCCAAGCCTTCTTTTGTCCAAAAGCCTATACGCAATGGTGGCAGTCAGCATGACCAGTACTGATTTTGCTGGGTGATCCGGTCCCACCTGGGGCTCCCAGAGATCAGAGTTAATAGGGGGCAGCATGGGGACCCCTAAGGCCCCCGTGGCTCCAGCCGACTTCTCCGTCGTGGAGCCTGCATCTTCTGTGCTCCCCGATGCTGACAGAAGCAGGTGGAAGTAGCATCAAAGTACCTTCGGCCCACACTGGCTGTGGCAGGATGCTTCAGCAGGGTATGCCCATCCCCTTACAGTAATGGTATGGGGGCATGTGAGCACCCCCCAAAAAGCTCTGTCTCAGGGAATGGGGTCCCCAAAACAGCCTTGAATCAAGCCCCAGGGGATGGTGTCCCTGGAGCCAAAAGTTGTCCAGGGCGATTTGGCACACGTATGCCCGTCTACTCACATTAATTTTTTTTTTTTTTTTAAATGCACGGACTCCTAGGCCCTGGCCCACCCAGGAGGAATATAAGGAAAGATGGTGGCCCACCTTTCTTTTTCTTTTTCCCACCACTCCTGCAAAATTTCAGCAGGACCACAACGCGGGTAAAGATTGTTTTTTACATTTTGGCCTGGGGTTCCTCTGGGACAGCCCCAGAAGAGCTAGTGGGTAAGGTTATCCCTACCATGCCCCCTTATGCCTTTTATAAAAAAAATAAAAAAAATTCAGGACACAGGAACCAAGTCCCTAGGTCCTGTAATGGCAGCAACAACATTTCTGTTCATGATGCAGCCAGCCAATCAAAGCACTAGCTTCATAAAGGCACTTCAGCCATTCAGAATACTCTTTTCTTTTTTATTCAAGCCCACTTGTCAATATGTCCATAAATATTAAACCTTAATTTCTCAAAAATTACTGAACAGATTTATACTAAATCACAAAAAGCACATGTTCTGGGTAAAGATCTAGCTTTCTGCCATATTTGGTGTAATTCCCTTCTGCCATTTTGGTTTCAGCGCTGTCTAAACTTCCCTATGGAAATTGCATGGGGAAATTGCATTTTGGGGGCACTTTTTCTTGGTCCCCCTTTACGGATCACCCCAAAACTTTCCAGGAAGGAACTGAGGTGGATGAATCTTTTTTTTTCTCAAACGTTTTGTACAGATCCGTCAAACTGCACCAAAATTATTAGCAAAATAAACAACACTCTTCCTATGAAAAGTTTGACATACCTATAACTACACAATGGTGACCACCACTATGTAATGAAATCTTTTAGAAGACTTAAGACTCGAGAAGCAAATAAAATATTTGTTTTTGACTTTAGTGTGGAATGAAAGGTGCGATCTTGGATAGTGTGGGAAATGGTCTAGGAGAAGTCAAATTTCTTCTGGTGTTATATGATATGGCTAGATATGGTGTAGAATGGGCTACAGTAGACTGTTGCAGATTGGATTATAGTGAGATATACTATGTTATGATGTAGTGTTGGGTTTCATGTTTGGTGGTAAAGTGGCAGTCGGTATGAGACTTGTGAATAATGTGGCACAATGCAGTATAAAGGATGATGTAGAATAACCCTGGGAAGTGTGTATGTGGTATTGTGTGGCTTAGCACTGTGTTGTATGGTGTTAGGTGAGGTTTTTGTGCAAGGGCGTTTGGGTGTGGTGGTGCATGATGTTGTGTGCTTAAATGTTGTGAGACGTGCAGTAGGGCTACAGAATGGTCCGTTGTGGTGTAGAATATTGAAGTGTGTTCTTTGTGAGTGAATAATGATTTGACGTGAAGTATTTAGATTTGTTTTAGTGCTCTGGTGTGCGTTGCATATTGTGTGCAATAGTACAACATTGTATGATGAGATGTTATAGTGTGTGGCTTACATTTTTTTGGGTGGTGTGGACTGTTGTGCTGTAAAGTTCGAGGTGTTGTGTAGTGCTGGATTGTGTGATGCAGTACTGATGTTTTATGGTATTACTTGGCAAGCTGTGGGATAATACAGTAAACTCTGTTGAGGTCATAGTGGAGTGCCATGCTGTTGTCTCTGACAGTCTTTCCCCTGTTCTTTGATAAGTTGCTACACTATCCCCAAGTCTAGAATCCCAGCAGGTGTCTGTTCCTATGTTTCTATCCTTCCATCCTGATGTCTTGTTTGTTCCTGTCCTTTTGGTTGGGTCTTTTTGTTTTATGTGTGTTTCCTATTATCTCTCTTCTCTGCCTCCTTGCTATCTGTGTCCTTGAGCCCGAGGTTTCCTGCCCTGTGTCTGAACTGAACGTTGCTTACCCCAGTATGTCACGGTATCGGAGGCCCGTCTGCTTCACGTCCTCCGCACCTTTGTTCAATTTTTGCGTCTTCGTCTCCTGTCTCCAAGTCTGTGTCCTCCAACTCCAATAAAATGTCGTGGTGCAGGAGAAGGGTGAAAAAATAATTGCCCTGCAAGAGTATATACATGTGTAGACTGCTGCATGCGAAAATGGAAGCTTGTACCTGAAAATCTTCGCCTTCCGCAGCTTCCCATGCAAATCCTGGAAGAGTTTTGTAAAATTTTGTGATTTACTCAAATGCCTACATCTACGCTCTTGCGTGCCTGTAAACCTCAGGGTGCAAATTTACTAATTTGAGAGCAGTACTTGTAGGGCTTGCACTACGCACATACTTTCTGTTTCTTACTTCTCAGGGCCAAAAGGTCTGGATTCATTGATCTTTTGAGAGAAGATAGCCCCCCTGCCAAATTGTGGTCTATTTTCACCACAATGGGACGTTGATGTAATGAAGATGAAACAAATACATTAACTGACACTGACTAGAACACTTTGCACTCATTATCTAAGGAGCACGGGATGCTGGCCCTAGAATATGGCTTCTGCTTCTACAGAGCACCTACTCCACTGTGAGTATGTGAAAACCTTTCTGGATGCTGTGCAGCTCACCGTTTTACCATTCAATGTTATTCCCTATACTGTAGATTGCTGAAACCTACTCACTGAGGTATACAGTAGGTATACAAATACCAAAAAAAACCTTTTAGCGATTCGAATTCCATATTCAAAAAGGTGTTAAAATCTCCAATCGTGAAATGTATTCAGGCAAGACAGAGAAGTACCCTGAATGCGGAAATGTTTATTTTAATGTCTGTGGGATAATTTATTGTGGCTTATACTGTGTGGTCATACAGCCTTTTGGTAGGAGGTGTGATTTTTGTGGTCGTTTCATTCTGAAATGATGATACTACGTGGTTTAAATCCTAGATTCTCCACTGGACAAAACCCTATGGCACTGTGTCCTACTCATAATCTCTTTCAAACACGGGAGCACTTTGAAAGACACCAGCTGCAGCCAGTAAACGATACTGAGTACCTGCACTTATTTCGTTTCAAAGGGAGAATACCTGCACTTCTCAGCCCTTCTGCAATACATTTGATGGGAGAGTACCTGCACTTCTCAGCCCTTCTGCAACACAATTAATGGAAGAGAGTACCTGCACTTCTCAGCCTTCTGCAACACGTTTGATGGGAGAGTACCTGCACTTCTCAGCCCTTCTGCAACACATTTAATGGGAGAGTATCTGCACTTCTCAGCCCTTCTGCAACACATCTGATGGGAGAGGACCTGCACTTCTCAGCCCTTCTGCAACACATTTAATGGGAGAGGACCTGCACTTCTCAGCCCTTCTGCAACACATTTAATGGGAGGGTATCTGCACTTCTCATCCCTTCTGCAATACATTTGATGGGAGAGTACCTGCACTTCTCAGCCCTTCTGCAACACATTTAATGGGAGAGTATCTGCACTTCTCAGCCCTTCTGTAATACATTTGATGGGAGAGTACCTGCACTTCTCAGCCCTTCTGCAAAACATTAATGGGAGAGTACCTGCACTTCTCAGCCCTTCTGCAACACATTTAATGGGAGAGTACCTGCACTTCTCAGCCCTTCTGCAACACATTTGATGGGAGAGTGCCTGCACTTCTCAGCCCTTCTGCAACACATTTAATGGGAGAGGACCTGCACTTCTCAGCCCTTCTGCAACACATTTAATGGGAGAGTACCTGCACTTCTCAGCCCTTCTGCAACACATTTAATGGGAGAGTACCTGCACTTCTCAGCCCTTCTGCAACACATTTGATGTGAGAGTATCTGCACTTCTCAGCCCTTCTGTAATACATTTGATGGGAGAGTGCCTGCACTTCTCAGCCCTTCTGCAACACATTTGATGGGAGAATGCCTGCACTTCTCAGCCCTTCTGCAACACATTTAATGGGAGAGGACCTGCTCTTCTCAGCCCTTCTGCAACACATTTAATGGGAGAGTACCTGCACTTCTCAGGAGTAACCAGGTACTCTAACTAGTGAGCACCTGCTCTTCTATATCTCCATTTAAAGTAGTGGCTAGAGTGAGAGGCATTTCCTAAAGTGGGTGTAACTGGCTAGAGTGATAGGCATTTCCTAAAGTGTGGGAATTAATCAATGAAAAGGGAAGTGTGCGATGTCACTCAGATTTCTTGGGCCTTTCATAGGAGGAATAGACAGAGACAAAGAAGGAACAGATTTTTTTTTTTTAAAAAGGTAATTTCAAGTGCCCTCCTCCACAGGGCGGCATCTCTGAGGAGCCCCTGTCTGAGCGGCCAGGGTCTGTCAGCGGCTGTTACCAGCAGTCCCTCCTAGTACTGATTAAAACAAAAGGTCAGATCAAGCCTGCCGCCCTCCCCGGCCCTTGCAGATAGCTGTGTAATTAAAGTGTAACTCTAGACTGTGTACTGCGGGGAAGGGAGGGGGTGCCGAGTTGTTCACCCCCCCCCCCCTTGGAGCCACTAGTACAAAAGAGCTCATTCCCCCTCTGCTCTCCGGCCCCCACCACCCCCACAGCATCCTGTGCGTGCACACGCCCCTCACCCCTCTTCACTGAACGCTCTCCCATCTTTTGTTCTGCCGAGAGATAAGATGTATAAATTATGAGTAGTTGACAAAGTACACTCTGCTGCCTGGGGCAGCTCATCCATCATCTTTGCCTCGTCGACAGGTAATTGATGTGTACCCCGCAGACACATCATCCCCATCAGGTGAGAGGAGGAGAGAATTAAACCCGCTGTCAGGGCTGGCGCAGATGATCTGTATTTAACATCCTCTTTTTAATTTGAGATGTTCTGTTTGTGTTTTCAGCTGCGCTCTGCTCTTTTCCTGCTCGTGCGAAGTCTTCCATGGGTGCTGTCGACAGAGCTTCCCTTCGAGGAGCTAGAGAGATCCCGTGAGGCATCCATGCACACCAAGGGCCTTCGAACCACCCGCATTATGCGGGTAGATATTAAAGTGCTGCTTTCTCAAATATACTTAAGGGCCTTGTTCTGTCAAAGTCCTTAGGCGAGCTTGTTTTAAACCCAAAGGAAAATTATGTTTTGACTACCCGCAACCCCGGCGCGAGTTGAGGGTGGAACTACCTGTCAGGCTTCTTTCTGTTTGCCCAATAGTCTTGGTCAATTTCTTAGACAACAAGCCTGCTACCGAAAGCCGCTCATGAGATGTATGCATGGGACGTAAAGTAGATGCACACAATGCTATAGCTCTCCTTCAGCCTGAAAGACACCTGCCTGCCTCTTAGAGATGAGTGCCGCAGACCGGTCCAATGGCAGAAGAGTGCAGATCCACCTGAGAAGTGTCAGTCTTGAGAAAGATTGTCCCAGATAGTGAAACCAACTGGAACATCAGGACTTGTCTACTAGGAGCAGGTTATCAGTGACCACATTATGAGATGTCCTGGGCCTTCGCTGAAACTGCAGTGTTTCATTCATGAACTCTGTGTCAGGTTGCTATAGGGTACACTAACCTTCAGGAGACAAATCCAGCGGGGGCGATGCCTAGATCCCAAAGCCCCCTCGCTCTGCCCCACAAAGGGACGTGAAACACTCCACCCTGCACTGCAGAGCGCCGGGGATAGGGGAAAAGAATAGGGAATAATGGAAAGAAGTTTCCGTTGCCCTCTTTCTTAACGAAGCTCCCGTTCCAGGCCCTCTAGGAAAGTGCGCACAATAGGGTAGTCCCACCGAGTTCTCACCAGGGTCTGTAGAAGGGAGAACAACCAACAACATGCGGGTTATAACACTCACCTACCTTCTCTCCCTCCCGCCCTGCTAGCACTCCTCCCGTTCTCTCCCAAGAAAGGACTCACTTGTACTTCGGGGTCCTAATCGGAACTGGAGAAGATGGTCCTCTGGAACAGATAGCACAGTGAGCAAACAGGAAATCAAAAGAAGCGCGGAAAGCTCTCTCCTTGAGAGTTGCGCTGAGTCCATAGAAAACGAGTATCCAAAGTAAGAAAAGGGGATGTTCGAAGGGCGTGATAAGTCTCACGACTCGAGTTCCTCGGGTTGGGATCCTGTTCCCAGCTGTAGATAACGGCAGGGCAACCCATGCCCGACAGGTTGCAGCGCTCTCGTTCCTTACGAGAAACACCCCAAATCATGGGGATACAGCGGTGGCAGGCGGAATGCGAAGCGAGGAATCCTCTCCTCCAGCCTACTTCCTATGTCCTCTAAGGGGGGATAATTATCCACAGTAGCCTTCACGGGACCGCGGGTGTTCGAAGAGCAAGCCCTCACCCGGTTCCGACCGTGAGGCTCAAGGATGCCTGTAGGTCCATAGTAAGCCGTCAGAAGAGCCGCCGCGGGACCACGGGTGCGTGTGAAGTCAGGACGCACCCGGTTCCGACCGCGAGGCTCGAGGATGTCTGGAGGTCTGGACTGCGCGGCGCGCAGATAACAGGCAGGCAGGGCAGGGAAGGGAATGAACTCCCCAGAGGCAGCTGAGAGAAACGAGGCCGGAAAGGGTGCGTAGGTGATTCGGTGCTTCTCCCACAGAACCCAGTTGGTACTGACTGTGTAGTGACAAGTGCCAGATCCCCCTAGTGGAAGGCTAGATATAGGCAGCCCATCCTCCAGGGAAGATCCGATGTCCCCCCAGGTGCATGTTGGGACGTGTAGTCCTTCTACCGGCTTCTGCGGGACGTAATCATGACACTCTGGCTGTTGGGATCAACAAACTTTGATGGTGGCAAACATACACAAACACAACCGTACACTTAGGGAGGATTTTTGTGCCGTTATTTGACTTGGCTGCTCAACAGATTCGCTATTGAATTTACCTTATTACTTATGAGTTGGTGTCCTTGAGGAGAGGCTCAAGTGAGATATGAAGACAGGTTAGCTGCTAACTCTTGTTCATTCACACCAATCCCCTCTCTGGTGCAGTCGTTCTCTCCTTCTCAAGAGATTATCTCCTACCATGCAGCCTCTGCACTAGCTTGCCCTAGTCCTCTTACTGTCCTTCTGGTTGGCAGGAAGTGGCCACTGATATCCTCTCTCTAGGCCTGTCCTCATGACCTTACTGTCTTCTTCTACCCGACACCCCCACATCCCATAAAGATCCCTTCCAGATGTTGTCTATAAGTCTCCAAAGAGTCAGACGCCCCTTAAGGACATTTAAAGTGCAGGTGCTGCAGACAGGCTCTGTTCCACATAACATGAGATATTTAGGTGATGACTCAATAATTCATTGTCATCATTCCAGAGATATCCGGGATAGGCCCATCATATTTCTTTAAGTAAGATGCATTTGTAGTAATGATGTGCCCCGGTGAGGAGGCTGTAATCATGATCCCCTTCACAGCTGCCCCACTCCACTCGGTGGTGAATGGCGTGTCAGACGTGCTTTGCAGTTCATGTACCAGCACTTAGACCTTTATATGGGCATTCAATTCTTTGGTGCCTCTTCATCTGTGAGCACAAACCTTCACTCTTTGCCTGCACTCCTAGTCACAGTTTATGAGTTTTTGCCAGCTTGTGATCTATGTGTGTGGCAACAAGGTCTGTGCAGTGATGTCTTCTCAGTACCTGCGTCTTTGTAAACGTCCAATTGCCTTGAAAGAGCAAGACAAATGGATGGGGATAAAGATGAGCATGCTGGAAAGAAATAGGTACAGCCTTTATAGTCGTACCGCACACAGCTGGAACCAGGACTATGAATGCACATATGCCGTGAAGGTCTTCCTTTGCATTATGAACAGTTCGCCTCGAGAAAATCACCCCTCCAGATGCAAGGCACATGCACACCTTTAACAGAAAAACAGCATAACTAAACTTCACCAACACAAGAGTAAGGCTCAGTTCAGACCCCTCTATCCTGAGCTGTCAGACCTACAGGGGGTCGGAATGCAACAGGCACACTAGCCCAGGAAGGAGTTTTGATCTCTTTAAAACACCCAAAGAGCAGAATGAAAGATCCTCTTCATTTTCAAGGACATTGCAAACTTATAAGCAGTCACGCTCTCCATGGGAGTGACACACTCACGCTGAAAGGCAACCCCAAAAACAGTTTTGGAAACTGACAGTTGTCCCTATTTCGAACCTTTAGAGTTCTTGTTATTTAATAAATCCATTGATGGGAATGTAAACATTTGTATTAACCACATCTGGAGGTATTTTGCTTGATGATTAACATTATGACACATATGGCTATGGTTGTTTAATGATAAGAACACACCTCAAGGAAACTCAAGTAATCCAAAAGAGGCTTTTTGTGTGATAAAATAAAACGGTGTCATATCCATTTGTATTCAGAAGATGGTAAAATACTTAGGGTCTGATTACGAGTCAGGCAAAATGGTGTCCCTGAATGGCCTGGTGTTCCCACACCCAGTTTACCCAGGTGTGAGAACAATGGACTCAATTTTACCAGTCAGTAATTCTGGCAAGTAAAATCACACAAGGCTGGGTTGTGACAGCACCCAACTCTTGCCCCCTGCTCTACCCCTACTTTTTAGGTCTCGCCTAGGCAGCGCGCATGCGCTGCTCTAGGAGATGACCTTTAGAAATTGGTCAGCTCGCTCTTTTCAAGCACTCGTGCTTGTGCTGGCATCCACCTTGCGGGAGCGCGCAGCGGCCACTCTGCCCGCTCCCGCAAGGTGGAGCACAAGCACGAGTGCTTGAAAAGCTTGAATTAGCGTGGTCGCTTTCACCACGCTAATTCAAAACAGATGTTAATTAGCGTGTTCGCGCGCTGCCGTGCTCGGGGTGCCGGGAGCGGCGTGTGACCAGCGCTTGTTTTACCAGCCACCGCTCTCCCTTGCCTTTGATCTTCCTCTTGTCATTTTCTCTATCACCCCATCTGCCTCATGCCTGCTTCTCATCTCCCACTCTCTCTCTCTCCGCTTTCTCTCCTTCCTTCTCTCTCGCGCTCTTACCTCTCTCCTCTTCCTGTGTCCATTTTTCTCTTATTCTCCTTCCTCTCGCTTCTTCACACTATTATTTTCTCCCTCTCTTTTCATTCCCCCCTCTCTCTCCCTCTGCCTTTGTCTTACCTTTCTTTCGCCTTCTCTCTCCCCTCCCGCTCTCTCGCTCTCGCCCCCACTCTCTTACTTTTGTTTTCCTCTCTGTCACTCCTTCTCATCTCTCCCTCTCTCTCCTTGCCTCGTTGCCCTGCTCCCTCCTTCCTGCTTCTCCCTGGAAGCTCTGAGTGGAATTACCCCAGCCTTAAAAGCTTCGGAGGAGGCCCAGCTAAGAGCTAATCAATGCAGGGCAGGCCCCCTGTCTCCTTCCCCTGCCGGTCAGCGGCGCAGCTATTTCCCGCTCTACCCGCCATGATTACAAACGTCAGGCCCGCTTTGTCCGAAGGCAGGCAGAGGGAAAAATCTCATTTGGTGCCCATAGAAAACGTGGCCTCGGTCACGCTGCTTCCCTACAGCCCAGGAACGGAGCCTCGTCCCCTAGGTGCTCAGGGGGGCGAGTGGAGAGTGACCTATTGGCTATGCCAATGCTTGTTTTTTTGTATGTTTTTTTTCTAATTTTCAAAAACAAAAAGAAAGAAGGCACCACATTAGGCGACGATCGCACATGCCAAATTTTGACATCATTTAAAACGAAAACATTTACAGAAGAGTGAAAGAATGAAAAAGCAGGGTATATAGGATGGTCCAGACCGATATCTGAAAGATTATACTCCGAAGCTCCGGTAACTTGCAATAGTATTGTGTGTGGGGATTTGAGGCGGCTTATTTGGGACTATAGGAAAATAATACAAACATAATTCAGTGCACAACCCAAATAGTAATATAAGCTTTGTGGATATGGTCTATGAGGTATACATCCCACATAGTTAGTCCTGGGAATTCTGGTTGATTTGGTTTAAATAGGTTTGTAAAGGCTGCCCTTTGAGCCCTATGGGCGTTGCACGCCTGCAACTACTCGCTTGCCCTCCTCTCCCCCACCTTTGAACTCTGCGCCGCCATGGTGCTTTCATACTTTTGCTACCTGATGTTTCAAACCAGCCCGGTGCAGGGAGCTGTTGGGTCTACGTTAACATCACGGCCTGTCTCAGTGTACTCACTACATTAGAGTCATGAATATTCATAAGCGGGGAGGAGCTCGTCAAAAGAGCCAGGCTTAACTGCAGACTTATTCGTGGTAGAGTAGGACAGAGAAAACACGCACAGACGGTTTCACTAAAGGCTGATCGTTTTATTTGAAAAATGTCTCGAGGTGCATTCCACATTCGCCGTGTGCGCCATCACAACAATCTTTACGTGAGCCAGTTACATTTCACTTGGAAGTAAATTGCAAATTGCCTCTCTTTTTTGCATTTTTATATAGCACAAATTCTGACCCAAAGGTGAGCACCAGAATAGATAGATAGACACTACAATAGACACATTGAAGTATACTTCCATATTCACACAATAACGTACAAAGGCTAAGACCAGGGCCACTGGAATTATACGGCACGGCTAAGTAAATTATGTGGCAGGAGAAGGCAAAATTACATCAACCCACCACAACTCAAACAGACTAGGTATGGAGATCGGTTGATAAACACAAGACCTCAAACACACTTACAGTCACATATCACAGACTAAACAAAAACACGAACACACATGCTGCTTTACAGCATAGCTTAAATACATTGGCAAAGCCAATAGCTCTGGCTAAACACTTATAAGGTTCCAAAGGCGAGACCTATTGGCTATGCCAATGCTTGTTTCTACAGCAAGAGGGGAGAATTCAGTGCTGCAACGCAGCACTAATCTTTCCCTTACTTCCCCAGCTCGCCAAAATCTCTCCCTCCACCCGCACCTCACAGAAAAACCCTGCTGTGCTTTAAGCAGGTGGTAAATGGGAGCTTTAAATTAGATTAGATTAAAATACTTGTAGAGCGCATGGCTGCCTCGGCAATGAGGCGTCCCAGCGCTGAAGCAAGACAGGGTGGGGATCAGGCGAGGAATTAACGTTGAGAGAAAAGCCAGGTTTTCACAAGCCGTCTGAAGACCTGGTGATCAGAGATGCTGCGGATGTGTAGGGGGAGCGTGTTCCATAGGGCGGGGGCCAGTCGCCTAAAGGAGTGGCCGCCAGATCTGGTCCTCCGTATGCGTGGAATTTTTGCATGAAGCAGATTCGCCGAGCGAAGTGCTCGAAGGTGCGTAGAAGGCGCACAAGTCGCTCAGGATTTCGGGACCGATACCTGTCAAAATCTTGTGCGCAGTACAGAGCGCCTTGAATCGCACACGATGTTCAAGGGGCAGCCAATGCAGACGGTGGAGGAGATTGGAGGCATGGCTGTACTTTGGGAGGGAGAAAATAGCACGTGCAGCAGCATTCTGGACCCGCTGTAATCGATTCATCACAGACTTATTAGAGCCCAGGAGAAGCACATTGCAGTAGTCTAATCGGGCCAGTATAGAAGCTTGGATAATCAGCTGACGCGTTTGGGCGTCAAATAAACCGAGTATTGGCTTAAGGCCACGCAACAGCCCGAAACATTTCCCGGCCACTGATTTGGCATGTGTCTCGAAGTTGAGGTCTTTGTCAAACATAATGCCCAGGTTTTTCACTGCGGATTTAGGGCCAGGAGGGGGCTCCGAGGGCAGGAGGCCACCATTCATTATTCCAGATATGAGTGTCTTTGCCAACCAGAAGAATCTCAGACATAGCTGAGTTTAACTGCAGAAAGTTGGCTGTCAACCACTCTGCGACGGCCAGTATATCTTCTTGAAATTTCGCTCTATCCTGGCTAGGATTGTTTGACAGGGTAATCACCAGTTGGGTGTCATCTGCGTATGACACCAAGGAAATTCCCAGCGCTTTGGCCATCCGCGCCAGTGGGCTCATATAGATATTAAAAAGCGTAGGGCTCAATGCTGAGCCCTGAGGAACTCCACAACGGAGTGGGTGGACACGGGAGGCAAAAGGGGGAGCTATCACTTGGAAAGTTCGGTCGGTGTGGTTTTAAGACCTGGAGACCCCCAAATGACGACATACTCAAGTATTTTGCTTGGGTAACAGATCATGTTTATTCACATCAAACAATAAGAAAATGCAATAGGTCTCGCATTTGAGAGCGTTTGAGCTATTGTTGAGCTATTGGCATTGTAAATGATAATGCCTTTTATTTATGTGTTTACAAAACCTGCAAGTGGTGCGTAAACCGCGCTTGCAGGTTTTGTAAACATAAATAAAAGGAATTGTTCATTTGCAATGCCGTTAGCTCAAAGTCTTGCAAATGCAATACCTTTGTGGCACTTGTACTTTAGCTGTAAACTTCGTAAGCTAAAGCGCGGGTGCGGCGATTCCTTCAAAAGTAAAGAAATCTAAAAAAAAATGTTTTTTTTATTCCTTTACTTTTGAAGCAATTGCTGCACCCGTGCTTTAGCTTAAGATATTTACAGCTAAAGCACGGGTGACACCATTGTAACAAAAGTAAGTAAATAGAAAAAAAATGGCGGCCTCAATTTATTTTTTCTATTTATTTACTTTTGTTACAATGACAGTACCCGCACTTTAGCTTTGAACATCTTAAGCTAAAGCGCGGGTGCCGCAATTGCTTCAAAAGTAAGCAAATAGAAAAAACCCGCACATTTTTTTTTCTATTTGTTTACTTTTAAAGTAAGCTTTAGCTTAAGATGTTCAAAGCTAAAGTATGGGTGCCACCATTGTAAAAAAAGGTAAATAAACAGTCTAAAAAAGGCTTGCGGCTGCGTTCGGCCAGCAAATAACAAAAAAAAGTTTGTCCGCCATTATTCTTGCCGAGGTGTGCTGCGCTGAATAAATGAAATTAAAAAAATAAGCGTTAAGGGAGAGGTTGTCCTGCATGCAACAGCAGGCAGGACAAAGCTATTTAAGAAAAGAGTGCTCAGAGGCTGTAATTAAAGCCTACAGAGTAACAACACATGTAACAGGGGGTGTCCTCATGGGAGGTTACAAGAAGAGAAAAGTCAGTACTAAAGAGGGACTACTAAGCCTATTAACCAATGAAAAGGCACCATTTACAAGGACAGGGACAGGAGCATATTAAAGCACATTAAAAAGATGGGCGCAGCTTCATGCTCTTATCTTGAATACAGCATGTCTTGAAGAGACAGCGCAAGCACTGCCTAGGCAAGACCTAAAAAACGTTCCTACACTAAAAACAGTTCTATTCACACAACATTAAAGGACTGCATCATGGAGCTTACATAAAGTACAATGCATCTGCACATGTCACATCTATGAAGACAGCTGTAAAATGAATAACAAGGTTCATATTTATAATTGTTGCATGTGAGTGCATCACAGGAGAATGCCACAGCACTGAGGACTTGCATCCTTTAATCTTTCCAGACCACACAGGTGAAATCAACTGTATCCCTGAGGGGCAGTCCGAACCCTCCCTACACTTGACAACCTGCTTTTGGACCCACCCCTCCAATACTGGGCTGTCACAGGTGCGCCAGGATGCAAGACCAGGAGTTACAGCCCCATAGGCTCCATTGCTAAACTGTAACTTTTACGTCCAAAGCCGATGTGACCGAACTTTGCAGAATAAGGATTGCTGCCCATCCCCTTAGCGCTTTCATAAGAAGTATTCCATGGAGTGTTCAACTATCCAGGTGATCATTTTCTGTTGCCTGCCACTCCACTGCCTAATGGGAGATTGTTCGAACATCCATGAGTGTTCATCGCTGCCCTGGTCCTCATGTCGAATGGCCCAGCAAAAAAGGAAGTGGCCAGGTCAGAGCGGTAATAAATAGCCTTCCGACATCGGGACTGGAAGTGACGTGGCGTGTGAGCTTTCAACTTCCTGTTTCCTGTCCCCTGCCTCACGCTCATGAGACAAGGGACAGGAACTGTGACCCATGAAACTGTGGCCTCCCCTGCCTGCCCCAGGGCCAAATAATCCAGAGAAAATGTGAGGGATTGGGTCCACAGGTGCCCCAGATCTAGTGCCACGCCCCCTTAAGGGTGCACTCTTGTTATTAGAAAGGCTGATAGAATTAAGGAGAAATACACTTAACATGAGTGTATCATTGAGACCTTGTTTAAAGTGACGAATCAAAGGATTAGTGGTCGGTGGTGGAACCTATTCTTTATAAATAGTAAAAACAGTGCTTTCAATGGGCATTGCTGGTCTTTGGCTTGTTGAATTACTCACTTAGGTGTACTCATGAATCTTTCTACCATGATGTTAGCTTCTGTCCATAATGGTGTGATTTTATTATGGTGGAAATCCACTTCTTGACTGATGAATGGTGGCTGGTTGTCTCTTTTGACAGTGATCAATGGTCAAGAAGATGTTTTCCAAGGCTGAAATGGATATGTCTGTGCTTATTCACAATCTTCAATGTGAGGGATCAGGAGTATCAATTTCTCTCAACTAGAAGATGTTTCCTGGTGCCAGAAATATTTCTCTCACAATTTCCAATTGCACAAAAACCAGTTGAGTATCTTTCCCAATCACGGGGAAAAATTGTATTATTTTATATATTGAACAGCTTTGGGATTTCCAGACTGCTGTAGCTGGGGACAAGTAACAGTTGGTACTTGCAACTTTTTGAGTTTGTCCCATCAGCTAAGGGTTTGCTTAAAGTGTTGCCTAGTAACACGCCCATCTAGGCCTCTCATGTCCAAAACTTCACCCGGCAGGAAGATACTTCACATGCAGGCTTTGGGAGGACTGGGCATCACTAAGAAGGAGCTACCATGGATGCTGTCACTAGTGTGTGTCTGTTTTCATGTGCTGCTGGACACCAGACCCTTTGGGAATGCATGAATTGCTCATGGACGGCATTTAGGGGTCGCCAGGGGTCACAGCTGTGACCCCTGGCTTTCCCCTTGCAACCGCTGGCACTGGGTTTGTGACCAATGGCCTCAGAAGTGGTAAAATCAGTGCCAAGAACATAGGGGAGACTACGCATTCCTTATTTTCTGTCAATTTTTCATGATACTAATAGTGAGTAATAATGTATTATTCCCTATCAGTGTAATAGAAAATAAAGCATAGTTAGATGGAATGGGACCTTTGGTGGCAGCTAAGGTAAGTAAAACATTATTTTAAATGTATGTTGTGTGTGTACTTGTGGGTGGGAGTTTGTTTATGTGAGAGTAAGCAAGCATATGTGTGAGTAAGTGTGAATGCTATGTGTAAGCATGTGTGTGTGATTGAGAGTCAGTGACAAGAAGTGAATGAGAAAGTGTGAGATTGATCAATCAATCAGGATTTGTACAGCACGGCTGCATCACCCGTGAGGGTCTCGGGGCGCTGGGAGAACATGTTGCCTGTTCTCCTGTTGGTTGAACATCCAGGTTTTGAGTTCCGTCCTGAACTCCTGGAGCGATGGTGAGGCTCTGAGGTGCAGGGGGAGGTTGTTCCAGGTCTTAGCCGCCAGATGGGAGGAGTGGCCTCCACTGTTCATCTGGCTGATGCGTCAGGTGACTGCTAGGGAGAGGGATTCAAAGCCGATTTTCCTGGTATGTTGGTGGACATCTATCTGATTGTTAAGGCACGCCGGTCCTTCGTTGTGTAGTGCCTTGTAACAGTGTGTGTACAGCTTGAACTGGCATCTCTTCACTACTGGTAGCCAGTGGGGATCCTGAGGTGAGGGGTGATGTGAGTCCGTCTGGGGAGATTGAGGCAGATTCCTATCTGCTGTATTCTGGATAGCCTGGAGTTTCGTCATGAGTCAGGCAGTTAGTCCTACTTAGAGGGAGTTGCCATAGTCTAGTCTGCTGGTGACGTGAGCTTGCGTGACTGCTCAACTGGTGTTGGGTGGGAGCCATCTGAAGACCTTCCTGAGTATTCGGAGGGTGAGAAAGCAAGCGGAGGAAACAGCGCTGACCTGCTTCTTCATGGATAGCTGCTTGTGGGGGATGATACAGAGGTTGCAGTTGTGTTCGGTGGGTTTGACGATTGGGCCCAGTTCAGGTGGCCACCATTTGTTGTTCCAGAGGGTGTCCTTGCCTTTCCTGAAGATAAGTGCTTCTATCTTGTCAGTGTTGAGTTTGAGACAGTTGTTGTTTATCCAGGCAGCCAAGTTTTTCATGCATCTTTGGAACTTGTCCTTGGTGGTCGTTGTGTTGTTAGGCAAGGAGAGGATGAATTGGGTGCCGTTGGCATAGGAGATGATGTTGAGTCCATGGCTCTTGATGAAGTTGTCCAGGGGTGTCATGTAAACGCTGAAGAGGGTAGAGCTGAGGGATGAGTCTTGAGGTACACGGCAGGTGATGTTTTAAGGGAGAGAGGAGTAGGGCAGGAGGAGGACTTTCTGCGTTCTTCCTGTGAGGTAGGATGCAATCCACTTGAGGGCTGCTCTTTGGATTCCAATCTGGTGGAGTCTGTTTAACAGTGTGTGGTGGGATACGGTGTCAAAGGCTGCTGAGAAGTCGAGGAGGATGAGGGCTGCTGTTTCTCCGCGGTCTAATAGTATTCTGATGTCATCCGTGGCTGCGACTAGGGCTGTCTCTGTGCTGTGGTTATCTCTGAAGCCTGATTGGGAGCGGTCCAGAAGATTGTGGTTCTCCAGATGTCCAGTGAGCTGGATTTTGATGGCTTTATCAATTACCTTGACTGGGAAAGGGAAAAAGGAGATAGGTCGGTAGTTCTTAGGTTCCCCTGGGTCCGCGTATGGATTATACAGCAGCGGCTTTACGTCGGCATGTTTCCATTTCCGGGGGAAGTGGGCTGTGGTGATTGAGGAGTTGAGGACCTTGGTAAGCTCTTTGCTGATGGGTTGATTGCCGAGGAAGAATGTGTGGTGTGGGAAGGTCTGTGCTTGGGCTCCGGAGTGGATGGATCTCATGATGGATGCCGTTTCCGTCTTGGAGAGAATGTTCCACGAGGTGAGCAGGTGTGGGTGTACATCGGCATGATGCAGCTGATGCTATCCTCAGCGGAGGGTTGTGGTGTGAAGTCGTGGTAGATTGTGCTTATTTTGTTGTGAAAAAAATCACGAGGGTGTCGCACAGAACTTGCAAGGGTGTGATGTGGTTTTCAGTGTCCATAAGTATGAATGAGCCATAATGAGTGAAAATGAGTGACTGCAAGTGAATGAAAATGAATAAGAATGAGTGTAAGTGAGAGTTAGAGAGTGCAAGCAAGAATCTGTTTGAGTGAGAATGAAAGAGTGGGAGTGGGTGTGAGTGAGAATGCTTGCAAGCCTGTCACTGGCCCTAGCATACTGAAGGTAATTCTCGTCTTAGAGAGACAGCTGTGGTAAAACACTGGTGCTGGCATGCCTGAGGCAAGTTTTAGAATGACAGACACCTGTGGCAAAAGACTGGCACTGGCACACTAGAAGTAACTCTTCGCACAATGGACACCGTTGTTAAAATACTGGTAATGGCATACTAGACTTAATTCTTGGCATATGGCAAACCTGTGGAAAAATGTTGGTACTAACACATTGGAGGTAATTCTTGGCACAAAGGATGGTAAACTGACAAATGGGACCATGACAGAATTCTGTCCCAGATTTGCTGAGGTAATTTTTGGCATAAGGGGCACTTGTAGAAAATTGATGCATAAATGGAAAAATTCTGGCACTGGCATATTGGAGGCACCCAAGGCATATGGGCAGCCATGAAAAAATACTAGCCCAGGGCACAATGGAGCTAATTTTTAACGTATGGCAGCATCCGAAGCATATTTTGAAAAAAATGCAACCAACTCATGGGGAGAGTCAGGTTTCATTGGCTTGGCACACCATGAAAGGATTTGAAAAGTTCATGAGTGCCCTTTCAGAGCCTATGGCTTTTTAGAAAATGTATTTAAAAATCATGCTTCAAAAATGCACTATTTGATCACATTCTTTAAAATATTTTCCTGGAGTGAAACCCCCTCATAGAGGCCTGCTTACATGCTTTGCTCGCTCACTACAATTGAGGGCAAGTATTGTGTTCCAGAATTTTCAAAGATCAAGTCAGCACAATAATATATGTGCTATCTAAAATACACCTTTGTCTGCATTATGTTATATTAATAATCCAGTTAGAATAGAACTTCATCAATGTCAATTATTGTGATGACAACATGGTTAAAGACCATGATGTTATACGACTTCCTGTAAAAGAATCAGGGTCATGGGTCACTTCCTGTGGTGTCTTTAAGGTCAAAGGGTATGTGATATCACTTCTGCTACTCCCGGCATTTTGATGAATTGACGCCCATGATAGACTCCACTAACAATCTTCAAATGGATCTCCACCGAGTCCAGAAAGACAGTCAGCCACACACTTGTCTGCAGCAGAATTGACTACGGCAACGCAGTCTATGCTGGCATCACCCAGAAACTCCTCAAGAAACTGCAGAACATCCAGAATGCCTCAGCCAGACTCATCCTCAACATCCCCTGCCACAACCACACCACCAGCCACCTAAGCAACCGCCACTGGCTCCCAGTCAACAAAAGAATCACCTTCAAGCTCCTCACAAATGCCTACAAAGTGTACCTCAATGATCGTCTTGCATTCTGCGTACCCACCAGAGACCTTCGCTACGCTCAACTGGCCCTGGCTACCGTCCCACGTATCCGCAAGACCACAGCCAGAGGAAGATCTTTCTCCTACCTCTCAGCAAAGACCTGGCCTCTCCACCTCAGGCAATCACCGTCACTGCCTCAATTAAGGAAAGACCTCAAGACCTGGCTCTTTGGCCGAACCACAGCGCCTCGACGGACCTGCACCCCCCCCCCCCCAACGCCTTGAGAGCTTTACGGGTGAGTAGTCGTGCTTTATAAGTCTGTGATTGATTGACCATGTGTATAGCTTAGTCATAAATGTTTGCAGGTTCTGACCTGATGGAGTTGAATGCATCTGTATAATCGTTTTTAATAATTAGAAATTGATACTCCAGATGTGTTTAACTTAGCATAACTAGGCCTCAGTCGAAAACAAGGCCACAGCCAGCTTGCAATAGCATTCATTCTGAAAAAATGTATGCACTTTTTATTCTACAGTAACAAGACTTTCTACATACTAGTCTCTGTGTGCTTTTCCATTTAAAAAAAATAACCAAATTAAAAGCTCTCTACACTATGTTTGTTTGCTGAAAAAATACAAATGTATTAATGTGCCTTCTTTATAAGGAATCTGTGCCCAGGATGTTCTTATTTCTATAACAATATCAATGTCTTTTGTTCGAGGCTCTTGCAATGAGCCATTCATTTGTTTAAACATAGTATCATATTCCTGTTATAAAATACACAGTTGCTAAACTAGCCCTATTATGCCTTTTCACACCATGTTGAATGTGTGCCGTTTCTGCCTGAAACCCTACAAAACATGCTGTTTTTTGACAATGTGCCAGAGCTTTTTGCATTTGCTTAGATAGCAGTCTCTATGCCAGTCTGTCTTTTGATTTGTGCTTAGATTTCCTCTGCATGTTAAACTGAAGAGACTATATGTCAGATTGCCTATTAGTTAATACTTAGTATTTTTGCCTCAATCTATCTGAGCAGACTCTATGTTTTCTATCTATTCACTTTATATTTGGTTCTGGCAATTGGCTTGTTTCAGACACTAACCGTGTTAGTCCTCTAGCAGATTATGACTTTGACTATTTTGATTTGAACTAATTCATGAATTGACTAACAATATTTTAACCTTCTGTAATGATCCTAATTTTGAATAAACCTTTATTCTTTTGACTTTGAATTCTTGACTTACGAAGGTATATTAATTCTCCTAGGACTTAGTCTTATGAAGACTTAAAAGGTTTTACGAAGACTAAGACAGTCCTGATCCTGCAAAATAACTCTAAATCTTTAGTTATAGCGTCAACACAATCTTGTTGTATTTAGAACACATAAATTCTTGACATTCCTAGGCCTGTTTATGTAGTAGTGTACAATTTCTTTTTTAAAAGGGTGTGCTATAGAATGTCAGCTTTTTTCTTGTACAATTCTCATGTTTCAACATTTAGTGTAAAGTTTCCTTTCTGCAATGGAGCATATACCTTGTGAAGGTTAGTTATGTGTTCTTTCTGTGAAGCACAGACCAAAAGGATGTAGCTGATGTAGTTAATCTTATTCATTATTAGCCTTACTACTTTTCCTATAGCTTCCTGGAAAATTTCAGTCTCTTATGACAAAGCTATCCCACATGAGCAGTGTAGTCCGAGATGTATCTAGCGCTTTCTTGCAGCTATAACTGAAAAGACTCTTAGTTGATGACAAGTTTTGAGAAAACCCGATGTCCAAGTTGCTGTGCTATATTATTTATGTGTAAGCCAATGTATCTCCCTTTTCCAATTATATTATTAGGGTTGGGGCATGTGCACACAGATCCTGCCTTTGCTACAGTCTTTCTTGTGCCACAACTATGGATGGAAACACACAGTATTGGACCTCTGAATGCTTTTATGATGTCCAAAGCTAGCCACACTTGATGTCCTTTCTCCCCTGATCATTGTAGGTGGAAGTAGGTGGAATGCAGTAGTGCGAAGTGAAACTATTATTTGTACCATCTAACTGATCATTGACTTAAGCAGAAACTCTTTAATTTTCCCCAAACCTATAACAATTTGAGGGATATGAGACAGTTCTGTTTTACTACCTTAACGTTTAGCAAGTTGGAGCTAGAAATTTTACCCTGTAACACTCAGTCAACCATTTTTATTTTATGATCTCTTCATCAGTGGGTTGTATGAGAAAAGCATAATGTTTGAGGGGCTTGGATGCAGATCCTTTGTACACATGAATATCTATTCCAGGACTGATGGGTGTGTCATGTTCTTACAGGTATCAGCACACATCACATTTAGGGACCCTTTACTGTCTAGAATGAATTGTGCTTAATTTTTCTCTACAAGTAGCTCAGTGGTGGAGCATATCTTTTACCCCAGTTGTCTGTCTGTTTGGCTTGCAGCTATTTGCAATGTTGCATTAAAGCTTAACTATCCCCCAGCTCAATTCTATTAGATGGCTCAGGACATGAAAAGAGCCCGCAGCCCACCTCCCCAAGCCTCTTTTGGCCTGGGGATCCTATTCCCCAGGGTCATACATATATGTTAAAAGGGGAAAACATTGTAAGGCCCTGGGGACCCCTTCCCCCAGGGCTGTTTGTTTTTTAATTAAAGAGAAGAGGGCCACTTAGCCCCTCCCCAAGCCTTGTTGGGTCCTGGGGATACCATCCCCCCAGGGCCATTTCTAAAAAATAAAGAGAAGGAGGAATGCGTGGCCCCCCTCCCTGAGCCGATATCGCCCCAGGGACCCCAAGCTCCGGGGACACTTATTTAAATAAAGGAAAGGGGGTCATGTAGCCCCCCTCCCCAAGCCTCTTTAGGCCCTGGGGACCCCATACCCCAGGGTCGTAAAAATGGAGAGGAGGGTGACGCGACCCCCTTCCCTGACCTCTTAAGGCCTTGGGGGACCCATCGCCCAAGTTTGTGTATTTTTTTAAGGGGAGGGGCCATGTGGCCCTCCTCGCCAAGCTGTTATGGGCCCGAGGACCCCATCCCCTGGGGCCACTTATTTAAATAAAGGGACGGGGGCCACGTGTCTCCCCTCCCCAAACATTGTTAGGTCCTGGGGACCCCATCCCCCGGGGCTACTCTTTTAAATAAAGAGGAGGGGGTGCGCGTGGCCCCACTACTTAGGCTGATTTTGGCCCCGGGGATCCCATCCCCCGTGGCCTGGTATGATTTTGAGGGTGACGGGGACACACAGCCCTCTGCTCCCTCGGACGGTTTTGCCCCAGGGAACCCATTCCCCAGCACCTAGTGTGATTTTAAGGGGGAGGTGGTCACGTGGTCCCTCTCCCCTGGCCAAATTTGGCCCCATGGACCCTATCCCCAGGGGCCTGCATTTATAAAAGTTGGGTGCCCTGTTGCCCACCCAGGACACCCACCATACTCTTATTGGGGGCTGTGGTGGGAGCCCCCATGGCCCCAGCCAGCTCCCCGCATGCAGCGGGAGCCAGCAGGGAGCATCTACCAAATCAGCTCCATCCGGGTGAGACAATATTTTGATCAGTTGACTTGCCATTCAGTGCAGCCAGGGAAACAGATGAAAGGTCCGCTCCCAGCAGGTGGGAGCATTTTCAAAGCTGCCGCCTGCTGGAAGCGAACTCTGTGTTTGCTCCCGCTTGGCAGGAGTTTTCAAAATGCTCCCACCAACCAAGAGCAAACACAGGTTTCCCTGCCCGTGCCGAAGAGGGCAAGGAAACCACTATGCCCCAGGGTGGGTTCCCTGGGATATAGCATCTGAGCTTGCTCAGGGGGATGGGGTCCCCTGGGCCATTAATGGCTCATGGAGGGGGGGGCAAGCCCCTCCCCATTTTTAATGATTTTGGGCCCGGGGGTAGGTTCCCTGTGGCTGTTGGAGGCTTGGGGAGGGGGCAGTGCCCACCTCCTCATTTTACAAACTTTTGACCTTGGGGGTGGGCTCCCCTGGGCCTCACATGGCAAGGGAAAGGGGGCCATGTGTCCCACGTCCCTTTACAGAATATGTTCTGCTCCAAAGCTGGGCTTCCCGGGGCCTCTGATGGCTTTGGGAGGGGGGGGCACGTTTCCACTCCCCATACACAATATGTTCGCCTCTAGGGTGCAGGATCCCATCATCAATTGCTGGGATCCTGGTTTACAGACCCCCTGATACTCCATCCTGCCATTTGTCTGAGTTATGCAACATCATCGCGGATCTGTCACTAAGGCACGCCAATTTCACACTTCTTGGTGATTTCAATGTCCACATGGACAATGGTAATTGCTCCATGGCCTCTCAGTTGGGAGACACGCTGGAGGGTTTAACCCTGATACAAAAGGTGTGTGCCCCTACCCATATAGCAGGCCATATGTTGGATCTGATTTTTACTAATGATTCTAACCTGCTAGTAGAGGCTCCGCTACCTCTGACCTGGTCTGACCATCTGTTAGTTCCTTTCAGTGTTGTTGGTAAATCCACGGACAGTAGTGCCAGGCCAATATACGGGGAAAGGAGAAACTGGAGTAAGGTCTCCCCTGAAACTTTGGGACACTGGCTACAAAATGCACCCCCTCAGCTGACGGGTGACCCAAGCATTGATGTATCCTCTTTCAACTGCTGGGTCACCTATGCCCTAGACAGAGTAGCCCCTCTTAGAACAGCTAAATCTGCCAGGAAAAAACCCTCTGCCTCCTGGTTTACCTTGGAACTACGAGCAGAAAAAGTTTATGCAAGAAACTGGAACGTGCTTGGCGTAAATCCTACAATCAGGCGGCTAAATGCTCCTATAGAACGGCTCTAAAAAAAATTCATGGGCTGGAGCGCAACACTATTAGGGACTACTATGCTAATCAAATTAAGGGCCAGATGTACGACCCATTTTTGAATGCGCAAACGGGTCTTCGACCCGTTTGCGCATGCAAAAACCCTACAGGGCCATGTACAAACGCGATTTAGCGAGTCACAATTTATTTGCGACTCGCTAAATAGCGTCCGCAGCATTTAACACGGTGTCTCACCGGATTCTTTTGGAGAGACTTAAGCACTTGGGAGTGACGGGAACCACGCTGGCCTGGTTCCACTCATTTTTGGAGGACCGCTCTCAGCAGGTATTTCTCCGCCCCCACTTGTCCTCACAGAAATCCCTTGTGTGTGGTGTTCCCCTGGGCTCTGCTCTGAGCCCAATACTATTTAATGTTTATTTAACCCCCCTCGCGACTCTGGTCGAGCAATGGGGAGTTAAAGTTGCATCCTACGCTGATGATACTCAGCTGGTGTTCTCTTTCAGAGAACACTCTGAGGCTGCTTTCGCCAACTTTAAGCAATGCCTGAACAACATCTCTGCTTGGATGATGGATAGCTGCTTGAAATTAAACACAGAGAAAACAGAGGTCTTATTCTTTAATCAATCTTCTCCCCTGCCATCCGAGCTCTGGTGGCCGTCAGAGTTAAACCCCCCGCCGATCCCAGTAGATTCAGCTAGAAATCTGGGTTTCAAATTTGACACAGACCTTTCCTGCAAGGCCCAGATTTGCCAAATCTACTCGTCTTGTTTCTGGAAGCTGAGAGCCCTGCGGAGATTCCTTCATCTCCTGCCTATTGACTGCAGGAAGACAGTGGTCCATGCATTGGTCACATCCCAGCTAGACCACTCCAATAGCCTCTCTATTGGATTACCAGCGTATCTGATCCGCAGGCTGCAAATTATTCAAAATGCTGCTGCCAGACTTATTAGGAACGTGCCGTTCCGCCACCACATATCCCCCCATCTGCGGAGCCTCCACTGGCTGCCTTTCAACAGGAGGATTGAGTATAAGGCGCTCTCCATCGCCTACAGAGCCACTAGAGATCGGGGCCCAGGCTACTTGAAACATAGACTCCAGAACTATCATCATGACAGGGTTCTGAGATCTAATCACCTGAAACTGCTCAGGATTCCTCGTTTCAGGCCAGGATAGGTGGCCGAGCTTTCTCGGTGAGAACTGTGTCACTTTGAAATTCCATGCCTATCCATCTTCGTATGAAGAGTCTGAATTGGCATTTAGGAAAGCGCTGAAAACCTGGCTCTTTAGCCTCCCGTAGTTCTCCCCCTTTTTCCTCATTGTGAATCTGCATTTATCGCCGGGACACGTCCGTTGGAGGTAGCCCTGCGCTCTATAAATGTAATTTAGTATTATTATTATTAAAGGTGGGCTCCCTGGGGCCTCTGATGGCTCGGGGGAACACGCGTCCCCCTTCCCCATAAACAATGTTTTCAGCCCTGGGGATGGGCTCCCCACGCCTTTTGGAAGCTTGGGGAGGGGGGCCACGCAGCCCCCCACCCCTTTATGAATACAACCCCAGGGGTGGGCTCCCCGGGGCTTATAGTTAATAAATGCACCACCTGCCATTTTGTTTCCCAGATCCTACAAGAGTCTTGTGGGATCATGGCATTTTTTCCAATTCCTTTTTTCTCGTTGGCCCCAGGAGTATCCCTCTGGGTCCCCCCATGGGGGCCTTAGGGGGTCAAGGTATCCCTACCTTGCCCCTTTATATTAATATTTTTTAACTTCAGGACAGGGGACTAAGTCCCCGAGTCCTGTAATGGCTGCAAGCAACAGTTTTCTCATGTTGCTGGCAGCCAAACAGAGCGCTCGCTCCCATTGGAGTCTGAATCCCTTGGGAGCGAGATGGCTCAAGGGAAATAAAGTTCCTTGGGCCAGTCAGAACACTCTATTTTTTAACTGGCACTCTCGCAAGAGTCTCTTGAGCCTTTCGAGGACCCAACAATCCAGAAATACAATTATTTTTAACCCTTACGAACTACTAAACAATTTTACACCGAATCATAAATATTATCTGCGGACCAAGATCAAGCTTCCTGCCAAATTTGGTGCAAATCCGTTCAGCAGTTTTTGCTGTAGCCTGTCTTAAAGAGACTACGGAAAATGCATAGGGGGTGTTCGTGTTTTGGGACCTACCTTTTTTCCGGCCCCCGCTTGATGGACCACCCCAAAACTTTCCAGGTAGCAACTGAAGAAGACGAATTAAAAAAAAGGTTTTTGTGAAGATTCATCAAATGGGGCCAGAGTTATTAGCAAATCAAAATATGCTCTTTCTATGGAAAAACAGACCTAACTATAACTACCCAGTAGCAACCGCATTAACAATACTTACCAAACATAGTAAAGGCACAAAAACATACCTGCATGATAAAGGAAGAGTGGCAAAGCCTGTGTGGTAGGGGCATTGCATGGAAAAGGCAGCGTTCTAAAGATTATTCCCCCACGTAGGGAGATGTGAATATGCAACATCTACATGTCTGTAGTACATATGCAAGTAACATTCATTCTTCTGGTTGATGGACAAAGGAACCAGATATAGGGGGCTCTCAGAAAAAATTTAAATGCAGGAAAGGTTGGTAGGCTGTTCTCTTAAAGTAGGCAACAGGGAAAAGGGCTGCCCTGTATTATAACAATTTCTCTGCCACCATTGTCAGTCCTTTACAGCCCAGGGTGACAACTGCAGTCACTCTCATAAGAATGGGACATGCACCCTGCTTTGAGTTTCATTCCACTTCACGGAAAGGTTTTACACATTTGTTTGTAATATGTGCTGAGGTAAAAAAAAAAATGAAACTTGCTGTGGGGACTTTAAGGCTCTCCAGGGCCATACCTCTGTCTGACCCAAATTCTGATTCACCACAGTCTCTCCAAATACTAGTTTTTTTACTCCATCCCTGCGTCCTATCTTTTTTCTAACTACTGCACAGCAGTTATGTTGGTGATGCTCAGTGAAAAATAGAAACTACAAATACAGAGGGAGACATTGCCACATCTGCAGCTAAAGTTCAGTAGAAGAGCAGTAGATTATCCATTTTAGGGGCATCCTATACGCTGCAGCATGTCTCATCCAGGGCCTGAAGAAATATGATAACATCACCTCCATCCTGATGTAACTCCGTTGGCTCCCCTTGCGGGCCTGCTCTTCCTTCAACCAAGCGGCATCATTTAGAAAGCTCTTACAACCTGCATCCCGCTTATCTTGCAGACAAGCTCATTATCTCTGGTGGGTATCCGCACACCTGCAGCCAGGACACTGTTAGACTGCAGACTAAGAAGTGTAAGAAAGAAAGAAAAACAAGACAGCAGACCTTTTCCATCCATGCACAATGATCAGGAACAACATGCCCGTATCCATCAGGACCGCCCCAACGCTGCTCCAATTTATGAAAGAGTCAAAGACTCGTCTGTATAAAGGACAGTACATCACAATGAGTTACCCATCCTTAACCCAGCTCCATCTGACTTTATGTTTGACTCTGACCATGTCCAGCGCTCGGCTGCCTTTTGGCTAAGTTTGTGCGATAGAAAAACTATAACATATATTCATACATATGTGCAAACTGACTGAAAAAAGTGTTTTTTGTTTCATAGTTCGGTAACATTCCAGTCGTTTGGCTTAGGTCGAATATTGTGAGGGAAGACATTTGATAACAGTGCCTCTGTGGTCTGCATGATACCCCATGCCCATACAGTGTTTGGTTCGGCTTTTTGAATTGTCATGCTTTTAAAGTCAGTAGGCCAGGGTGGTATGTAGCAGTTGAAGGGGTTTTTTAATCCATTGCGGCCCTGTTTGCAGTATGGCCTGTATATGAAGTTAAAATACAAGAGGGCTTATTTACAAGCCCCTTGCGCCACCGGTGCGTCACTTTTTCCCATATTAAAAGTGGCGCACCGGGGCGCAAGGGGCATGTAAATAAGCCCCTAGGTTTTGAAGGCTACACTTGCCCCTTGAGGGCTTTTGGGCCGCCTTGATGTTTGTGGGTTTCTGTTTGCTCTATAATAGCTTTGCAACATGACCTTGAAGCCTCTGCAGTTGTGTCAGCTTTCTTTGGTGCCCTGTGAATGTGATGTTGCAGTAGTCACTATTTTTGTATGAGTGGCAGAAGGGGCAGGATGTTTTTGATCAGCCATTCAGCCATCATTGGCGGTGCACTCCTAATCCAACCCACTGATTAGAGGCAAGATGCAGAGGTAGGCCTCGAGGAGCACATACTAGTTTCTGACAGGTTTGACTGGGTTAAACATAGCGAGGGATTTAGCAGATTTGTTGTGTGTCCCAAATGTCCTTTCTGCAAGAGACTGCTGTGCCAACCAAGATACACTTCCAATACATAATTCAAGATACACGTGAAAGGCCATGAACCTGAAAGCTGCTTGCACACTGCAGACAGTGAAACTAATAGATAATAATAACAGGCCTGGTATGTCCCCCAAGGCGTGCCAGACTTCCTAAACGTCACGAGGAGCTAAGAGCTCAGCTGATGATTACAAGATGTCCAGAGGAACAGAAAGCACAGGCTGCTGGGATGTTGAAGGGTTTCTCATGACAGAACACATCACAGGCAGAGTATGGCAGCAACATACGAAAAATGTCATATATGCAGTACGCACAGATCTAAAGAACAAGAGGAAGAAAAGAGCAGTTTCAAACTTGTAGAACAGGTCAATGGCATAGAAGATTGTAAAAATCGTACTATGTAAGGAATACTGGGCATGTCACAAAGGCACGGGAAACATTTCATAGTGTTTGTGCAAAACACTAATTAGAAGGAAACATAAATCTATTGATGAAAGCATAAGACAGAAGCGCTGGCAAGGGCAATAGGTCTGGGACTTCGCAAGCTGGCACCATGGTTCATTTTTGTTTATTTTTTATTGTAAGTATATGACACAAAAATGAAATGACGGGAAAAAGAATACATGCCACTCAAAAATATGACTATCATTAACTTGCAATATTATTTTTACATGCAGAAACAATAGTAAGTAATTTTAATACAGCTACATGAGTGCTTTCTAGGAGCAGGTATATTTAGAGCAGGTATATAAACCCTTTTTACGTTTAATACAAATCACAGGAAAATGTGATTCTTATTATTGGCTTTGAATTACTTTAAGGACACAGTTTAAACACACTTGACAACTAGAAAATATTTTGAAACAGGATGAAGATTGAAAAGGAAAAAAAAAACAGGGAAAGTGAATTGATGTCCCACTAGACCTGGCCCATACGTACACTTTTTTTTATGTGAATGTGCACTTGTGATCTGGTGAAATGCCGTCACTCACTCATTGTGTGCAATGGTGAGGTTTGCTAGTCATAACTTTGCAGTATTTTTCAAGAGTCATTCAATTGTGGAAACAACCTTAGAAGTACTTTTACATCATTTTTGTACATACACATAACGTGTATATGTACAAATGCACGGAGTGTAAAATTCTACTTATTAGTATTGTTTAGCGTGGAGAAGAGCCCGAGTAGGTCATAATGTCCCCCTCCTCCCTCCCCTCCCTAATCTGCATGCATGTATTAGGCCATGACATTTTCTCATGTGTAAGTGTATAAAAAATTATTTAATCAAAACCAGGCTGCAAGGGGTTAAATCTGTGCAGCAAGGCAAAATCACACACAGAAGCTATCATACCTATTAGAAGAGTTGTTTCCATGGTAAAGTAATTGGTGCATACAAACTGTGACACAATAAAAATCGTTTTTCCTATGTCACTTTTGCTATACTGTGCGTTGTAATAAACTCACATATGACCTTTGCACTGTACTAATAAATGTGTGGATGTATGTTTATTTTTACAATTGATCTAAATAACATCTTTTTGGACTACATTTACTGTCACTGCCATGGTACTGCATG